>VZDJ01007753.1:47614688-47694290 GCA_008694505.1 Cyanoderma ruficeps | reverse complement strand
AAAAAAAAAGAAAACATTACTCCCAGCTGGGGTGAGAAAAATCTAGTCTATCAGCGAGATTGTCTGGTGGCTAAAAGGCAGCTTCCTGGGTTTTGATGTTGGTGGGTTCATTCTCTGCATTCCTCCATTCCTCCTTTCTCTCCTTAGATGGCTGGTTAGATTCTTCTAAATTCCTTTTCTTTTTTTTTTTTTTTTTCCTGGGTCTTCATTCAGGAAAGACATTTGAGCTATGCAGAGAACTTGCAGCCAAATTCCCCTGGGAGCACAGTGCATGGACTTGGCTGTTCAAAATGGGCAGGACACTGAAGAGCCTGGAGAGGTTGGTAGGAGTGAGATTCCACTTTGAAGTTCAGAAGACCCGTGGGGGTACAAGGCAGGAAATTGGGAGTACTGGCCCAGATTCACTGTGTGGGATGGGAGGGTTGACTTCTGACTTCCATCTGAAGAAAGAGATCCATGATATTTGTCCTTCAGCATCACTGCTGGTTGCTCACACAGCCAGCCAGGCCCTGCTGCTCTGGGTGTACCAGGTTGCTGGTCAGGGATGCAAGAAAAATAATTTATGGAAGGAAAATACAGTTCTGGAGAATAGGACATATTGTGAATGTGTCATGCAGGTTGAAGCTGGCCAACAGATTGCGTGCTTGGCATGTCTGCTTTAAAATCAATTATTTGTTTAAGTGATATCCTGATTTGGGATGCTTTCCTGAGTTTGGGACCTAAAATGAATCTTTAGGGAAGAGTTCCTTAATCCAACAAATAAATCTGTTGCAGACATAGGAGCGTTTTCTGTTGCTTTTCATGGAGTTCTTTATAGCTTTCAGATGGGACACTCCCAGCTTCCTCCAGAAACTGCACTTGCAACAAGTTCAACTTCTGGTCAGCACCAAAAATCCACAAAGAATATCAAGTTGTTCAGGGTCCCAGATACAAAAGCCAAGAAAGACGAGCAATATTTAGTGATTACATTTGTTTCCTTTCCATAGGAGAGGATTGATTTCTGTGTTAAATGGAACGCGTTTCTTACGGCGCAGGCAGCGTGATGGATGGCCATGTTAATAATACAGGATTTCTCCTCTAAGATGTGGCAATGGCCTTCAAACTCACCTCCTCCTCCTCTTCCCTTACAAAAGGGGGAAATAGAGACTAATTTACAGAGCTAGACTGCGCTGTGTGATGGCTGGCAGAACACATGACTGATTGCTCCACGCTGGAATATTACACTATAGGTCTCAATAATGTGTCCCCAAAGTCCCCTCATGTCCCAGCCTGGGGACAGGTCCCTCCAGGGCTGTGATTTGCTGTACCTCCCACAGCCAATGGCTCTGCTGTCAGCAGGACACCCCTCCTGAAAGGCTTTGAGTGCCTGTCATTGACCTCCCAGACCAGCTGCCTGTTTTCTCCAGGGTCTGTGGGATGTGAGTGTGGGTTTGAGGGGAGTGATCCCTTGATCTGGGGAGCACTTGTGGCAGCAAAGCCTTTCCAACTGCTCAGGTGCAGTGCAAGAAAAGTGGGGCCAGAGGCTCTGCACAAGTATGAGGGAGGCAGAGGAGAGCTGGCAGGGATGGGGATGGGAGGCTGAGGCTGTAATTTTCTCCCTCTGATCTGCCTCACTTGTAAATAGGCATTTCCAGCAGCCGGGAGTGGCCTGCACATGGGACACATCCGCTGCTCCCCCAGGAGTGGGTTCAAAGTGAAGGCAATGCTCCATCAGGGAGCTAATTGAGGAACTGAGCCTGGAGTCTGGATGCAGACCAACCTGTTTCCTCCATCCTATTTGATTTCAATTCCACTTGCCTGGAAAACTCAGATCTGTGCATCCACATGCCAGCTCTGCTCGTTTCCCTGTGGCACCACACATCTTGCTGCAAATTATCAAAACCATGCTCATGCATTTCCTCTTCATACTTTGGTTGCCCTGTATTTAATATTTGCAACAACCTGTGCTGTGTTTCCTGCAGTTGTAGCCGTGTGTTTTGCTGGCAATGGCCAACGGTACTTAAAGGCCATTTTTTCCATTCTGGGAGGGAGATTTTGCTGCTTATATATCAATATGATAGCTTGCAGTGTTCTGGCAAGCTGGAGAAAGAAGATAAGAATGAAAAAAATGCTGCATTTCATGACCTAGTGGCTTATGCTCTGTGTGCTTCACTGTGGACATTTAACAATCACAAGAGAAGCTCTTCTATGTCCCTTAAAATATCCACATCTTTAATGTAAATGAATCAGAACCATTTTTTCATGGTTGGATCATGCAACTCTGGAGTCAGAGGGGATAACAGTGGGGATATTGTATAAATGGATGAAAAGAGCGAGCCCTGACACTGGAGCAGACACTTGCTGCAGAGAGATATAATAAAGAAATGGCTAACTAGTCTCATGTGCTTAATTTCTGTATTACATTTGATTTCTCTTCTGAATGTCCCTGAAATGAGAGGTGATATGTGCAGGTCAGCAGGGTGCTGAGCCCAGGGTTGGGAGCTGGATCCATCCTTAGTACTGCCACTACCTTGCTGCGTGATTTTAGGTCCATCTTTTCCCTCTTTGTTTCCATCCTAGCTTTTCTGTCTCAGCCAGCCATACCACAAGTGCTTTGGGGCAGAGATCATCTGTCCCTCTGTGGTTACCCAGTGTCTGGGACCATGGGGATCTGCTCTTCTCTCTTGTTATTTCTGTTGCACAATTTTTATGAGAGGCCTGACTCATTCAAACACGTGAGTCAGGGGAGTGGATGGGGTTTAGACTGGTGCCTCTGCCTAAGGAGAAATAGGATGTGACTTGCAGATGTCCTTCCTTAACAGACCCGAGGCAGCCTCTCCACCCCAGGCCAGGCTCACTGCTTGCTGGTTAAGGCTGGGTTGGGGTTTGATGGTTCCTCCATGTGGTCAGGACCCACTCCTCGGGCAGGATGTGTCAGACATCAGTTTGCTGTTTGCACCAGGGATGCTCTGCCAGTGCTGGATGCTACAGAGCAAACCCAAAAGTGCTGTGAAGGACTCCCCTCAACCCCACTGCTCCTGGATGGAGGTGACACTTGCCCCAAACACACTTTGGCCCTTTTGTCTGGCCAGGGAGATGCCATAAGGAATGGAAATACAGTAATCAAAATACAGAATTCAGACATATGTCATTCTTGGAGGAGCGAGTGGTGGACCCCAAAGGTTCAGAATAGGTGGTTGCTGCCTTGCTCTGTATCCCACCCCACATCCCAAAGGGCTGCTGATCCTGCAGTTCCCTGCAAGGCTCTCTGTGCTTTCAGGAGCTTGCTGGGTCCCTTAAGAAGAGCAAAGCATTTTTGCTCGAGGTCATGCTTTCAATGTGACAGCGGGAGAAGCTGTGTGTAAATGAAAGGTTTGCATAAAAAATGACAAAGGTACAGCCAGACTGGAAAGGACTTTCTTCTTTCCTGGGCGTGTCACTGGCATTTGACAAAGGTAACTTCGTGTTTGTGGCAATGAGTGTGGCAGGGCCAAATTCACAGGGCACCTGGGGCCAGCTCTTTTTGCCAGTGGTAGGTAAGAGGTCGTGAAGCATCCTGGTGGCATTATGGAGCCGTGTGAGAATTTTCACTGTGCCCTCTATGGATTTCATGCTCTCAGTGGCTGAGATGCACAGGCAGCCTCCAGCATACTGATGAGCCCCTGACATTAGTATTCAGTGCAAAAAGCCAGAGCTGTTAGACGAGGAGTGATGGTGTGAAGGGGAGAACTGATAATTGATTAGGCTGTATTATAATATTGACAGCCCTGACCCAACTCCCTGGCAAAGGACATTTAACAAGTACCAATTCAGAGCCTCAGCACCACAAAGAAGGCACTGTGGAGGACAGGTGTGTTTTGGGTGCTGGCTTTGTCCCTGGGGAATTTGCAGAGAGGGAAACACGTGATTGACAAGGGGCTGGAAAAGTCAAGTCACAGGCTCCTCTGTCAGGCTGCACACACATGGTTGCCGTCAGCAGGGCACCCACCCCTACTTGGCACCGCACGTGGCACAGAGTTAACTTCAAATTAGGCTCAGGCTAAGGTGCTTTTGTTGAACAGAGCCCTAAGTACACGATCACATGCAGCACTTTGGGCTAAGAGTGCAAGGGGACTGCTGGCAGTGTGATGCATTCCAGATGTTTCAGCTGAAGGTGAAATTTCTCCTTTGCCCTCTGGGTTTGGGTTAAATTTTTGGGGTTGGGGTTGCCCAAGGTGTTTGGTATAGGGGCAGGTGCAGTGTGCAGACTGAAGGTTACTGTGCAGGGGTGCCCTGCAGCTGTGGGAGCCACAAACAGATTTCATGGGTAAATTAATTCAAACAGGTGAATGACTTTGCTCTGGTTTGTTGTGTTTAACCTTCGCTGCAGTCAATGGTTTATCTAGACCTCTGGATAAACAACAGAAAAACCCAGAGGCTAAACCAATGTGATGTTTTTTTGTCTAGTTTTCAAACAGAGCTGATTTATAGTGGGCACAAAAATATGAGCAAGCGGTTATGCTTTTTAAAAATAAATTAAAGACAACATCAGCAATGAATGGAGCACACGACTGAGCCAACATTTTTCCTGAGCACTTTTTTATGAGAACAATAGTGAGGAACAGCCTCTGATTTTATGATTAGCTGAGAATGGTGGCAAACATTTCCTTGACACCAAAGGCAAATGTGAAGCATCGTGAATTAATATTTGCAAGGCGGCATTTTGAGCTCTCTGAACTCAGCAGACCTGCAATAAAACAAGGAGCAGCAATCACTACTTTTGTTTGCAAAGCTCAGGGTAGGCAGTGGCTGGGGACCAATCTCCAAAATGATCTGCTTGCTGTGGATGTAACTGGGGGGGCAGGCAGGGGGTTTCCAGCGGGGTGGATTCAGTCCCTGTTGGGGAAGCAGGAGATGGGGACAGACGTGCTGGAGATATCCATCACGTGCAGCAGACACCTCTGACAGTGATCTGCACTGCAGCAATTTTCTCTTGGCCAGGTGATTATTACTTGTCAGTCTCAGCTGTTGCCTGGAGGACCCCAGTTAACAATTACTTGAGGGAGTTATCCCCAGCATCGATTATTTTATTAGCTCCCTGATGAATCATCTGTGTCAGCCATCTGAGCCTTATATACCGGCCTCTGGAGCAAGTCAGGGAGCCTTGGCCAACACCAAGTTGGCTGCTGTGGCTTCCCAAAAGGCAGGAGGATCCTGTGGGTCACCTTCTCCCTTTTTCTGGAAGGAGTCTTCATCCTTGGGTCCTTCATCCAAGCTTGTGGCTGCCTTGTCTGGCTCCATTTTTGGAGCCACCACACAAGTGCCAGGGGAGAGGAGGAGAGTGTGGCTGTCCCAGCACCCCAAACAGATGGCAGAGCAGAGCTGTGCCCCAGCCTCTGACAGCAAACACCAGGGCCCATTGTTCTGAGGGCTCCGAGAAAATAGATGGGTGACACACAGGCAGCTGCAGAAAATGTTCTCTAGACTGTGCTTGTGCAATGGATTAAAAAAGAAAGATATAAAAACAAAAGACCCAAAGAAAAATGAAAAAGAACTAGTCATTAATTTCTGTTTAATGATAAGCAGTCCCTGTGGGGAGTGATGACACAGCGGAGGGGATGGTCTGGAAGCAGTCAATGCACGTTGCAGCTCTTGGTTTGCCTTGTTTTTAACCCAAGGTCTGCAGGATCTTAGGGCCCTCCTGTTCAGCACTGCCTGATCCTAATCAGTGTCCTCAAACATAAAGAGAAAATGAAGGAGGAATTCCACCAGGTGAAATCATTCCCACTTACTCCTAGAAGAATAAAGCTGGTTGATCTGCAAGTGGGGGACCTACAAGAGAGCTGGAGAGGGACTTTGGACAAGGACATGGAGTGGCAGGACACAGAGAATGGCTTCAAACTGAGAGAGGGCAGGGTTAGATGGGACATTGGGAACAAATTCTTCCCTGTGAGGGTGGGGAGGCCCTGGCACAGGTTGCTCGGAGAAGCTGTTGCTTCCCCATCCCTGACAGTGTCCCAGGCCAGGGTGGATGGGTTTTGGAGCAACCTGGTCTTGTGGAAGGTGTCCTTTCCCATGGCAGGGGGTTGGAATTGGATGAACTTTGAAGTCTCTTCCAACCCAAACCATTCCATGATCCTATGGTGTGTGAAATGTGGCGACTTTTGAGCAATGCCACCACCCACAGCCCTTGTGCAGCCTCAGCTGAAGCAGTTGGAGAAGACACCAGGCTCCTGCTGAGCACACCCTCGTGGTACCCACCTCCTTTGAGGCCATTAATGGCAAACACCAAACCTTCACACGATTGAAACCACCCTGCCTTGTTGTGGCTGCTGTGGGTTTGAGAGTGATGGTATAAACTGCTCTGGCCCCCGACGGATGCAGAATAAGGCAGTGCCTGGCACCAGGTCTAAGGAGTAGAAACCTGCAGGCAGCATCTAGATGGGAGGATTTCCAGTTTGATTCAGCCACTGCAGTTGATTTGTCTGAGTTTGGCTCCGTCTCAGTGTAATACAGCTCTTCAGAGCAGAGAGAAAAGCTCCAACAGAGTGAAAATGTTTGAAACAGGGGGAAAAAAGAGCAAAAACATAGCCTAGGGAGCCTGTCTAAAGAAAACAAACAAAAGGCAGAGAGGAAATGGGAAGCAGTGGATGGTATGTTACACAGTGTACAAGCCAACAAGCAATATCTGCAGGTCATCCATTCCTCCCAGCCTCGCAGAGGACAGAGGTCCCTGGGTTAAATTACAGCCGTCCCTCTCCCCCCCCAGCCTCTGTTATTTTGTCTCCAAATGCCCAGCAACGGCAGTGACAAAAATAGTTTGCAAAGTCTGACAAAAAAAATCTCTATTTCCCCAAGTTTTGCCAAGCCTTGTTTCATGTCTGAAGTGCTCTGGCTGTTCCTCCTCAGCTCAGCGCTGACCTTCTGGCTGCTCCATCCCTGCCTGATCTGATGGAGAGGTAGAAACACTCTGCATTAACCAGCACCCTTCAAAGCCCTCGTCCTAGCTGTGCCCCTCAGTTTTTTGTTTTGTTTTTTTTCTTTTCCTGAATGCCTTGCTTTTAAAGCGAGATTTTCTTTGGTTTGTAATACTTCACACTTCATATTTCCTTCATGGCTTGAGGGCCGTGGAAAGGGAGCAGTGGGAGAGTGTTGAAAGCAGCCTCTGAAGGGATGTCCTCAGCCTTTTTTGGGCTGCCCAGCAGCAGGGAGGGCTCACTCTTGGCATTTAGAGAGTGCCTGGGGCTCCCACCCTGGCACAGGGATGTGGCACGGAGCAGATTCAGCTCCTTCAGTCACTCCTCATGTTACAGACAACAGATTAAATTGTCTACAGCAAAGCAATTATCTTAATAAAGACAGTTTCAGCTTTGCTGGGGTTACTGAGAAGAGCCCACAGACAAAAAGAACATTTGGCAGTGACTTATTCTTGCAGATCATTTCTGGGAGTATTTATTTATTCATTGAGCGTTGGGATGGGAGTTGCAAAGTGGAAAACTCTGAGATGCAGTGGGTAATTCAGGGGAATAAACAGAGACCCTCCCTGCTTTCAACTGCAGCTGATTATCCAGCTTGTTGCTATGCTTGCTCCCCCTGCAGTTTTTCCTCTTAATTTTTTTTTTCTTTCCTTGGCATTTTGCTGACGGAGGAAACTGCTGTCAGGCCACCTTGGATTCCAGGCAGCTGGGCTGGCTCGTGCAGCAGTAACACAGATGGAGAGAGGACTCACTGCTGCTGCATCAGGTGGGTTGGGTTTGTCTGCCAGCTCTGGAGATCCAAGGAGACACTCTCAGCACAATCCCAGAGCTGAGGAAAGGCAGAGGTTTGCCTCAGAGAACGTGGTCTCTGCTAACGAGGACAGGTATTAGGAGTTGTTGCTTTGTTTGCTGCCTCCACGGCATTTTTGGCTCTTTCATGCCAAAGACACAGCCTGTTCATCCTGTGGACCATGAGGAACTTCATGAAAGCTTCTTGTCAGCTTTTCCCTTTATTTACTTGGATTTAACCCATTTTCTTCTTCTTAGAAAAACACAAAGTGGAGAGAGGTGTATCTCCTGCACGCCTGCTGGAGCAGACATGAAGAGAAGACAGATCAAGAGACAGAGTCCAGCCAAGCCTGAGGTTCCTCAGATGTGTACAGAGAAGAAAAGATGTGATTTAAAAGAGAACAATGGAATCATTAAGATTGGAAAAACCTCAAGATCATTAACTGGAACCAATAACCTAACACTGCCAGGGCCACCACTAAACCATGTCCCAAAGAGCCACATCTACAAGCTTTTTGAGCACTCACGGGAACAGTTATTCCACCATTCCCTGGACAGGCTGTTCCAGTGCTTCAACATCCTTTCAGTAAAGAAATTTTTCCTAATATCCAATTTAGGTCCTCATTGGCATCTGCTGGGATTGTTCTTTCTCTCCTGTTCTTAATATTATGGAAGAGTTCAGAGTCCAGAACTGTGGGATGATGTGTCCTGAGTTGTTCAGACGAGTCAGACCACAGGAGCTGTGTGCAGGCTGTGTGCAAGGCTTTTTGGGCAATGGGGGAAGAAACTTCTTTGAAAGCAAGCAGGCAGTTATGTGACTAATGAGCCCCAAGTCTGCTGAACTGCCTGGCATCCCTCACTGTAACAGCCTGGCATCTCTTACTGTAACAGCCTGCAAATCATTATCGGTATTTTTAGGTCCCTGACAGCTCTAACAACCTGGCTGGGGCTGCCTAAGTCACTACTGAGAATGAGGATCAGGTCCTTTAGTCACACCAACACAATCCTGCCTGATCTACCCAGGTACAGCCAAGCCTTTAGCTGCAGCAACTACCCAGAGCTGACTGTGTGGCTGGGGCAGGAGGACACACGGCCAGAAGGTGATTTTTCTCTTGCCAGGATGTGCACCCAGGTTAGGATTGACATATGACCTGCTGGAGAGGCTTTTCTCTGTCCTTTGTGAAGCAGCCTTGAAGATTTCAGCTGCCTCTAAGTGGGGTGTTGGTTTGAGGCACACAGCTTGTAGGTGGATAAAATTAGATAAAGTGAACCTTCCTCGTAGATGCTGCTACAGGTTTTACCCTGTGTTTTTAAATAGTTCTGTATAAATAACACTGGGGAATGACACAAGCCAGGTCTGCAAGGCGTTAGCACTCTCCGGCACACTGCACATTTCACACGGAACGCTGTGAGCAGCAGGGAAAATGCCAAGCCAGACCTTCAGATCTAAGCATGCTCAAGTTGCAGAAAAATCTGGATCTGGAGGAGGATCTGAAGTTTCCTTCTGACCTCTGTCTTCACAAGGAGCCAAACCACTCCGTCCAGCATTGCTGAGCCTATAGTTCCCCAACTATTTCAATCCAGCTGCTTCAACTCTGGGTCCACCTCAGCTCCAGACAAACTCCAGATGAGTAATTCTGATCTTTATGAACATGCAACTCACCGTGCTTGTGCAGGGCTTTCCTAGACCTCATCTTCTCTACCCTTGGATTCAACAGAGAACAATCTGGCCTCTAGTATACCCTGGATTATGTTTATAAAGCAAACGTGGTGCAAAACATCCATACAAAGATATTATCTGGGAGAATGGCCCCAGCAATGTTAACATTTGCTGGGAAGATGCTGCATGGAGGGAATGGGCACCTGCTCAGATGCTGCTGTATTGCTGTGCCTTCCTCAGCCACCCCCCCTTCCTCTGAGAGGTGGTAATGGCATGTTTCACTGCTCACAAGTGAATCACATTTGTTANTATTATTCAGCCACTGTCATGAACTCATTTCACTTTGCAGAAGGGACACTTGAAGGTGTGTGATAACTACAAGTACTTGGACACAGGGTATTATCTTCTAACCATGCCCTTGGAGGATCCAAATGTTGCCCACTTTATTCCCAGCTGTTTGTACACACCATGTATCCCAGGGACAGCACGTGGAAGTTTTCACCTGTAACCCCACACACCAGCAGTACCTCTCAGCCAGGTTGTTCTTGTAGGTGTCTCCACTTTTTCCATGGTCTTGGTTTTGCATCACCCTGAAAATATTTCTCTCCCCATTTTTTCTGGTGTTTCAAGTGGGTTTTTTTTCAGAGTTGCTTTGTGAAGGGTCTTGCCCCACAAACCATGAGAGATTGCACTGCTGGTAGCTGAGCCATCCCACGTGGCAAAGCATTGATGCAGAAGTACACATGGGTTTGCATTTTGTATCGGTATTAGTTGATCCTTGCTGAGAATCTCATATTTTTCCCAACTGCTATAGGCTGACAGGAGGTGGGAAAGGCCTGGAGCAAAGGAAAAAATATGTGTCCCTCCTTGTGAAAGGTCTTTAAGGACTGAGGGGGAATACCTGGGGAAGGAGACTGGCTGTGGTGCAGCTGGAGCCTGCCCAGGTGAGGAGACTGGACAGGTTTGCTGATTTATTGGGGTCTGAGCATGAAGTTTGCAACACTGGTGCTGTGCCATAGGCAAGAAACCTGCCAGCCCTGGGCTGCTGCACTGGCAGGTGTGTCAGGTAACACCTACACACACACAAACACTTCTTCAGCAAGGCTCTGCTCCTCCTTTGAGCTCTGCTGTTGGACCACAGAGGTTTTCCTGTTTTAGAGTCGTGGGGTAAAGGACTTTATGGCATAACACTGTTGGAACCCTGGAAGCTGAAAATTTCAAGCTTTCTGGGCTGTCCTGAGATGCAGAGGAGGTAACACAAGAGTGAGCTTGCCATCTGTCCCTGGAGTTATTTAACACAAACGTGTCTGTAAATGCAGAGAGCACAAACAGACTGAGGAAATGACAACGTGCTCCACGTGCTGCAAACCTAGGGCTGGTCCTGTGTTCCTCTGTGTACAACCAGGGCTGAATCCTTCTCCTTGCTGCTTTCCTTTAATTTAATATTCCCTGCAATAGGCTGTTCCCCTTAATGTGCCTAATGTGAAACATGCTTGTTTGCTGACTGTGGCAGGAGGCTCTGGCTCAGGCTGCCCTGCACATCGCCGTGGAGTCTGATGCTGGGGAGGGTAATGGCCCTGGGAAGTTTGACACTGGAATGACATATTGGGAGTATTTACTGGGCAGAGCAAGGGATGATGAATTATTTTGTTGTCAATGATTAGATCTGGGCTGGCTGGAGACTCAGAGTAATGCTCGCTATTAGACTGGAGGATGCGAATTTTTAGGAAACAAAAGTGGATCCTTTCCTAGATGGCTCCATTTACAGACATATTTGTATTCCCTTTTAATAAAGTCAAAGCAAGTATGTCTGCCCTGTGCTGAAAGTCAGGGCCTTTTTCCCAAACACAGGCTCACAACCTCAAGCAGGAGCTGTAGAATGTACGAGGGAGCACAACAGGATCCCACTGGCAAGAGGGGGGGCTCCCTCCCTGGAAGTTTCAAACTGGAATCCTGCTCCCCAGTGCCGAGGTTGGCCTTGGAAAGGCCAAGTAGTGTCTCCAGACGCAGCAGAACGAACTCATCCGTCATTGCCATTTTTTAAATTGTTTTCTGAGGTTTACTGCTGATCTTTTAATAGGGCGTGATCCAAACCACGCTGCTCTGCTGTGGGTGGCATGTGTCCCTGGTCCCCCACTGTCTGCACGGGGACAGTGTCTGGGCACAGGCTGCCTTGCGAGGACACGTCAGAGATCTCCACCCTAGACTAGCGCTGAGCAGGGGAAATGTCCCTGTTCCTGGTGGGCAATGCCGGGACTCGTCCCCTTAGGCTGTGGTTTCACAACTATATCAACACCCTGTTAAAGACCGTCTTTCCTCTCCCCAACTGCTCACTTCTTTTTTGCTCATTCTAGTGGATNTTTTTTTCCCCCTACTAAATGAGGCTTTCCCCCTAAACCACATCCATTCCCAGGCACCCTGCAGCGGGCAGGGGATGAAGAGTGAGACCACAGCTTTAATGCCCTTCTCTCTTTCCTACGTATAGCAGAACCGGGGGATTCTCAGACATCCTTGTAAAGAGTTCATACGCCTGCAAGGTTTGAATTTGCAGCCAGTGGAGCTGGATGCAGCCACGGTGGGAATAACGAGAAGTCGTATGGACACGTGGACACCTGCAGTGCCAGGCCTGAGGTGGGATCGCAGCCCTGCAGCATCCCAGAAAAGCAAAGGTGAGCTTAAGAGTCACGTAAGACTTGGTTAATACGGGATCCTTTTACTCTCTTTTGGTTTTAGACTTCCGAGATAGATTTAGTTCAAGTTTTCTGATTTTCTTTCCAACAGAATGTGCTTAACAATTCCCGTAACTCCAGGGTTCAGAGATTTTTTTAATATATGCACTGAATCCCTCTCCCTCCCAAAATTGGGTCTGATGAGGGATGACGGCGCCTGGCAAGGACGAGCAGAAATTCCCATTCTCAGCGTCGGTGCCGAGGGTAATTCCCTTTGCAGCCAGGGCAGGGGACGGTAAAGTCTCATTTCCCCAGCGGGTGCCCTTCTTCACCCTCTATCGGAGTGGCTGCCGTCGGCCAAAACACACGCAGGGGTTTCCAGGGATTAATCACAGCCCCGGTGACGCCCCGGCCCCGCAGCCAGCACGGTGGGTGCCTTTGTACGTGTCCCAGCCCCTGCAGGAGCCACTTCAAAGAGCCCACGGAGCTTTTGCAGATCAGCGAGGAGCCGGCATGCTGCTCTCCCAGCACGCTCTCATTAGGGGAACTGATACCCTGTTAATTACATCCTGGCCGTGCCAGCCTGTCCCTGCTCCAACACCCTTCCTCTGCCGCCTGCCAGGCATTTCCGACCAGCGCGGAGCCTTTTGCTTATTGTTCATCAAGTCTTCACCTCCTTGTTAACTGCCTGACAGCTTGTCTCTTTGCTCTGCAGCTCCTGGTCCCTTCCCTGTCTGTCTGTCCGTCTCTGGTGGCCTCTCCAGGAGACACTCGGGGGCTGTCCCGGAACCCAGCGACTCTGCCCTCGAGCGCATCACCCGGTGGGCAGCGTGTGGCCTCTCCCCCCCTGCTTAATCCCACTTTGCTCCTATTCCTAAAGCATGTGATAGAAAAAAAAGATTTGCCAGAGAAGCCTTTTTTGTTTGGTTGGTTTTGTTTTGTTTTTGTTCAACTAATGCAGCATCACGGTGAGGGAAGTTTCCGAGCGAGCGTATGATCCTTTCTTTCCCTAGATCTGAAAAAAAACCACTTCATGTCCAAGGTGGGCCAGCAGGATGTGGAGGCTGCTGGATTTCACTTTATGTGAAATGGGGCTGTGTGGGGAGCTGCTCCTTTCTTCAGTGAAAGGGTCGTCAGGCAAGAGGGTGCCCAGGGAAGTGGTGGAACTATCATACCTGGAAATATTTAAAAAATGTGTGGATGTGATGCTTGTGGAGGTGGCTTAGTGGTGATGCTGGACAATGTTGGACTCAATGACCTTAGGGGTCTTTTCCAACCTCAGTGACTCTATGGTTTTGTGATTCCTGGAGACACCAAACATGATCTCTACCTTCAGCTGGGAATGGCAGAACGTATTTCTCCACATCCCTTTTTTATCTAGCAGTATCTGCAAGCATGAAAACACCCAGCACCTGCTGAGTGATCAGAAGAATTACCAACACAGATCCACCAGGCCCAATGTGCTCTGGAGGAAAGACCCTCCTGACTCATTTGAGGCTTCTCCTGGAGCTCTGGAAGCAGTGCTGCTGGCTTTGGTGTGCTGATGGAGGATGCTCCAGCCCCAGGGGTCTCAATGTCCCCAAAATGTGCCTTATCTGGTGCGGCAGGAGTTAAGAGAAAGCAAGCTGCTATCTCACTGATCCCTGCTGGGACGGCTCCCCTCATTTTTAGCTTTGATATTCTTGTGCTGGAACAACCCTGGCTTCTCTGGACTCGTGTTTTTTTGGTTTTTTTTTGCAAAGCCTGGCTGGGATTTTAACCAGAAAGAGTTGGGGAATCTTATCAATCTGCTATTATTATTTTCTTTTCCTTTCCCCTTTGAATTCCACTCGGCTGCTGACTGTGAAAACACAACAAGAGGCTCAAATCAGTCAGGGCTCAGCGTATTCAAATTGGCACCAGTTTGTTTGTTTTGGGGCTAAAGGCGGAGTGAGAAAGCCGGGGCTTTGAGATGCTATTGGAATCACCTGGGAAAATACACACTCCTTTCATCTGGCCTCCGTTCCCTGTGGCCAGGAGGGCTCTCTGCCCCCAGCTGGGCTCCCAGCCCCCTCCTCCTTTTTATCAGCGGCAGGACCCTCGCTGAGCCTGGGGACGGGCACTTAGCGCTGGCCATATGACACAGAGTGAAAGTCCCAGGGGAACAGATGTTTCTCTTTCAAAGAGCGTGGGGGCCAGGGGGAGAGCGCTGGACAAGGTATCAAATACCTTCCAAGCTTTCAAAAAATCAGTGCTGGGAGCTGCTTCTCTTGATCCTGGTGGGGAGCTGCTGGTAACACCTAACTCCTGGTGCTGCTCCAAAAGAGGGACCTGAATGCAGCAATGGATCTTTAAATAAATTTTTAAAAAATTTTTTAATTTTTTTACTATTATTATTATTTCTTTTTGCAGAAATGACATGTGCAAAGCTCCTTGAACAATTCTTTTTTTAGGCTCGTGAAAAATTTTATGCATCTTTCCGAGCCCATAAAAACAATGATTCTTTCTGTCTCATAAGAAGCAAGGGCCAAACTCCCTGCAGTGGAAATGGCTCTGCTGGCACTCCAGCACTGGTGCCACCACTCTCTGATTTTCTCCCTCAGCCCCAGGTCCCTCAATAGGAGGTGATGAGAACGGTTGCTTACACGAAGCTTTGGGGATGGCACCAGCCCTTTCTCTGCTCAGCGCTGTCTGTTGGGGAGAAATTGTTGACTGTGAGGGTGGTGAGGCCCTGGCACAGAGTGCCCACAGCAGCTGTGGCTGCCCCACTCCTGGCAGTGTTCCAGACCAGGCTGGACAGGGCTTGGAGCAACCTGGGATAGTGGAAGATGTCCCTGCCCGTGGCAGAGGGTAGAACAAGATGATTTTTAAGGGCCAACCCAAATAATTCTATGATTTTCTGCTTACAGTGACAAATATTTTTCTCTTGATTACCTCAAGTCCTCAGCTTTTTCAGATTCCTTCATCTTTCACCAAATCTTTTTTCTGCTTTTCCTTTTCTTTATTCAGGACTGTATCAGTTTTCAGGACACAGATCTGCTGCAGACCAGGAATTTGCCCTTTCTGGATCCATACAGCCTGCTCTCACCACTGCTAGAGAGTGATTGATACGACCTCAGCCCAGCAGCCCTGGATTTGAAAAAAGGTTTCATTTGGAGAGTAACATCCCACATTTATCAAGCTGAAGGATGATGTGGCCCCTCTGAAGAGGGCACTGAATGTTTACACAAACTTTGCTGTCCAGCTGTAAGCTCAGGTCTTCCATCTGCAGTCTGGAAGGTGAGATCCCACAGGGTCACACCCTCAAAGCCACCATCACCTGAGCTGCCAAACAAGGAACAGGGTCTGCCCACGGATTTTGAACATCTTGGAAATGAGGGGTTTTGTCAGCATGTTCTGGCCTGCTTTTTCAGTGAAGGAAATTTGTCCCCAGGTTCCCTTTCTCCCGTTTAGCCAAAGTCTCATTAAAGGCAGTTTGTTTTCTGGCCACTTTCAAAAATAATTTCTGATAGTGATCCCTACAGCCATTAACTAAGAATTTGACATTGAGCAGTCGAGGTGCCTGGTACAAATATTTCATAAGTTTCTTGTATGACTGAGACCAAAATGGTTTTAATATCTGTTTGCCAGTGGATTCGGGATTTCTTTGCTCTGTTTATTGTGTTCTTTCTCTGTTAGCTCCAGTGGATGTGCCTGCAAAAAGGATTGCCCAGACATCAGGTTTTGCTGTGTGAGTCCCTGCCAGAATAAGGATTGAAATCTTCCCCACAATCTTGAAGTTCCTCACCTGTGCTGGGTGGTACTTCCCCTTTCCTCTCTGCCTTTAGCCCAAACTGATGCTGGGAGTGCTTGCTTTGGAAAAGCACAGAGCATGTAGGTTTTGATTGGATATTAGGAAAAATTTCTTCATGAAAAGGGTTGTCAAGCATTGGAACAGGCTGTCAGGGCAGTGGTGGAGTCACCATCCTTGGGGGGATTTAAAAGATGTGTGAATGTGGCACTTGGCATATTTTAGTGTGGGCTTGGCAGTGCTGGGGGAAAGGTTGGACTCCATGAACCTGAAGCACTTTTCCAACCTAAACAATTTTATATAGCACAGAAACAACTCCCTGCACCTGTAGGGAAGGTCATGAGTTCTGAGCTGACCATCCTCTGTGTGTGAAAGGTCACAAATGAAGTCCCAGTTATCTCATAAACTGCTGTAAAAGTTCAGGATTTAAAAACACTGAGCTACGCATTTTAGGTTCTGTTATTTTGCCTTCCTTGGGTTTTCGGGCTTTGGTTCCCAAATTCACAGACACAGAGCAAACTGAGGCACAGTGCAGAATGATTTGAAGGAAAGGAACTATCAAGTGGATTCATCTTTGGCACTGTTTCACTGGTCTGTAGTGTCATAAACACTGTCTTTTAAGCGGTGTTTGCTCCTAGTTGCCACAAGAAAAACCTGGCTCAGGGGGTGGAGACCAGTTTGGAGATGACCTGAGATCTTCACATCTTATGCACTATCATCACCACCCTTGTAGTAGGGATGAAATTCTTCCCAAGGAGGCCCCAGGGCATGGCAAGGCTGCTGTCCCCAGGAAAAGGTAAGAAATTGGGCACTGACACAGGGACTTGACCCACAACACTAAATAAATGCGTGAACAAATCTGGCAGAGGTTTTCACCTGGGAAGCAGAAACCCCACATTTGCAACATAATCCCGTGGCACCCAGTTGGTAAAACAGTCTGTCAAGAAAAAATGGCCCAAATTTTCTGCTTACATCCAGACTTTGGTGGTGGATTATTTTTTCTGTCTCTGAGAGATGACTGACCGCGACCTTTTTGAGAGCAAGGACTTGTCAGGAGCTCCAGATTCCAAGGTGGGAGTGTGGAGTGCAAGAGGCACTCTGTGGCAAAGCCTAAAAATGCCTTTTCAGCATCACCTGCAGCTTTTTCTTCTCTCAGGTCTGTGCCCTGGTGTGTGAGACAGTTTCTGCACCACACCAAGGCACCGTGATGATGTAGAATGGCAAACAGAGGATTCTGTCAAATCTGTGGCATTTGTAATATTTTTTTTTCCTCCAGCAGCACATCCCTGAATTCAAACCAGGCTTTCTCTGCATAATAACTGCACGTGACTGGCAGCCTCTGCACAACATCTGCTCTTGGTGGGGCAACAGAGCATGTGCCTGGTACAAGAAGTCCTGTCTTTGACCAGTACACTGGTGTAGAGCTTTGGGATAGATTTTACAGCAAAATCCCGATTTTGCAGTAAGCTGGCTGCATGTTTTCACTTTCCCTGGCAATTACCAGCTCCCTGTGTCACCGTATCTGTTTCAGTGGCCTTTGAAGCCACCACGTTGCCTTCTTCAGTTAATGGCAGAGGAGCTTTCTCTTAGACATGGAAACTTCTGGAGGAAGAGCTCTTTTTTTTTTCTTTTCTGAGTGATCTGTGCTTCCATGTACACATCCCAAAGGCACTCAGTGTCTCCACAGCCCAGACAATGTTTCACAGGCATTATCATCTTTTGTGCCTCTGTGGGGCTTGCCAGAGGGCTCACTTATCCCAGCCACTCTGCCTGGGGTGGGATTGACCCTACTAATCCAGGGCAAGCTTAAGTGTTTCAATGCCTGCCCCAAGTCCTTGGAGAGCTCTCCCTATTCCCATCCTGTCCTCAGGACACCTCTGGCTCCCTGTGCAATGCCCAGACCCGAGCAGCCTTTTATTGTCCCCAATCCACTGACAACATTGTGACCCTGCTCTATGCAAGTGAGTTTGCTGCTGCTGCTGCTGCTGAGCTTGTGGGGAGGGTAAAACCCCTTCAGGATAAGACCTCTGCTTCCCAGCAGACTCTCCCGGAAATCATTCCGAAGCAGAAAAAGACAGCAGGATGATCCAGCCAGTCTTTCATCCCTAACGAGAGGCTCCTAATGAGAGCCTCCTCCTCCCGCCATGGAGCTGTGCCATTGTCCCTCTCTATATTGTTGCAGTAGAGCAAAGGAGGAGCAGGGGAAGGATCATTTAGCACGTGAAAGGCACCTCTTGTGCGGGGCTACATGCATGGCACAGTTCAGCCGGGGTGAGAGACCAGCTCCTGCCAGGCTGTGATGTATGAGGCAGAAAGGTCAAAAGTTCTCCTTTACAATCGCCGAGAAAAGAGAAGGCAGGCGATGGTCACTTAATTTGTGGGTTTTTCCCTCCACTTGTCAGGAGGAGTTTGGGCAGCAGTGATGGATGAGCCATCAATTAAAGTCAGACAGTTTATCTTTTGTCCTGGTTCCCAAAGGGCCTGATTCAAGCCCTGGCCAAATCGATGGGAGTCGATCCACTGATGCCAGAGGGTCCTGGATTGGGATGATGGAGGCTGTGGAGCAACAGGGTTGAACAGTCTGCCCTTCTCCACACTCATTGCTCTGTCTCTTGGCTCCCCAGTTATGGGGCAGGAGTTTTCCAGAGCTGAGCCTTTTAACATTTGCTACCAAATCCTTAGATTTCTCTGCCTGGTCCCTCTCCATGTAGGTTCTGTCCCTCTCCATGTAGGTTCTTTGATGTGCAGCTGGGGCAAACAGTGCAGCAGCTCCTACTCACTCCTTCCTGCTTATCTGACCACACATACTGTTAATATTTCCTCTAAGGCTCTCAGCTCCCATGATAACGCTGCTTTATCCACAGAAAGCCTTTAAACATTTTCCTGGCAACAGGAACCTTTCCACAGTTTTATTGCAGCATATATGGCCCTTAATGGTTTGATCCTGTAGGACCTGCTCTGCAATCAGCTCTCACAGCCCTACACAAGCACAGGCCATCTGGGACCCCCTTCTTTGGGAAGTATTGTTCCACATTATTGCACACACTGGCCCAGGAAAACTAAGCCAGATTTACATCCATAAAAACTCAGTTTGAAGGTGAAGTCAGTACTGACTGTGAGGGATGGCTTAGCCTCCCTGCTCATGCCTGGCAGGGAGTTTTTGATCTTAGATGTTTATAAAAGTTTCCTTCCACGTTGGAAAGGGACCTCAGTGTATGCACCAGACACATCTTCCTCCTGTGTCCTGATGCCCAGGTTTGCAAGCCAGAGATGCCCCAATGCCCTCTTCCCTCTTACCAGATCTGTGCAGTGTGGGATTTGGAACCACAAACATGTGAAGATCACCACCTCAGAGGATTTACCTTCACTGGAGGCCTGGGCCTGGCACAGACTTCCTGAGTTTAGTGTAGGAAAGAAGAGGTACCATGAACCTTCTCCTTTGTTCACCCCTGTGTCAGCCCTAGCTGGGGTGAAGGAGCTTCCAGCCACATAATATGGGCATGGCAAAGTGGTTGCCTCCTCAAAGGGGTATAATTAGGAAATTGGACACATTTTCCTCCATCACAGGTCTTGGTTGGCCTGAGTAATAACCTGTCCCTTTAAAACAGGCACACAGGCTGTTTTCTTTGTGTCACACAGGCTGTGTGAGGATTGCTTCCCCTCAGTCTGGATGGAGAGGTTGGGAACTCTGGGATTTTATGACAGCACTGGCTGGAAAACCTTCATTGTCTGGTCAGAGCCTGCAGACACTGTCACATGCCTGAGTGTTCCCAGACTGGATGGTTTGTATTGGCCTGGGATGAACAGACACTAATCTTGTCTCTGCTACATGTCTCCTTGGAGAGTTTTCCCACTCTGTCTTTGCTGGCCCTCATCACAGGACCTGGCATAAAACACCATGAAAAACCCTTTCTTATGGGAGTGGAACTGAAGCCAGTTCAGTGTTTTTCAATCAGCCCCTTTTCTTACAGCAACACTCATGAGGAGGACACAGTTGTGACTTCCATTGAATGGATGGCCTGGCATTTCCATTTGGAGTGAGTGAAAGCATTTTGGAACTCACCAATTAAAATGGTTCAGATAATAAGAAAATACATATAATAAATACTCAAAAAAACCCCCAAAAAACTGGGGAGCCCATGGAGACGTGTTGCTCCAGTTAAGCTGGCATTTTTAGTCCTGATGTCTATGCCATGGTTGTTTCTGGAACACTGCAGCTCCATGAGCATACTCCAATACCAGTAAATGTATATTCCTGCGTATTTTATGTAAAGGACTGGATGGAATCCCAGAGCCATATTGTCCAAGGTCCTGTTTCTTACAGCCTGGGACCACGTTCAAGAGGTCAGAGGAGCCCAGATCTCCTGATCAGAACATGGCCAGAAGGATCCTGGAAGGCTCTCTGGCCTTGGGGACTGTTCAAGTTGTGAGTGTTGTTTTTGGATGATGGCAAACGTTTAATAAATGCTGCAGCTGTAGAGAGCACCCTCACTGGAGAGTTTAACTCCCCGTGTCAATATGTGATTTACATTTCCAGGCTCCATGTGTCCAGCCTGCAGGACTCCTCTGTCAATGGGGTGGGCAGATCCAGAGCTTACTTTGGCAGAAGAGTTCCTCAAGTCTTGTTTAATTAGAACTCAGACCAGCTTCCTGGAGATTGTGGGAACCTCATTAGCAGCACAAATAGAAACTTGAAGAGGCCAACTCAGTGAGAAAAGATTGCTTGCTAAGAACTTTACTTACCAAGAACTTAACCTCTTCAAGAGTCGTGTCTCTTAGGTACAGCAGAAGAATTTATGGCTGGAATATAAAGTCTCACAATCTTCCAAATGTTGGAGGTTTTGTTTTTTCAATGTGAATTAGAAACTCTCAGAGGAATAGACAAAATCTTTTTGGCTTAACAGTCTCCACTTGCTCTTAGCTGTCCTCCCTTCACTTGGTTTTGATTATGCAATCATAGAATGATTTGGGTTGGAAGAGACCTTAAAGACCCTCCAGTTCCAACCCCCTTGCCATGGCAGGGACACAATTTTTGGTGTCTGTCTCAATGCTCTTCCACCCTTTGGAGATCCTGATTGCTGATTCTCTGTCCTCATCTTTGCCTCAATTTGGTAATGTTATCTTACATTTTAATATGTGTCAGCCTATAAAAAAACCCAGTAATTTTAGTATTTAAAATGCAATAACAAGATTTTAGACACCAAAACTGAGATTCACTTAATCTCAGATGACATCCTACCCCTTGTGTCTTCACAAGGTTTTAGAGAGGTCTTGCTAGCCTAGGTTAATAACCACTGCCTGTCTCCTTCAGGACTGGCATGGGAAAGCTGTAAAATACAATTAGAACACTTGAATTGCATCTCAGTAAATACAGATTGCCTGTGTCTGTGAGAACTGGATGGAGTCTCAGGGCTGTGATCTGCAGTTCCCTTCCCCAGAAGGACAGAAGACTCCTGGAAGAGCAGCTGATTGTTCATTTCCTATCCCCATCCCAGCCTCATGCTGGCAACGTTGCCATATATTTCAGAGGAGAAATATGTGTTGGTCTATTAAACAAATCCATATATTTTTCCTGCCCTGAAGACATGATTATCCTCCTGCTTCTTTGGCCTCAACAGACACACAGAGGGAAAAACCAGATGCCTGCATCTACCTACCACTACAGCATTGTTTACAAAATCACAAGGATGAATGATGTTGGTGAAGCTGTATTTTCTTTTTTTTAATTAAATGCATCCCACCCAATCAGGAAAGAAATCAAGCCACCAGTTAAAATAAAGGAAGATCAAATAAACACATGTATGTTTTGAAAAACAGTGTTGTCAGTGGGAGGGGGACAGATCAGGGAAGAAAGACCAAACAGTCTTTCTAGAGGAAAAACCTTTTCATGGGCAATTCTTGCAAGACATGAAAAAGGATTTCTGCTGCAATTTTCACTTCTGGAATTATCCCAGGCTGAAAGACCTCTGGTCTCATGTTGGTGAGAGATAAAGCACAGGGGCAAGATTTCTCGAATCTCTGTTATTATTGTGCTGGAGAAATAATCCTGTTTTGCTGAGTTTTGAATCTCTCCTGCTGCTGCCAATAAAAGTCATTTATTGCCATGATTACAAAAAAAGTTTCCCCAGACCAGATATCCACTACAAAGAAAGTGGTTTGCAAAATATAAAGGAGAGAGTGACCTACTGTCTTGCTTACAGCAAACCATGAGATGTTTAAAGATGGATCACATTGTGCTCCTCCCACAGCTCCTGTTTCCTTCAGCTTGGGACAGATCCTGCCTTCTATCCAAACAAGACACCTGTTTCCCTGTGCTTTTATTATAGGGGTCCCCCCCAAAAACCTACAGAATGCCCTTTGGGGTCTGCAGCAATGGCAATGGATCATTTGTAGCCCAGAGTAGTTGTGGACGCCTTATCCCTGGAAATGTTCCAGGTGGGGATTGGGGCAACCTGGCCTAGTGAAAAGGGTCCCTGTCCATGGCAGGGAGTAGGAATCAGGTGGTCTTTAGCTTTCTTCCAACCCAAACCATCCCATGATTCTTTATCCAATTCCTGTCCCAGTCTGCCCATGCAACTGGTGTTACTGTCCCTCCTGTGGTCTTGCTCCAGCTCCTGCTGTTTCCAGTTTTCCTGAAGCTTGGTCTGCAAAATGTAACCAGTGGTGCAGCCTCACATATTGGAGAAGTTCCTACACCCCAGGGGTGTCAAGGCCTTGCCGGGAGTGTTGTTATAAACATCCCTTACCCTGAGGATCCTGTGTGGGGTCCCATTCCTGCAGAGGTGCCTTTGCTGGTGTGACACAGGTGTGACACACTTGTTCCCCACCCTGCCATTCTCTTCTTAGTAAGACAGCCTTGCCTCCTCCCAGCTCCTTCTGAACCTTGTTCCATGCCTTCTGTGGGCACAAACTAGGCCAAGCTTCAGTACTGTGCCTAGATGATGTTTTTCCACCCAAAACGGAGCTTCTCCTCAGGTGCAGGCAGCATTTTAAGGTGCAGCCTGTGCCTCAGGAACAAAAACAGAAAGGGAAAACCCAGAAGGATTTGAGAGAAGTAGCTCTGCTGCCCTGCTGCTGTGCACAGGGGATGCTGTGCAGATGTGAGCTCTGTGAGGTCACAGGTTAACAGGGAGAAGTGCTGCCTGTGGAGATGTCAGCCTGGCTGAAAACTCACTCTGGGAGCTTGATTTGGGGAGGTGAGGAGGAGCTGGGGAGCTATAGCTGGCTTTTCTGATTTTGTTTTTTTTTTTGAGTGCAGGCCCTGACGTTCACTTGATAAGACTAAGACTTTTATTTGCATTATTAAGCACTAAAAAAAAAATACATCAGCATGCATTTGTGTGTTTGTGTACACACACCTCTATGCTGAACTAGCCAGAGCTCCAGAGCTGCGTTTTCACACTTCATCTGATATTTATCACTATCTTGAGCATAGAAATTTCTGCACAGTTAATTGAAGTGACATATGCTTGCCAGCAGCTGAGTCTTAATCCCATCCTTCCCTTTCACCACATTTCTGATTATGCTGATGGCAAATCCTCCTCCATTGACTCAGCCTTGCACATACAGTGGATGCAGCCAGAGCCAAATCTTCTCTTAGAAGCACAGAGATATTTGCTGGATGTCCCATGAGGTCTCAAGTTTTTTGCAGTAATAAACAAGTGCTTTGTTGGCTTCTGAGACTGATGGGAGCAGTTATCAGAAACTGCAAGCAGTAACCAGCTCCTAAATCACGTCTGGTAATCCAGAACCATTGTTGGTGATAAGCACACTTTGGTAGGGTCTATAATTCTTGAATGTAGCCCTCATTTTGCTACATGCTTCAGGCATTTGATAAAAGATGACATTTTGCCTGACATAACTCATGGGGGTTTTGGCCAGGGGAAATCCCCCCCACAGCACTCACACCTATTCTGAGCTACAAGTTGTGCAGGACACCCAAATCCCAAACCATGACAAGATTAAATAGAACAAATCCAAATCCAGAACCTGCCCTCCATTGCTGCAGAGAGCACAGGAATGTGAATTTCAAATCCCTGGGATGGGACTGCATGCAAATGCTGCCCGTGCCCAGGATGTACAGGCAGGTGTGCCCTGCTGTGAGCATCCTCTGTGAGTCACAGCAGAATGTCATTTATGCTACGCATAAAACACTTTGCTGATCTTCCCAAGCAAAGCCCCCAGAGCTCTAATCATTGCACTGATGGTGGAGGTGAAAAGACAAGCAATTTTTACTGTGTGAGAAGCTTTGATTTCCTGTTAATCACTTCCTACTATAAATCAGCTATAGGCAGCTGCATCCACTTGCTCCTTGGGGTGGAAAAATATACCCTGCTGCTAGACAGCAACACAGGCGCCAAAACCATCACAGGATCAAAGGGCACTGCCATTTATCCCAAGCAGAATCTAAACAAGCCTGTCAGCTTGCCTGGACCATTTGTTTATTTTAGCTATGGACACCCCTGTCTGTCCAGAGTCAGGGGATGGATTTATCATCAGCATCATTTGTCCCATCTGAGCTCGCTCTGAATATCCCTTTCATTCAGCATCCTGATGCCTGGTACCAAATCCACATGGGAACCAGTGCAAGAGGAAATGCAGCTCTTGTCTGTGCTGAGGACTCTCTGTTCAGCTTCTTAGAGAGGGAAGTGTTAATGTTTCTGCTCCTCTTCCTTCTTTTCCTGACAAAATCCAACCAAGGGCAACGCCAAAAGAAGTTACTGTGCAGAACGCCAATAGCAAGGTTTAATCTTAGTGTGGAAAAAGTGCTTTGTTTCTTTTCTCCCCATCCAGGCTTCTCTGGAGTGAACTGGTTTGCAGACTGTCCTATTTCCTGGCTGAGAGAGCCCAGTGCCTGCTCTGAATCCTTCCCTGAATTTCCCAGAACGGCAGAAGCTTTCCCTGGAAGTGCAGAGCAGCTGCTGTGCTTCTCTGGAGAAGGTCAAACATCCTTCAGGATTCCCAGGAACAGACCTGCCAAGTCAAGTGATGTTTTGGGTTTCTTCTCCCCTCACCCCTATGTAAACTGTACAGAGGGCATGAGAGGTTCGGCCTTTTCTGTGAGATTCCAGCGACAGTTGTTTTTTTGATGCTATCTCTTTGGCACTCAGAGCAAGGATGTTTCCAAGGACAGAGGAATGGGGCTGGGCCACGAGGAAAAAAATAGGTTTAACATCACAGTGTGTCCTTGTGTCCTGCAGACATCACTGTCCTTGTGCACAGAGTTGCTCTTTCTTTACCATGACTGTGAGAAGAAAACAGCCTGGAGCTTCTGGGCATAGATAATACAGAAATCACTGGATTAGGTGACCCTAATTACACCAACCCTTCTTTCTTGCAGGGTGGTGGTGTATGCAGAGTAGAGGTAAATGAGTGTTTGTCAAAACCCAGGGCTGGTTGGTGCTCAGAGCTGCTGTGTGGGTCCAGGTGATCACAGAGCCCAGCTCTGTGATTGCAGGCAGCGTTTCAAAGCCCTCCAGTACCTCGGGGTTTCTGAAATACCACCGAAGGTGCCTGAGTTAATTGACCTCTGCATGAATGGGAAGCCTGTTTAAAAATCCCCGTGGCAGCCTTGCAGAAAAACATCCCTGCACTTTGAAGCCCAAGGGCTGAAAGGACACTCTCTCTCTTCATCCCCAACAGAGCGTGCCTGTGAGCACGGAGGAGCGTGGCAGGAGAGGAGGTGTAGGAAGAGGTGGCCATGGTCACATCAGCCCACCAGCCCCTGGAACTGAGTGTGGCTACCTGGTGTCTCAGGTCTTTCTGTGCTACTGCTGTGTCTACATGTCCTCCTCCATCATGGGCACCTGTCATGGATGGAGGAGTGGACATCCAAGGTGGATGGATGAGAGGAGGACACCCATCGTGGAGGGATGGGCACCCACAAGAGCCGATTCCAAAGGCTTGACTGACCAGCTGTCTTGGGTTATGTAAGCAAAAAGAGTTTATTCTATTTTTCCATCTATTGAAACTGGTTGGGGAGGTGTTTTCTTTATCTCTTGTATAACCCATCCCTCATAACTCCAGGGAGGAGGGGGTAGGTGCCTTCTGTTAATGGGCCAGCTGTTAAAACCAGGTGGGGCAGTGTGGTTTACCTTTCCCATGATCCATCCTCTCGCCAAGGGATATCTGCTGTTCATGGGCCATCGAGGCTCACTGCAGGGCTGATACAATTACATCATTCCATTGGGAGATGCTCCACCCAGTGGGAGGAGCCCAGCATTCCTACCTGGATAAAAACTGAGACTCAGAAACACCAAAGCAGCCTGTTTGCACTGGATTCCCAGAGGAAGACTGGACCCATCTCACCACCACTGGACCCGTTCTACAGGATCATCTCTGCTCCAACACGATCACATCTGTCACTCCAGGAGGGCTTATTTGGACTGCTTCCAACAACCTGACCAACAGTGTCAGGTCGTATCTCTGACACTGTCAGGGTTTTCTAGGATTTTTGTTTGCTTGCTTGGTTTTTTTTGTACTACTACATTTGTATTTTTTTTTAATACTCCTAGTAAATAAACTGTTATTCCTCTTCCCATATCTTTGCCTGAAAGCCCCTAATTAGAATATTTTAATAATTTGGAGGGAGGGTGTTTGCATTGTCCATTCCAAGGGGAGCTCATCTTTCCCTGGCAGATACCTGTCTTTGCAAACCAAATTACCAGCCATCACCTCCCTCCTGTCTTGCTACATGGATCCAAAGGAATTAGGGGCTCTGAGACAACTTTTCTTTTAAAATTTTATGTCCTACAGTAGCAGCAGTATGTGGATGTCAGGAGATCTACCACGTGGGTGGGTGATGTGTACCCCAAGGACTCCTCATCCAGCCCTCCTTCATTTCTCTATTATTCTCTTCTTGCAGGAAACATCGGAGTCTGTGAGGGAAAGAGAGCTGATGAATGGCAGTGGCAAGGGGGGAAACAAATGGCATGGGAATCTCTTCTGGACATGATTTTTAGCTGTAACCCCAGTGCCTCAATCCATCTGGTTTGTGACATTCAAAGCAACTTTTTTAGCTTCAGAAAGGAATGTGGGACTAGGCAAGAAGTAGTTAAGATAATAACAGCGACCTGGGTTGCTTGTCAAGTCAGGCCTGCTCACACAGTGAACACTGGAGCGCCTCGTCCCAGAGTCAGAGAGAAGCAGAGGTCACTCCTGCCAAATGGGTCACCACCTCCTGGAGATGCTGTGGTCTTGCTCAGGGACATGGGGATGGTGACAGACACCTCCCTGCAGCACAGAAGGGCTGGACCTGCTGTGAGGTAAAAACCACAGTTCCTTTTTCACTGCCCTGCAGAGTAAGCTTGGGCCATTGGTCCCTGGAGAAAGAAATCACAGGAGTGGCTTAAGGACTTTTTAAGAGAAGACGCTTTGAATCATGAGGCTCAGGGAGTTCTGTTTCCTTCACAGAAAGAAAATGGTGAGGTGACCTTATTATCCCTACAGCATCTCCCTGGAGAGAAATCTCTGAGTACCTCACAGGAAGGACAGAACAAGGACCTGTAGCTGACAACAGACAGACACAAGCCACAATTAAGCTGCACATTTATCACGGTTAGCGTGATCAGCCACTGGAACAACTAAAGAAGGAAATGGTTGATTATTTTTGCCTTGAAGCCTGGCAAACACACGGGACTGGGCTCACAGTGAGAGGAGGAGAAAATGCAAGGATCAGATGCTGCCAGGTGATCCAAAGGCACCCTAGCATTAGGCTCTTGGAGTGGGCAATGTGAACAGGATTTTATCACCTTCATATGCTTGGATGAGCAGTGTCTGTGCTTTTAACCTGATGTGCTCAAAATATTAAAAAATGGTGCAGTAATTGTGGCATTTCTCCATGTGACATTCACTTCGTTAAGTCACCTCTTTGAAAACTCAGTAAATGCACTCATTTCTAATAGGCATATGATATATAACATCTGCAAGTGTTCTCACAGCTGGGCCATCAAAGAAAGCTCTCTGTGGTGCATAAAGAATATTTTATCAATAGCTTCTATTTGAGCTGCTGGTGTGGGTGTGAAATAACCATTATGGCCAGTGGTAAACAATTTCCAGTTCCTAGAGCACAGGCTTGGCAAAGCTCTGCTCACAGCCCCTGCAGGCTGCAAAATGCATAAGGGAAAAGGCTCTCTGAGCATGAGGGACATTTAGAGAAACAGAGGTGCAGAAATTTAATCTCACGCTTCTGAGGCAGAACAATAACATTAAAAACTCCTGCTGTGTGGTGGGCTCAGATTCAGCCACCTCATACAAATTAAACTCTGTGTGCTGAGGCAATGTGCCTGTGTTTTTCAGAGAGATGGTATTGAAGAGTAGTTATATCCAACATCACCTAGCCGATCCTGATGCCTTGGGAAGGCTGACCTGGAACAGAGACTGGACAGAGCTAGAGAATAAAGTGGGTATTTATTGAAAGGCCTCTAGAATGCAACTTGGGCAAGACAGGGCCTGACCAGGGCGACACCCAAGGTGGACCCAAAATGGTCACAAAATGGCTGACAGGTCATGAGGTCTCACACTTTTCTAAGTTTTGGTCCATTTGCATATTGGGACTTAATTGTCCAATTACAGTTTCAGGTTGTGAGATCCCATCCTTCTTATTCCTCCCTTCAGTCCACCATTGTTTGTGCTTTTGGGCCTGAAAATTGTCCTTGGTCTTCAGCAGGAAAAGGATTTGTTTTGTGTACCTGCTCTGTGAAGAGAATTGACTGACACTTAATGTGAGGCTCAGAACTACACCTCTAGGCAGCAGAGAATCTGAAAAACATGAAAGCTAAAACTTAAGGCATCAATCCCCACCTGGAATCCCAGGAGCTCTAATCTTTGTGCTGAACACAGCAGAGAAGAAAACAGCAGTGCTAGGGCCCTGCTGGGCGCTGGGATCACTGGTTCCTGCTCTCCATCAGACATGGATGCACTCTAGGGCTCAGAGAAGATCCCCTCTCCTCTTAAGGACCCTTTTTGCCCTTCAGGTTGCATGTTGAGCTCTTTGGAGGTACTGATGAGGAGGCAATGACTGTGTTGAACCCACTGGTGTGCAGGGGAGAATCTTCCCTGGAGGACCACCTTGCCTGGGGCTGGTCCCAGAGGGAGGAGCCATGGTCTCTGATTGCCACCCACAAATGGCATTCCTAGGAAGGGGAGCAGCCCTTGGCTCATCCTCAGGAAGGACAGTTGTTAATTTTTGACTGAGGCTGTATTTTGTCTGCCATCCTGCAACCCCCATTAGTGCCCCTCCTTGCCCTTCAGGGGCAGCAGGATCATCCCCTTGAGCTGAGGCCCTGGAGCAGAGTCAGGGAGCCATACCACAGGAACTGGGGTACTTGCACATCTGGGCACTGCATTTTCTCCCATCTGCCACGTTGCCCCAGCAGTTCCCTGCACATGTAGCCTGCTCTTTAGGTGTTTGCATGGCAGAGTGGCAGAAACTGCAGTGGAGAGTATGTGAACTGAGATATGTGTGCTTATGGCATGGCACAGAGCCAGGAGACAGCACTTAGAGAGCTCCCTGGGGCTGGAAAGGGCAGCAATTATCATTCTGTGGAAACATGCCACATCTCTGTCAGGGTGAGGACCTCTCAAGGAACCTTACCCACGTCACTTGCTGGTTTCCTAAGCTATCTGTTTCAGATCCCACAGAAGGGGTTCACAGATTCCTCCCCCAAGCCTCAAAACATTTTTATCCACAGGTTGTTTCTTCCTCTTGCACATGTTTCCAGCACCTGATAAGTACCACGCTCGTGAGGCAGCACTTAAACTCATGTAACTGGGGCTCCCTTCTCCTTCATTTTGTCCCAGACAATGTGACTTTAAAACTGGGAGAAAATCCTTTAAAAACAAAGCTGGAAAGAGGCTAACAAAGAGGCAGAACAAACTTTTACTGAATTTTTACTGGAGTTGATGCGCACTGACTACTTCCAATTTATTTTTTTCAGATGGACTCTCAGGTCTTAGCTCTTTCTTCATATGCAGAACATAAAAACAAACCAAGCCCAATTCCTAGAGTGGTATGAGCAGGGACCTCTCCCCATTTCTGGGAAAAGGAATGAGGTCCCGTGGGGTAGGCGTGGGGCTGTAATTAGTTCTGCAGCTGCTGGCAGAATGTACTTGAGGGTTCATCAAGCAATGGGAGGGCGACCCCTCTCCCTTTATTTAACAATAAAATGTTAAATATTCTTCAGTGCGCAGTAATTTGGGCTTGCACTGATCCTGACTCTGATAAGCCTCGTGCATGGTGGTTCAGGCAGCTGTTTTAGGCAAGAGGGTCTATTCTGCCTGCTCTTGTAGAAGGCCACAGGGCAGGGAAAACAAATGGGCTACGGAAGAGGAACAATTGATGTATCTTGATCTTTTTCTCTATATCTGATTCTTTCAACCAACTTTCATTCCTCTACATCCACAAAAATTACTGCTGAATCCAAACTTTCCTTTGTAACAGGAACCTAGGGCTTCATACCAGGCTGATGGATATTTGGAAGGCCACGAACAGCGCTGTTGGAAAGCGCCTGAGAAAGCAAATCCCACCAGTCTCTGGGGCTGAGATAACACAGAATAACCCATTTTTTTTTTTTTAAATACTTGTGATATGCACAGTCTGAATGCACCTTTATGGACCACGGGCTTGTTCATTAATTGTGTCCCTGCAGTGATCACAGGGTGAGGTGCATTGTGAGCTATTTATACACAATTCTCCTCATGCTGAAGAGGCCCCGTCACGGGCTGCTCCAAATGAAAGGATGTTTGTGTGCCAGAAAGCAGCCCCATCACAGCTCAAGACAAGAGCCCTCAGATGGTGACAGAGTGGGGAGTGCAATGAAATAATGAGGTCTTAGCACATGACTAGCCTTATTCATGCCTTTTTTTTTGTGGGCATCTTGGTGAGGGGCAGTCTCAGAAGGGAGCTGGCAATGCTCACAGCACAGTCCTGGGGAGCCCAGGGAAGGACTGAGAAGCTGGGGGGAGAAAAAAAAAAGCAGAGATGTAAGTCATAAGGCCAAAGGGGGAAAAGCTTGAAAATGAAGAGCACAGCTGGCTGTTTCAAAGTGGTGGGGAGGATGCTGCTGGGAAACTTGTCTGGGAGCTGGACTAGAGCAAATCTAGGATGGAAGCTGGGGAGCAGGGACTCTGGCAGTAATTATGGCTGAAGAACATGAGAGATGAGATAGAGATGACAGCTGAACAGGCAAGAAGAGATGCAGGACAGACCACAAAGGGAAGGAGATGAAGAGCCCAACACCCACAGAGTCTGGCTCATCCTGAGACAGAAGTGAGTACAGAGGCAGTGTCAGAAATCCATTAGTCAGGAGTGGGAGAGACCAAGATGGGGAGAAATTTTAACCAGTTACATTGGCCTTGATGCATTTGACTTTCTCTGACCTTGAAGCCACAGTCTCTAGCACAGGGAGGAGGACCCTTGGAGCACTGGGTGCTGCAGGTGTGCAGGGCCCTGTGGGTCACCACCAGCCCACAGAAACGTGCTGAGTTGCAAGGTCCCCTCTGTCCCTTTTGCCACTGATAGACCAGAGGGCAAAGAGGATGGCACACCTTTGGAGATGCCAGTGAGAGATGGTGACTGGCTCTAGCTGTCCCTGTTTCTGCCACACAGAAATCAGCTACACCTCTATTCCCGCTTTCACACCTGTACCAACAGAGAGGGGACAGAAAAGTGTCCTGGGCATTCCCTCCACTGCACGAGGAACAGCAGAGCAAAAAGTGCTTGGCTCCATCAGCAGGACCTACCACGAGGAGTCCCCTGCCTAAAACTGCCCAGATCCTGCAGCTGTGTGTCTGTGTGTGTCCCTGTTACAGTTTTGCTTGTCAGTGTGCAAATATTTTTGGCACAGGCAATCTTTCCTCTCCTCTCTCCTGCTTGCTCCAGTTTCCCACCCAGTGCAGAAGTGAGGAAGAGGAGCAGACACTGAGTCAGCTCTGGGAAGGGAAGAAGAAATCTGGGGTTTTAGCTACTGGACTCAGAGCCGTGGGGAGGATTCCCACAGCTCAGATGACCTCTGCATCCATCCTCTTCCTTTTCCAAGCCCCGAATGCTGCAGCTGGCAGAGGCTGGCGTGCAAACTCAGTGTCACCCACGTCCCCATGCCCCTCTGGGCCATCTGTGGTCTGTATCTCGTGCCAGCAGCTTGACCAGGCCACAGAGGGGATGGGCAGGGGCTGCAGAGGGCAGGTGTAAGGCAGAGCTGTGTGGTCCCTCCTCCCTGCTGGCTGCCTCCATGCCCCGTGTGTGGTGATGCTGCTGAATTCCGATCAGGCAATGACTGGCCTCTCTCCAAGCTGTCACATTTTGGGCCAGGGTTTGCTGAGCAGGGACATTGCAGTGGGAAGAAGAGGATTGTTTCTATCTGGTCTAGAGGACCAGTGAGCATTTTTATTTTCCTGAGAAGCCTGGACCTGACCTGCCCCTGTCTCTCCTGTCACAAGATGAGTTTCTTTTCCCCCATGTCTGTTGTCCTTTGCTCCCCTTCTGTCTGTCTGGGGGTGGGGGGGATGAGGGGAGATTTATCTCACTAAAATCAAAGAAAAATAAATTCTAAGGGGAGAAAAAAAGCCCTAAGAAAACCAAACCACAAAACTTCCTTTCTCTTTTTTAATCCTCTGCAAATTCTCATCTTCCCAGCCAATACAAAGAAAACAGCCTCTAAAGTTTCTCTTGGCGAGCAGAGGGATACATCCCAATTAAACAAACAAGCACTGGATGGCTTTGCAGCCCGGCGGGTCCATGGGGTTATTTCTCCAAGGCCACCTCCTGAAAGGCTTGGACAGTCTCACATTGGCCCCTGCTCTGAGAACTTCTGTCACATGCCTGAACTTGGCCGGATCCATCACGCTGACAGGCAGCTGCTGCTGCTGCTGGGAGCACCCTGCCCCTGGATGTGCTCTTGGGCCACCAGCCATGTGCTGATGGGACTTGCACGAGGGAGCGAAGAGTGTGAGGTCAGGAAGAGGGGCTGGAGCAGGCTGTGCTGATACAAGCATGAGGCAATACCCAGAAAGGCACCCTCTTCACTCCTTCTGTTTCTTGTATGAGTCCCTCTGGCGTTGCCCTGCACTTTCTCCCTGTCCTCACATCACCCTAGAGTCAGGCTTCCAGAGCAGAAATGCACCCAGGATTTTGCCTGGTATCTTAAAGCCTGATCCATCAGGCAATGAAATTGGTTGGACAAATAGTGGTATGGAAATGGTGGAAGCTGAGCTCCTCTAAAAACCCAGTTCCTGGGCCCTGTTTAACTTTCAGAAATCCCTTTGTAGCAGGAGGGGCAGCAGCTGTTCCCTTCCTCAGTTACCCAGAGAATACATCAGAAGGTGACTCCCAAAAATGCAGGTTCAGTAGCCTTGCAGGTGGGTCTGACAGTGTGACTGTCACGTAGCTCTGCCCCCCAGGTGTGTGCAAAGCCAGGGGTCCCAGCAGCCACCCAGACCCAGAGTGGGGACCCTGGGCACCACCTTCATGAGCCCACCGTGTCCTTCTCTGACTGCCATTACAGTTTTGTGTCTGTCTGATCCACCCTCTCATCTTTCCAAAGTTCTGGCATGGGCAGCAGTGGTGAACACGTAGAACCACAATTGTGACGCCCTTTCCTGGCATCTCTTCAAGCAACAGCTACATCTTTTTTCCACCCCCTTTTATCAATCAGGTCCCACCTCTTGAGATACAACTCCTGCTAATGCTCTGCCTCTTCTGAGCAGCCTCCCTCGCTCAGCAGTGATGGGAATTTCCTTGAGTCTTTTATGGACTTGTTCCTGTTGCTCAGCTCTTCAGCCTGTGAGATCTTGCAGCAATACAGCAAGTGGTTAGGAGGGAAATGGCTGATTTCATCACTTTTTCCATTATAAATACCTTTCCATCTTTCCCCTACCCGTCCCTTCTTCCCTGAGGATCACAGCAAGTTGATATGTAGCTGCAATGGGCTATTCAGAAGCCTTATCTCATCCCTGTTTGAGAGAAACCTGGCAGGTTATTTTTAACATTTATACACATCTAAAAAATGTGAATGTGGTCTGCTGTGCTGTGAGCCATGAGCACCCCAGAGACACTGGGCTGAAAAGAGAAACAGCTTCTAAATATTAAGTGGGAGGCACTTGACTAACCTCTTTTAGATAGATATGTGCTCACTACATCATGTCTTCAGCTGGGACCAGGGCCAAGCTGGGGGCCTCTGCCTCCTCCAGCACTGCTGGCTTTGGTCCTTGCTGACCCCTGAGGAGGGAGAGATGAGAACGTGCTCAGCCTCCAGGACACCTTCCCTGGTGTCCCTTGATCCCAGTTTGAAATGCCAGTGGTGATGATGGAGGGGCTGCTGCCTGGGACACGGCCCTGGAGTAAAGCAGTGCTGGGAGATGTGCAGGGTTGAGGGGATCAGTGGTTAAAGCAGATGTTGGTGGCTGGGGTAACCACTTGTGTGCGTGTTTCCAGAGGGGCTGTAGGATTTGCAGAAGCAAACAGGCATTTGTTTGCCTCTTTTTTTTTTTTTAATTAGACTAGCTTGTGATTGCAAGCCAAAATTAATAACTCAGTGGAGGCAAACACAAAAGCTTTGGATCCAGCAGGGCTAGGTGGATTACCCTGCTCCTACCTCTCCTGCCCTTAATATAAAAGCTAATCTGGAGCTCTGGGACACAGAATCACAGAATCACAGAATGTGTAGGCTGGAAGAGACCTTCAAGATCATTGAGTGCAACCCAGCCCTAACACCTCAGCTAGATCATGGCATCGAGTGCCACATCCAGTCTTTTTTTAAACACATCCAGGGATGGTGACTCTACCACCTCCCTGGGCAGACTATTCCAGTAGTCAATCACTCTTTCCATGAAAAACTTCTTTCTAATATCCAACCTGTATTTCCCTTGACACAGCCTGAGACTGTGTCCTCTCGTTCTGTCCGTTGCTGCCTGGAGAAAGAGACCAACCCCACCTGACTACAGTCTCCTTTCAGGAAGTTATAGAGAGACAGATGAGAGACACAGTGTTTGCTCCATCCCTGTGACCTATTGGTAGTGCTGCCCCATCCCTCACCCATAGCAGTGGGGGCTCCTTTCTCCTCCTGCCATTAGGACAAAATCCCTCAAGGAAAGGCCACTGGAGCGGCCTGAGTCTGTTGCTCTGGGTGTGCAAAGCTCTCTTCTTTCTGGACTACGACTTGCTAAATCGCATCAGGCTGGGGTCAAAAGCCCAGGTGAGCCCAAAGCCACTATGGCAGCATTAGGAATGTGCTGAGATGTGGCTGTGCCAGAGCAAAAAACTCTTGTCAAGCCAGGGAATTGATGAATCTCTTACACCATTTTCTGCCTAGGCAATTCTGGTGTTTAGTAAAGTTGATGAGAAAGGTACTCTCAGAAAACAAAGTTCTGCTCTTATCCCATGAGAGTCCTCTGCATGAGCCTTTGGTATCTGTGGTAGGGGTTTATCCTAAAAGGATACTAAAGCCAAAAAGGGATTGACTAATCCCATGTCATTTCTCTCGTCTTGTATGACATCCGATGGTTCAAATAACGCCACTGATGGAAAATCCCCTGCAGCCCTGGGGAGGCAGTCTCACAGCTTAAAACAAAACCATGCCTCAAGCCTAATTGTAAACTGTTGTTAGCTGAACACGGCCTTGGCTGAAATCCAGCCCTGATTGTATTGACAGCTATTCAGTTGGAGAGTGTGGCATGAATTTACCTTATCTCACTGGAAGATGCTCATTACAGCCCAGATCCCTCGTTGCCCTGACTGCAATCAGTGTGGGCCTGTGGGCTAGGGAAGGCTCAGGGCAGGCCTCCTGCTCACTTACATCCTCTCCCCTTGCCAGAGAAAGAAATGTTCACCATTACCCAATTTTGTATGCCACCTCCTATTTGGTGAGAAAACCCCTTCGGCGGGAAGGCACAACACGGCCGAATGAGAAGTTCTTCTCCCAGGATGATGGTTGCTGCTCCTAAGACAGGCAGATGGCTCAGAGGAGTGAGGGGGTCTCTGGGCTCTTGTGTGGTGTGTTTGGGATGTGATCAGCAGACTCTGTGCTGGTCCCAATCCTTGGCAGTGCATGGGGCTGCAGTCTGCAGCAAAGAGCCCAGAGTTGGACTTGGAATGATGGTTTTAGTCTTAAAGATCTTAGAGGGACTGTGGGTGGTCAGAAGCATTAATGGAGAAAGTCATGGTTGGCAATGCCAGGGAGATGCCTGCTGTCTTGCTGGAGACTGAGGTTTTCTTGCTCCTGGAAAGTGGGAGAGAGCTCTGGTGGGGTGAGGAGAATGGTGGCAGAGAGAAACTCAGTGGGAGGAAGGGCTGTGGATTGTTCACGGTGACATTTCTGCTGTGTGGGGGGCACCTCTCCTGGCCTCACACAGACATCTGTCCTGCCTCAGTGAGCTTGGCATCACTGCAGGTGCAAGGGAATATCTGCCCATAGTGCCAGGCACTATCATGGAGGGCAATGTTAACAGGGGTTAAAATAGAAACAGTAAAATGTGAGAGAAAGGACTTATTTGACTTAGTGGTACACAAGCTATAAATCACTGAGCTTTTTGGGAGGTCAGATAACAGCTGCTAAGTGAAGAATAATCTTCTTTATTAGGTGAGCTATTTATTAATCATTCATTATCCAACTAATCTTAAATTCTAAGCTGTTCTCTGCACCAGCTGTTTCAGTAGGAGGCAGGACACTGGTGACAGCACCTGCTGGATCATGGCTGATTCCTTTGACTTTGTACAGCAAAGTGACTGAGTTTGAAAACTGTGCCAGTGAATGAATGGCCCACGAGGAAAAAATGGAATTTCCTGAGCCACAGCCAAGCTGTGGCAGTTGCCCGTGCACATTCCCCTGGTGTGCAGCAAGCACAAGCTGTGAGGATCTGAAATTTAGGTCAATGTAAAGGGATGCATCATTCCTGTTATTGCTTCCAGCTCAAGGGATGCTTCTGGGCTCTGCTCCACTGCTGTGCAGTGATTTGTGAAGCTGAGGCTTAAGACTGGGGATGAATAGACCTGCGAAATGAAAATGTCCATCTTTCACTTGTTGCCTCCCTGGAGGAAATCTTCTGTGCATAAAATGGGTCTGCTGCTATTGATTTGGGATGTCTGTGTTTCTGGGAACTTCACCTTTCCTTGATGTGTGTGTCAGGGTTTCATTTTCCTGCTGCATTGCTTGGCGGTGCAGTCAGCGCTGTGAGCTGCAGATCCAAGGGCAGAGCTGGCTTTTGAAAGGCTGGAACGCCTTAATGGGCTTTCTGATATGAAAGCAAATTCCTCCAGAGGTCAGGTTCTCCCATGAGGATAATTTAGGGGGAATTGAAATGGAGAAACACCCTTCTAAAACTTTTAACCTAGAGAAATGTCACTGTGCCTGTGTAGGGGCAATAGAACTGTGGTGGGACAAGCCTCTGTGCTATCACAGATTGATAGAATGGCTTGGGGTGTAAAGGACCTCAAAGATCATCTGTTATCACTTCTATTATTACACCTTCTAATACTTATAATATACAACAACAAATGCAGCCACAAATTCCTTACACAGAAGGAAAAGGAATGAACACAGCCTCCAAGCCTAAAGAAGAAGCATCTTCACAGAACACAAAGCCACAAAATACAAACAGAAATTAGTCCCATTTCCTCCTGTTCTAGGAGTCATCTCAAATAATAAACACAAAAGATCCTTCAAGAGACATACCAAATTTTACCAGTTGAGCAGAGATTAGAAGACAACACCAGGTTGCTCCAAGTCCTGTCCTGTCCTTGAGCACGTCCACCCACGGCTTCTCTGGGCAACTGTTTATAGCTGTGGCATGAGGAACATGCAGACACTGCAACAGCAACTGCAGCCTGAACCCAGGACAAAATACCACCTTGAATATTCTAGGTTGGAACTGTTTGTTATTGGAGCTTCCTCCTCTTTGGAAATACTGTGTTAGTTCTCAGCAATTGCACCTTTACAGGGCAAATGCTCCAGTCGCCAAGAAGAGATTGCACTAAGGTGTGGACACTTGCAGGTGTTTTCTCACTGCCAGTTCCACCCTCACATCAGGCTCTGAGTGAACTCCCCTGTGCAGATGAAGACTCCCTTAAGTGGTGAGATGAAAGGGAATTGATTGACAGACTTGAAATATTTATAATGAATGCCTATGTCAGCATGTAACATTTTTTTCCTCTCCACTGAAGGATGCTACACACCAAAATAGAACATATGGTAAATGGACTGGAAGAATTGTTTGTCCCTCTGACTGCTAAAAATCTGTGCTATTTTTGGGGGCTTGACTTGCACTCAACCTGCCACAGACATGGGGGACATCTGTTTTGGTCTGGCAAAAGCCAGTGGAGTTATGCTAATGTAAACCCCAAGCTTCTGCATGTGTGGCCTGATGGAGCTGAAGCCGCATGCAAAGCTAATTACTTCTCTCCTCATACAGTAATGAAAAGCCCTTGTTCCCATCACAGGAAGCCCATATGATCAAGCTCTGCTTGCCACATCTGGAAGTCTGGGCTGGGTGCATCTGTAGGGAAGAGGAGCTGTTCCAGGTGGGAGGGATGTTTGTGCCCTCATGTTAATCCCAGGGAAGGGCCTGGGGTGCAGCAGACTGGTTTCAGCAAACAGAGCTGTTGGCAGGAGCTGGGATAGTTCTGATGCATGGCTGGCTTTCTTAGGATGAGATCAGTCTCTTGGACGCTAGTGCTGCTCCCTTATCTCTTGGCTCTATCTTGTCTTCAGCATTCAGCAGCAGCTCCCAGAAATGTGCCTTTTCAGAAGTTGGTACTGAGCTACTGAAACAGCTGCATGCACATCTGTCTGGTTTGGGGAGGGAATGCTGAAAGGGCTCCCGAGGTACCCATTCCGAGAAAATATTTACTCACTTTGAAGATAGCGTGTTTCATCAGTCCAGCTTTGGGACAAAACACAGCTTCAGAATAAAGATCCCTTGTGTCCCAGCTGATTTCCAAAGCAACACAGGAGCAGGGTTATTAGACTGGATTGGGAGGCTATGCGGAACCAAGTGCAGTTAAAAATAAATGAAATATTTTTAATCTCACTTTAAGTAGCATGTCAGCGGGACTGAACCCAGCTTGTACACCCTTATAGCAAATAGAAAAGCACAAAGGCAGATGAAATTCAGAATAATTTCCCCTTCCCTCCCACTCCTCCACACATCTGCCAGTGGTTTCTGACATGCTGTGGTGTGAGGACAGGCTTTGGAAAATCAAGGCCAGCTCCCCAAAGAACAGGGTGTTAGCACATGTCTGTGGATGTTACTGATGAAAATGGAAAGTCCAAGTGGGGAGGGCAGGAGGAGCCAGGCTGATGCTTTAACTCCTCGTTCCAGGGTGGAGGGGACAGGCTGGTGAAGGCTCTCTGTCAGGAGATTGTGAATAAAGTTGTAAATCCCGAAAAAACCATCTAAAACAAGTTTGCCAGGAGTGCCCTTCCTCTGCCCAACCCTGGAGCACATCCAGTGCTTTGCAAACCCTCTCACTGCCACTGTCACCTCATTAATGCCCACAGCCTCTGTGGCCAGCTACACGCCTGCTGCCTGCCAGCAAGCAGCCAACCCACTGATTTGAAACACTGCAGCACAATTCCATGAAATGTTCTCTTTTAGACACTTTTTCTTCTTCTCAGGGTGAAGCTGGGAGTTGTACCAAGGAAAAAAAGAGAACAGCAAACGTCCTCCAGGAGGGCTGGCCACAGGACAATGGCCAGCACGTTTCAGTGGCTCCACACAGTCCTGTGGCCACGTCGGTGGATGGGTTGCACAGGGAGTATTTTAAATCCATGTGAAAGCTCAAGTTCCCTTTCACACTGGCTAGTTAATTTGGAATCTGGCATGTATTTGGATTAATGTTTAACCCCTCAGTCTCTGTCCCTGGCTGAACTGGAGATATGCAGCTGCCTTATAAAAAGTGAGAGTTGATGCCCAGGGCAGCTAGTGCTGTGTGCAGGAATGCTCTTCCCACCCCTCAGCTGGAGTGGTCCAAAGGATGGAGCATCTCAGCTGCTGGGAAATGTTGAGATGAAGGGGAGAAAGTGCTCTCACTTCTTTGACAGTGTCCAGATTATTGGCTTGGCACACAAGTAAACAGCTGAACTTGGGCTTCCCCAGTGCATCAGAGACCAAACCCACAGCTCTGAAAGCTCAGTCTCTGCCCCGTGTCTTCACTCGCACCAAGTGGTTTGGCTAAGGTCTCCTGAACCATTTTGCATGCTCAGCAGGAAAAGTGAGGGGGTGAAAAAGGAGAATTTCAGCTCAAAATGAGATTTTGTTGCTGCCTCTTGGCTTCTGTTGACTTCAGCTCCCACCATTTCCCTGTCTCCTCCTCAATTATAACTTGTCATGATGCTGCATGGAACTCAGTCAGTTGCTCATGATGATTTTTCCATGATGTTAAAGCCAGGATCATACTCACCAAGTCTCACTTTTTCTGTAAAAGCTGTGAGCAGGAGGGATATACAGTGGGATACAAGATTCATCTGTGTGGGACAGGTAATGTGTGTCTTCTGGAAGGGCCGCTCAATGCCTGCACCACTTCCCTTAATTGTGCATGCAGGCAGCACAATGGGAAGAGTAACTTGTTGAACTCCTTGCAGATCTTGATGTATACCAGCTGTTGTCTTCCCAGTCTTACTGCCCTCTGTTCTCTGATTTCAAAGCTCAAAAGGTGCTTCTCAGACTTTACCATATCTGTAATGGTGTATGTCAATACTGAGCCTACAGAAGATGGAGTTTTGTTTTTTTTTTTTGTAACAAAACACTCCTTTAACAGTGAGCATTGTCTTCCTGGACACCAGTTCCAACCATGTATGAATGGTGTCCCAATTTAGACACAATTCTGCATCTCCAAAGCCTTCTGGGATGATGTTGCTGAAAAAATATTCCTGCGGCCACTGTTGTGCCAATGTTTTAATCCATCTTTTAATAAACTGTAACTGAAGAACAGAGTGTGGAATTCATCAAATAGTGTGTTGTACCTCACTGGGGAGTGGGGTGTTGGAGCCAAAACTGAAGGCAGCTGTTGCAACTGCTGCCTGTAATTCAGCCTCACCAAAATATTGACTATTGTTACTTGTGCCCCAACATGGAAAGCATTTAGCTCAGCGTCGGTATTGGCAGCACTGCCATTGCTGGATTCAGGGCTCTGGAGTCAGTGGAGCAAGCTCAGCCCCCAATGATCTAGGGGGAGGTGGGGTTAGGTGGCTGGAAAAAGCTCCCTCGACGTGCACAGCAGCCTTTGAAACGCCGTGCAATCCACGTCGATCATCTGTTCTTCATAGAGGGAAGGGGAAGAGTTATTATGAGAGAATAATTAAACCAGCTGAAAAGAGCAAAGTGTTGGCAGGCTGCAACCTCGCCGTACAGACCACACAACAGCTTGCTGGGATCAGCAGAAAGGGCTGGCGAGCCCCAGGGGAGGCACGGGAGGGAAGTTGGCATGGTCCTGCAAGACCCTTCTGTCACCCCACACTGGAGCTCAAACCCTCTTCAGAGCTGAGCTGATCTCCAGCAACAGCCACGGGTAGCTCAGGCTTCCAACTGCTTCCTCTGGACAGAAGGTCTGTCTGGCTTTGGAAAGACAGGTATCTGCTAGGGAAAGCCAGAGCTCCCCTTGGAATGGAGAATGTAAACACCCTCCCTCCAAATTATTAAAATATTCAAATTAGGGGCTTTCAGGCAAAGATATGGGAAGAGAAATGACAGTTCTTTACTAGAAGTATTAAAAATACAAATGGAGTAGTACCAAAAAAGACAAGCAAGCAAACAAACAAAAATCCTAGAAAACCCTGACAGAGTCAGAGATACGACCTGACACTGTTGGTCAGGGTGTTGGAAGCAGTCCAAATAAACCCTCCTGGAGTGACAGATGTGATTGTGTTGGAGCAGAGATGATCCTGTAGAAGGGTCCAGTGGTGCTGAGATGGTTCCAGTCTTCCTCTGGGAATCCAGCACAAACAGGCTGCCTTGGTGTTTCTGAGTCTCAGTTTTTATCCAGGTAGGAATGCTGGGCTCCTCCCCCTGGGTGGAGCATCTCCCAATGGGATGATGTAATTGTATCAGCCATGCAGTGAGCCTCGATGGCCCATTAACAGCAGATATCCCTTGGCGAGAGGATGGATCATGGGAGAGGTAAACCACATTGCCCCAGCTGGTTTTAACAGCTGGCCCATTAACAGAGGCCCTCCCCCTCCAGAGTTATGAGGGATGGGTTATACAAGAGATAAAGAAAACACCTCCCCAACCAGTTTCAACAGATGGAAATAGAATGCACATTTTTGGTTACGTACTGCAAATCACTACAAGGTCCAATGAAGAAGAGTCTGGTTTGGTCCTAGGGGAATTTTTTGCACAGAGTGATCAAACAACAACACGGGTATGAATTTCAGTCCTTGGAAACGTTAAAAATTCTGCTAGGAAAAATGCCCTTAGTAGCCTGGTCTAAGATGGCTTTGTCCTGAATGAGGAATGACCTCTAGAAGGCCCCTACAACCTCAACTATTCTGTCATTCTATGCTTCCATCAGCTGGTCAGGGCACAAACTGGATTTCCTGGACACATGCCACCTCTTCATTTTGTGTAAGAGACAAAGGGACCCTCTTGATTAAATATTGGCCTGGTGGGGAGTGTGAAAGTTGCCCACTGGTCACTGGGGTCATGTTGGGAACCAGTGTTTGGCCATTACCCACCACCAGAAAAAAATCTCCACTTGAAGACTCTCAAGAGATTCACATGTTTTCTTGGTGGCTGGGTCAAAGGGTTCATTGCCTTCATTCTTTGAAGCACATCTCCTCTCCTTTCAATCAGAATTGTGTGTGAATTCTAAAGCTGCCATTTCAGGTTTGTCGCTTTACCTGACAATTTATTCTAGGAGAGGCTACTGAAAACCCTCTTCTCCTCAAGAAGGTGAACTCCAGTAAGTCTCAGTGTGATATCTTTAGCTCGTGACAGAAGAGTAATTCTCTTCACACTGTCAGTGGGGGACCAAGAGCAGGTAAACTGCTGTTGCGTGGTAACGTCTCACACAGCAGCTTCTTGATTTGCTCTTAGCTCTTAATCTCCACAATGAAATTGTGCCTGAAATCCATTTCTCTGTTTAACTGGTGTTTACTTCCTTCTCTGTGCTGAGGCATTCCAAGATTATGAGGGCAGGCAGGACTTCTGCCTGTGCCTCTGCTGCAGTCACCAGCCTGTGAAGGGCTGAGATGGAGAAGAAAGGGGCTCAAAGATCATTGTTCCAGGGAGTGAAGCCAGTCTTGTGGGATCTTCCATGGTGATGTGTCCCATGGTCAAGTTCTGCCATGGGTGGCCTGGGCAGAGCTTGTCTCAGCTGACTCTTCCCTGGCCAGCTTGGGAAGCAGCAACCTGGCCAGGGCAGGGTTCAGTGCTGGCCTCACTTCAGAGTTGAGGCTCAGCACGCTCTGGGCTGTGCTGGTGTAGATACACTCTGGATTAAAAATGAGCTGTGTTCCTGTCCCACAAACGAGGATCCCAGAAGTCCTGTTGGAAGCTGGTAGTCAAAGAATTGTTCAGCTGTAGGGTTGTAAGCCAGTCTATGAAGCAGTTTCAAGGCAAGGCTGAAGGAAATGGCTGGTACCTCTGTTCTGGCTAAAATGCCCTCAGAGACATCACCATCTCCACTTTAGAGCTAGAGAAACACAGACTCAGCTTTTAGTCAGTGTGACAATGTGGATTTTTGCTCCTCTTTCCACACCCTGTAGTCTGTGTGGTCTGCATGGTCTGGGATGGAAACACAGGTTGTTAGGATGATAAATCATAGTTGTTAGTTCATAATTGTCCCAGTGTCCCTTATCCTGATGGAAATCCCCAGTGTCAGGGCAGGTTTCCCTGTTGTGTAGCACTATGTGACCTCAGAGGACAGATTTCAGTTCCAGTGTGTCCCTGAAGATAACTGAAGATGCAAGTGATGACTGAAGAAGGTGGGGCTTGCAGGGGATGCAATCCCCCTCCTTTCTGGGATAAAAGGCAGTACTGAGCCTCTGACACTCACTGACATATCCAGTGTTTTACATGTGTCATGGCACAGCTGGAATTTGTTCCCACAGTGGTATTTTACTGTCCTGTATCCTCCTTGGTAAAAGAAATGTTCATCCCAGCATTCATGGTGCTGGTGTAACTGGGAGAAGGACCAGGCTGCAGCCACTGACCCCAGTGCTGCCTTTCTCTCCTCTCTGAGAAGTCCTTGGACTGACACAGCAGAGCTCAGAAATCAAATTCTACTTCCATCCTTCCATCCCAGATGGGAAAACAGGGCACCAGGATGCAGGCAGGTCCTTTAAGAGGATTATTCAGCTTTTGAAGTGCTTGTTTCCACTAAAAAAAAAATCTGTCCTTCATTTCTCTTGTTCCCCCAAATAATTTTTTTATAGTGTAGGAACCTCTTAACCTCATTTTATAGTGAACTATACACTGAGGAAAGATTGAGTTTAGAACCATGAAATCAAAAGTAAACGTTTCCTGGAAGCTGGCAAAACAAAAATGGACTCTAAGGTTTAATTCTTGCTGGCTTTCAGCTATGTTTCCAGGGTCTAGATAGACAATATGAGACAAAACCCTCAACATATTGTTGTCATTCCCTGAACATTGCAACAGGACTCTTGTGTCTACATTGGCCTGAGCTTCAAGTCCTGCGTTCACTTTTAAGAATTCAGCCTGCTTGGAAGTAATGGTGATATCCTGCTTTGGTGGGCTTGCATGCAGCACTAATTCCAGCCCACTAATTCCAATTACTAAGAGAAGGAACAGAGCAGTCTGTGCAGGAAAACGAATAGCCTATCCCTTTCTCTTGATCATCTCACACTTAGCTATTCCCAGCCATTAGTTTAAGGACTCTAATTAAATTCTTCATGAAACTCCTGATTATATACCCCATGTGCAAATAGCTGTTTGTGCTGTGTTGCCAGAGAACTTTAGAGCTGACAATGCCTCCAGCAAACTCCGGCTTCTGGGAATTCTGGGAACATCAGCTCCAGTTCTCTTTCTCAGTTTTGACCATAAATAGCAACGTACCTATTTCAGCATCTTGGGCCTCCATGAAATTGTGAGCTTTTGAAGAAAAGAACCTCAATACTTAGAGCTCACAGGGAAGAGGTGGGCACCAGGAAGGTAGCCAAGAGCATCTCTTTGAGGATCTACAGGCAGGGGGGAGTGCTGCCCAGAAAGCAGAAGATAGGACGAGGATACTTCAGAGATTTTTATTTCAGGACTGATTTTCATGTAAATATGGATGGCAAGGAAGCAAGGAAGCTTGGGCCCTAGACACTTCTTGTGTCCATGGATCATTGTGGGGAATGCTGGGGCACTGCCCTTGAGCACTTGGCAAGCAGTTCCGAAATGAGAGCACAGGACTGACATTTCTAGAGCTTGTGACTTGAAGAAAAGCTGCCTGTGGTAGTAGAAAGTGGACTGAGCACCACTTGGTATTAGAGGGAAGACACATTATTAGAAACTGGGTTTGAAGGGGACCAATGGCAGAGCTGTGAGTTTGGAGAAGGCTCTGTACACTCACAAAGTGTATAAAATGAAAAGTTCTTTCACCTGGTGGAGTGTTTTTTGCATCTCCAAGATCTCCCAGCTTTATAAAATTTTGGTCTTCAATGCCCTCTGGCTGTCAGACAAGACAGAAGATATTTGAGTCAACCAGTCTTTCCAAAGTCCCCAAATCTCCTGGACTCAATCTTCAATCATGTTATGATGTTGGCTCAAAGCACTTTCCGCTCTCCTAGAAAATGTCACCTCACCTGCTGACTAAACTGTTAAACCAGCAACTTCTACTCAGCAACTTAAAACCACCTTATTTTTCCCATTTGAATGAGCTTGCAGTAAACATATTTAACTCTCCTGCTCCTAAATGTCACTTCCAAATCCTCTCTGCTGTCACGCTTAAGCAGCTTGGTGATAATTTTGTGACTTCCCATGGAGAAAGGGAAGGGTGTCTGAATGCTGTGCAATGAAAGCTCTAATTTTTTCTGGCAGGTACGAAACATGCTGTGGTTTTCATTTAACCCTGCAAGAGAATGACCTGTATGAATAATGGATTCAAGGGAAAGTTTGGAAAATGGAAAGAACAGAGGTTGCTATGCTCTGGCTTCATGTTGGGGCCATCTGGTTCCTGCGATTAATATGAAATGCTGTTGCTGGTAACAAAAGCACAGAGTGTGCGTGGGGGTGGGACTGCAAAGCCTCAGGAGTGCCTGGTGTCAGTGATTTGTTTCTGGGCAACTGGCAAAAGTGAGGATTGTGTCTCACATAGGCAGGTGAGACACAAACAAACTCTTTCACCCCGTGCTGGCACCAGGGGTGCACTTGCACACTCACACACCTTTGGACACTCTGGCAGTGTGAAAGAACCTTAAAACTCATGGGTGTGACCATGGGACATACCCATGTTGTGGACTAGCTTTTCCTGCTGCTGTGGAGCTCGTGCAGAGCCAACATCTCCTGAGGCTGAAGGAGATGTGCTGGGCTGTCAGAGCTGACACCACACATCTTGTACAGACCAGAAATCTTTGCTGGTTTTTGAGCCACGGCTGAGCTTGGGTGCCCACACCTGTGCCAAAACACACCTGTGTTTGCAGCTGCTTGTCTCCTGCTGTTTCATGCAGTGGTGCTTGCTGCTCCTTGAATCAAGTCCAGCAACTCTGGACACTCCCTCCTTCCCTCTGTTCAGGTGGTAACTGCCTTGGGCATTCTTAGCTGTCCATTTCCCCACTGCAGAATTTTCTTGATGCTGAAAGGAAAGGAAGAACAAAAAAATGAGAGTGAAAAAATATAATGTCACTCTCGTGACACTCTCTCTCTCTCTTTTTTTTTTTTTTTTTTAGCAAGATCTAGAAACAGGAGGTTCTTTCAATACATTTAGCTCTTAAGTGGTGCCTGCCACTTACATCTCTTCTAACCTGGCAGTCATTTTCCAAAACAAAAGCTTTTACCTTTCCCCCTATGGCTTTTCTCTGTTACAGTAAATAATAAATGCAATTGTAAGAAAGGATTTCTCACCTTCCATGCTGTGTTTATTTTACATTTTCATATAGGCTCATGCAAAGACATGTGCTCTGAATCCCCCTAATGAAGCTCTTACCTGCATCTCTGGATTTTAAATCTTACAGCTACCATGCAATTTTTAGCTGAGTGTTATTTTATAAGCCCCAAATCCCAGTGGATTCACTCTAATGTCATAAACATACCTATATTTTAGGTCATCAAGTGAAAAGCTACCAGCTTGTCACCCAACCACAACATTTTTGTTCTGCAGTGCTTCCCATCTGTTAATCTCTGCTGTGAACTGGCTGCTATGATAAACAAACTCTGCTTTTTCTTGGGCCTGGCTTTATCTGCACCTCCCAGGGGATTTGAAGGAAAAATCACACAGAGGCACTCATGGGCAATGGAGAGAAGAGGTTCCTCCTGGGCTGGGATCCCTGAGGTGGCTAACAACTAAAGTTCCCAGTGATTTCCAAAGGGATGACTGTTGCCCAGAGCTGACTACTACAGCTTGAAAACACTTCACCAAAAAAGCTTTGCCAGCATCTGCTTAGTTTTGGGGCTGTGTTGGATACAAGCACGTCTCTGATTTATGTCTGGTGAAAAAAACACTTGAGTGCCAGTGCCATGTGACGGAATGAGCCACGTGGGACCTCATTTCCTGTGGGACAGGAGCACCCATCACTCAGCCCAGCCTTTGCCCTGTGCAGTTCCTGCTGCCCAAAAGGTGTTCATTGCACAGGGCCAGGCAGACAGCATGGCTCCAGACTGCAAATCTCCTCCAGGAGTCAAGCTCCCAGTCCCATGAACATGGAATCTGTCAAGCCTGGAGGACGTGAGACGTCCAGGCCATTATTAACCAACACAAAGCTTATAAAAGACTCTATAAATCAGCCCCTGATAAATAATTTCACGAGGAAGGCTGCGGCGGTGCAGAGCTTGTTTGGTGTTTCAAAGCCCCTGTAATGCCCTGCCAGGAGGATTAAATGCTATCACTGTGTTTCAGGTATTTTACAGTGTGCTGGGAGGGGTGTGTGTGGTTCTTGTTTGTTTGTTTGGGGAGGATTTAGTGTGAGAAATGGGAGAGCCAGGGAGATCTCACACATGCACATGTGAGGAGGAGCAGGCTCTGGGGGACAGGGGCTGATTGATGCTGTGGGACAAACCTGCGGAAAGCGAGCTGGCCATGCTCTGACATCTATTTTGTATATTCTCTTTTGTCCAAAGCTCACAGGCTTTGATCTCTGACACATGGATGCCTCACATCTGAAAGTGTTCAAGGCCAGGTTGGATGGGGCTTGGAGGAACTTGGTCTAGTGGAAGGTGTCCCTGGCCCTGGCGGGGGGTTGGAAAAACATAGTCTTGAAGGTCCTTTCCAATCCAAACAATTCCATGACTCCAAGTTGTACTCCTGCTCTGACACATCTCTCCTGACTCTCTGTTTGTGCTGTTTTGCTGTGCTGCCTCTAAGGCAGCAAGTTATTGCCTTCCAGAAAAGTCTTCAAAACAGTGTGAATCATTTTCATACGACGCGTGTTTTGTTTCCATGGTTATTAGAGCCAGGTTAGCTTACATCCATCCTTCCTTGGCACAAAACATTTCTGTTGTCTTTTCAACCTGTGTATTTGTCTGGGCTCCTGCTACTGCTCCAAGATAAGAAATGTTTTCAAAGGAATATGTAAACAAGAGGTATGAAGTTCCCAGTTTAGAAACTAAGAGGGGTATAAAATCAACACGATGTTCTTCAGAAAATGAGTTGGAAGGTTTGAGTCAGGCATAGTCCAGCTCATCATCTAAAGCTGTTGTCCCTGGCAATTGATGACTCTTGACCCTCATTGAAAATGCCACTTTGATTGGTTGGTTTGAAACAAACACCAAGCTCCTTGGGAGAAGACTCAGTCTCCAAAGCAGAAGTGGCAGATTCTGACCTACAACTGGTGCAGAGGGGTAGGAGGGAATCAAGGAGAAGGCTGTTTCTCTTGTTTAATAAAACCATTGCTGATTACACAGCTCTGCTTGGGCCTGCTCCAGGTCCATTAAAGTAAATGGAAAATCTTCCCTTGACACAAATGAGAGCTGGCCGCAGCTCCAGGGATTAAATAGTGTACAGGTGGATCTTCACAGGGGAACAAATCATGATCCTGCTGAGCCAGCCCCTGATGAGTTTATTTTACATCCTTGTCATTTGCTGGCCTTATGTGTTTCATGTGCTGCTGATGCCTTGGGAAGGCTGACCTGAAACAGAGACTGGACAGAGCTAGACAATAAAGTAGATGCATATTGAAAGGCCTCTAGGATACACCTTGGGCAGGACAAGAGCATGGCCAGGGCTACACCCAAGGTGGACCCAAAATGGTCACAAAATGGCTGACCGGTCATGAGATCTTACATTTTTATAAGTTTTGGTTCATTTGCATATTGGGGTTTGATTGTCCAATTACAGCTTCAGGTTGTGGGGTCCCATCCTTCTTGTTCCTTCCTTCAGTCCACCGTTGTTTGTGCCTTTGGGCCTGAAAGTTGTCCTTGGTCTTCAGCAGGAAAAGGATTTGTTTTGTCTCCCTGCTCTGTGAAGAGAGCTTACCGCTCAGCACTTAATGTGAGGCTCAGAAATGCATCCCTAGGCAGCACAGAATCACGAAAGCTAAAACTTAAGGCATCACTGGCTTGTGCTGTTTGCCTTGTGGTCAGCTGCAGTGGTCACAGTGGGCCTTGTCTGGCTCAAGTTTGTGCTGAGCTCTCGGGACACTAGCTGCCACATCCATGGGGACATGTGTGAGCCCTGCTCCAGAAATGGAGGGGGTAACCTCACAGTTCATCACAAGATGCCAACCTCTGGATGAGGTGATGCCTTTCTGTGTGTTACAGAAGGTCCTGGTTGGTAACAACCACTTCTCTGTGAGCAGCTTTCTCTGAGGCACAGAGAGCTGGCACCAGAGAGGGATCTTAGCTGGGCCTGGCAGCTCACCTGGTGTAGCACCTGGGAGGCTCTGCATAAATAGTAAATACTGAAGGGAGATGACACAGGTATAGAGGAATACAGCTGGGAAATGGCTTCTGTGAATGGAGCTGTAAAAGCAGCAGATCCGATTAGAGAAAATCGCTTTAAGTGCTTCTTGATTTTCCCAAGGGAAGGCCTCTCTGCAGGTTTTTCTTCCTTCCTGCTCCCTCTTATTTTCTTGCCCTTTATAGTCTTTACTTTTGCTCCTTCAGTTCAGAAGCCTTCCTTTTCCTTGATCCACTACAACCAGTGGAGCCAAGGTGAATTTTTCATTGTTCATCTTTCACTTTCAGGTCTGAGGCTGGCAGCCAAAACACACTCCTGAGATCAGGAAAGCCATCCTGAGGGCTCTGCCTCAGAGCACATGGTGACTTCAGGAACACAAGAGGTATTTCCACAAGTTTCCAGCCTCCTAGGAGGAGCCCAGAAGAGCCCCAGATCATCTGTCTGTTCCCAGCAATCTGCATGACCTGCTGTGCCACACACTGAGCAATCAACAGCTCTCCACACGCCGTTGGTGCACACAAGGAATCTCCTTGGAGAAATGGAAACACTGATGACGTGGGTTAGAGGAACATCTCTGTGGTAACTAAGGATGGTTACAGAGGTACCTCATGAAGCAAACCTGGCAAATAGGAGCCAGAGAAGAACATCATCAGAAGGTGTGAAGGACCTGCCTCAAGTCATGGAAATCAAAGTATTTCTGGAGCATCTGGTGGCACAGGGAAAGGCAAGCGCCCTTGCCTGGACAGCAAGGGGTCACGAGTAAGAGAAAAAAACCCATCAGGATGTTATATTAAAAGCACATCTGTGCACAGTCTGGAATGGTAAATACATTTTCAGGCTCCCCTCATAAAGCTGCAGTGTTTAAAAGTGCTGATAAAGTGCATTCCAACGTCCTTGAAGTATTGCAGTGAGCCACACACACCAGGCAGTGTTTATCCGGGAGACGGCCAGCGGAGCGGCCGGAGATGAATGGGCTGTATGTGTGCAGGGGAAGGATTCATGGGTTCTCACCAGAAAATGGGGTTCAGCGGGCTTCTCCTGGCCCTAGAGACCCTGGGGCACTCTGTTTTACTGTGCCCAGAACAGGCTGGGAAGCTGCTGGCACAGCAGGAAGGCAACAAGCAGCCCTCAGCATCCCTCACCACTGCCCCATTTTATGGCACATAATAGTCCCTATGAGGTCTGTGTGTAGCCCGTAACAGCTGCCCCACCTTTTATGAGAGAGGTTCACAAATTCTGGGGCTGGTGCTGGTTCTCTCTCCTGTGCCAGGTTTTTCTTGTAGGTTTATTATCACCTGTCATGCCACTGAATTCCTCTTAGGCTGCCCTTTCTATTCTGCCCTCTCCTTGTGCACTCACGAGCCTTGGATGGAGTGTTCCTGCTCTGAGAGGAGCTGTTTTCTCTCCCCCGGCTCAAAGAGGAGCATCCATTCTTCCCACCATATAAAACTATTCAGACTCCTTATTTAGTTCCTAGGAATAAGAGGGTCCTTTGAGAATAGTTTGGAATAGAAGTTTCAAGGCTCTGTTTGCAGCACAAAGCAGGAGGTGAAGATGGATGGTTTGGAAAGCAGCTGCAGAGTTGGGCCAACACCTTTCTGAGGCTTGGCTGTGCTCTGGCTTTAGTGGAAGCTGTGATCTATTACAAACTTCAACAATTTGCAATACAACTTTTGGGCAAGGGCTGCTGAAGAGTTTATCATGTAAGACAATATTTCGGAATTGAAATGCCTTGGACCATGCAGTGTTGTGAAGCATTTCTTGCTGCTATTCGGGCTGTGAGTGTCTAATTAAGCATCTTTACAATAAATTGGTTAAAAATGACTGAATCTGGAGGGAAAGAAAGCAACAGAGCTTGGGAAGGAGCTGAATTCTAGAAGGTGATTGTGTAGGCAAGAGGGAGAGGAGAAAGTTCCAGGCTAGAGGGGCAGCAGGAGGGATGGCTGAGGCTGGAGAGGGGGAAAGCTGAAGGGGAAATGGTGTCATGTCTTGGTCCTGCCTGAGCAGTGCCGTGGGAAGGAGTGACAGAGGTGGTGAAGGTGGAACTGGGAGACAAACAGAAGCCAAGAAGAGACATTTCAGACACAGAAGACAGCCAGGACACGGCAGTTTCTTGTGACATAAGCTGCAAAAATGGCAGGCAAAACATTGAACGTCAGCGTGCTTATGATGCCCAGTTTCCCAAGTCTGATGTAAGTGGATATAACTCCCTAGGAACTTGTAACTCTTCACGTCTTGCACCTCTGGAGCACACTTTCCTGGCTGCTGACATCTGTCATGCCACCTCACGGTCGCGGTGCCACCCCGCCACCTGCCCAAATTCACTCACACTTCTGCTCCCATGAAATGTATGAATCATAACTTCCATGCCACGGCTCCCTGCAAGATGGTGCTTCCAGAAATAGCACCCTGCGAGCCAAGAGACGCGAGATTGCCCGTCTGGTGGTGGAGGCCCAGAGAGAGGGAGCGCCGAGGGAGTGTAAGGAAAACAAACCGCCCAACGGCGCGGCGGGAGGAAGGGAAGCGCTCCGCAGGATCCAGTCCCTTCGCTGGGAATTTCTCTTAGGGTGAAAGTTGAAACTATCAGAGTCCCCAGTGCGTGATGAGGTTTGGGAATGGGTCCTCTATTGGTGAAATATTCTTTGCGCTTCAAAAATAGATTCACTGACGTTTTAAGCCAGGCTAATGGAGGAGGAGTGTTCCGGCTGAAATATTGTGTGGTATTTTAATGTCACTTCATAGAATCACAGAATGGTTTGGGCTGGAAGGGAACCTCAAGATCATCCACTTCCACCCCCCCTGCCATAGGCAGGGACCTTCCACTATCCCAGGTTTTTCCAAGCCCTGTCCAACCTGGCCTTGAGCATTTCCAGGGAGGGCCATCCACAGCTTCTCTGGGCAACCTGTGCCTGGACCTCAGCACCTTCACAGTAAAACCTGCAGAGTTTCCAGACACAAATCCTTTTTTTTTCCTGGTGTTGTTTTCACATTAGACTTTCCAGTAAGTACAGTATTCCTTTCACCAACCTTAACCCAATTAGATGGTTTCTAAATGCATTTGTTATTGGAAATTCTATGAGGAGCATCTTCTGACGTGTGGAGTAGCCATTACAACCGTGCAGCTTGTGCCATACTCGTAATTTATTCCTAATGCTTTGACTTCTTCCTCATCCACATGCTGTTGTTTATACACCCTGGCCAAATCCTCTAACATGTGGTAAACTATTTCCATATGAATTGATCCTAGCCGAGTCCTAACGCACAATCTTATTTTTGGTAAATCAGTCTCACAGGTACCCATCAGAAGCAGAGTTCTGTTTATATGAATATTATCACGTATTAAAAAGGCCAGGGCCTTGGAGTAAATTTTGAGCTGAGAGAAAAACACAGTGGATTACCCATCTAACCAGCTGCAATGGGTGTTTTGCTTAAAAATGGTTCCGGAGATACTGTTTTGATGTTGCTTTGTCGTGAAGACAAAAGATGATTTTTCACTACATAAAGGAAGTGTTATTTGGAGAAGTCATTCTGCTTTTCATAGGGTAAATACTTTCTAGGCTCTCTCATTTCAGTGATTACATCCACTTTTCTAAGCAGGTCTTCACCTGATGCATTTCAGGAACACAGGTGGATATATCATAGTGCCCTATTTACTGCCAAATTGTGCTCTTCTCCTGACAGATAAATGCTGATTTGGTATAGTACCACCAGGCATGGATTTAGCACATCAAATGCACCTGCCAAAGCATTGAGGGGGGGAAAAAAAAGAGGTAGGAAAAATGGAAAAGAGGTATGAAAGGCAATATTATTTTTCTTTTAATAGCTACTATTTAATTCTGCTCACTCCCCTCTACTTTCTGTTCTGCAGGCTTAAAAGCTGTATTGTATGAAATTAGCCAGTAAAATCTCCACATCTGTCAGATGTTCAGCTGAGTAAAACCCTCACTAAAGATTTTTGGAAGGTCACATCCTGAAGAACCAGCCTTTCCCCCTGCCATCCAAATCGAGGTCTGGACTTGCTGAACCTTTTGATCAAACCCTATCTGCAGTTTCTCTAAGTCAGTGTTTATTCCTGTGTAGGGCAAGGAGCTGGATTTCTATGAACCTTGTGGATCCCTCCCAGCTCAGGAAATTCTGTGAAGAATTGACCAGTCAGGGAGGCAGCACTTTTAGAAGTTGCTCTCACTTAATTCCTGCCAGGTATTAATTAGTAGGCTACCATCACATCCATTTCATAAAATAGATTCGTATTAAACTACGTGAGAGTCTCTTGAGAGAAGATTTGTGGTCAGACTGAAATGCCGGGAATTTCCGCGGCGTTTGCAAGTCTTTAGGAACAATGGGGAAGCTGGGGGAAAAGCCGATAAAAACTCTCCTGGCTGTCGCTATCGGGGATGTTTCAGCTGGCAGGAAAGCCGGGTGGTCTGAAGAAATTGGGTAGGAAACTTTGCTGGGAGTTTCTGTCCTGCACGAAGCATGGAGGTTTGGCTTTTGTGGGTTTTNTGGGGATATTTTGTAGGGGGTTGGTTGTTTGTTTGTTTGGTTGTTTGGTTTTTTTTGTGGTGGTTGTGTTTGTTTGGGGTGGGGTTTTTTGTTGTTGTTGTTGGTTTTTTGGGTTTTTTTTCCCCAGTGAGGTTGACCAAAGCCAGAATGACAGGATCATAGTATCTCAGAATGGTTTGAATTGGACAGAGCCTTAAAGATGACCTATTTCCAAGCCCCCTGCCATGGCAGCTGGGATTTTGTGGGGGAGTGGGTGTCAGCTCCATCCCAGTACTCTGTCAGACACAGCTCTGACCATCTGACTTTAAAAGACCTGGAAAACAGAGTGGAAATGCCCGGGAGGAAATAGCTGTCCTGCAGCACTGCAGATGCCAAAGCAAAGTGTTAGCTCTATGTGTGACAAAACCTGCTGCTCCCATGCCCTAAACCAAGGTGGGGAGAACACACAAATTGTGTCCTCATCAAACATTTAGAAATAAAAACACAACAACTTTGTGTTTGAAACCGCAGGAGACTTTTCCAGGTTATTCATCCCGTAGCAGTTTTGTTCCCAAACCCTGAATGCCCGTGCTTTCTGAGTGCTAGGCAGAGGGCCATCCTCCTCACTGGTATCAATCAAAAACAGCTCCATTCATTCAGATGGACCACATTTAGCCCATCTGGACATTATTTGTCTTTGTGACAGGACTTGAACGCTCACTTTGACGTGCTCAGGAGCTGAGGCTGCCAGCAGTTGTTTCTTTCCTTGGCAAACCTCTCCAGTGCTAACACAAGCACTTTTTTTCCCCTTACAGCATGCACAGGCACCACAGAAGGGTTTAGTTGCTGGTTGTAGTGATCTCATATATTTTTGGAGCTCAGCCTTTTACGAGGGTGGTGCCTGGGGTGCAGACAGATGGGCTCTGCCCACCACTCCTCTGGATTCTTGAGGGATCTCCCAGGTCTTTCCCTACAGTGTAATTATGAATCGTGGCTCTTTTATTTGTCCTTTTCCCTCATTACCTGCTGTTCACCGTGGGGCTCCTTGGGGCTTTCTTGTTATAAATTTGATTTGGAAGTAGAAATTGGAAATAGAAATCAGTGGTTCTGCGATTACAACAAGGAGGGAAGGTGTCCCAAAGGCTAGGTGGATGTGGTTCGACTCAGGCTCCTGATACAGAGCTGGAAATTAAAACCATTCTCTATTGATGTCCCTTTGAATGTCTACAAGAAAAAGACTACCTGGCCCTTTTCCTGGAGGTGAGGCTCATCAGGGAAGCAGCACATGTGCTGATGTCTGGAAAAATAAGCAGGCATCGCTAGCAAGGTGAGAGAGTATTTTTATTGAGAAAATTTAAAGAATTACGGTTCTGTTCAATGGCCATATTTCAAACTGAAGGGAGAAAAGTTTTCTGTGTAATGAGATTGAGGCTGATATGAAAGACAACCTTAAATGTGGCCTGAAAGCAAATCAAATCCCTTGCCTCAGTTGTGACTAAGGCAGTGAAGGGAATATTTAAGGCAAAACCAGGTAGGGGAGTGATAATGAGGCTGTGGGTGCCAAAATTACCACATTCATGAGAGGAGCCAATTTCAGACTTGAGTGCACTCGGGCTGGTGGCAAGGGGACAGAAACAAGGCAGAAAATCTCCAGCCCAGGGCATGAAAATGCACATTCAGGAGCAATGGTGGCTCTTCAGTGCATCAAGCTGGGGAAGTGGATGATGACTGAAGGTACAGGAAAGACAGGTCTGTGTATGAGAAGGAGAGATGGAAGCCCATTGCTGTGACCCCAATTATATGGATATAAATGAAAAATAAAGCATGAAGTTAAATAGAAAATTGGAGAGAATGCAGCCTGAGTCTAGCAAAGACGGGCTGCGATGTATAAACCTGATATCTTTGATAAAATAATGGATTTTTCTGGATTAGATCTATGGCATTTCCTAGCTGGACTCAGTGAAGTGAATATAGTGCCTAGTGAAAAAAATAATGAGGTGAGCTGACAGGGTAAGAATAATAGAAAAACTGGAGGTGAGGGGATGTAAAAATGCCTAAAAAGAAGAACCAATGGATTTTGGTAAAAGGTGAATTTCAGGAGGGGTGGGAAAAAATGCTGGGGAAGTCCTTCAAGAGCTGGCCTTGAAATGAGGTCTAATTTGTTGTCAGTGAGCTTGTGACAGCTGGGACAGCACGAGCTGTCCCTGACACAAAGTCCTGGAGTATCTCCTGGGGAGCAGTGGGTGACTTTGGACAGGGACAGAGGAGTGCTGGGATGGGACAGCACAGCTGCAGAATCATGGGAATTCCCACTATGAGGGCCCAGTTCCCTCGTCCAGATAGAAACAGGAAAAGAGATGCCTTGTGAGTATTAATAGTTAATACACTCCTGAAATATCAGGAAGTCTGATGTGGAAAAGAGGTGGCTGGAGCTCATAATGGCAGAGAACAGCAAGATGAGCTGGTTTGCTTGGCGTGGAGCTGAGTCCAGACTGAGTGCATGGTGAGAAACAAAACGAGGGACAGAAAGTGATGGTGGTGTTAATAAAGGACAAATGTCCACCTGGTCCACAGTAACTTATCCCTTACTAGTTCAGATGGCAGAATCACACCTGGCAAGGCAAGGCAAGGATCAGCTGGGGATCCTTTGGTCCTGGTGGTCTTCAGGCACCAAAAGTAGCTGCAAAAAGGAAGGAAACAAACTAAACCTGACCCGCAGCAAGACACAGTTAGTCACAACTTTTGTTGTAAGGATGTCAACTGGTGTGGTAGAACAGAGTGGAGGCTTTGGGGTGTCCTTCACTTGGGATTCTTGAGTCCTGTTCACACCATGCTAAGTGTGAACTGAAACTGTTTTCTGACAGAGCAGAACACCTGGGCTGGGTTGAGGTGGATCCTTTCCACAGGGTTTTGTCATGGGACTTGCCCCAGCAATGGGCCATGAAGGCACTTTTTTTTTTTTTTTTTGGAAGGAATGGGTACATCCTTTCTGAGCTGTCGCTTTCAGCAGCTGTAGTAGTGCCAGAGTTGGCTGTAGATGCCAATAAGACTGTCTGAATAGTTTCAAATTTTGTGCACCTCTTGGAAGCCTGGGGCTTTAGGAATTCATCTCTGCCCTCTAGTAACAGCCCTCTGAGGCCTCTTCCCATGATCCAGGTGAGGAAGGCAATGGATTCATCTGCCAGCTCTGGTTCTGTCACAGAGGCTTTCTTACATCAAAGGTGTCTCTTACAGTAGTTCTGCCTTTCCTGAGATGAATAGAATAAATTAAAGGAGAATTTTTAAAGAGCCTTTAAAAAACCCCTTTGTGCTTTTTGTTTGTTGTTGTATTGTCTTCTAATTTTTTTAAATAAAAGTCCTTGATGTAGCAGAAAAATCATATATGATCTGGGCACCCTGGGGAAAACTAATCCCACGGCTCTTGTTGCTTGTCAGGAAGCCTGGATTGGTGATTCCTGCCAGTGTGGCACGCTTTCAGGCTCTCTCTGAGTGCATGTTTTCCTCCTGGATTTAACAGTATTATTTTGCACATATGTGAGTGTATTTTTCATGTCAAAGGATGCTGGGGCACATCACCACCCACATACAGCACTGCCAAAGAGGCAGAAAATAGCAGGGACACTCGAGAGAACATCTTGTGGTGCCACAGATCCTCACTGAGATCCCTCTGGTGCGGTGCACTCTCTGGGTGGAGCGTCACCTACTAAGGACAGAAAGCTGATGCAGCAAATGCTGCGTTGTAACAAAATGGAAACTTAAAAATCTTGCAGGTGGTCACTGCTGAGCATTATTGTGACCAAATAAAGTTTTAAAAAGTATGGTGGTTATTATGGTTATTAAAGATGTATGGTGATGATGTTCCTTTTAGCCTGTGAGAGGTGAGGTCTCAGCTTAATGCTTGTGAGTGTTGAACTCATTGAAGTATCCTTCTTTCTTCTTGCTCATAATTAAATCCACACCTGAGCATGCTCTGTAATTTACTGCAGCAGCCTCTTCTCTCTCCCTTGGATATTCCAGTGAAACACCTTTGCCACCAAAGTCAGAACTTCCTCAATCTTTCTTCCTTCTTCATTAAATTCACAGCTTTGGTAATTTGCAGATATTGTGGAATCTGGCCCTGGTTTCCAGCCTGCAGACTTGCAAGGCAACAACATCGTTTAAGCGCCATATGGTTCTCAACAAAGTTAGGTTTCTGATCCAACCTAAACAGTTTAATATTATCAAAAGCCCAAGCTTGCTGCAGCAATAACAACCCCTGCTTCCTCTCCCTGTATTGTGTAACCAGAGGAAGAAAGCTCTCAAGGCCAGCAAGCTGCTGTGATCTTGAACAGGGGCTGCAGGGCTGGGGAAAAGCCTTTGTAGCACCTTCATTATGATCCTAGGACGAGTGCCCACCTGGACCACAAAGGAAGTGCAAACCCAGGTCTGGTTTCAATTAGGATGCCTTAAAAACACAGACCAGGCTTAGTTCCTATTGTCGCCATATTCAATTAATTAATTTGATGTTTAGGTTTTAAGGAGAGAATGTTACATGCCTTCAAGCTGCAGAACATGCAGTTGTCTCTATTATAGTTTAATGTATCTTTGGCTTTTTCTCTTTTATGGGCTGGGATCCCAATTCCCACCAAATTTAATGCAGGTAAATATTTTCTGTCAGAGTTAATGTATTTGGCATGAGGAGGGGAGGACAGGCTGGGTGGGGACAGGGGAGCTGGGCTGAGTGTTCATTCCTCAAGCTGCACTCATGGTACAGAGATTGGAAAAGACTCAGTCTTCCACTTCCTCACTTAATAGACTAAGAGGTCTCTGTAGATGATGAGTAATGCTGCGTGGAGCAGATGCCAAAATGGAACAGGAGCCCTGAGACGCTTTTGTTGCAGGACCTTGTAGCCATCAGAAATGATTTCCCTCCTTGTGCTGTGATGCCATCAGCTGGCTGAGGACCTGGCACTGGGTCACAGCATCCCAAATGGTTACAGGCATCTGCACTGCATCAGGATGGCAGCAGGCACAGTGCTGTGCTCACACCCCTCCTGACCCACATGGAAATAGGCACCCTGAGAGCTCTGACTGTGTCCTCAGCCTTCTGGGACTTGCCTGGCCATGGAGCAGTGCCCAGCTGATGTCCAGCCTCTGGGTATAAGATACAGCCTGGAAAAGGGATGGGAGAGACATTTATGCCTGTTAGGTGACAAACCCAGGAAAACTTCTCCATTTACCTGTTGGGAGCTTCTGCTATTTATAGGAGAATAAGAAGAAAGTATAAGTGGTGGTTTGATGTAAAAAGAAAAAGCCATTTACAGATCAATTAGCATTTTAAAGAGCCACAGGGGCTTTTTAGGAGAAAGCTATATGGAGCTACCAAATGAAGAGATTTATGCAGAAGCAATGATCTACAAGTGTTTTCTTGGTACTTACAGGAGGGTGAACATGTTGTTAGAGGTATTAGCAATGGGGTGTGTTTGTTAGCTGGGATCAAATAAATCATCTCTGTAACATGATGCTTCTTGTGATATGACAAAAGCACCCAGATGTGGCCTTTCCTACCAAGCTGCAATGTAGGATTTTCTGGAGAGAGGTTAGGTACAGCTCCCTAGCAAGAAAGGATTATCCCAGCAGATTATAAGCAGGTCAATTAACAAAACAGTCCTCTCCTACAAGGGGCTGACCCCGATGTAGCAGGCCAGGTACTGTAGATGAGAATGCAGGGGGTGTTTCTCTTCTGTATTGTCTTTACTGGAGTACATGGATTGAATAAGGGGTTTGTGATCTCAGCGTTTGCATATTGATATTGGGAAGAGCTCCCTGAGGAAATGGTGGAGAGGTTTCAGGAAAGATGTGAAATCAGAAAGGATTGAGGGTTGACAGTCTGGGAAAAGTCAACTCGTTCATAACAAAAGGCAAAACTCAGCCTCTGGGACACAGAAGGCAATCAGGGGAAAAAAAAATCTCAATTCTTCTTGCTCAGAGAGCCTGTTTGTTTAGTTTCTGCTGTGGAAAACGGAATAATGAATGTTACTTTACATGCAGTAAATTGGGTGTGGTCTTTTGATAAAATCCTATTGTGCCTTGCTGAAATCTTCGTTCTGCCAACAATAAACCTGGTTGGATTGTACGAGGAATAAGTTGCTAACACGTGATTTACCAGCAATTATTTTGTTAGATGCAGCTATTTGGCTGGAAAGCAGAAAGGGCCCTTGTACCCTGAAAACAAACACCTTTCTGTAACCCTAGGCCGAACAGATCTGTCACTGGTGTGGAACAGCACCACCGAAGCCTTCAGAAATGTTGTATCGGATGATTAAAAGGAGTTGTTTTCTACACCAGGTCTCACCTCCCCCTCTGACATCCTAAAAAGAGGCAGGCAGGGGGAATGATGTTTATGCACTTGGGTGTGTTTGTGTTTGTGATGTTTTCACTGCAGAGTTCCGTTGAGCCAGAGGACAGTCCTGCTAAGTGCTTTGATTCCAAACCAGCAGAGGTGAATTCATGGCAGGCCAAGTATCCCATCTCAGCTGGGCAAAGTGTCCGTTAAAGTGAGCAGGAACAGAACCATCAAAGGGAACAGGAAGCTGAACAAAGTGCTCCCCTCAATGTGCTTCACACCCATGGAAGCAGCAGCCAGAGGGGCAGAGGGGATAGTGTTTGTCACCACATACCCCATGCGTGGCCTCAGTGGGAAAGAAATGAACATTTTGTGCTTCCCACCTCTTGCAAGGAAACCTGTGGCCATGCAGGAGGCTGTGAGCAGAAATATCTCAAGGAACAGTGACAAAGGCCCCACTACTGTGGATCCATGTGACCAGGACACACTTGTTCCTTCTAATTTCAGTCATGTTTGCATTTTGACACTAGCAATATGTCTTTGTGGGTTTGCTGTCCTGTAAAACAAAAGGATTCTCTGGGATTTTTGCTTTTCTTCACTGGAAGGGTGGTTAAGCATTGGGACAGGTTGCCTGAGGAAGTGGGGGAATTGCTGGCTCTGCCTCATAAAAGCTGTAGATGTGGTGCTTAGGTTGGTTTGGTGATGGTTCAGTGATGAATCTGGCAGTGCTGGTTAATGCTTGGACTCAATGATCTGATCTTTTCCAACCTTAATGATTCTGTAGTTTCAAAGGTGGGTTCTTTTTGTTGTTTTTCAGCAGGTGTGAGTTAACTGAGTCTGGCTTGGGAATTTGGCCTCCAGATAAACAATCATCAATAAAAGCTGCTGCTCATTGATGAATTGTCAGGGACTTCTTTGCCTTTAGAGGATACGGTCCTTTTTTCTTGGAGGAGAAAGGGCTGCTTGGTTACCTGATGTCTGAGCTGCTCTCGCAGTCTCACCTCATCCATCTAAGTCCTGCACCTGCTGTATTTGAGCAAGACAGGGGCTGCAGTTTCTCCACATGCCTGGAAATTAGGAATGACAGATGAGGTTGTCATTTGAACCTTTCCACTCCTTTGTGGAAGTGTACAATTTTACTAATTTTTGCCACGGCTAAATAAGCCGTTTTGGTCCCCAGCTCATTCACAGATTTGACTAAACCGGCTTCACTCAGATTTTCTCCCTAAAACCACCGTGGCATAAAGCCAGTGACCTTCACCAGGAATTGCAGGGGGAGAAGTTAAAATACAGAAAATCCACCCCTCTGGAAAGACTCATTTATGGAGAATTTCAGGCCTCCCACCCCAATAAAAGCTTTTCAGCCACCTGGAGTAGATGTAACGAGATTAGAGCTCGTGAACACGGCGTCGTCTCGCTGACCCTCCTGACGTTTCGTGGCTCCATCAATGTTTGCAGCGTGGTGAGCATTTTCTGGTTGACAGCAGTGATGGCAGATGGTGTTTGTTTAATTCAGCTTGTTCCCAGCACGGTGTGGGCGGCTCTTTGCTGTCCAGGTGGAGGCAGGCACGGCGGGATCTGGGACATCCTGCAGGGCTGAGACCACCGGACGCTTCCTGCACCATGGGGACATGGGTGGGGAAGGAGGTCTGCAGCCCCCTCTTCTTCACCTCTCTTCTGCTGAGCCTTCTCTGCTTTAAAATTGTAATTCAAGCTTTGCTCTGATAAAACAATTAGGCTCAGGCATGCAAAGCTGTTTGGAGAGACTTTTTGGAAGGTGAAGTCTGGTCCAGCAGAGGATGGGATGAAGGGGGTGCAGCTGAGGCTTGGGAAAGGCAGTGGGGATGCTCAGGGGGGTCAGTGGCTTGCAGAAATGGCTGCCAATGTGAAGGAACTGGATTTTAACTTTTAAATCTGCTATAAAATCCTCAGTCATGGATGATTTTTAAAAGCCCTGGCAGTCCCAAGGCAGGTGGACTGTTCTGTGTCACTGACCCTGGCACGGCTGTGGTGTGGTGAGAGGGCACATCCCCCCTATAAATGCACAGGGGAGCGTGGCAGGGGGAGAAAGACTGTGTTTGTGGATCTGTGACTGTGTGTGGTGTGTGACAGAGGGACAGTGCCAGAAGGGGAAGTGTGACCCTCTCCTCCATCCTTCCTGGCTGCAGCTATGATTTCCCTTAATGGGGATCTAGGATGTTCCATTGCATGGTTTGTTTAATCTAAATTTCACATTCAACTCCCCTGCAGACAGGTTGAATGAGTGAGGGTTTTTTGCCCCACCATGATGCTGGAGACCCTCTCAGAGATAAACAGGGGCTGCTCTCCTGCCTGAGCGGGTCTCTGGCTCTTTCCAGGAGATGTGGAGGGGAACAGCAGTTCTCTTCCATCTCCTCACATCCTTCAATACATGTTTCACCTCCTGCAGCATCCATCAGGGGCCACCAGGGATGCCACCTGTGCCCAGCTTGGCTGTCCCTTCCTTGGACACCAAGGAAAGCCTGCAGGGTGTGGAGCCAGGCTTCTAAAGGAGGTGAAGGAATGTTCTGGAAGAGGATAAAATTCAGCCCAAGCACACTAAAATGAATCCTACAGGAGCCCAAAGCTGAACTGGGGCTGGCTGTTCTGTGTGCTGGTGACAGGAAAACCAGCATGGGGTGTGACTTTCCACGTAGCCCAAAAACTATGCAGAAAGTGATTCTGTCCCAGCAGCAAATCTGCTGGGGCTTGTAACATGAAGAAAACTCCTTTGGGTAAGCACAGCTTGATCGAAATCTCTGCTTCAGAAACGCCAGCTACTCTCTAAACATGGAATGTAATGGCTTTTGTACTTGTAGATTTCTCCTTCCCAGTCTGGATTGGGATCACATGTTGCAGTACCCAAAATTAGAGCTAAAATGGGGAGCCTTGCATATTCATTTCTTGCTGAAATCAGGCTCCATTGAGGCTCCTTAGTGTTTTACTGATAATTCTCCTTTGCCAGCAGAACTAGGCTTGGGGCCTAATCTTGCCCTTATTAAATTCACTGGAAGTTTTGATGTGGATTTCAATGGCACCAGCACTTTTTCCCAAAGGAACACTGGTTTTTTCTNTTTTTTTTTTTTTTTTTTTTTTCCTCTACAGTTCAGTCTTGCAACTGGTTTCTGCTCAGTTTTGCTGATTTCCTTCACAGGACCAGTAGCCCTAGCAATGGGCAAACAAACAAAAATGATTCCCGGAAATGGACCCAGTTAAAGGGTCATTTGAGTTAGAAATTAGAAATTTAGTTAAAAATTTACTTGGAAATTCCCACATCTGGAATTCCTTTTACAGTTACAACGACAGGGATCAGGAAGTGTTAGATCCCAGCAAATTCCAGTTTGATTGCTAGCAGGTGCAAATGCAAATGAGCAAAGCATCATACCTGCACTCTGGCTCTGGATTTTGCCCTCCCAAATCTTCCAACAAAAACTCTTCATTAGTTTTCTTTTTATCCCGTAGAAGAAAATTAGAAAATTACTGACTTTCAAGTCGGTTTCCTTGCTTCCTTTCAAAATGAAAGCATCACTTGGAAACATGTGTGCCTGCAAGTCTGCTTGGAAGCAGGGCTGCCCCCTCTAACCCAGCTCATTTTTTTAATTCCTTGAGGGTGCCGAAAGACCCCCCAAGAGCTTTTGATCTTTGAAGCTGTTTTATTACCACCCAAAAAATTATAAGCACAAGAAAAAAAAATATTTATTTAAAGACGGGGAAAACAGTGAACTCCTGGGTGAGACGGATAAATTAAAAGCTGGAAAACTAATCTCCAACCCGGCCTGTGAGTTTTGGCAAGCTGAATGTCCTTGTCCTGTTGGTCACTGTGTACATCCAGAGAAACCTCCCTGTCCCAAAGTGTCTGTTTTGCCCAACCTTCCCTAGGTTTGGAGCTGGCCAATGCTTTTGATGAATCCAGTCTCACTGATTAAAAGGATAAGATCTGTCAGAAACTGGAACACAGGGAAATCTCAGGAAAGGGGTGTGAAGGAGATCTGTGAAGTCATGCAGGGTGTGGAGTACAGCAAGGCAACAAAAGCCTCCTTAAAGCCCATCAGTGTCCCAGCAGGATCTTAGGAGGGTGCAAAACCTCAAGGAAGTGTTTCTTTACAGGATGGATCAGACAGGGATTGTGCTGCATCCTGTAACTGTAGAAGCCAAAGATTTTGAAAGGGTTTACAGTAGATAGACACATTCACGGGTGACAGAACCACCTGTGGCCATGAGGTGCAAACAGGGATTTGGGAGATGGCCACTTGCTCAGCAGCAGACAGATCTACAGTGCAAGGCCCTGGGAAAGGCCCTTTGTCCATCCCTCATTTCTTACACGCTTCCCCAGCACATCCTCACTTCCCATGGGATCCCTCATCCTCCCTCCACGGGGACAAATAAGCATGTCTGTGAGTTTGTCCTCCTGCCCTAATTTGATGTCACTCTTTAAAGCATCACCAATGACAGAACTCCTCCTGAACCCTCTCTGTGTCACTGCACAAAAAAAGCTCCCTCTTTGCCAAGGGAGGCCCATGGTATTTCATCTTGCTCCAGGCAACAGATGAGAGAGTTTCCTCCTTTATGGGTTAGCTCAGATGTAGAGCCCACAGTGTTCCCTGGCAGATTATTAAAGCATTAACCATGCTCATTTAATAGCATTGAGATGCAGATAAGATGTGATGTATCATGTATTGTGTTCCCCTCTCTGCGTGGCTGAGAACGTTTTTTAATGTCAAGGGCAGGTGTTTTTGTGTGATACCCACTCCGTGGCATTTGTGGTGCTATTTGTTCCGGGGCTGCAGCTCATATCGTGTCCTCTGTTTCGTTACACTCTGAGGTTAAACTGCATGTCTGCCACGTCGTTTATTCAATTATTAAAACATCTTAATGAAGGTTAACAGCGGCAGAGTGCAGCAGGGCAGGGCAGAGCCGGCACGGAAAAATCCGCCGGGCGCGACGCTGGAAAAGGCAGCTGAGCAGCATCTCCCCAAGTGCAGGTGGGGCAGATTAAAAGTGCAAGAAAACCACTGCCAGAAAGAGCTCTGAACACAATCCTTCTGGGAATCAGAGCTGCAGAAATGGAAAAAAAAACAGCTATGGTGGGTCTCCCTGCTTTCAGCTGCCAGGAGTGCTGAGGTAAATGTGACTTTTTGGGCTTTCTGTCTCTCTTGCTGATCTTGGGTGAGCACTTCTGAGCTTTGAAAGAGCAGCTGCAGGGCAGTATTTCTCTGAATATGTCTGCTTAGGTTCCTCAGGGCTTTAGGGGGCTGCTGGGGCTCTGCTCTGCCAAGGGGAACCAATTTGCTGACCATGCAGACAGAGAAATTGCCTCTGTGGAGCCCCTGAGATGGGGAGGTGGCGTGGGCTGACCCCAGCACAGACTGTGTGCTGTGCTAAACACCTCCCCAGGTATCCTGCAGTGCCCATGGAGGAGCTCAGGGCTGCAGAAACCGTGTCCTGGTCTCTTATCCACCCTGGGAAAAGCTCCCTAAAATCCAGGAAAGCCCTGGGCTGCAAACTTGCTCCAGCAGCTACTGGTATAGTGTTCAAAGTTTTTTGTTCCTTTAGCAAATATGAGTTGAAGCCTAGGAAAATGTTAGAGGGCTTTGTTGTCATTTTACACAATATTGTTAAGGAATAAGTTAAATTTCCTAATAAGTCTGGAGTCAGGAAAAATTCTGTAGCTGTCTCTGAGTTATCTACAGCTGATCTGCCACCAAAGCCTGATCTCAGGCTGAAGGGCTTGATGGATTTACTTCTACTTTCATCATAAAAAGGATGATATTTGTGATTCGCACCAAATATCCACGGCCATCCCAAAATGCTTAAGTGACACTTTACTCCCCCATCCTTGGCGGAGAGCCATTGGATTCATGTGCAGAAAGCAAAGAGATGTGCATTGTGCTCAGCAATTTGTTGATGTGTTTACCTGCAGTGACATTTGTTGTTCAGTGGTACAAGGCTTAATTGAATTGTTGCCTTGTTAATTTTTTAATCAACTCATTATAATCCTTTAATGACTTTGGAGCAGTGGAGGTTTTCCAGACCAGGATATGCAGATAACCTGGGGCTTTGGGAGCGATCTTCAGTAAATGAAGTCATTCTACTGTACACTGTAGTTTGCACAGAGATGGTTGTTTAAGATTTTACAGATGTCTTAGACATGGAGGCCAAAATCAGCAGCAAAGGTATTTCCTGTCTTCTTCCAGAGCTGTTCCTGTGCCCTTTGCTCATTCCATTATATTTAATTATTTCATTCATTTCTCTTGAGATGAAATGATTTGTCCCAGAGTTCAAGTGCTTATAATGTGCTCGTGCAGTTCAATAGCCACTCCCTGATACACTTCATGGCCCTGCAAGCATTACCTGCCAGTCTTCTGGTGGCCCTGTGACACCACCACTCCCCTCCCCAGAGGTAATCAATCACTCACTGCCTCATTCTCCCCACTCCATTCACACCCAGCAGTGGCAGAGCCCAAAAAATGGTCACATGAAGAGAAAACACTCCTGATCATGATGCTGGTATGGCTGGGAGGACACTGCTGTGCTCACTCCTTCCCTGCACATCTGCAGGTCAGTGGCTTTCCAATGAATATGTCACAGCTCAGACTGATGGAGAGGAAGACAGAGTCCTTCCCCAGAACTCACTCATTTTTCACTCTGCTCAGTCAGGTTTGGGAAACCATAAAATAGGCCTTTCAAGCATATAAAGATCACCAGGGTAGAACATTTACCCAGATTTAATGGGGAAGCAACATGAGTGTCGTTGATGCAAAGGAAAGCTCTCCATCACCCCAGTTTAAGTCCCAAAGGCAAAGCTCTGTGACACTTCAAACACATAAACAGTGCAGTGAGAATAAATATAATATATGGGCTTTGCCAATGCAAATGAACAGCAATTATCCCAAATCGCAGCCTTAATTTATAAGCAGTCAGTATAATTTGAAAAACTGAAATCTGATGTTGCTAAATCAAATTCCTGTAATTCCACTGGGCATTAAGCACATAATAAGATTACACTGTGCACTGAGCATGTCCTTGTTAAATCTGCTGGCTACTGCATTTTTATTGCTCTCCTGGGGGTTTATTGAGTTTACACTTCCAGTAAAAGGTAATGTTTTCACAGTGTCTTTGGTGTGTTGGCCACACAAGTCTGTCTGCAGCAGGCAGAATTGTTAAGCCATATAATTTGCTTACGTCCCTTAGTGGCTCAATCGGCAAAAATAAAAAGGCAATTAAAAGACACCATGCAGTTGTATATAACCAAATTAAAAATAATAATAATGAATCTGCTGTAGTGTAATCAGTAAGGGAAGGAAGCCATGCATAATGGTAAAGGTCTAGCCATGAGACAGCTGAATTGATGAGCTCTCCTGCTTAGGCCTGGTTCTGAATGCCTGAATAGTGGTGCTAATATGATCTCTGCAATTTATATACAAAAGTGACCTTGAGACTAGCTGCCCTCCAAACAAGCAGGAAGAATGGGATTGCCTTGCAACAGGCTGTCTGTAGTCTTGGGAAATAGAGGAGAAGATGAGGGATAAAGGGAGGACACCAGGTAACTTGGATATTGGCCAATGAGAGTTCCTGTGAGCAGCATGATGTTTCCTAAGGAAGACACAGAGATGAAACGTGCTGCTTTAGAAGGAGGCAAAAGGCTAAGAAGAAACAAATTCCCTCCCAAGAAATCAATGCAAGACAAAATGAATTCAACAGTGATACCAGAGAGATTTGCACACCTGTGAACACTTAGCATGGACATCCTTGCAGGACCATCTCAGTGTCCACCTGCTGATGTGTTCTCCTGGTGTTTGATTTCCTGCTGCTGTCTTACAAGAGTTGGTTTAAACTTTTAGGTGTAAAAGTCTTCTTGAACATGCTTATCATTAACCAGGATAATGCTGGATAAGCTTGATAGATGCATTAATTTACATTTTAAATCTTTGCTGTTGTGTCCAGGACAATTCCAGTGTAAAACTGTGGGCTCAGATCTCTCCTAAGAAGTGACACTGTTTTATTCACTGGGGCCTTAGAGGGTTGTGTAATCATCCTGTAATATTTAAATCTCAGTGCTTTTGAAGGGTCATCCTTTGTTCTCCTAGTTAACTCACCTTCCAGAACACTTTTACAGTCAAGGTTCCAAGAACACCTTGCTTTTACAGATGAGTTTTGTCATAAAAGAGCTGCCCAAGTGAGCATTCCTCTCTGGGACTAAAGATAATTCTGCTAAGCAGGATTTGTGATGGCAGCATGAGAACAATGCACCCTGTGACCACTTATAGAGCCCCAAACTTCTGCTTAGGACCAGGCCTGAATTGGAAGACAGACTTTCATAGAATCACAGAATCATGAAATGGTTTGGGTGGAAAAGAATTTTCCAATCCCCCTACCCTGGGCATGGACACCTTCCACTAGATCAGGTTGCTCTAAGCCCCATCCAACCTGGTGTGGAATACTTCCATGCCAGACATTTCTCTGGCATGCTCTTGCAGTTTCCAGCAGCTGACTCTTGGAAAAAAAAATATATATAAAAAAAGGAAAAAAAGAGCTGGTTATTTATCTAGGGTTCCTGATCTGTATACAAAACTTCCTGGACTTTTTCCTTCATCACTCCTTGTTTTGTGCAGATACAGCATTACAGAGCCAAGCACATGTGAGGTCAGAGTCTCACCTCTGGGGTGTCCTGCTGCTCACACCAGCTTGTGTGGAAAAAGTGATGGAGGGTCACTCCTCATGCAGTGAGTGCTGCAGCTCTCTGCAGAGACTCATTTTGCTCTGGCTTTAATGATTTCCAACCTGGAGGGGTTTCATATGTCTAAACCCTTATGTCCTCTAGTCAGTCACCAGCTATTCCTGAAATCTGAATGTCAAGGCCAAAGTTTGTGTCAAACCTGCCTGGGCAATTCTGGAAGTTTCTCTTTGAAACAGTTTCTCAGGGATAGACACCCCAAGACTTTGACTGAAATCTTCCATTATTTGAGATTTATTGCTGGCAGTGGACAAGTTCCTTTGGGAAAGCCTTAACATGAGATGACAGTAATTCACCAGAAGCTTGGCATGGTTTTACCCGAGGGAACTGTAAACCAGCAAGCCTTCCCATGACATAAATATCACAGAGGTCACAGAGCAATTAGGATTAGGGTTACAAATGTGTTTGTCAGTGTCAGGACAATTATGTCTCCTAGCTTTGTTAGATGGGCATCTTGAGACACCTACTTTGGAAAACTTACTGGGAAAAGGAAAAGCTTGGATCATAAACCTCTCCCCCATGCTGTGTGTGCCATGCAGGCTGCCCCTTAAATATTGAAAACACACTGGCACTGCCAGGAAGGACAGGAACTGGAATTTCACTCTTTTTTTATTTTTTTTTCCAACACAAAGACCAGGAGGAAGTGAGAAGAAGCTCAACACACACAAAAGGAGGTGCACCTTCCCATGTAAGGCCAGTGCTTGTAGGACAACCACAGTGCTTTGATCAGCTGTGGATACAGGTGCCAAAAAACTGATGAGGGCTCCAGCAAGGACTAAAGAAGTTCATGCAAGAGAGATGCACAGAAACCACATCTGTCTTGGGAAACCCTTGTGCTAAAAAGGGCTGGAAGCTGGAGAAATATCAATTACTGCTTCCCTGAGGTCAGACTCTTCCACAGCCATCTCCTCTTGAGTTAGGCTGATCTGTGTTCTGACAGCTGTGGCCACGTTGGTTTGTTGTGCTGCAACCTTCCACATTTGGACTTTGGGGGCATAAAATAGCCCTGGTGGTGCCCTCCTTTCCTCCTTTCCCCCTGACATCTGATGTGTGGGATTGGAACCATGCCACCCCCTGACCTTGTGCATGGCACATCTCACATTGGGAAAGCAGAAGCAAGGTGTGTGCTCAGAGAAGATTATCCCAGAGGGATGGCAGTTTTTTATTTATGACCTCAGTTCATCACATTAGCAATAACTCACTTGATTCCTGCTCAGGGGTGGTGCTTTTCCTCTGAAAGGATGAGATGTAGCTTTTCACGAGGACCACACTTGTGTCTCTTTTCCACAGAGGAAAGATGAGGATTTTGTATGTTTTTCCATGCTGTAATCAATTTATTGCTTTATGGGATTCAGAGCTCCCCAGGAAAGTGTCATGGATTGTGTCATGGCGCACACTGCTTGCATGGAGACCTTTGATTCAGCTGGCAGACATTAAAGAAGACAAAATAAGTTTAGCCAAAATGCTCAGTAATGACTGCATGTGTGCAGCTGCAAGAAGAGCAGTGGTATTTGAGCCAAGAGTGGGAATTATTGGCAGCAGGGTCTGCATTCATGTGTGATTTATATTTTTTTTTCCCTGATTTATAATTCCTTTACCAGCTGTGCAAGGTCCCTGCTATGTCCCCACCTAACTGTTGTCCACCCTGCTGCCTTCCCAGGGCTCTTCAGATCCACAGCTGAGCATGACCTGCTCCTGACATTGGTTTCCACTGCCTGGGAGTCAGGGAGGTGCTCTTGAGTTTCCTCCAGCCATAAACATTTGGGGTGCTGTAGTGGAGTAAGAACTTCCCCTGTATACCTTACTCCAGGTCTGGAGGAGCTGGGAACAGGCTGGGAGCTCAGGAACTGGGGCTGAAGCCAGAAAAACCAGAGCCATCAAGGGAATGCTGTTTCAAGCTTCAATCCAGCTTGTACAACCCAGCCAGTAAATTCCCATCTCAAGGCTTGACAGAATTGTCCTGACAAGACAGATTTTGTCCTCATTGTAGGTTTTCTTCCTCCTCTCATCATCAGTGGGGCTGAGAGCTTATTGACAGCACTAGTGTCCCTCACATGCTGGTTTAACACCTTCACCTTCTCCAGGGTGCAGGCTGCAGTCTGTGCTCAGGGCAACTGGCAAGGAAAAGGTTAAAGCTGTTAAAGACACAGTTCTTTGACGCTTAAATCATTTTTACAAAACCTTCACGAGCCAACTGGTGGGCAGAGGGAGAAGGAAACATTTGTATAAATACACCTCTGGGTTAATAGATGCTAGAGTCTCCACTTGCTGAGGTAACTTGACATGATTCCAGGAGCAGACTGAGCTGAAGAATCAGATCTTTGAGTATCCCTGGTCTTAAAGTGGGCTTTTCCTGTGTTTCTGTAAGCAACTTAACCACTGAGGTAATGCTCAGCTCCAGCCAGGACTGACAGGCCATGCTTGGCTCCATATTTTGGGTGTCCAGTGGGTGCAGCAGTCAGGAATATTGCCACAGGATGGAGACAGGATGACTCCCACCAGTGCTGGTAGCTGCTCCTATTGGCTTGCAGAGCCTTTATTTGTAGGAGAAAAGGGAGAAAAAGAAGGATGCTTTCTCTGGCTTGTTAATACACAGGGTTTCTGCCGGGCAAGGGAGATGTCAAAACTCCTGGCCTCAGAGAAGTGAGGAGGCCAATAAAGCACAGCAAACTGGAAGTCTCAGACAAAGTACCTGCTTGTAATGAGCTGTTTTTCCAAAGGCTTGTTCTGCACACCGGCTGGAGTCTGCACACACCTCCCCCCATCCCAGCACAGGCCACGAGTCTCTGCTGGGGCTGGTTTAGCTCAGAGTTCTGAAGTTAAACAGAATTATGTCCTTGGAGAGGTGAAATCCTGGTCCTGTTGGCCCTGAAGCCAAAGCTCCTTTTTCACTTTTCATAGAAATATAGAACCATTGAGGCTGGAAAAGACCCTGAAAATCACACAGTTAGCCATTAACCCAGGTCCACCACTAAACCATGTCCCCAAGTGCCACATCCACATGTCTTTTGAGGGCATCCAGGGATGGTGATCCCACCACTTCCCTGGGTAACCTGTTCCAATGCCTGATCACCATTTCCATTAAGAAATTTTTCCCAATATCCAATCTAAACCTCCCCTGGCACAACTTGAAGCTGTTTCCTCTTGTCCTGTCCCTTGTTGCTTGGGGAGAGAGACAGACCTTCACCTGGCTGCCACCTCCTTTCAGAGAGTTATAGAGCTCTGCCCCACCCTCCCAGGGACAGGGACAAGAGCTGGTGGCCAGGCTGGTGTAATTTGCTGCTGGGGACTGCTGAGGAGGCAGGACTCACACTTCAGATGAGTGGTTTGGGGAGCATGGGAACACAAAGACTTCAGCCAGGTGCTGCCACTGGAAAGGATGGCTTTTCTCTCAAAGACAGGACCTCAGCAGGGACTTACAGGGCTCTGAGGAAGCCCTGAGGTAATTCCTGAGCTTTGCTGGCCTGGCAGCTCTGAGTGCAGCTGGACTTGGGCTGTGCTTTGCTGGGAGATGGCACAGCAGAAGCCACACTGTGTTTCCAGCATTTTCCGCTTCCGTCTCTGCTCCTGCAAACAGCAGAGCTGCCTCTCACACCAAGCTCTGGTGTTCAGGAAGGTGTGATTTCTGTGGAAGTTGTGAATTCTTGCTGTAAGACTTCCCTTTCTTCTCTCCCTCGTGATGGCAAATGGATTCTTGCAAATATAGCACAGGTTTATTTTAAAGGTTGGCTCAGCAAAGTGCAAGGGTGCGCTGTACAGAAAAAAGGAGAAATAGATCCCAACTGTCCTATTCATTTGCCTTACAGGACATGAGGCTTTTTACACTATTTAAAAAAATTCTTGTGGGTCTGCTTATGCCTTACAAGTCATAAAATCTGGAGCCTGCTGTTGCTAGATTAGATCTGAGTTGGAGGCAGAGAGGGGATGCTCCTTTTACAGTGATCCCAGGAGTCTTGTGTAGCCCCAGCTCAGTACCAGGAGGGTGGAACCCCCCACAGATGGATGCATCTCCTGAAAACCTCTTGCACAGTTATTTCTGGATACTTTCCCTGCCCTCTTCAGAGCTGTTGGGTTTTTTTCCTCCCCCTGGGGAAGTTCTACCCCAGCAGGAACACAGCCTGTCAGGCCACTGCCTTTAAACCCTGGTGGATGGTTTACAGGCCAATACATCCAGTTTGAATTTGGGGTTTTGTCCAGGCCCTCCTGTGTTCCACTGCCAGGAACTGGGAGGAGGAGGAGATGGAGGAGGAGGTCTGTAGTACCTATCACCAGTGCTCTAAATACCTGCTGGAGGAAGGATGTGCCCCTCAGCATCAGGTGTCTGTGGGCTGTGTCCCTCTTGCTTGGGCCCAGCTGCATCCCAGTGCTTCTCTTTGGTAATGAGGGAATTTTTTTCCTTTGTTTGCAGAGCTCTTGAATTTGGACAGGAATCCTCCCAAGCCCAACACCTGCAGCTTTGGTTGCTGGCCTGGAGGCAGGACTTGGCAGAGAATCCTGAAGCTGCCCCTCTTCTTTCCAGCCCTAAAACTCAGAGCGACATATGTGAAGATCTCCATACACAGGAGGAAGGGTATGGAATCACTAAGGTTTCCAAAGATTTCTTAGATCATCAGTTCAAGCAATTAGCACAGAACATGTGCAACCTCCTTCAAAAGGAAATTTAGGAGCCATGAGCTACCTTAATAATCCTCTCTGTTATAGAGGAATTGCTTGGATTCTGTAAAAGTTGTGAATTTTTGCTGTAAGACTTCCCTTTCTTCTCTCCCTCATGATGGCAAACGGATTCTTTCAAATATACCACAGGTTTTTTTTAAAGCTTGGATCGGCAAAGTGCAAGAGTGCATTGTACAAAAAAATGATTGAGACATGATTTCATTCAATCTCAGGTCTCCTGTCCTTTCCTTTCTCCATTTTGTCCCTCATTTCTCCACAGCAGGCTTTTGTCAGGGGCTGTGTGTGGTGCCAGGGAGCTCCAAGTGCCTCTGTGCTGCTGTGAAACCTGGTGGGGAGCAGTGAGGCTGGGGATGGGGCACTTCCAGTCACTCACACTCCTCCTCCTTCCACCTCTATGCCTGTTTCACTGGTGCCTGCCCAGGTTTGGTGGCCTCCAGTCCGTTTGCACCATCAAACAGGGAGAGCTGCCATCTCCTGGGGGCCAGTTCTCAAGGTGAGAACACGGGGAACACCTGGCAGCCATCAGGAGTCACATTATTTCCACGGCGTTCCCAGAGCAACCCGAGGTGCTTAGCAATAAATGCACCTGCTACAGGAGGTGTTTCAGCCATCTGCTCCCTGGCTGAGCTGGGCTGTGCTCCTTCCTGATGAAAATAAGGCTGGTGCCACAGGGAACGAGGCGAAACAGCACACAGGGAGATGAAACTGGTGGGAAAGGGGGAAACTGTAGCTTAAAAGAAAACCTCTTGCGATGTGGGCTTCTTTAGTAGTCTCAAGGCTTCATTTGTGTTTTGCTGTGATTAATGTGATTAATGTATGCCCCTGCTTGGCATTGTCTGTGGCTCCTGAGTCATTTGGGGGGTCTCTTGGGACTGATCATAGAATCCTACGACATTTTGGGCTGGAAGGGATCTTAAAGACCATCTAGTTCCTATCCCTTCTACTAAACGAGGTTGTTCTGAGCCCCTTCCAGCCTGGCCTTGAATACTTCCAGGAATCCACATCCACACCTTCTCTGGACAGCTTTTGCCTCACTACCCTCATAATAAAAATAACTTCTTCCTTGTATCTAATCTAAATTGACCCTCTTTTAGTTTAAGCCCATTACTTCTTTTCCTATTGCAGCAGGATGTCGCTGACTGAGTTGGATTCTGCAGTGGAGACACCACAAGTACCAAATACCTTCTCAGTTTCTCTGCTAGGAATAGTAGTCAAACTTATCCTCTGCTCTTTTGCACTCTTTGCAAGACATACACCTCCAGTTGCCATTGCTTTCAAAGACTTAGGATCACTCCTTCCAGGTGGGATATAAATTTTTTTTTGAACCACATGACAGCGTAAATACTTCTGCAAAGTGGAAGTGGAATTTCCATGTACCACAAGACTCAGCCTCCTGGTGCCATAGGGGACTGATCCATAGGATCCAACACTGGCTGAATCAAAGTGGTAGAGCTGAGGAAGAACTTGTAAGGGGGACAGTGACACACCTGTATTTTGCCTGTAGAAATCCCTATTGATGGCAGTTTGGAAAAGCAGGTCCCTGCTGGGAAGGGATGAACCAGAGGTGCATCAGAGATAAGGGATGAGGGACCAGCCAGATACGATGCTCCTTGCAGTCTCCCAAGTGTATGACCAGCTCCCCATATCCCTGAAGATCAATTGTTCCCCACTTCCCACACATCAAACCCCCAGAATGTCCTGCTCTGCAGAGGAATTAACCACCATGCATGTACAAAACGATCCTGTTTTCTCAGCAGGATGACCCACAGGTTCCTGGCTGGGATCTAACGCCAGAGCTGCTGCTGTGCTGTTCAACCAGCTGCTATTGATTTTCATTTCATGCACATCGATAGAGATGGTGCAGGTGGGAAATTGTGAGAGGAGACATAAATAATAAACTAAGAAAAGCCGTAGCGGTGGGGTGAGCGAAAAGCAGTCTGGCATTTACTGGAAAGCAGAGTTTAGCGGGTAATTTTTCAACACAAAGACAGTTTTGCTATAGAAAATGTTGGGCCTGCTTTAGGTGTTAGTTATGCAAGTGGAATTTGGAATCAGTCCTGGGCCAGTGCAGAGAGTGGGGACAGAGTCAGCCCCGCTGCTTTCCTTGTGTCTTTTCCCACGTGGCAGTGACAGCAGGAGTCAGGAATGGTCTGCTGCCCCTGCCAAGTACCTGGGCTAACAGTGGCTCTGCTGATCAATTAGCAACTCCAATCAACTTGGCAAGTAGGGTTTTTTAATCAAGGTTTTTCTTCTGGGGAATGAACTAAGTTGTCTTGCTTGCTCACTGTTCAGGTAGATTTACTGAGTGTTGGATAGTTTGAAGGGAAAGGAGGCCCAACTGAGGGTTTTTACAATATGAATTTTTAATATAAGGTGAAAGTCTTGCCAGCTGTCCTGGACCAAAATTATAAGCTCCTTCTCTCCTGTTCAGCACCTTTTATTCAGGAGATACTGCACCATGCTGTGGAAGAGTAAAGTCATGAGGCAGAGGACAGGCAAGAAAAAGGGACGTGTCATTTCTGAGATGGGTGAATCCAGCATGTCCCTCTGTGCACGGTGTGGGTCTTGTTTGTGGTGCTCACCAGAGCTGGGACCCACCAGAAGAGCCACAAGCTGTAGGTGAGACCTTTGGTGTCCTCAAGAGGATCCGTTTGGGATCAAGAGAGCGCTCACAGCTGCATCACACTGGGAACAAATAACCCACAATATCCAGTTATCTGCCGATTCACTTCGGTGAGGAACAGAAAAGGAGGAGATATGTCTAGAGCTAAGCAAGCTGTGGAGAGTGAGGAAAGGACCTGAAAACCACCTGGAGAAGGGTGTTAGAAAACTCAGAGTGAACAGGAGGAGAACTGGGACAGGAAAATCCTCTCCCTTCTGGTGCCTTTGGAGGAGGTTGTTTTATAACCAGCTCAGTTTCACCCAGTGTAAGAACATCCGTGGAGGGCAGGGAGAGGGAACTCTGCAGACCTGAGACATTCTGGAGAACACGTGGGTTTATTGCAAGGGTCGTGGGTAAAAAGGGCTTTGCCTTGAGCCACCAGCCTGGGCTGAAGGGATGCCCCAAAGAGAGAGGGACAGAGAAAGAGAGGATAAGAGGTAAGAGAGGTGGCAGGGGTAAGCGAGGTAAGGTAAGAGAGCTAAGGTAAGAGAGAGGACCTTGTTACAATACATTATATCTCCTTTTGTGTTGAATATTCTAATTTACAGTGACCAACCTGCGTGAGATACAAAACCTACAGACTTTGCATACAGCCTATGAGAACTGCTGTATCACCATATCACTCTGTATTCTAAACTCTACAGGCGATCTTCTTACCTACCTTTTCCCTGATACTTTAGCAGAGCTACCCCCTTGAGTCCCTTTGTTTGCTGTCAATCAACCTACCTCCAGTTAATCACCGTCTTCCTGCCTGCCATGATTACATCTCAAAGCTCGCTTCCATTTCTATTTCACTCACAGGTTTTACATTTTTAGTATTTCTTGCCAGGCAATCATATTTGTAAGCTTTTCCTGCCTCATCTTTCCCAACAACCCAGCTCCCTGTTCACACCCAAGGAACTCTCTCCCCACTGGCACAGAGGATTCAGCTCTGGGAGAGGCTGCCCACACCTCCTGCCCTCAGAAATCTGACCATGGCATCAGGAATCTCCCTTCCCACCCGAATTGTTTTTCCAGCAAGGAGCATTTATCAGTCAATTTGCCCGTGGTGCAGATGTCTGTCTGGAACTGTAATGACATTTACTAAAGGGGGCTAGAAATTATCACTGGGGGACTGCAAATAATGAAGCCAATGCCTTTTATTGACACACGTGGAAGCTGTTTAATTTGGGATGTTGGCTGTCAGAAAATAGAGCTCTTTTGTGGCAGCAAGGCAATATTGTGCCTAATTTCAAGGTTCGTGGTTGCTTTTAGAAAGGAGCTATTTTCAGCTTTTAGGTTTGGAGTTTCTTCACAGCAATAACCTATCAATTCAACACACATCTAAGTGTCTGATCTGCCTTTGCCTGAAAACTTTGATGATTTCTGCCAAGGATTTCTTGCTATGAAAGGACATGAGAATTTTAATTTTTTCCCCTTTCAATTGCAGCTGCAAGCCAAGCCCTCAAGCCTGGGCCCTTGGGTCCCTTTCAGCCCCCTGATTTAGACATTCTGCTTCTCATTTATGATAGTCAATTTGGTTTTCTTTGAATCTTTTATGTGTTTAAAAGAGGCAAGCTCTTGGCCACCTTGTTGTAGAGTCAGCCAAGTGGACCAAGGTGTCTCAAAGTGGTACCTAAATCTGAGCATCATAGGTTTGAAGACCAGGAAAACACCTCCTGCTACAAGAGGATCCAGGTGCAAACCTCCTAAATTAATTTGGTTCTGTAGATCTCACACAGGAGACTGTAGAGTGCCCAGCACTGTTGCTTGGGCTGCTGTCCTCACACATTCGGGGTCACCAGATGTTGCAGGCCGAAGCTGGGCGTGTCCCAATTTCAGGAACACTGAAATGAAACTCACACCTCGGCTGGTTTAGAAAACTCCCCCTTTAATTCAATTTGACTCCAGTATTTATACATATGTACAGAGGTCAAGAGATTGGCTGGACAGGTCGCCACCTCTTCAACCTGGATGGTGGACATCACCATCAATCATTTCTTCTCTCGCAGGAGAATATGTAAACATTCTAAGAATAGATATTGTTATCATGAAAGCTGTGTGAGAAAGTTCTACAGAAAGACAAAAAGACAGAAAACTCAGGGCAACACAGCACCTCAAAAACTGAGTGATGAACTTGGATGGTGCAACAGCCAAGGTTTGCACAGGTCAGCTTTGCCCCTGACTGCAGCTCCCACCAGGGCTGAGACCTTGGTGCCACTTTGCATCCACATCTTCCCATTGGGAACTGTGAAAAAAATTGGCTATTTTTGCATATGTGATATAGAGGAGAGAGCACGCTGATTATTTTGGAAGGAGGATCTTTGCTGTCTGGGCTGCTCAGAGTCACCTCTGGGATTAAAGCCCTCACAAGCGGCTCCAGTAAAAATCTCCTCTCCCAAAGAGGTGTGTGCATTAGGGCTTATCCCACTGCTTCATTAAGGAATAGGACCAGGGGCCACCTCAGGGGTCACCAAATCCTGTCTCCTGCCATTGCAGGTAGACATCCTGTTAATCCTTTATTATTGTACCAGGGCAGAGGCGAACGCCAGCGGGGACCTGAGCTCGTGCAGCCTGGAAATGGCACTGGGAAAGGCCCACGGTCCCTTTCCATGACATCTGCCAGGGTTACATCCATCTCAGGACACATCTTCTGGGATACTGAAGCCCCAGAGGAGGCAGCCTGGCTTGTTAATTTTAAGTGTGCTTGATACGCTGTAGTTTGCAAAGCTATCATCATGAAAGGGCTCAGCAGCATGTAATCAGTGCTCAGCCTTACAAAGGGACCTCTGTAATGCTCAGGCTTCTCCAAAGGCCAGTTATAATCTACATTATTTATGTGGAAAAGTATTATTAGCCGAGTTTCCTTTATTTTCTTTCTTTTACTTTCTTTTTTTTTCTTTTTTTTTTTTTTTTTTTTTTTT
>VZDJ01007753.1:47549170-47606726 GCA_008694505.1 Cyanoderma ruficeps | reverse complement strand
TTTTTTTTTTTTCCCCAGCCCCAGGGGAACAAGTGCTTGTCCAATATCCCGAGGTAAAAACACAAACAAGGCAGTAAAACTGAAGCACCCCGTGAGATAAATCTGCAGAGGTCAACTTCAAGTGAGATCACAGTGCTGACCTTGGTGAGTTTACCCACAGTAAAACCCAGGTCCTCTGTCTTGGCTGTGTTGTTTACCTGAAGAGAGCTGCTGGCCATTAGTTACCTTCCAGTGAGAAGAAATAGAACTGTTTTTCACTAGTGAAGCCAAGTCTTTGGAGAGCTGACAGAAAGTTTGGTTGTACTGTCAGAATTTAAAATAAAGTGGAGATCCTGTTGCCTTTAACCCCTGAGAGCAGATCCAGCAGGGAGGCACTTGGGACAACCTGTGCTGGCTGAGCAAGTCCTCTCTGGCCAAATTTGCTGTTTTCCTGCTCACCTTCACCACACTGCCTTGGGCAAATCCTCAGGTGGAGCTGGGTCTCATAGAATCACAGAACATCCTGAGTTGGAAGGGACCCACAAAGATCATTGAGTCCAGCTCCTGGCTCTGCACCAAGAATTTCACCAAGTCTTTGAGAGTGTTACCCAAATTCTTCTTGAACTCAGGCAGGAGGCTGTGACCACTAAAGCTTGAGGGCTTTACATCCACTGACCCACTTTTGAATTTTCCTGCATCCAGAAACATAAATCTGATAATCACAGCATCCCAGAAGGTTCCTTAAAGCCCATCCAGCTCCAACCCCCAGCCATGGGCAGAGACATCTTCCACTAGACCAGCTTGTCCCATCCAACCTGGCCTGGAACACTTCCAGGGATGGTCCTACCAAAATGACTCAGTCTGGAGGGTGCTTTCTTGGTAGGAAGGTTATAGAGGAGGTAGAATATGACATTTGGACACCCAAAGGTCCTTTGGGCTTTGGAAAAGAGCTGCAAGACCTGGCCAGGCTTCACCTGTGTCAAACTTACACAGCCTCCTCCACAAACAAAGTGGAGAACAGACACGTCCATTCTTTTTCCTGGCCTTGGAGCTGGCAAAAGTGGCACTGCCAGTGGTTTATATTATTCTAAGTGGTGTCATTTTAAAACCATGTGTGCATGGCATTCCACTGCTGTGCTTTGAATCCAGTGGAGTGGGGTGGGATGGGATGGGATGGGATGGGATGGGATGGGACAGGGCTGGGGGACCATCACTGAGATGCTGAGGGGGCTGTTGGCACATCTGCAAGTGCTGGATGTGGTGCTTGGAGAGAGGATGGAAGGCAAGTGCCAAGTACAGCACTCTAAACTACAAACCAGAGCAGAGACAGGACAGAAACCACACTGCAAAGATCCTTGGAGACTGCTGTTATTTCCTCTCACTGACCAAGGAGGGCTTCTGCTGGTCTGTGCAAACAACCTCACTGCATCAATGGGGTCCTCAGGCACCTGGGGAAAGGTGGGGTCCAGAAAGGAGACCTGTCCTCTGCAAATGGGGTTAAACAAGCCCCAATTGTGTTTTCACATCTCCTCAGTGGGGCTGCAGCTCCACACCCAGGAACTGGAAACTGGGCTGAATCCCAAGCTATGTGTCTCTGACAAAAGGAAGACAAGCTCTCAGCCACAGAAGAGCTATCTTCTTCCTGGCTCATCACCTTGCCAGCATAAAAATCAAGAAGTGCTTAGCTGTTGTGGTTTGTAAGGCTAATATTTCAAGCCTGAGGAAATGCTTGTTCCTGAAAAAAAAAAAAATCAAAAATGAACTTTTGAAATAATGAGCTTATTTTCAAATTATACCATTTGTTTCCTATAAACCTGGCCTGGAAAGATTAAGTGTTCCCCAAGGGAGCAGAGTATTTGAGATGGTCCTGACCTCTCTCCATGTGTAATGTGTGTTGTCAGAAGGGCTTTCACCAGGTGTTGTTTGTTTAAACAGATTTCTGGTGACGGCATGGCTACACATGACCTTTAGGGACCGGGTTGATAAGGAAGGAGTAATTAAAACAAACCCCTGAAAGCAGATATAGAGACCCATCAGGAAGCCAGGGATGCAGATGAAAGTGCATTGGCCCCACAGCTCTGAAAAAAAAAAAAGAAAAAAAAACCAGAGAAGAGTCCTGTGGGTTTTAAGATGGCTGGAAGAGGATAATATTTCTGGGCAAAGAGATTTTGAGTGAGTCTTGGGGTTACAGCAGCATGTTTTCAATAAAAGTACAACTGTATCAATGTACCTTCCTGCACTTACAGTATCATTGTCTTAACAGAAACAAACCCAAAGAGCTCAAATATGATGAGATCAGAAAGGGTCGTAGTGATTTATTGATGATTTTGAGGTGGGGAGGTTCAGCAGGTGGGAAATTGGCAGAGAGCAGGCAACATGCACAAGGCCACTTGGAAAATCTGCGTCAGAGAGCTGCTCTTGGATGTCTTAAACTCCAAGTGAACATCCTAATAGCCAGAACATCCTTTTGCTTTGCAAGAGGTCTCAAGTCCCTGTTCCTTCTGTACTAGGGCTGCTGCAGGAGCCAAACAGTTCGGCTTCATCTGTTCCTTATCCCATTGTATTTATTTGTTTCACATGGTTTGCTATTTCAGTATGGAGTGAATCATCCTTGAGGTCTCTCCGAGTGCTTGATCCAGAACTTTCCCCTCCCAGGCACCATTCCTCACCTAGTAACAAGCTTAGGGTATTAACCCCCCCTGCCTTACCCCTGCTGTGAATTTAGTGTGTTCTGAGCCTGTGAAAAGATTTTGCATTAAAGCCTAGGGCATCAACTGATGAAAAATGACTCAGAAACCACTTTAGGTCGTAATTCTTTTCCCCTCTGTGTCCTGGCTGGGTGGGAGATTAGGGCGAGGCGATATTCCAGCCATCCAGGTGCTAATGGGAACAGATAGAGACATTCCTCCTCTTCCAGGGGTGCTTGGTTGGGTTTCCCTCCTTTTTGTGCAGGTGATGAGTTTCTCTTTGTCTGTTAACTGAGAAACAAATCAGTGGGAGCGTTATCTGGGAGGCATCTACCTCACTTTCAAATGTGGTTAAAATTGGCCAGCTGGTTCAAAAGTTTGAGGGTGGAGAGAAACCAACGGGCTGTATCCTCATATAAACCTTGTTTCCTGAGGTAAAAATGGCTCCTACTCCTCCTGCACAAACTTCACCTTCTCTCGCTGGGTACCCGGCAGCTAATTGCTTGTGGTTAATAATGAACTCATCTGTTCACAGCTTGCCCTGACTAAGTCAAAGGGAATCCTCCTTCACTCTCCAACTCTTTTTTTTTGCCACCACCCACCACCCACCACCCAAACCTGCTCTGCCTTCCAGGGTCTTGCAGGTTCGAGATCTACTTTGATCCCAAGCTCAGCTCTGTGAAGAGCAGCCCTTTCCACCTGGGATGTGTCCAGCCATTGTTATCTCCGTGCCTTTGAAGCTGCCTATCTGCAGTGCACTTCCCTGCACTGCTGTTTTTACTTCTCCAAGTCCTTTCAACAGCCCCTTCACAGCTGCCTTCGCCTCCACCCCGAGCCTTTGGCAGTGCAAAACCAAACAGGGAAGTGGAATCACCCACACTGTTAATTAAATATTCCCCCTCCATCCCGTGGGCTGGAGACCCTGGCTCTGGGACGAGGATGCTGTGAAGGAGGGATGATTTCCTTTGCCCACTGTCCCACTGGCTCTTTCCCACGAGGAGAACTGCAGGATCCTGCCACATCTCCAGGGCTGAGAGCAGCACAGTGGGACAAAAAGCAGTGCAGCTATCATGCTGGTTGGAAATGAGCCCGGGGGAAAATCCCTGCTTCAAACAGCTCTGAACTTTGGAAGGAAGTTTTAGCCCAGGACCAAGAGCTGATTAGTGAGGAGTTGGTTTTTTTTTTCCTGAATGCATTTATCCTCTGCTCATCGCCTGGATCCCCAGGCCTCTGGCAGTGGTAAAACAAGCCAGATGTTGAGATGTTCAAAAGCTAATCAGGATCCCATCCTGATCAGCTTTTGCTCCACCCAGCCTGCCCTTGAACCCCTCCAGGGATGGGGCATTCATAGCTTCTCTGGACAATCTGTGCCACTGTCTCGCCACCACCCTCACAGCCAAGAATTTCTTTCTAATATTGAATCTAAATCTACTCTTTCAGTAGAAGAAAAATCATTATAGAGGATTACAGTGCATTTTGAGGTTTAGATGAAATCTCAAAGTGCGTGCTGGTTAACTGGGAGAAGTAAATGAATTTTTCATTCAATTTGGCCTTTGCTCAGGACAAGTGGCTGAGTCTCCTCTCCCTGATCTCACTTATCTTTGAAGATGCTGGGAGTTCATTAGAGTCGTCTGTCTCTGAGCAACTAAAGATTAAGGTGTGCGTACATTAGCCCAAGGAAAACACATCAGGCCAAGGAGACAAAATAACCCGGGCTCGGCACTACAGCTGAGTATAATTGTGTGCTGCCACACACCGCTGCATACGGCCCTGGATCTCTCAAGTCTGATTGTGCACAGGAATAATTCAGGAATGAATATGGGATCTATTTGTAGGTCAGCCTGTCGAACTCAGCGTCACTCCCGGTGGCAGAGGTTACTTGGAACGGAGCCCACGAAGTCCCACTGAGATTCCCATTGTGATACATATAGACCATTGTGTATTGCACACTAATGCAGGGTAATTATGTCATGCTGGAAACCTTTCAAGTCAGCATTCATCATTCAGAAATCGTCTTAAACCAGTTTGTGCTGCTCTTGTGCTTGAAAGTGAATTGTGCGAAGCTGGCAGCCATAACCACCACTGCAGCAGAGCGTATAAAAGCCCTTTCATTGTGGAGTTGGTGGTTTTACTGTAGCTTCCCTGTCTCATCAAGGAGCACCATAATTCACTGCAAAAATCTGTAACTCCTGCAGCATCCAGAGCCTCTGGCTTGCTGAGCAGGAGTGACTCCAGCTTGAGCTGTGGTGGGATCATTGCTCCACCTCCCCAAGCGTGCCATCAGGACAGAGACTGAGTGGAGACTCCCGTGGAAATTGGTCCAGATTGCCCTTCCCAGGTGATAGGGCTGTGCTGGCTGGATGGGAGTAGGGCAGGAGGAGGAACACCATCCTCAGCAGCCATTCTCAAGTTGAGCTAATAAAGAGGGAAGCAGGCATTTGCAAATATCACGCTGGGCGAATTCTCCAGGGCCTCTGTCGCAGCTGCAACATGAAAGAGATGATAATGAACATCTCGTCTGTTCCGTGGCCTTTCGGGCTCTCCCTGAGTTTGCAGCAGGAGTGTGGTATGCAAAGAGCAAGCCTCCAGCCTCGTGCACCAAATTAGGTGGTAAAAATAATTGTGAAGCAATTTGCGGCTCAGTTTCATTATGTTGGGTTTTTTTCCTTTCCTTTAGGAGCTGCAGACAGATAGGAATAGCCTCAAGACTCCTTTGGTGAAGATCTTCCAGGTCAATTATGTTTTCTGCATCATTTCAACGTCCAGCATGTAAAAGAAGAATGATCCATCCAGGCTGCTGGTGGTGGGAAGGAGTGAAACTGAGTTAAAAACCCTTTTGAAGAGTACATTCAAAACATTGTTCTCACTAAAGTCAATGCTAAAACTTCCATGGATCTCATTACAGACAGATTTTCACCAGGCTCCAATTTAAGTGGAGCTGCTCACATCCTTACAACAAGCATCTTAATAAGCTTTTGCAAACTTGAAGCCTTAACTCATGGTCCCAGCTGCTGGATTTGGGAAAGATATATGAGTCCCTCTTCTTGCCATGTGAAAGACTGCTCTCTACATGACATTAATTGCTCTCTGCCTCACTTAATAAGAGTCTGCTTTCAGCAGCCGAATATAACCATGTAATCAGAAGAATTTCTGTTTATTGTTAAAATGTTTTCATGCCTGGAAAATGAAGACTTCTGGAATGTGTCTGACGGCAACGCGACATGAGCGTCGGGAGCGAGCGCGAGCGTCGGGAGCGCTGAGCTGCGATTTGCTCCTCAGCCTTCCCATGCCCTGCTCAGCCACGAGCCGCAGCCCAGCCAGAATTTAATTTCAGATTAAGGAGCCTGAGACAGAAAGGGCATTTCATGAGGAGAGAGGGAATAGTGTGGCAGCTCATGCTGCCCGTGTGCTCTGGGGGTGTGAGCACACCGCGATCCGAAAGGATGAGCAGCTGGAACGTGTCCTGAGCACATGCACCATGCCTGGAGTGAGGGTGAGCTGTCAGACGTGTTACAGCTTTGCCACAGCAGGGATGGCATGGACACATCATTGGCAATGCCCTTCTTCCCAGGATAATCTCATGCCAGCTGTCCACACCACCCCCCCCACAGATACTGCCACAGGATGCCATGCAAGGAAGGAGAGGACAGTCTGTCCTTTGGGGTGACAGCTTGCACTTTGGGATGCTGTCACCTCAGGCCATCTCCCTGGCAATCAGCGTCCCCTCTGGTTCTCCCCATCCCAGCAGGTTGTCCCATGTGCTTGCAATGGAGGGAGAGGGCTCCAGGGTAGGTGAATGTCCTTCTAGAGAGGGACTTTCTCCAAGAAACTTTTCCCAGGTGCTTTCATTTCTTGCCAGAGCTGTGCTGGAGAAAATCTGGGTCAACAGAAGACAACCTCCCTCCAAAACAAAACCTCATACTAGGGCTCATGATTTTTAATTGGGCAGCACCCTCTCAGCTAAATGAACTGGTGCTCATCTGGCTCCTCCTGCTGCACACTCCCCCACCCAAATCCCAGGCTAGCATCCACCTGGATCTAATTAGAGCTGGAAGAAAATGAAGATTTTGAGAAGCTGTGTCTGGAGCAGACACTTTTCGGAGGTTCTTTTGCCTATGGGTGTACGCTGAAGGGAGCCACTATGCAGGAAGAGCAGGCTGCATGTCAGGGGACAGATCCCCGGCATGTCCCCTCTCTAAGCATCAAGAGAGGGGTTCCTGCAGCACTCAGCTGCTGTGGCAGCAGGAATACACATGCCCCAGGCATCCCCTGCCCTGACTGGCCTTGGCTTCACCTATTTATTTCTTAGTAAGTGCATCTGAGCCAGGAAAATTACTGTTTTGGCTGCTTCTCCCTTCACCCGTGAGTGATTTTTTCATCTCCAGGCAGCCACCTGTGTGCTGGGCACAAGGGACTCAGTAAGGACTGAAAAGCACAGATTTTGATTTTTATTTTTTTTCCATTGCATCCTGCACGTTTCCAAGGGGAGCCCTTTCCCCTCTGCCAAGGTTCAATGCAGCTCTTATGCACTGGATCCACCAAAAAAAAAAAAAAAAAAAATTAAAAAAGGCAGTAAATACAGCACAGAAGCATGCTTTGTGTGCTCTCCTGCCTGAGAAAAGTGGTGTAGAGCAACTAGGGTTTCAAAGCTTCCTTCGATAGGACATTTCATTCCCTGTGGGATTTTGGGCACCATGAAGCCGAGCTAACTCAGCAAATGTGTTTACTTTTGTGAGCTGGAGAGCCACAAGGCAGGAATTCACAGCAACCCCAACTTCTTAGCACAGAACCAATAACATTATGAGCACCTCAGGGCAGCTACGAACAAGGGCTTCTTTTATAGGCAGGAAAGTGTAATACAAAGTGATTCTCGGCCACAGGAAAAGGGAAAATCGCCCAGGTGAACGTGCAGTGGGAACTGCAAGCAGGATTTTTTTTTTTCTGAAAAGTTTAATAATTCTGTGTTATTCCATGAAAGCTTTCCGGTATTATGAGCAATAACCCCCCTCCTTCGTCCCTACATGTTAAAGTAATTAGCTTGCAAAATGCAATGGCTACATAATGTATCTATGGCTCTTGTTATTTAGCGGGGATTTTTTGGTTTGTTTCTCTACCCCCATGATGAGTTTAACTGAAGTCCAAAAGAAATCAGAGGCTAAAATAAATGGTGAACAAGCTGGGTGCTCCCTCTGGGTCTGCAGCCTCGCTGACACACACATTTCTTCAAAAATTTCTAGGAAATGTAAAGCCAAATTAGAAAGGTCTCAATATGCCAAGATCCTGCAAAAGTTGTTTGGCTGCTCCTCAGGAACTGGTTCTCAGGATCAGCTCTTTAGGTGTGAGGATTTTCCTGCCCAGACAGCCTAGCACACTGGAATTGCTAAATGAAATTACACACCGATCACCGGGGCAAGGAAAAGAGAAATAAAACGTGCCATTCCTCAAATAAAGGGCTGCAGTGTATCACCTTGTCAGGCTGGAAGGAAACTCCAGCTTATGAGGGAAATAGCAGCGTTGGCTCTTTTCTGAAGATTAAGCAGCACTAGTGCTCCCTGGAATTTAATTAAAGATAGATGTATTTGCTTTATATTCTTGCTTGCTGTTTGACCAGAGAGAATTTGGATGTAAAGTAAAAGGAGTTTGGATGCTTCCTTGAGAGCTGAGGGGCACCAGGGAGAATCCTGGCTCTCTTCCATCCCTCAGAGAGGGTAAAAGCCGAGGTCACATCCCGAAGGGATGGTGCTGGCCTGTCAGGAGAGGGAGCTCCGAACACACCGCCCAGCTGGGAGCCCTCTCTGTTCTCTCCCGGATTTCTGCCCACACCTTCAGCTCCCACTGCTCCGTACTGGCTTGAGCATCAGCATCCCACCTCATCTCCCTCTGCCCCGTGGAGCTGCGGCAGAGATCTCTGCATCGCCGTGCTCCAGTCAGGGAAATGAGATCCTCCCCAGGGAACCTTTGGTGTTCCCCAGGACGCAGCTGGAGGGTGGGTTTGGTGCCTGGCAGAGGCTCCTTTCCCTGTCACAGCCCAGGCCACCAGTCCCCAGGGTCCTCTCTGTGTTTATGGTGTGCTGGGGAAGCTTTCCAGTGGTTCCTGCGGGGGGCTTTTAAGACTTGCAGCTGTAACGCCGAGCAAGATGTGTCGTGCAGAATTCTTTCAGCTTAATAAATGAAATACAGTTATTTAAATTTATGCAAAAAGGCTGCAATAAATGGAAGAGTATTTTTTTTAAATGCATGTCACACAACGAATTCTAGAGAAAATGTAGATACTGAGGACTAGTTATCAGCTGCTGGGATCCAGGTGTTCAATATGTATCAATCCAGAAGACAGCAGAAAATGATGAATAGGGATTTCCACCATCATATTAATTCCTGTAGTACCTGATGGCTTCCCTGTCCCCTAATTAATTTAGCCTCATGACCTCTGGTGGTACCAGGTGCTCTGAAGGGGAAAAAAAGCACAGACCAACACACAAGTTCTGCTCTAGACCTCAGCTCTTGGCTTAGATCATGGAATCACAGAATGGTTTGGGTTGGAAGAGAGGGTGCCAGGAGAGGATGGGTCCAGCCCTGTCCCAGACCATCCCAGTCCCACTGGAGACCACCATGCCCAGATGTCCCTCATTCCTTCTGTGAGCTGACATGGGATGGATTCATCTTGTAGGACCCCTGAGCTTTGAAATGAAGCCCAGCAGGTTATGTGGTACATCAACAGAGGTGGTTGTGAAAAGGCACAAAAATGTGTTGCCTGTCCCTGCTCTAAAATACCCTTTCAGCTGTAAAGTGTTCAGTTTCCTTGATCCTCCTCTAGACCACAACCTGGATAGTGTTTGCCTGTGCTAGGATTTACCTTTGCAAGTGATTTGGTCATGGTTTCCACTCCAGAAGCTTCTCAGATGGGGAGAGCTTTCCCTTTCTGAAGCATTTTTGCTCTCTGTGGATAAAGTGCAGCCTCAGCCCCCTGTAAATCAGAACTCTCACCTTGAACAACGATCAGTCCTAACCATAGTTTAATAGAAACCAAAGGAGGTCACAGTGGGAGCCAAAGCAGCTGGGACCAGGAGGCTTCCTTGCATCTCTAAATGCTGTCCTAATGCTGAGGAGTGTTGTAAAAGACAAATGTTCTGTTCTGAAAATCCACACCAGCATTTCTTTGCTTCTGGCTGCTGCCAAGAATATTCCCCTCAGCACAGGATGAGGCCAGTCCCAGCCCTTTTGTGCTGCTGGAAGTGCTGGGCTTGGTGTAACAGCCTGTGGCCTGTGCTGGGGCTTACCTGGCTGTCCAGTAGCAGTTCACAGGATTGCAACTTCTCCCTGGAAGATTTTAAAAATCCAGTGAAAAATATCATGAAAATACAAAGAGGCTTGTTTGGCACATAGCATCAGTTTCTGTCCCCACAGCTGGCTTCATGTGATAGTCTGAAATATTACTTGTAATGTTACGAGATCCAGAGTGATCTTCAAATTGATGATGTCTCTTTAAAACTACTTTCAAAAAATCCTTTTAAAGTAGATGACAGATTTTTTAATACCACCCGCAGAGTTCAGCATGTATCAGTGTCACTGTTCTTGCACAGCTGTAGCAAACCCTCTCCATCTGGACTTTAAAAGATTTGACTTTAAAAAGGAAAAACAGCAAACCCCGATCATTAACCAGGACCCATTTGCCAGAGATCGATGAAATTAAAGAGCACTCGTGTTAAATTACTTCCATCCAGCATGTATGACACATTGAATTTGTTACCCTTGGGAAATCGTGATATCCCTTCTGCCGTTACGAGGCAGAAATACGAAAATTCCTAATAAAAGAACACACACACTCACACATGAAAAATCAGCTTCTTGTGGCATTTCTCTTTGAAGTTGCTGTGGCTTAGTGCCAGTGAGGAGTCACAGACTCTTCTGCAGCTGGACCCTTTGTGCTAACAGAGACACTGGACTCACTGCCAAAATGTGAATCAGTGCCCTCCTTTCTCTCAGACTATGACCAGCACCGTGTTTTGCAGGCCCAAAAGGATCTTCCTTTTATTTATTTTTTTTTTAAGTACTACTTCTTGATTTTCAGAAAATGCAAACTGTTGCTGTCTTAAGTGCAACAGGTGACTGCATGGAGGGATCTGCACTTCAGCACCAAGGGACGTTGTCAGTGAGGGGAATTCACCTTCAGGCATCTTCTACAGCAGCATCTTGCCCTCAGAGCCTGCCCTCTTTAGCTGACAGTTTGTCCTGGTTTTGATGGCCATCTGTCTCTTACCTTGTGCAGGTTATCCAAGGATACAGAGCTGGAGGACTCATCAGAAGTGCTGGTGGCATCCAGGATGTGTGGGTTATCTGAGGCGTGAGGTGTGAGCACCAGAAATGAACCATCTAAATCCAACATGCAGAGCTGTTGAGAAACAGGACAAGCCCCTGTGAAGCCTTGCCTCCTCCTCATCCTCCCACATCCCAGCACGGGCAGACCCTGCTTCCCTTGGGAAATGTACAAATAGCCAGGAATCCAGCTGGTGTGAGGGAGGGGAGAGGGTGAGGCGGCAAGAACACGAAGAAGAAAATGAGGAGGAGGAGGAGCTGATTTTTCTTGACATTTTTCACAGGCTGACCTTTGTCACTGTCTTCTCAGGAGAGATGATCTTTCTTATCAGCTCCTTGCAAATTCCTTGTGAGATGTACACAAAGGGGATGCCCAAGACTCTGATGGATGGAGGGATGGACACGGATGGATGTAAGGACACAAGCAGAAACACAACTTCCCCTTTCCTCTCCTGCTTCTCCACTTTTCCTACACAAATATTCATGTCCCATCACTTATCACTTCCTTCAGTCCTGACAACTGACGAGAAAGTGTTTAGGACTCAAGGTCTTTATTTAGTTTTCCAATCAAATAATTTAAATGTATGAGTTGACACAATAGGCAAGGAGCCATAAGTCCCGCTGCTTGCTATTATGTGTGATTCTTCTTTGAGCAAATATATAATCACAGCCCAAAGTTATAATAATTATGTAATATTTCTTGATAGAAGCAATCGGAATCCATTGTGTAGGGAAGTAATTACAGCCTACTTTGGTTCCTTTGTTTCTGAGTGGGTGGCATTTATGGGCAAAAAAATTATGCATGCTCAAAAATCTTTATAAAACGTTGGGTTCTCAGAAAATCTTGGACCTCCTCAGATGTACGGGATTTTTAAAGGGATGATAAAATCTTTTTATTTCCTTCAGAGCAAAAATGTGTATTAACCGAGTTAATCAAGAAACATTTAGTTCTAAGGATGACAGAACATCAAGGCAAAAGTTTTCCTTACAAAAAAAAGAGGAGAGTTTATAAATTTACACATTCAAAAAAGCTTGATGGGTGTGTGCACGTTCCCTCTCTCACACACACACAGAAGGTATGAGCTGCTTTTAAGATGACACCTTAAATATGGATTTTTATCCTGTAGCAGTTTCATGTTGGAGGGTTCCTGTTTGTAATTAAATTTCTAAGAAAACCTTCACAGTAGTGACAGAGCAAAAATTGGCTTAAAGGAATAAATTAACAGTAACAGCACAAAAGAAGAAATGTCAGGCAGACTGCTACAACACTGTCTAATTTGCTTTTCTGATCACATCAGCGAAGGTCTGGAAATAACCAGATGCATTAACATTTATCTAGGAATGATAAAAATTGCCATCCTGCCAGATATTCAGTTGGTTTATTAATTACCAGCAGAAACCCGAGATGAGATGTGTGTTGGTTCAACTTCTTAACTGCTCACTGGAGAATGTTTTTAAAGGGATTTCCTGCAGAGAAATAAGAGATGTTCGGGAAATATTTTTGAAGCTTGAAAACAAAAATGTTAAGTTTCAGTTCCTGCCATGATCTTGGTAAGTCTTTCATCAAGTGTATGGGGAACTGGTAAAGGATGCAGGAAGTGGGCTGAAGAGGAGGAAAGATCACAGAAACACAAATATTTATCCTGGAGGGATGGGGTGGCCTTTTCTACACAGCAAGTGAAGAGGCTCTTCTAATAACATGGTGTTCTCAACCAATCCTGCACCCATTACTGTCATGCTGGGTGCCCAAGTTGGTGTCGAAGAAACTGAAAGTGGTGTTTTCCATGTCAGACTTGAGTCCCCTTCAGTCCTGCCAGTGCCTTTTCATTGGGGTTCCCAATATCTCTGAGGGTCCAGCCCTTGCAGAGAAATGTCTTAATTCAATTAACGAGGTGGCATGGTCGAGTGTGTCTTGAAAAAGCAAAAAGGTTTTAATATGGAAAGAAAATAATAAGAACACAAAAGCAAAGCTGAACACAGTATAGGGACGGGTCCCACACTTGCTACAACACCCCGAAAATGCACCGAGCCTCTTTGTTCTCTCTTTTTAGTGCTCAATAGCTCAGGTGGGCTTTTTGGCCCCTGGCCCAATGAAATAGGGAAGAAGCTTTGAGTTACACTCTCCAAGCCCAATCGATTCCTCTGTGCTGGCACTGAGCCAATTACTGCCCGGACAGCAAAGACTTTTCTGGGTCCTTTACCTTATAAGAAAAGTCAGGGGTGAGCCTTTAACCTTTCCCTATTTGGAAACACTTGCTGGGGGTGTGGGGTGCATGCCAACACCTTTTCTCACTAAAACTCATTGCTGACTCTGGAGATTAGATGAGACATCTCCCGGTCAGGGGCATGTCTGGTGCACTAAGCATTTCTTCACTTAGATCTGCCTGTTTCATCTGCCTGCTTCCCATGGAAAGCTTTGCCAGTGGCTCCCGAAGATGAAAAGAAAATGTGTTATTTTCCTCGCTCTGCACATAAGCCCAGATATTTTTGTTCCTTTTGACTGCTTCCTGATCAATAGGCCGCTTTTAGCCAGTGACCCTTTTCAAAATGTTCTCCTGGCCACTAGAGATTCTCTAACTCGCTTAAAAATTGCCCTGGTGAGAGCAGAAATAGGCAGCTCGTCCCCAGCCCTGTGCAGTGCATATGCATGGGCTAAATATATAATTCCCTGGTTTTTCTGGGTATAGGCCTACATGCAGGCCCCCATTGGAAGCCTTTCCTCTATGTCTCAGTAGCACTTAGGATTATTTTTTTTTTTAATGTGTATTTTTAAGATACACTTTTTCATGTGTCGAATTTATTCTGGATGCCTGCTGCCTAAAAAAAAGTGATGGCACGATAGCAAAGCCCACCCTCTTCCACATATTTTGACTAATTGCCTCAAAACATCCTGTGTTAGATTCAGGCTGTGTTCTACACCCACCTCACCACCATTTTTTTCATACTTTTTTTGGGTTTTTTTCCCCACTGGCTTTCTGAAGCAAAGCTGCCAAAGCTGCCCAAATCCCTGGAGGTAAATTAGAGGTCAGAGTTGGATGCTCCTGGGTGATGAGAAAGCCACAACTGTTCCCTATCCTACAGGACAGCTCCTGTGCAGCTGTGAAAAACTTCATTTGCCAGGAGGACAGAGGAACTCCACACTGAATTTGATGGGAAAAGGTCGAGATTTCGGCACGTCTTCATTGGAAGACCAAAAGCTGGGTAGTTGCAAAAGCAAAGTCCTTTATTGCACAGTTAAAATCGGTCTCAGGAAGGCATTGGTGTTAGAGTTTGTGCCAGCATGCAGAAATCCTTCCAGCATAAAGTCCCCACGTCCCAGGCAGAAGCAGCAGCAGCAACAGCAGCAGTAGTAGTGACAGCACCCATGATCTGTGTCCCATGAGCTCTAGAATCCTCAAAGCAGTGCATTTTATTCTATTTTTAGCCAATAAGCTGAAAAGAATGATGTTTCTACAGTCTCGCTGGACCTATCCTAAGCTAAAATTGATGTGTGACAATATTCATAATTTCTTACATAAATTCTGTGTATGTAACTCCATCTGCTCCATCTAGGAATGTTTAGCAAGGCTACATAGTTTTCCTTATGTCTAGAGCTTCACTAACTTTGCAGAAGGCAATGTTATTCAACTTTAAACTAGGTTTCAGGCCCTTTTCTTACTAACTAATTCATTCTCTTATTTGCTTAAGGCACTTAAGATATTTCCTACTTACTTAAAACTAAACTTCCATTTCTACCTCGTGTCTGTGTGGATTTATGTATCTTACTTTCTCTGAAGGTTTTAATTCAGCCCTCACATTTCTGGACACCCCTGGGCCTGTGTGGATGTGGGATTTGTGGGCCCAGGGGGGATTTGTGTCCCGACAGGAAATATAATCGATGGGTTTGGACAGGGTTTGAGGAGGGGGATGGCTGCTGGCTGCTGCCTTGCTCATCCCTGGCCGTGGAGCCTGGTTTTCCTCCAGACCTGAAGGGAGACTTTCAGGAACACACACTTCAGGGATGTGCCAGCTCCATGGCTGCTGCTTACCTTGCTGGTGCTCGGCATTGAGATTCAAATTCCTCTTTTGAAAGATTGCAATTTTCACATCAGTGTTATTGTAGCGGCGGAGATTTCTTAATGACTTCCTGTCAAGTACAAAATGCAAGCTAATTTCTGATCCGAAAGAAGTGCTCTGACAAAGACATTTTTAATGACAATGTCTGGTACAACCAAGCCACTCTCCTTCTCCAGGTCAGTATGTGCAGCTCATCCTCCTGTGACTCCTGCCCTGATGTCCTTCCCCTCCTGAAAGTAGCACAGCTCGATTGGAAAAAGTCAAGCCAAATTAAAAAATAATTTGTTTTCACATGAATCTTAGTGTGATTAATTTATTCTATTGGTTTCAGAACATGAAAACGTGATGCCACCCCCAGGTAAAAGCTTTTTGGAATATGCCTGATAACTCCATAGTATGACTTCCTTCAGCAGCCAGTATTAATAAATACACCTCTTATTAATAAAATATAACAAGAAAAAAAGACATCCCAGAAGCCAGACATCTCTTATAACTCATGAAAGAGTTAACAGGCAATCCTGCACCTCGAAGGGAGACCTTTGCTACACATTTTTAATGGTCTGGGCTCTTGGTAGGCGAAAGGAAAGTTCCAAGCAATAATTCAGGTTTAAAATACTGTCTCAGTGCCAAGTAATCAAACTAGTTTTAAGTGAAGCAATTAGCAAGCATTAGAAAGGCAGCTATTTCCTGCTTGAAGGTGGTAAACTCTGTGTCTCTTATTATGATTTCTCTGGGGATGTGAGTAATGGGCTACAGAACTTTTTTGGGGGGGTAGTGGGGGTTTTTTTTGCATATGTGGAAATACTGGCAATGTCCTAAATCCTTGCCAATTTACTAGATACGAATGACGATGAGGGTGGAACAAAGTCCTTACTCTTTTCTGGTGGTTTGAGCGATTTGTGTGCCAAAATCAGTAAGGTGGTTTTCTCATTAGTTCCTTAAAAACAGGTTTTTTCTTCCCGGTTCTGCCTCACCAGATCCTCATTTCTGGGAGCAGGCTGGTGCTGGAATGAGCAGATGAGGCAAAAACTGGTCATTCTGCTGCTTTTGCTAGATTTTGTTGAGGGGGTTGATGAAACACAGGTGGGGACCACATCTCCCCGAAGGAGAGTTTTCTCCTTGAAACCACTTGATTTTTTGCCAAGGGGAACTCTCAGAGCTGCATTTCCAAGGTGAGGTGGCTCCTGATGGGTGCAGCTGCATCAACAGTGTGTTTTATCCCAAATGGATGCTCCTGGAGCCAATCTGTCTCTTGCCTTCATTTCCTACACTTCACTTTGTGAGCACAATTTACCTAAACTTAACCCTGGAGAGACAGAGCAGATCTCTCCCTCACCTCCCTCAGTGCCTCTCTCCTCCACCACAGCTTTGTAAACTGGCATCCACACCTAAGGCTCCTTGGATTATGGAGAAATCCCTCTGTTGGCTCTGCTGGGCTTTGAACAAGGCTGTAGGGGCTCAAAGTGAATGGAGCCAAAGAAGCAAGGCTGACACCTTGCCAAAATTCAGGACATTTCCCTGAAGCCTCAGCATCACACAGGGCAAACCCCTGCCCTAAAGGTGAACCTCCACATAAGCTCCAGAAACAGAAGTTTCATGAGTTTTTCAATGCAATTTATTATTTTTGTTTTGAACACTGGGAAAAAAAACCCCAAACTATCATTTTCTACATGAAAAGAGTGAATCTTAGAGAATATTAAAACTCATTTGCTTTCTATCATTTTTGTTCCTTCCCCACCAAATTCAGAAATAGGTTGGTAAGCATGAAAACCAAATTCTTCAACAGCATTTCAGATTTTTGGCCAGCATATGCCCTTATCTAGTACTGAGCCTGATGAAACTAGTTTTATTTTCAGAAACCCAGATCATAAACATGATCAGGTGGAATTTTATGTAAGCACCAGCTGAAACCTGTGCTGGTACAGTTATTGCTGTGCATAAGCAAAAAAGGAAAGCGCACAAAAAAAGCTGTGAGATCTTACCTCAGGTTAAAGAAACAATGGGAAGTTTGGCAGAAAATGGGGAACCACAGAGTTTTATTAAAAGACTTGAATTTGTGTAACCACAAAGAAGGAAGAGAAGGGGAAGGGGAAGGGGAAGGGGAAGGAGAAGGAGAAGGAGAAGGAGAAGGAGAAGGAGAAGGAGAAGGAGAAGGTCCCCCTCCCAATCCCTTGGATTTTCAATCCAAATTTGTTCTTAACTTTTTCTCTGAACATGTGAGTGTCTAGATACTGAAGATAACCACAACAGTGCTTAAACTATCGGATTTTGTGGCTGTGCTGGGAAAAAGAGCAGAGGAAGAAGCAGCATCCCCAACACGATGCACCTCAACCCAGACAGGTATTGGCAAAAGAACCTTCTGTTTTGGAAAAAAAGGGAATGCCTGTTTTCCAGCTGACAACTCGGCTGATGAGTCTACCAGCTCATTGAAAAGCCTCTTTCCTGCTCTTTATTTCTTATTCTCGTGGCATCTGTGCAGAATTTGGTGGTTTTCACAGCTTTGATTTTCACACTCAGGTTTTTCCGGTGGAGGCATGAACGCCTTTGCAGCAATCCAAGCACCTTCCTGGTGAGCTCAAATTCACAGAGAAACAAGCCACAAGTTGGAAACTATTCAGCCACAGCTGAGAGAATGTGATATTTTCCCTCAGAAGATGCAATATTTGTTTTTTAAGAGCTTTGCCAGCTCAGCCTGATTCAGATGGGAATTTTGCGGCGTGTCTCTGGTGGGGTCAGACCTCTCAGAGATGGGCACTAATTACATGCTGCTGGTGGCTTTGGTCCCCAGCTTGTGACCTCCTTCTGCCAGACACCAGGGTGAAGCTCTCATGACTGCAGATGCAGTCAAAGGCCACCTGTACTGTGACCAAGTAAAGTGCTGTGGAAAAAAGCACTCTGGAAAACCCAGCCTTGTGCTTTCTCAAATTAGCAGATGCTTTTAATGCTGTTGACCTTCCTATCTCTGCAACTCCACTCCCCGTCTCCAAAAACGGGGATAATGGCATCATTTTGTGGCACGGGGCTCTGCTGAAGGTACACCCATTAGTGCTGCTGAGGTTTTCAGTCTCAAAGAGAGAGCACTTCACAGGAATGCTGAGCCCAGGGTTAGAAAGATGTGCAAAGGGAACAAGGACGAGAGGCTGTGTGATGAACAGGGAGAGAAATGCCCAGCAAGCACCCTGTGTGAGGATCTGGATCATTATGGATGGAGAAAAGCAGGGTCTGATGGGGGGCAGACAAACAGGTCTGTGGTCACACCTTTCAAGACTGTGCTGTCATGTATGCAGAGGAGACTAAACCAAAGTGGATGGCACTGTGTGTGTGTGTGTGCATATACAGGCACAGGATCTAATTTTAAATTAACAGCTAGGGTGAAGCAGTCATTTTGAATGGTGAGATTCACAGGCATGAGTGTGTGAAGCTGAGGGTGGCTGCGAAATATATATTTATCAAAATAAAATAAAATAAAACAAAACAAACCCAGAGACATTTCCAATCCTGCTATGGAAAGATCCTCTGCTGACAACAAAATCAATAGAACAGTAAAAAAATAACATGTGGTAGCAAAGAAATCTCAGGGCATCACATTTTGGCCCAGGGCAGACTCACGAGAATTTCAGGATGACAATAAGCAGGGCTGCTAAGGCTGATCTCAAAGGCTCAGGATTTCACCAGAAACCAGGATCCTTCCAGGGTGTCCACGCAGCTGTCTGGGCCAGGAGACCCTCCTGCACTGCTGTGTGTCTGTGTCTGGGGTCTCCACTGCTTCCCTCCTCATCTGACCCAGCCTGATCCATCTCCTGGCTGCCTTTAGCCGAGACCTGCTCAATGTTGAGGTGATATTTGCAGTTCCTGCAGCCCCATTTCTTGAGGGCTGTGATGGGGTGGTAACCTCTGGTCAGCTGGGGCTGCCTGAGGGTTATAAACCTCTGATCCAGGGGGATGGTCCCTGCAGGAGTTGGGATGTGTAACGTGGCCATTCCTGAAATACCTAATTGCTTCTGCATCAGCGTTTGGAAGCAGAACGGCGAGATTTGCATCTTACAGCTTACACTTGCTAGCAACATTCTCCAAACTCTCTTCACTACCTCTCCCCCACTCCAAATGTAAATGCCTTTTTTTAATGCATTTTATTCCCAATCTGAGTGTCTAAACTTCATTCATTGAGCTGCTCAAGTCTGAAGATTGAATCCTCTATATCCTCTGTTCACTCCATTTTCTTTCAGGCGGGCCTGATCACGGCTGGAAATATTCCCATTCCATCCAGCTGATGGAGATTTCTCACAGTGGAGCTCAGAGCACCTCCACCTGAGCACAGCATTATTAGCTTGGGAAGCTATGACCTTGAAGGCTTTATATTTAATTTATTTCAGCATTCCAGCCATAGAGATGTTTGCTCTGATTAGACCCAGTAAATTACCCTCCACAGATGAATTATCAGGGGATTTTCTTCTATTTTTTTTCCTGCCCATTCTCAAACAACTCAGAATGAGCCTGGATACTTAGGTTTGTGTGGCTGGAAATCTTAAATGACTTCTTTTCCACAGGTCTCCAAGCAGTTTACAGTGAGTTTTCCTGAACATCTGCCCATCATGTATGTGCCATTTATGCTGTCACCCACTGGCTAATCTGATTATCAAAACTTTTCGACAATTAAATAAATCACATATTCTCTGTTTTGACCAGTGATTAGCAAATGGGTAAAAATCCATATCTGCACCCCTAATAAGGTGAACACCTCCCTGGAAGTGTTCAAAGCCAGCTGGGATGGGGCTCTAAGTATCCTGAACCAGTGGAAGGTGTCCCTGCCCATGACAGGGGCTTGGAATGAAAGATCTTTAAGATCCCTTCAAACCCAAACCATTCAATCATTCTATGACTCCGTGATAAGTCTTCTCTTGGCATTCTGGGAAGGAAATGATATTTCCTGACAATTTAGGAGACAGAAACAATGAAAAAAAACAACAGAAGGTCTTAATGAAAGTCAACAAATTGTCATTTTCTGGAGTTAAGTACCTTGATTCATATAATCTGCTGTGGCAGTGACCATGCCTTCCCTAGATGAATAACACTGCTTGCAGAAATATCCATAGTTCTGGTAATAGAAAAGTGAGAATTTCTTTTTGGTGTGTGAACTTCAGACACACTGAGCAGAAAGGAGGAGAGCTGAACCAAATCTTTAACATTTTCTGGTTCCATGTGAGGAAGAGGTGTGCTTTTTCTGCAACATTTTTTTTTTCCACCAGAGAAACAGCAAGTACTTGCAAGCAGTTGAGTAATAGGAGCTTAATTCTTTATCACTTTTGCCCCAGCAAGAAGCCTCAGTGAGACTCTGAGCCAAATGCAAATGTAAAGCAAAGCACATTAGCTCCAGTCACCCTGCAGGGACATTTTGTTTTGCATTTGCAGGAGCTCTAAAAACTGCACACGGGTAGTCCCTGCGGCTTACTTTGTTAACAGGAACTTTTTCTGAGCTTCCCTAATTCAGTCACCTGCACCTACACGAATATTTCCCTAGGGAAGACAGGGTTATGTCAGCATTTAGAAAAGGGCTTTTCCCAGAATGACTCAAGGAGTGAAAATAAGGATAGATGCACACTTCTGGAGGTGTTTTTCTCCTTGGGGGACATCTTCTCTCTGAGCAGGAGCTGTGGAGGCTGGGTTTAAGCCAGTGTGCTTGTGGTTCCCAGCAGAGCACTCAAAAAAGCCTGTCAGGACAAGAGTTCACCCTGTAAGACCCAGAGCTCTGCTACCTCTCTTCTCACTTGCTGAGCTTCCTGCAGGCTCCTCAGCTTCACCTGACTTGTGGGGCAGTGATGAATTTTGCCTGTTCTTCAGCACCTCTGTCCTGCCATGCTCCCAGCCCTGGGCTTGGGGACTCCATTAGGAATTTATTGCATTTGCAGAACAAGCTATCATTCCAAAAAGCATTATTTGCTAATACCTCTGCACCTCCATGAGAAAGTTTTTCTCCCACAAACTCATTTTCTAGCTTAGATAAGGATGGAAATGACAGAAGGTGGTGGCTCCAGGTACCCTGACATTCATTTCCTAGCAGTGATTTGGATAATGCTTCCCAACTCTGGGGGGAAGGAAGGCTGGACTTTTTTGTTTGTTTATTTGTTTGTTCTTATACCAATGGCTGGAAATTGTGATTTAATCCTTGAACTGTGTAAATGAAATCCTAAATGCAGAATGGCTGGAAAAGGCACGGGGGTGACTTCAGCCAGGAAATAACCCCATCAAATGTTTTTTTGGATCAAAACTGCTCAAAGTGTGTTTTGCAAGTTTCACACCCGAAGAAGAAGTGTTGCAATAAATGAGGACACAGTGATTCGAGGTCTAGCATGAAATGCTGGCATAAAATTCTCTTGCACATGAGCTCTGTTTCTTTGGGGTCTGTATAGCTACAGGCAAGCCAGAGCTTTGGCAGGTCAGGGCAACATGTTTTAAGCCTGGGCTCCAGTGACCTCACTAACCAAACAGATGAAGCTAAAAATAAATGCAAGATGTTGTAGACATACAGGAGCCCCTGTTCCCTGAACTGTTTGCAAAAGGAAGAGACTGATTCTCCTGCTTTCAGTTTGTTGTTGGAGATAAGAGCTCACATCAGACAGTTTGGGTGGGGGGGGTGTCTTTTGGTCTCATTTTCCCAGACAGCAAATACTGCATAGAGATCCTCCAGAAATCCCTCCTGCTCTCTGCATTCCTATTCCCTAAATACTTCAGGCCCTTACATTTTTATGGCTAGATAATGAGGCCAGACCAAATCTGTCATCTGATCTCTCTGCTAATGTAGCAGACACAGCTTTCCAATCCCAGCTTAAGCCGATTTTACTTAACTGTGACCTCTGTAGCTGATGGGAGGTGAAACAAAACTCCTTCAGTTCAGGTCCTGGGGTTTGGACAATGTGTGATTAAAGCTCTCCACAAGTCCATTTGAAAATCCATAAAACTGCTAGTCAACATGCTGAGTTTAGAGTAACTATAAATTATCTTAAGAAAATAATTTGCCTTGATTACAGAAGTGGAATTTCATATTCACAAACACTTTGAGAATCAAAGGGGACTGGCACAGAAAGATTACAACAGACAACAGACCATTAACAGTTTTCCCATGTAAAACTGACTCAAAAGGATTTCAGCAAAGGTTGGATGTGCTGGGCTATGGGACATGAAGACAGACCTCCATGGGTCTTGAGGCATCTGATTTTTCAGAAGCTACAAAAGCAGAATTGAGTGATGGTAGCTGGTCATGAAGGTGAGAAACCTCTGTGTTGACATGGCTCTGATTGCCAGAGGAGACTCCGTGTGTCTTCACCCCAGGATGAGCCTGGAAAACACATTTCTGTAAGTCAGTGGAGCACTGGGAGACTTCACACTGACTGGGGCAGGCAGACCCAGGCCAGTGACAGCACCAGAGGCATGGCTGGGACAACCAAACAGACTGAATTTCCCCCAAGGAAGTCTCACATCAACCAGCCACACGGTGACAGCTGATGCTGGCAGGGCCTCCACAGATGTGGCAATCTCTGCACCGTGCCCTGTGGAGGGAATAGGATGTTCCCATTGTTCCTTCCCCTCCTAATTAGCCACGGTCTTTTAATAACAAAGCTGTCAGGTGCAAAGGGAACGTGAATCCCACGGGCTGGGCAGGGAGGTTTCCCATCCCCACCACAGCTCCCCTCACGTTGAGGTGATTTCCTCCTTTTTGTATTTGGAAGGGAATACTGGGGAACAGGGCTCTTTAGGTGATATTTTAAAATATTTTTCCTGCTGGCAGAAGGAGAAAAGGCTTCCAGAACGAGACCTGACCTTTTGCGTGCTGCGGCGCTGATTCCCAGAGAGGCCCATTGAATTCCTCCCTAATGAGAAAGGGCTTTTTCTTTGTGCCACTGAGAGCAGAGCTCACTGAGAACAGCCCCATTTTCCTGCCCATCAGCTGGAAAACTTCCTCTCTTGGGGCTGGGCTGAGGGCTCTTCCTGCCCCCCTCTGCATGGGGAACCTGCTGCCCAGGAGCAGTATAGTTTTCAGCACTTCTTCCCCAGGTGATGTCAAGGTGCTCCACAGATGGTCTTCAATTTGGGGAGGTCCAGGAGCTCTGATTAAACCACAAATGCCCTGGGTAAATCTGACCTGCCTCTGATCTTAAAAGAGACCCACTGCTAGTCCCAATGGAGGGAGAATTTGGGATGTGCAGACAGGTCCTTTCCTCCAGGAAAGGCAGAGATGTCCCCTCCAGTGCTTGTTTCTGATCTGTGCCCCAATCTCTCCTTTACGCAGTCAATCCCCTTTGCTCTCCACTGTAACAAACCTCATCTCATCCCTCCATCCCTCCTTCCTTGCCCTGGAGCATGCTGCAGTGGAAGGGATTAACACAGTTTCCCTTCCTTGCTCCAGACTAATGCAAGTTTCATATTTGCCCTCTCTGGTCTCCCAGGATCATCTCTAATGAACTTTACAGGTTAACCCCGGTGTTGGCTCAGCTCTGTGCAAATTTGTAATACAGGTATGTAAAGAAAACCCCAGAACACATCCTCTTTTTTTTTTTGGTAAGAAAAAAGAAGGAATGTGATAGGAATGTGTCAGCTGTAACAGCTGCAGCACAGAAAGGGGAAGCTGGGACCCGGGTCAGAGTTGATAGGAGTTTCCACCAGGGATGCAGGAGGTGAAAAGGGAGAGAAAAGGGCTGAAAATACTTGACAAAAGGGAGATGAAAGAGAGGGTTCAGTCTTCCATTCCTCCCTGCCAGTAGGGCTCACCAAGGATATGTTTGTTTGTTTGAGATTCACACTTTACTTCCTCGGCCTCTGCTTTTGGCCAAACCAGTGGGCCTGGCTGCATCTCATCTGTGAGGTATTCCCTGTGCAGATCATGCACAGACTGCTGCATTCAGACCCCTGAAGAGCTTGAGCAGAACAGCCCCAGTGACTGTGCACAGCCAAGATCCAGCACACACCCTTTTCCTTGTGAATAACAGGGGCTGGAGCATGTTTGCTGTGTCTCAGCACCTCTGAAGGGGCTGACACGTTTCACCAGGCAGGTACAAATAATCGCTTTACACCGCACAAAGGCAGTGGAGGGCCAGGGCCTGGCTGTTAAAATGTTTGCAGTGACACCGTGCCAGGCTCTGTGACGGGAATTCACCTTCGTGTAATTAATTCTGAGGCTCTGTCACTGGATCTAGTTCTCCTCAGATAAAGCTGGTGTTCAGTAGGCTCAAAAACTTGCCGTGTCAGTCCACTTTGTACTTGAGAGGAGACATGTACTTCGGGGTAGGGGGAAGGGAGGGGAGGCAAATATGCTGATGACTGAGAGACACTGAGATATGCTGGTAATGGGGCCAGCCAAGAGGCAGAGGGAGAATAAATAAACATAATTTGGAAGTGACAGTCTGTCTGGCATTGTACTGCGGTCTGCTAAGATTTCTGTTTTTAAAGGATGCAGTAATTTAGTGAAAGCAATATGGTGAAAGGGCTCTGGTATTATCGATTAGCTTTGATCCATAAATTTCTGCTGAGCTCCTTGAAAATGCATAAGATAAGGATGCAGGATAGATGGAGGCCGGATCCAGATTGATGTGCAGGTCTCAGTGGTGCTAGCACCACAAAATGTGACCTTGAGGACAACTAGAGTGGGAATGAAGAGGCTTTGACTAGTCTGTGGCAGGTCTTGATCGGGTATAAAACTAGTGAAATCATAGCAATCATAGACATCACTGAAGTTTGGGTTGGATGGGACCTTACAGATCACCCAGTTCCATCCCCTGCCAGTTCCATGGGCAGGGACACCTTCCACAACCCCAGGCTGCTCCAAGCCCCATCCAGCCCTTCCAGGAATGGGGCAGCCACAACTTTTTCTGGGCTACCAGTGAAACTGATCTTACTCAAGCCCTTCAGGTCCTCCTATACTTTAGGGAGATATGTTGGGCTGCAGTGACAGGGAAGCCTGTTTGAAGGTGTCTCAGGAAATGTGTGGGTCCCTGTGGAGATGGCTTGCTGAGCTGGCAGATGGAGGGGAAGCAGAAACAACCCAGCCCAGTGGCTGGCAGAGCTGACAGGTCACTCATGAACCATCATGGGTGCTGAGCTATTCCAGTACCCCAGTGCATCCTTTCTGTCACACATTTCCTCTTGGTTTTTGGTGAGTGGGCTGCAACCCCTTGGGGCATGGGAACTTTGTGGGACAAATCCTTATTCCTTGTGATGCTCTCTCTACTTGAGCTTTCTTTGCAAGCATAACTTGGGCAGCGTTATCAGAAATGCTTATTCCCAAATTTCAGCTTCTGAGCCGTGTTTGGAGGAAATTTGACAGGTCAGGTTTCCACAGAGCCTGGAACTGGCAAATGCATTGCAAGTTGCCAGCAAGTCTTTGCTGATTTTTCTTGGTGATCCTCCAGACAAGCACCTTCTCAGATTCTGGTGATTCAAGGTTTTATTGCATCAGGGACCAGCTGTGGTCAGATCTGGCAAAGCCAGTGGCATCTTGCCAGCTGTCAGGTCTGTGCTAAGGCCGGAGTTTCTTCAGAGAGGCTGTGTGAGGAACAGGCTATCCCTTTCTAATGGTTCAGAGGTAGAAGGGAAGCAGCTTATTTCAAGTGCCTGGTCTTGCAATGATCTCTAGAGTGCTCCAAAGACAGCCAGGGAAATTGTGGGCTTTTTTTTGGACCATCACTGCTTCCTCATGGGTTTGTACACTTGCTAAGCTCTCTCCCACAGCATCAGGTCCTTCTGCAGATGATGCCAGAGCTCTCTTGACTCATCGTCCCACAGAAGTCTGTACCCACCTGGCTCCAACTCAGTGACAAGTTTCCCATCCAAACATCGACTGTTTTTTCGGGATTAGGCCCTGCATGCTGGTCTTCGGTGGCTTGGATCCAAACCCTAGAAATGTCCATGAAGAAATTCCTGTTTGTTTCAGCTTTGGACCTGGTGCCAAGTTCTCAGCACTGTGCTGAGCATGAGCCAGGATCCTGCTGAAGGCAATATCTGATGCAGTACTATGTCACCCCTTTGGATTCCCTGTCTTCAGCTTTTAAACCCCAGAAAATGTGTTTTACTCAGCTCCCTAATGGTTATTCAAGAACATTGAATCAAGAGATTGGAAGATGATTCCTTGAATTGTCAAGGCTAATCCTCTGTTCCCGCTGGCAACCATGCCACTCAAATCTTTGCATAAATCTCAGTTTTGACTGTAAATTAATCTGTTTGACCCTTTAAACCATGGCTAGCCTCTCATGCACGTCGCATCCTTTTCCTGCCCAACATGCAAGCGCGTTGTAGAGTCTTTTCTAGCAGAACTTGGCTGCTGTCATTATCAGCTCACACCTTCTACTCCCACCCCATCTGTGCCTGGCACTATTTTCATGCATAATACATCGATCATCTGCAGCCTGGCAGGGGGGGGAAATCATCACTTCAAGTCACTTGTCTGAATTCAAGCCACATCCTTCGCTGAATTCCATATCCATGGTTTGATAAAAGGGAGGGAAACCAGCGAGAAGACTTCAGGCTCCTTCTGTCTGCAAGGACTCCAAATCAAATATTGTGTTTGTAAGCCTTTGAGAGCCTAATGGGCCACAGTCAAAGCTGGTGGAAATCCATGCAAGTCTGATGCACTCTTGCAGCAATGCCAGCAGATACCAGGCAAAGGATAAGGGCTCTGTTTCGTTTGCTTATCTCGGTTTTCTGCAGTGCAAAGCCTCTCCTCTTTTGCAGGTTGGATGGGCCCTTGTGAATATTTGTGAATATCTGACTGATTTTCAACCGTGCCGCTCTTCATTTACACCAGCATGGCTGGGAAGAGCAGCAGTGCTTCATTCTGGGAGACAGATCTTCAAAGAGTAACGTACACGTAACAAACTTCATTTTGAAAGTCTCTCAGGAAGGCTTTGAAAACAAAGGCTCAAATTCCAGAGTTAGTAGAAAGACCTTGGTTCCTAGTGGTGAAAGCTTCCTACCAGAATTATTCCCAGAGGCAGTACAGACTTCACATTTTGCCTCATCTAAATGCATTAGGAGGGGTATTAAATTTCACATGTGCTGCACATTGATGTAATTCTCCTGACATGTCTGTTTGCACCATTATGAAATAAGGGATTTCCTTTCCCTTTCTTTCCACATTTGCCTTGCTCCCTAGGGATCTCGAGGATGTGATCCATTGGCATACAAGGATTATGCCTTTTACACAGAGGACTTAAAAAAAGCTTCGTCATCGTGCTAACAGAGGTCTCAGGACAGCATCCTGCATTAGCAGTGCTTGACTTAAATGACAACCTATGGCCGGGAGAGATCCATTAATCTTCCTTGTCACGATCCCTCCAGGCCCTGCTCAAACTTTGTGAGGATGAACCCTGAGGGTCTTTTCATGTAAAAACAACACCTCTGTACCCTACAAGCCTTCCCCAACTCAATCTGGCATTTCCTTTAGTAATACTTCTTTTTTTAATGTAGTGTTCAGAGGGAAGGGCGTGTTTAAACAAACAGCCCCCCGAATATCCCCCCCAGTTATCTGCGGGTACAAGGTTGGGTTGGAGGGTGCTCTGCCAGCCTGCACACCCCTCTGCAGCCCTGGAAGGGCGACCAGCAGTGCCCCTGGGGTCCCACGCCTCTGCTCCCTCAATGCTTGGCTCTGCTTGTGACTTTATTCTGCTACACAGCTCCACGCTGTGACAGGGACGATGTAAATGCCAGCTTTGAGCAGAGCCCAGTGCCTTTCCCTTCCCCTCAAATGTTGAATGCACTAAATCTTGTGGGCAGTGAGGGGAGGGCACAGTTCAAGGGAATAAGGAGAGAGTTGGGATTTTTTAAGGCCTTTTTTTTCTTAACAGGCAAATTTAGATTGCTGAAAGAGAGCCATAAAATGAACTTAACAAGCCAATAGAAATAGAGGAGACAATCAATTCCTTGAAAAGTCAACACTGACCTTACTACACAGACTTGAGGGCACGCTGTCTTCCTTCTCTGGGAACACCTGTGCCTGTGCTCTCAGATCCTTTCTACAGGGCTGATGGCTCCATTTCTCACCTCATCAGCTGGATGGGACACAGGAATGTGTGTACTGGAAGAGATGAATATATATAAGGTTAGAAAAGGCACTGGAGAACACGCCTTGCTTTCACCTTCAGGTAAAAGTGGTTGGCAAAGAACCTGTGAGTCCTCAGACCAAAAGTTTATGAAGTAATATATATAAATATAAATATATATATATACACACGCACACACATAGGTGATTATTTTATATATATATATATATATAAAATGAGCGCCTACACAACACAGGGAAGCACCCATGTGATCTACATCAGCATAATCTGCATACAAGATGTTTGCATGCACAGCTATAAACCACATTCGTTGATTTTATCTGTGATTTGAGCACTTTATGCAGGTGGACTGGAGACTCTCCTGTCTGTCTGTCCCAGGCAGGGGAGCAGAGGCTGATGGAGAAGTCTGTGAGCGGGGTTTTTCTGCACGGTTTGTGGCGTGCCTCCTTCTTGCTTGGGTTGATGGTGACATCTGGAGGCTCTGTCGCGTGTGTGCACAGTGAGCTCACAGAATCCGAGAAACACGGAATCAGTTGGATTGGAAAGGACCTAAAAGACCATCTTGTTCCAAACCCCTGCCGTGGGCAGGGACACCCACCAGACCAAGTTGCTCCAAGCCTCATCCATCCAGCTTGGCCTGGAAAAACGCTGGGATGGGGCACTCATAACTCCTCTGGGCAACTCTTCGAGGACCTCAACACCCTACCAAAGAACAATTTATTTCTGATATCTAACCTAACCTTGCCCTCTGTCAGTTTGAAACCCATTTCCCCTTGTCCTGCCCCTCCATGTCCTTGTCAAAAGCCACAATGCACTTTTTGTCTCAGCCCATGGACACCTGTGGATAAATGGGGTTTACCTATTGTATAGGCTGATCCCAAAAATCAGCCACTATCCATAATCCCACGGGGGAGAGTGCTCTGCCTGTCCTTTATGCCACCTCTTCTCACCCTGCTGTCACCACAGATGGCCTTGGTGGGGGAGTGACAACATTTCTCATTTCTGAACCTCGCTGCTCCACTTTTTGGCATGTGTGAAGTAAGTGTGGGCTTTGGGGGTTTTAGCATGAGTTTGCCATTCTTCAGTTTTGTCCTTGAACCATATCCACTGAGAAAACCAAGTCCCAAAGCAGGGGCCTAGATGGAAATTTCCTGTCATGTTTTAATTTCCCAGAAGAGTAGCTGGAAGGCACTCTGGCTGCCACACCAAAGCCCTTCCCACTCCATGATGGTTGAGTACTGTTCCCTGCTACAAATTTGCCAGTATGCAAATTTCATGCACCAAAAATTGTGCTTCTCCCTTGACATCCCTAGAGGATGTTTTCCACCTTCACTGGTTGGTTTGCCAAGGCAGGCTGAGCCCCTACAGAGACCTGTGAGATGATGACTGGGAAGTGTTGTTACCAAACCCCAGCCCTAAAAATGACTCATGTTTGAGCAAAAAGCGTGGGCAGCTTGTGTTCAGGCTTTTGCTCAGAGATCTTCTACAAACAAGGAATAGACTTTTACAACCCCTTCTGGAAATTCCTCTTTTTTGCTTCCCCCTGGCAATGTTTGGCTATTTGGCATCACCCAGATGTGCTATCACTGTTGTCATTACACTCAGCCTTTAAGAACTTTGTATGCCTTGTTGCTGGGCCATGTTCTCCAGGAGCTGCCCGTGCATTCCTGGGACTGTAGCGAGCTCTGCTGCATCCATTCTTCATCCCATCACCCACCTGAAGGCTGTAAGGAAGAAATAAATCAGCAAGGAAAGGAAGGAAAAAAAAATATATATTAAAAAAAAATAATGCGTTGAACTTCTATTGGGAAACTGGCTGAAGTTCTGCAGAGATTGGCATTGACCTCTAATTGACTGATATCTACTTTGGGGCAATATACAGACGCCAACCCCAGCATTGATTTGTGACAGACTTGAAAAACAAAGATGTTTAACAGTTCCTCAATGCTTTGTGAAGAGGCAGACTGCTTGGATAGGGAGAACTGGTGTCCAGCAACTGAAAGGTGCCCATACTGGGCTTTTTGCATCTTTCTAATTCTCAGGCAGTGTGTATTTTATTTTTGAGATTAATGCCTGGACTTTTGAAGTTGAGACTAGACAGATAAAACCTGCCTAGGTTTCATCCTCTGTTTCCAGTAAATCTCCAAAGCCATTTTAAATTGAAGACCTTAACCTTGCTTTTAAAGCATTCAATGAGTCATTTAGATGAACAGAACTGTGAATTCTGTGGGACTTGGAGTACAAATTCTGACTTATGCTCTTTTCTGGTCTTGATGTGTGATTTTCTCCATGCCAAAAGATGAACAGTCATCTTTTACTTTTAAGAAGCTGGATTCACCTCAAACCACATTTGCTCTTTGAGAACATCAGCATCTTTCTGGCTAATCCCTCTCAAGGAAGCCATCTACTTAAACTGTAGATTGTACCTCCCTTCATTATTCAATGACTCATGCTTGTTGTTATTATTGTTCTGCTTATCAGGGTATCTCTCTTTCTGGGGATGTATTATTTCATGCTTCAGCATCTCACCACAAAGTACATATGTAGTTTCCAACCACAAATGTAAGAGTAATTGAAAGAGAAATTTGGAAAGTGTTTATTCAGGAGACGTGTCTCCTAAATCATGTTGAACTGGTAATCAAATGGATTCAATAATTGCCCTAATTTTAGCTCAGCATAATGAACCTTTCCAAACCCATGGTGGAGAATTACCCTAATTGAGTCCAGAACCACTTGTGACAGTAAATGCTGAATTTTCTAAGCAGGGTTTAGTTCTTGTTCTGGGACTGGAGGTGAGACTGGCTGCAGGGATGCAAGAGCATGGACAAGGCTCTCTGGGGGCAACGTTTTTGCTTCCCTCCAACTTTTTAGCCCCAGAATGGCTAAATATTGACTTTACTAGAAATGTAGTAAAGTCAGTGTTGCCCCAGGCTGGTCCTCAGACATCCACGTGAGGGATCCCAAAGGATCCCCTTTCCTCACATTGGGAGATCTGCTGTACAATCTACGTTCAACACCACTTTGAATCCTGCTAGGATGGTACAAGGGACTTGGCTGGCACCAAAACCTGGGGCTTTTGTTTCCTTGGGTGTGATCATGAGGGATGGATTACAAGCAAGCCTTTGTAGAGTGATTAGTTATGTTTGTTAAACCAGCTCTGAGCTGGATCCAGCCTTTTGGTCACGAGTCAGGCAAGAAAACACAAGTCCAAGTGTGACAGAGTGGAAAACAGCATGTGTGTGGCCCATGCTTAGCAATTGCTGTAAAAAAAAAAAATTATCCCACTGGCTGTGTGATGCTACATTAGCCAAGGTGTTCCACTGCTTTGAGCGGTGCCTCTGCTTCCAGAAAAAAAATAATGTCTCCAAATGAATTAGCAATTAATTGAGGGAGACCTCAAATGATCCCCAACAGCCCATATACTAATTAAAGACAGATCAAAGTGTAGTTTCTCCTGTTCTCTCTGGAGGCAATTGAATTTCTGAGGGGAAAAATAATTCCTCGTGGCTTTTCCTTGGTTTCAAGTGCAGAAGTGCACACAGTTTCCTAGCTGGCAGCAAAGATGTGGGTGATGTATGAGGAGCAGCCCAGACTGAATGCAGGAACATGCTGCTGCCATTTAATCCCAGATAATATATTTCACAATCCTACTCCTGGAGTTTTTCAGCAGCTGGTTTAATGCATTGGAAAGCATTTGGCTTGCCTTGGAAATGTTTCCCGTTTGAAAACAAGCTGCAGTGGGAGAGCTGGCAGTTGCACAGGAGGCTGCTCTGTGAAAATTGGATTCCCCTGTGGAGGGAGCAGTGGGAATGGGTCACAGGGAGGGCTTTGAGCTGCTCCCAGAAAAGGCTGCAGGCTGTACAGATCTGCCAGTGGAAAACCCTTCTGCTTGATCTCCAGAGGATTTCTGTCACTCCGTCACTTGGCAGAACAGGGACCTTGGAATGGATTTATTCTTTGTTTCTGTCCCTTGGGCAAGGGGAACGTGCAGAAGAAGAGCAAAGCCTGGCTTATACTCATGAATTAAAAATCTTGGGATTATTTTAAATCTCCAGATGTGGAGTAGAATGTCTGCTCTAATTCTGCTCTCAATCCAAGTCTTTTTTATTTTCAGCCTCAACAACTACAGAACCACTGTCTGACTCTAGTTTATCAGTAAGCAATACCAGGACACTTGGTCCTGGCTGAGAGAGCCAGAGGTCTGAGGCATGAGTTTGGGAAATGCTGAATTTTCTCTGGGGCCCTGTTACCTGCACAAGAATCAACAATTCCCCCTTCCAGGGGTGCAATTCCCCCTTCCAGGGGTGATGTGAGAACAATTCCTGCCGCTGTTGTGTGATGCTCTGAGGATGATAATGCTGGAAAAGGCTGCTTGCTCCGGCCCTGGGGAGATTTGTCACTGTGCCTAAGCCCTTCTGGAGACAGATTTATCATTCAGCTTAAGAATGAGGAACAATATTACATCCAAAAAAAGTTCTTCTCCCACCCTGGCTTGCAGCTTTCCCAGGCTTTCCCCTTGCCTTTCCCAGCAGAGAGGACCACACACCCTTTGGTGCTGGTTCTTCCTTCCACATATCTACAGCTCCTATCTCCACCCTGGTGCTGCATGAGGCACTGCCTGCCCTCCAGGCTGCTGCAGACGAGGCCAACCCCTCCAGACCCCAGATCTTGCACCCTAAGTTGCCTTTTTGCACATTTTTTCCAGATTAATCCCTTTCCCTGTGGGAAGGCAAGGAGTGGGAATGTATGTCTTGACCCTGAAGCAGATTTTGCGCATGGGAAGATTCTGCACGGGGCACACAATGGGAGTGCTCCCCACCATCAGTACCATGAGTGCTGCTAGTGAGGATCCTTCTCGTGATGGTTTGGTGACAGAAAGCCATCACATCCTCAGCTGGCCTCCACAGGGCTGTCTTAGAGTGGGCATAAGGCAGGGACCTTGGCTGGACCGGTCTGAGGTGCTCATCCCCATCTCTTTCTGGAGAAGGAAGCGTTTTTTAGCCTCTGTACTTTTATCCAGTTCACACTTTCCTTTTCCAAGCCTGTGTGAACTGGATAAAAGGACAGGGCGGTGTCCTCTGGTTCCCACTGACAAAACGGAGCCGCACACGGGGAGGTGGAGAAAAGCCGCCCAAACCTGGCAGGGATGTGAGAGGAAAGGGTCTGCAGCACACAGCCACTGGAGGGCACAAGGAACAAAGATAAAACCCTTCTCCTCTGTGGGGATTTATGAATGGGCAGCCTTCTTTCTCAGAGCAGCTGAGTTTCTCCTGAGAGGTTTTATTTTTATAATTTTCTTTAATCCTCGTGGATGTGTTTTCTGTGTCCCCAAGCTGGCATCTACAGTTGAAGGGACACCTCAGTTCTTGGTGCCTGAGGATGGACAGCCTCATGATGGCCATTCCTGGCTAATGTTTCCTGGATCCTCTGGCCTTGGTGGCTTTTTCAGTCCCTCTGTGCCACATCCTTACCCTGGAGCATGGCAGGAGGAGTGAGTTAAAACGCCTGCACCCCATGGCAATAGCTACACACGACAGATGGACTCCTGGAAGTGGGAAGTGCTTGGGTTTCAAGGCTCATAGTTAAAGACCCACCAGGGCAAAGAATTGAGAATTTGTCCTGTTTTGCTCCAAGAGCCACTGCCCGGCTTTGTGCTTGCTGTTTACAGTCAGAGTCCATGGGATGTCTCCCTTGCCCGGCCTGAAATGTCTAAAACAAGCATCTTTGGTTACTCTGTGTTACAATGGGACATCAGCAGCTTGTTCTAGGGCTGAGCTGTGTTATCTGTCACCACAGAGAGAAGTGGGAAGAAGTTGAGGAAACCCTCTGTTAGGTGTGGGTGACATCAGACACCAGGAACTGGCATGGAAGGAATTACGAGAGGCTGGGCAAAATGACTATTGCACCCCAAGGGAGGACCATCATACCCCCTAAACCAGCCCTGACAGTCCCTGCATTAGACTGGGAGTGGGGTCAATGCTCCTTCTAGGAAGGGCTGGGGGGAAAAAAGAGAATAGAATGATTTCTGGAAAATAATAACGTGGGTTAATGTTCAGTGAGAGAGGGAAACAGAGAGGTGAAGAGATTCCTGCCTGGGAGCATCCAGCTGCTCTCTCTGCCTGGCTCTGGTGTTTCTTGTGACAGTAATAGGATTCTGGCTTGTACAAGGACCTCTGTGTCCTGTGATATCCCTGCCACCCTTCCTTGATTTCAGCCAGGTCTTGTTCCTGCTGCCTCAGAAATGTTTGCTGACAGTGAGACATATGAGGTGAGAAGTCAGCCTTGAGAGTAACGCTGGGAAATAATTTGTGGAGGGAAAGAAAGTACATATTTGGCCAGGTCTGCATGCCATGTCTTGAACCAGCAGAACTGCTTTGGCAAGAAGCATGGTTCTGTTTGACTGAGATAGTTATGAATCCAACTTCAAGGCTGACTGCATCTTTATGACCTGAAATTGCTTTTATAGCTGTAATTTATTCTCCCTTTCATACAGGAATAACTCTGGCATGGGCTGGCCATGCTATAAATAACACCTGGAAGGTGAGAAAGGAATTATTATTCAGTCTGACAAAACAGGAGCTTGAGAGGCTCACAATAACCTGCCAGGTGACAGGTCCAGCACTGTCAGAGTGAGGGACTTGGTGTGGTAAAGCTACAAACTGCTTTGGGGAGTGCTGTGGGTGCTGATGTCAGTTCAGCATTTGGGGAAGTTCATGGATTTTGATGAACAGAGACCCCAACTCCTGCATGGGCAGCCTTGTGCCACCAGTTTCTGGCAGAGGGGTTGTTCTGGGGGCCTGGCAGAGCTGTCTGGTCCTTGCACTGCTGGGGGACACATTGGGCATGATCAGAGATGGTGTTGGGCTGCACCGTGACCATAAACACACATGGGATGTTTCACCTCTATGACTCTGTCTACCCCAGCTGCTTTGCCAGCTCTTCAGGGTTGGGTTCTCATGCTTTTTTGGCACAGAGAAGGCCTGTGCCACATAGATCAACCCTTTAAAGATCAGAGTGTTCACCCAGAGGTGGCCTGCAGGCCAGACAGCATGTCTGAAAAACCATGCCCAGATCTGGCATCCTTTTTTTTTTGTACCCGGTTGAAGGTTTAGACACCACTCACCCTTGGAAAGCAACAGCACCATAAAATCATTGCTAAATGGTTTCACAGTTCCTATGGAATAAAAACATAGCAGCTTCTCCCTTCAAATTAGTCTCTGTTCTTATGAAAGACTTACAGAATAAAATAAATATAAAAATTGAATTAAAGACATGGGTTTATGTGTTCCTTATAAACACCATCAGAAAGGTTTTTCAGAGCCACAGGGATAAAAGCTGAAATTGCCTTTATTCATCTTAGTATAAAACAGGAAGAGGTAGAATCAATCAATCATTTCTAACGTGCTAACCTTTTCATAACCCTGTCCATCAGATGCTTCTAGTGTCTCTGAACTGAGCTCAGGTCTTGCCATTTAAACATGTCTTTCAGACCATAACACCTTAGCCAATATGATGCCCCAAGTCAGGCATCTATTAAGTTATATACCCTCCTTCTTCCAAAAGTGTTGTGCAATGCCCCAGAAAAGCTTGTGCATGTCAGTTCCTGGAAGAGACAGGATTTCTTGCAAGTTGCAGAATCCAAACAGAACCAGCGAGCTCTTCCGTGCCCCTCCTCTGCATTTTTGTGGAAGCACCTTAAAAACACTTTGCAAAGCAAGTGCACTTCTCAGGCTGTTAGCACAACCTAGCTGCAAACTGAGGAGAAAACTTCTTACCAATAATATTCAGGCTTTGTGTAACTGTAAGTCTTGAGATCTAAAAGGTCATATCTCAGCAAAAGGTAAGAGAAATTTTATTTCTATGGGAATTTCTTTAGAATAATTAACTAGCAATTCTCCAGTGAAGAATTAGATTCTCGACACGTTATGGCAATAGTTCTGCTATTAGAAAACACTTCTTTATCATTTTTTGTGTTTTCAGAATCTGCTGTTAATGACTCCGTTTTCTGTGCATCCAGTCCAGCACGTGGTGGTGGCAGTTCTTCTTCTGGAATAAATTGAACAGGCCAGCATCTTCTTTGCTGGCTTCCTACATTGTCCTTACTCACCTTTCCAATTTGCTGGAGATCCTTGACAATTATTTTTTCAGTATCTTCTAGTACTGTTGTCAATAAATTAAACAGCAGGGCAATCCAGGCAAGGCCAAAAAGAATCCAAATGGCCACAAGCACTCGATAGTAGGAAAAGTATTTCCTGCCAGACTGTTTGCCTGAAGATAAGGGGAGAGAAAGAAGGAGAAAATTAACAAGTTAAAATTGCCTTGCCAGCGTAAAGTAGAACAGCCCAATGAATTAATCAATATGTTTTATATTGAGTGCTTTAAGGTGACTTTTTCACTGTAGTAGAGACTCTCAGCTCCCCAGCATCAGGTTAAAGCTAGGAAATTCTCTTACTGTTGCAATAAACTGATATATGCAATAAACATGACACAAATACGCTGGCCTGTCAAATGACACACTGGAATTGAAGTGAATCATTCTGTGAGTCTATGATTCTGTGATTGAGGTGAATTACCATCAGAGCAGGTTATTTTTCCCCCCCTTACTGCATATCAATCCCAGTTCAACTGCTGCACGTACAGGTAAATGAAACAATGTGGGAAGCAGTGTTAAATTGTATTGTATTATCTTGGAATTATACCCAAACTCCCAAAGCACAAAAAGCAGAACACAGTGGGCCACTATAACCACACAACCATTATTATCTGGGTGATTGCAATTCCCTGTATTTCTACAGAGTGTGATTATAACCTAATAAATATTTCCTTTAAATTACAGGTACCTGCAATCATACAAAGAGAGTAGCTGCAATTCCTACCTCACTTTTGAGTGGCTTCGGGAGCTCCCTCCATTAAAAAAAATTATTGACTGATGGGAATTTACTGACACATGCCAAGAACAGAACTTCCTGTGTTGGAAACCAGTGGGCCAAAGCTTATTTCACACAGTCTGATCCTCTCAGCATCAGCCAGGACCTCACACCTGCTGTTCTGCATGGGTCACTTTGGTGGATCCTTCAGATGTCAGCAGCCCACCCCCAACATACAGAGAGCATTTGCTTGGCCCCACACAGTATGATCATCATGACACAGGGGATGTGGCCCTGGCATCTGCAGAACACTCGGTGATGTTGCCTGTGGAGTGCTCCAAGCCATGCCAAAGGTCACTTCACGCAGTTGATTAACTCAGCAATGTGCACAGACAGGGAGATCACCACAAACCTCAGGGGGAACCTGCCCAGAAGGAGCCTGGGTGCTGGCAACGCTTTTCAAGTCCTGCAGTGCTCTGTACTGCATAGATTAATGTGCAAGATTTTCTTTGTAATCCAAGAGCTCTGGAAATGGGGCAGCAGTGGACAGGTTTGTCCTCATGGACAGGTATCCAACAGCTGTTTCTCTTTTTGCTGCTGACAATGAGTTGGAAAAGGGATTTTCAGCCTTGGTACAAAGCATCTCCTTGTTGGGCTCTTATCTGGGGTTCACGAGGTGGGGTTAGCAAAGCCACAAGTAATATCTTTGTAATGTTAGCCCCAAACTGGACTTGAGCAGGGAATATTCAGTTTGCAACCCCCAGGGAGTTTCACCCTAGAGGAATCACCTACAGGTTCATGTATTCCCAACAGTTAAATCCAGCCTGTGCCATCTTCCTGGCATGTCTCCCTACCCCAAGCAGGCGCAGCTACAAATCAGTTTTGAATTACTAAAATGCAAATCAACTCCAACCTGTTCTGTTCCATTTGGCCAGAGCAAAACCATTTGTCATCTGTAAGCAATTCTCAGTGCATAATTCTCAGAGCAGTCATTGATTCTGCTTGCTTCATTGTGAAGATGTGAAGCATTAAACTTATCAACATTTTATTACTGTTGTTAAGGCCAATTAAATACTGGCACGGAAAAATATTTCAGCTCCAGTTAAGTCATCCTAATGAAGATGAAATCATAGAGCCACGAGGCCTATCTAATTGTTTTAAATAACAATTAAAAAGTTAAAATACAATTAATTGTATTTGTAAAGCAATATGGCTGCACAGAAGGAAAGTGCTGTGGGAGTCATGGTTTCCAGGCTTGCTGTCATTATTGTAAAACACATCTGTGATTTGGACAAGGACAGACAATGCCACATTTTGATGCTCAAGTTTTCTCCTTATGCTCAGTGGCACCAGCCACTCCCCACCATTCTGTACAGCAGACTATATCAAGGAATAGATTTAGAGAAATTAGAGTTCAGTTGTTTTCCTGCTTCTTCTATGGACACTGATTCGGCTCCTGGTAATTATTTTGTAGTTCCTTTGGAAACTTATTCCATGGAGAGTGTATTTTGTCCAGCAGATCCACGGAAATGTTTTGAGAAGCATTCCAGTATGCTTGAGTGCAGCTTAAACAGTGTTTCTTCAGGGGAAATCCTAAGCCCTGTCTTGTGAGGATAGGAAACTTCCAGAGGTACTCAGGAGACTGAAGAAGGCCACTTTTGCAGTGATGTATATATTTAGCCCCCACTCCTAATAATGTGAGTAGATATCCCCAATTTCCCATGACTGGGGTTTCCATCTTTTAGTCTGCTGTGTGGAGTCACATATTCTCGAACATAATCACTTATTTCTTCACTCTACACTGTGAAACATAACTCTGAGATGGCTGAAGCAGTGATACAAACCTTGTTTTGTGCAATTGTCATAAACTGTTCCCTCTTGGCAATAAAAATTCCGCTTTCCCTTCCCTCACCAAGATATTTGTCTTCTTTGCACCCCAAGGCACCTCATTTTCTTATATTTTGATGACTTTGTGCTCTTATCAGCACATACAATCCCAGAGAACTTAGTATTTCCCCCCCAAAAATTGTACAAGGCAAAGACTAGGCAAAGACCCTTGACAGATTTGTCTCTACAGTACATTCAGTCAACCCACAGGAATTACAGGCATTATTCTGGTGTTTTCACGTGTTTCCTCTCTGGAATTAACCTTACCTACTACATAATCTCCAAAGCCAATGGTGCTGAGGGTGATAAATGCAAAGTAAATTCCTTCACTGTAGGACCAGCCCTCTGTTATCTGGAAGAAGACTGATGGCAAGCACAGAAAAACCAGGATCCCCGTTGCCAGGAAGAACAAAAGGGTCAGAAATTTGATCTTCTTCTGAAAAAATAAACCAGTCCAATTACAATCATGATTTGAAACACAAAAAAAGCCATAGATAATGGTGGCTATTCAAAGTGGGTGGCTATCTGGGATCAGGAGGATCTGAAGGATTTATACTGAGCATTTTCCCTCTGGAAATATCTTAGTTTTGCTTAGAAGCAGAGGGAAGCCAGGTGTTATGGGTGTTGCACGTCCACAGTGGCCCAGGAAGATGTAGTCTTTTACCTGATTGTATCAATGACTGTGACTGTTGGAGGAATTCCTATCTAATGACATTTACCAGAATCAAACCATTTCCACTTATCACCACACAACTTCATTTTAAACTTTTAGGTATTTAGGGTTGGCACCTAAATTCGTATTTGCCTGGGAAAAGAGTATTTTTTAATAAAAAATAATTGCACCATTTCTGACAGTACTATCTTGAAGAGTCTTGATTACTGCCTTTATTTCTCATTGCATCAATGCCACAACTTGGCTCCTACCCAGAGGATATCTTACTGCAAAAAGAAAACTAACTAATGAGCTCTTGATAAAGAAGAGCCTGGACAGTGACTTTTGAACCATTCTACTTCCCAGCAGTCATGAAGGAGCTTTGACTAGAGAACAAGTCTCGTTATATGTAGAGATTTATCAGCCAGACACACACAGTTTCGATGGATAGAATTTTCCAAATCCAGATTGCCTGGAAATTAATGGCAACTGCTGGATAACTTTTCATGCCTTCATGCATTGTGTACATGCATGAGTCTGTATCTGATTGAGCCTTATTTTCTGTTCAAGTTTGCCAGATATGACAAGAAATTCAGCAATCTGAACAGGGCAATCTGTAGCAATCATACCTGAAAGAGAATTACAGTAGGAGACACAGAAAAGCTATTCTCACTTCCTCAGCGGTGCTGAGAGAAGAGGAGGAGCTGAAAATAAATTGGGGCATAAACCAGACAAAAGATATCCTGTTTGTAGCTTGTTACAGGTGTCTCATCATCTTTCAGCAACCAGGCGTAAATGGGCAACTTCAGCCTGATGCTGCTTCCTTTCTGTCAAAGTTAAGGGTGGAGGGGGACTGAAGGACTGGGCAATCAGTTAGGAGGGGTAACACACTATGCATTGAGTCAAAATCCATTGAAACCTCTTTATTTCATGTTGTCTTGAGTTTTTTGTCTTTTGTTTTTTTGTAGAACTTTCTCATGCAGCCTTCATGTAAATAATGTCTATTCTTAGAATGTTTACATACTTCTCCTGTGAGAGAAGAAATGATTGATGGTGATGTCCACCATCCAGGTTAAAGGGGTGGCGACCTCTGTAGCCAATCCCTTGACCTCTGTACAAATGTATAAAAGGAGTTAGATTGTAAATAAAGAGGAGAGTTTTTTACAACAGCCGTGTCCTGAGCTTCATTCCAGTGTTCCTAAATTGGGACACGCCCAGCTTCGCCCTGCGACAACCTCACCTAATTTTTACAGCTTTGCACAGCTCACCTGCTTTTTCCTGCCTCAAGATGAGATGTTTAATCACCCTTACTGGTTTCAGAGGGATGCATGCACTTCCCTAGGGTGTTGGCTCCTGAGCTAAGTGCCTCAAGAAGTGGGCTGGGATCCCCACTCTCTCCACTGATTGCTGAAGGACACTGGATTTTTGTCATCTAGATGGGGGGACAAAATTCATCCCTTTCTCTGAATATCTCCTCTATGTCTGCTTAGCTCTGCAAGTGAAGAGTGTCTCTTTTCCTGCCCTAGAACAACATCTAACCCAGCACAAGAGCAAATATAATTGAGGATAAGACAGCATAAAACTTGAGAAAAACACTAGAAATGAACATATAACTGGGCCTGAGTAAGTAAAACCAATTACCTTTCTCATTCCTTTCTCGTACAGGAACTTCCCCAGCTTTTTACAGAGTAGTGAGAGCATCTTACCAACACGGTGCAGAAAAACAATGTTCAGAGGGATTCCAAAAAGAGCAAAAAACACACAGAAGATCTGTCCCCCAGCAGTTTTAGGATGTAATGTCCCATAGCCTATTTTAAAAAAAAAAAAAAAAAAGATGGGTCAGAGGAGATATTCCAAAGAACTGGAGCAATTCACAGTCACATTCACCCCTACCCAGGCTGCCTTTGACCCTAAAAGATGTGGCTAGTGCTTCTCAGCCCAAATGCACTCCTTTTTCCTCTGAAAAAGGCAGTAAGCAGATGAAGTGGCTCACCCTGCATGTTTGGGGGAATGCAGAGAGCACTGTGTGTTCCCAACACAGCCTTAGTGGGAACAAAAACACCATCAAGAAGTAATTACGGGAAACATGCTCTGTCCTGTGACAAATACATGGAAAGTCAGAAAATAGAAGTCTGAGGATCTGGAAGACATCAGAGCTGGAGTCCCAGGCTGTTGGAATCACATGCAGCCATCTCCAGCTTCTTCTAGATGTGCCTGTGTGTCAGTGACCTCCCTGGCTACATCCCAGCAAGTTGCTGTGTCCAGATACTGACTCCAGTCCCAAGGCAGTGCAGTGTTCATTAGAATAGATGGTGCTAATTAGTCCAGATCTTGCTGGTGGATAATTTTTTCATGCCAGAGAGATATTTGTCCTACCAAGTCCTACTAAGAGAGGATTTATCTGTGTAGTGGAACAACCCCAAACATGTCCTTTAGTCTCAAGACTCTTGGACCCCATGAGGCACATCCCTGAGTACAAGAGTACTGAACTTTGTGTATGTCCTTATGCTATCAATGGCCCTGGAAAAATGCATTTCCCGAGTTCATCTCAAGGCATCCATTGCTTGGAAAATGCAATGTTTTCTTTGGGGGAAAAGAGAGAACAACTGAGTGATTTTTGGGCTACTAGATTCCCAAATGCACGAGCTGTCTTGTGCTCCCTGTTGCAGAAATATTCCCATTTCAATGATGGGTCAGAACCCTTCCTTTCTACAGCAGGAAATCTCCCTGTGGGCTCAGGCAGCACTTACACAGCTCCCATGATGCTGGGACACTACTGGGGCCCTTGGGACATGTCACACCCACGGATCAGTGAGGCAGAGGTGTTCAGGGGCTGGTGGGAGTGAGGCCTCAACATCACTCTGTAAAAACATAGATTTGACTTCCACTGCATGACTGTGAAGCAGGTGCCAAGAGTAGGGGTTTTATCCTTAATTTTGGCAGGCCTGAACTTTTTGGGATGTACATTTGAAAGAAAGGACAAAGCAGGTAGGGGCAGGCAGGTTCTGTAAAGGTCAGAAGAGCTTGAAGCAGCAGCATAAAATTCTCAGCATTTGCCTTTACCCCTTCCTATTTTTTTCCTCCTGGCATGTTACTAATTGAATATGTGAATTAACAGCTCAAAACAGGTTATGGAGACAGTGCCCAGGCCCCAGCAGGATTCACTTCTTTCCTTACATTTTTTATCCTTTACAGCACTCTCAGATTTAAAGCCTGTAATAAACACCAGGAAAGTGAAGCTTATCTCCCACCCACAAACATTGGCAGTTTGACCATTATAACACATGACTTGAAGAAACAAGTTGGAAAAAACAGGAAAGGCCACTGATACTTGACAAGCCAAAATAAAGCATGAAGAGCTATGAAGTGGGAAGGTCTTAGGACTAAGTCCATGCCTGTTTGCCACCCATGACCACAAAGGGCTGGAGATTTTATCCTGGAAAATATTATCCATTCATGTCCTAATAACCAGATATAAAAAGCAACACTCACACACAAGCGCACATAAATGGAAAGCATTAGACCTACCTATTGTGGAGACGACTGTGCCTGCAAAGAAGAAGGAGTTGCTGAAATCCCAGTTGCTCTCTTCGTACTGCGACTCATTTCCAACAGGGTACACTCCATTTTGAATGGCTTCAATCAGGTTCTGGGAGAGAAAGCAAAGTTTAGTATCATCATGACTGATTTCTCAAGTGCTTGCTGCAAAAATATTACAGCTTTAGCCAACTACTGCTCCTTTCCTGCGAGCACCACTCACCTCACTTCAGAGATTGCCTGACACTATTCACACCTTCCCCTCCAAGGTTGGGAAGCCATTATCCAGTGGTTTTGGGCGTTCAACTTCTGCCCTGTTTGTGCTGACTGCTCTGGTGGGTGTTTGGAGAGAAACTGTTTCTTTTAGCATGACCAAGGACCTTGTTTCTTCCAGGCCACGTAGTTTGGACACTCATGATCCTGTGGGTGACTAGGATGTGGCAGAGCACTGGTTTAAGAGATGGGGGTGACTGGTTGTTGGATTTGGACTTGGACTTGAGATGGCAGTGGTGGATCCAAGATCTGATCACCCACCTGTATGAGCAGCGGCTCTGATCCCTCCCAGGGGTGTCTCAGTGAGTTGAGGCAGGGTACACACTCTGAGAAGTGTACATACACTGAGAATTTAATTTCAAGTCTGTATTTTGATTAGTGACACAGAATTAAATTCAGAGAAAGTCCATTGATTTGCAAAGCCTGACATACACACTCTCCTCCAAACTGTATGCACAAATACACATAGATAAATTTACACATTTACACACATGTTTGCAAAGTTGCCTTTGAGAGGAGGTTGGAGGAACAGTCAGAGATAGTTTGGGTTGAGTTGAGACTGCCTTGCCACACAAGGCTTGATTAAATATTTCTTCCACACCTCTCCAGTGCTATCATTTATCACTTTATGCATTTTCAGACTCTTCCTTGGTTTAAATTCTAAATGCTGTTATTTATATATATATTTTTTTTAAGTTAAAAGGAAATTTAAAAAGCAAACAGCACCCAGTTCTCCCTGTCTTTAGCAAACAGAGAACAGTGAACTGGACATCTGGAAGGCAAGCTGGTTTGTACAGAAACACCTGAGACAAAATCCAGGACAGAGCCCTGCCAGAAGCAGAACACGTGCTGCAATAAATTGTACCAGCAAAATTTTCCTCCCTGCTTCTTCCCTCACTGTTTTTGCTGGTATCTCAGGAAATCAAGGCTAACAAAAATAATTTCCATTGCCCTTGCACAGAGATTTCTTTGTCTTAAAAGCTCATTTTCTTTTTCTTCATGAAAAGCTTTTTTTTCTTTTCTTTTTAATCTTCTCCCCTACCCATAAAAAACAAGGTGAAGAGGATGCATGGGTGAAACAGGGGCTGAATTGCTGGCTGTGCTATTAGAAACACCAGTTCTTCCCCACATTTCTTTATTCTGTGAACTGGTCCATTAAGAGCTCTGCTAGTTTTCCATGTGGAAATGCTTCTAGTCAGGCTTTAACTCCTCATTTTCTCCTGCATTATAGCAGACAGAGCTATGAAACACCCAAGCTGAAGAGACAGCCTTATTCATCTTCATCTTCTTCTTCTCACCAGAAATATTTTCCCCTGGCTAGGCTACCTGTTTCACTTCTGCAACACCCTCAAAACCTAAACTCCGCTCAACATCCTCAAAACCTAAACTCTGATCATGCCACCTTCCTTGTAGTTATTCGGAGTTATTATTTTTCTATTTTTATTATACAGACCTTTCCTTATTGTTCCTCTGTGCTATCTGTGACGCTATTTTAAGTAGCAGCCACACCTATCCATTTCAAACAGCCTCAATTTTCTTGGCATGCCACCCATTGTATATGAGCACAGCTCCACTAAAAGCAGAATCCACAGGAGGCAAGACCCCAAAAAACCAGGATATTGTGGGATGGGGATCTTTTAACAGCTACCACACATAAGGTTTTTCCAGCTACACATCCTGGAGTGAGCAGCCTGCTCACACCAGAGAGGGATTTGCTGGAAGCACCCAAGTGACCACAATCAGAAGGAAAGCAGTGAGAGTTACTCGTGCAGCAAGGATGAACAAGAAACAACATCTACTGTGGAAACAGGAGGGAGAAAGGACTTCTGCAGGGCTCCACTCACCTGCATGAACTGCTCCATCTCCGCCACCGTGAGCTGTGTGAAGTTCTGCAGAAAAGCCTCCTTCATCTGGGCAGCTGCCCTTTTCTCCTGCTTCTCGGCAGTCCTCTCCAGGGCCTGGAACACGGCAGCACCCACCAGCAGGTAGACAAAGTAGCCAGCCCCCAGCAAAGCCGTCTGCAGCCTGCCACTGCACATGGCCCTCAGTGCCACACTGCAGGGGACGGGGAGCGAGAGGTGGCGATTGTAAATCCCTCACACCCCTGGGAAGCCTCCCCCGGGCAGGAAGAGCCCTCCCAGCTCTGGTTTCCGCTGGGATCCTGCACTGGCAGGGATGGCGAGATGCCAGATGCATTCATTGGGAAGTTGGGGGGGGGGTGAAAAATAAACCACAACAAACCCAACCCCCGCCCTCCCCCAAGAAAAAAACTTTCCATTCTCTGGGCTGCATGCTGTTTAGGGATTTCCTCTTGTCTGTGAAACTCTCACTTGCTGAGTTCTCAGGAAAAGTGGGTCAGGATATGCGGAGCTGGCAGGGGGCCATCTCCTGCTCAGAAGGCTCTGGAGACAGGTGAGGGTAGTCTGTAAGGGGTCCACAGGGGAGTTTGCTTGGAAAACCATTGTTTGCCCTCCTGTGTCTCCTGCTGAATCCAAGAACTGGACTCCTAGATGAGCCTCTGATCCCAGAAGCTCCTTCTTGCCCTGTGTTCAGGGCCAGCCACAGGGAAATGCAGCTGGACTGTTCTTTTGGGCTTCACTTGACAGCTGGCAGCACAGAGCAGGGTCATGCAGCCCTGCAGAGCCTCAACAGCTCAGAGCAAAACCTTGGACACACAGGCTGTGGGTTGCATATGTGCCACACCTGAACAGGTTCTTCTGCCAACATTTCCTCTGCAGTGTATCCAAGGGGATACATTACACTGGTATTGGGTGCACAGTAAGATGGATAAAAAAGTGGCTATGCCATCGAATCCGTGGAGTCATAAAATCACAGAATTGTTTCGGCTGGAGAAGACCTCTGAGATCATCAGACATGGTGCTTAGGGACACAGGGCAGTGGTGGGCTTGGCAGTGTTGGATTAATGGTTGGACTTGATGATCTTAAGGGTCTTTTCCAACCTAAGTGACCGTGATTCTCTGTTACCTACAGCAGTGTAGCCTCTGCTGATTTCAGAAGGATGGTTCTCATGCATTGAGAAGTCACTTATCTAATGGTCAGAGTTTGTTCCCATCAGCTTCAAGAATCATTTGGGTGCCACTGGGAAGAATTTGTAGAGTGAGAGAGGGAAGTCCTTGAATGAAGGTATTGATTTTGGAACAGACAGCAGAGAGGTCTGAGCTTGGCTGCACCATGGACATTGTTAACACTTAATAATTTTCTTGACTTTATATTTCCAAGCATTTTCATTTGCTTTGTGCACTATTTCTTTTTTATTTCAGCACTATTTCACTGCTATTTCTATTTCCTTACTTTAGTAATGAGAACACACCAAAGCAAATCACCCTTTGAAAAAGCATTTAAAATGCACCACCTAGTCTGTTCTTCAAGTCTTTGTGTTTTTATTGAGTTTGAAAATAGCAAGAAAAAAGCAGAGACTCTGGGATTAGCTTTGCAGAACTGGTGTAAACACGAAGCAGCACGTGGCTTCACTCTGTCGACTGCAGGTTGTCCTTTCACATATAAATCTGTTTGACCTTAGAGGAAAACAGGAAGACTATGAATGAAGGTAAGCAGCTTCCAAAACCCTTACATGTTTGAAGATTTTCCTTAGGGTTACTGGAAAAGGGTTTGTAGAAACAGGATGTGTCGTGTTTCCTTTAACTTCTTTTGAAGCTACACGTGAAAGGTGTGCTTCTTCCTCAGATTTAAATTATTCCTCTAAAATAAGGACAACCATGACTCCATCCTATTGTGCCTCTCAGTCTTCCAGCCCTGTGAGATAAGAAAAAGCTATTTACATGTACAAATGCAACACGTCTTCATCATTCTCAACAGATGTGAAGGTAATTCATTAAGTGGATTATTTCCTCTGTTCCTCTGAGGGGAAAATGGATGGAAAAAACATGAAACTCGTGGAAGATCATGAGGTTTTCAATATTGATGGCAGCTGCAGTGGTTTGATTGGGTGGGTAAGATGCCAAGAAGCCTCATCTTTCTTATGCTGTCTCCTCCAGTCTGTATATATACACTAAATTGGGTTTCCCTCTAAGCCCCCATTTGTGCCTGCATCTCCAGAAACCTTTGATTGCAAGGAAGTTTGGTGACCTTGGTTTTTTCTAGCTCTGGAACAGGCAACACACATCAACTTTTCTCAGTCTGCTTCTTCATACAAAGAACCTTTAACAACCTGCCTGTGTATCTTTAATAATCACTAGAGACTGGATGTGAGAGGAGTGTCCCATCACACAGCATCTTGTTCATACTTGGGTTGACACTTCCACAGGGAGCAAGGGAGGGAAAGCACAGCTCACTGCTGGGATGTTTGCAGATCAGCTGCTTTGAGGAAGAAAGGAAGGGGGAATTCACTCAGTGGAATGCTTTACTGGAAGCCATTCCTCATAAAGGTAAGAGTATTTTCCAGTAGCAGTGACTGTTCTCCTCTTCTTATTTTGCCTAGATTAAAAACTGTAAAACATGCTCTTGGTGGAGGCTGCTAGAGCTGTACTGCTTGTTATAGATTCTGAGTATCAGGGGCTTGAGACAAAGCACAATTATTGACTCAGTTTCCCCACAGGGGTCTGGGTACTGGGTTAGCTTGACACCATTCACCCCAGTTATGAAAATTGAGCACTTCCCAAGTGCTGGGAGCTGCTGTAGGTACAACACCTTCATCCAAAGGCAGATGCTGGCACCTCACACCTGCTTCATAACCACACTGATAACCTGTCTAGATAGCTGGGAAGGCAAATGGGGACACTGTACCTGGTGAACCAACCACCATTACCTTTGTACATTGGGAGATCATGGCTACATCCCACCCAGGTGCAAGTTATCATAGAAATCAGAGAAGTCATAGAATGGTTTGGGTTGGAAAGGACCTTAAAAATCATCTACTTCCAACCCCTGTGCAGTGGGCAAGGAAGCCACCCACTACATCAGGAAGTGCCATGCTCAGGGCCTCATCCAATCTGGCCTTGAACACTGCCAGGCAAATAAATAAACCCTTCTTGTTAATCAAAACAAATTACTGCTGGCAGCATCTCTTCTCTTGTGTTCCCCAACACCTTGGGCCATGTGGGCTGACAGATCTATTCTATTTATTTCTCAAGAGGGAGCTGAAGAAATGGAGGTAAGGCCTCGTCACAGTAGCTTTCAGTTGTGGGAAACCAATAGATCCAGATACCAAGAACTTCTTCACAACCCATAAACTGACAGAACTGACAGGACTTCTGTCCAGTTTACACACACAGAATCACAAGGTTGGAAGAGGCCTTCAAGATCATCGAGTCCAACCCAGCTCTAACACCTCAACTAAACCATGGCACCAAGTGCCACATCCAGTCTTTGTTTAAACACATCCAGGGATGGTGACTCCACCACCTCCCCGGGCAGACCATTCCAGTACTTTATCACTCTCTCTGTAAAACTTTTTTCTAATATCCAACCTGTACTTCCCTTGGCACAGCTTAAGGCTGTGTCCTCTCGTTCTGTCAGTTGCTGTCTGGAGAAAGAGACCAACCCCCACCTGATACAACCACCTTTTAGGCAGTTGTAGAGAGTGATAAAGTCACCCCTGAGTCTCCTTTTCTCCAGGATAAACACCCCCATCTCCCTCAGCTGTTCCTCACAGGGTTTGTGTTTCCAGCCCCTCACCAGCCTCGGTGTCTCCTCTGGACACGCTCAAGGGTCTCAATGTCGTTCCTAAACTGAGGGCCCAGAACTGGACACAGCACTCGAGGTGTGGCCTCACCAGTGCCCAGTACAGGGGAAGAATGACCTCCCTGCTCCTGCTGGTCACACTGTTCCTGGTACAGGCCAGGGGCCATTGGCCTTCTTGGCCACCAGGGCACACTGCTGGCTCAGCTGGCAGTCAACCAATGCCCCCCAGGGCCCTATCCACCTGGGCACTGTCCCACTGTCCCTGTTCCCTCAGGACTGGCCCCCTGCCACCCAACCTGTGGCTTATAGTTACAGCAACAAGATCCACTGGGCTGCCAGAGACTGTGGTGGGTTGGGGTGTAGTTTCCTGGCAAGGGGTGGGGGCAGAACATGGCCATTGTGGCACTGCAAACCTCGTGCCCAAGTGCAGTGAGGGCTGGCAGCTCCCTCAGGGCCCGGGAGCTGGGAGCTGAATGTGCTAACACCGTGGTCTGTCTGTCCCACTGCCCTCATCCAGGGAGCAGGGCAGACCTGGACATTCTCAGCAGGGTCAGCTAGCCCTGCTGAGTGCTCATGGAGCATGTTCATGGTGATGAGACAGGATGAGTTCAAGTCAGGAAGTCATCCTGCAGCTCAGCCAGGCAGGGTCTCCTGGTGGGCTTGGCTTTTTGGGACCCATGGCTGGGCAGGGCGAGCTGGGATGGGCACCTGCAGTGCCACTGGAACAAAGACTGCCAGCCCTGGTTTGGGCTGGAGGTGGTTCCTAGGCCACGGAGGATAGAAGGGAAGTTTGGGGAAGTTTGGGTGGGCTGGTCATAGCCTTGGCAGACGTGGAGGCAGTGTGTCTGGTAAGGCAGTTAATTAATACTTTTTGTTCCTGAGCTAGGAGACATCCATGACGCAGTTAAGGGACCAGGGAAGGACAAGCCATGCTGACTTTTTCCACCTGCACTATTTACCCAGTCCACTGCAGGGAAAACCAGCTAGTGAGGTGCAGTGGTAATAGAGGGCAGGGAGCATTTCCTGCCTGTAACATGATGTGCTGGAACAGGGTTTTCTTATGCTGAGTCCTGCTTTTCCTCCTCCACACTCCAGTCATATCCACAGTTTAGCCAATTTCTTTTTCTGCATATGTCATCTTGCTGCAGCATTATGCATTCTGTGTCCTTAATCAGATTATAGCCTGAAATAAATTCCAGTTTAATGGAAAATATCCATTTCCATAGGAATTACTTACCATGTGATGGTGATTGTACTTCCTATTGTGCTTAGGGCTAAAACCATTAAATGATCTGTATTTTTTACACTTTCTTACAGTTCTCCTATAAATATCTCTACCTCATAACTGGTCAGAACATTCAGTCTCCACACGTGGGTCATTTTGGTTTTTATGCTGTGATCTTACGCCAGATTATTAAACACTTAGGCTAAAGCTGGATTCCACATAGATCCTCATACTTCCTAGTTTGTTATTTCAAGCATACAAAGCCAAATTCCTGCGGAGAGCTATCAGCTGTCAAGGAAACGGGCTGGTATTCAGAAGTGAAGAAAATCCTGAAGCTGGTCACTTGCCTTTTATAGCTGACTAAGACCTCTGGTGTTCAGAAGATAAGGGCTGCTGTGTCAGGAAACCCAGCACGGAGAACTTCCCAAGTGCTGTGTGAGTCCTGGCCCACAGCACTGGCAATGGTGATCAGTTGAGCCCAGGAAGAAGGGAGAGGTGTGGTAAAGATATTTTAAGGTTTGGTTTTATTTTTCATTATCCCACTCTGATTTGATAGGTAGCAAATTAAATGTTTCCCCCAGATAAGCCTGAGCAATCTCTGTTCTTGTCTCAACACACAAGCCTTTGGTCCTTTTTTCTCTCTCTGTCCAGCCAAGGTCAACTGACCACAAGCAGTGAGTACTGATGCCTACATTCCTTGCCAAAGTGAAGCACAGACACTCAACAGGGGAAGCATTTGCTCAAGAAGCCCTTTAATGATATCTTTGCACAGGGTGAAACTTCCAGAAGGATTGGACTCTCTCAAAAAAGGAGAACATTCAGTGTCCATGTGGCAACAGGAGTCTCTAGTTCCAGGCTCCCTGCCACGGCCTCTTCATCTTCGGATCTGACTCCCAGAGTGAGCTTTTCATGCTGGAGAAAAGTGCAGCAACAATTTCCAGCACTGACAAAGCAGTGTCTTCTCCATGAACTCTGTGCTCAGGAATGTGGCACCTCCTCTCCAGGGAATCAAGGATGGGTGGATACTCCTCCTAAACAACTGTGAAGGTACAGAGACCCTTTAGTGGTACCACACACTTGACCCACTGTCAGATCTTGCACTCCACTGTGAATTGTGTCAGCATGAGAGCTGCTCAAGCTGCAGCTATAACCCTCACAGAAGGTTCTCACAGAAGCCACACCTGTAGTCCTTTCACTACTTAACCTGCAGTTTGGTATGCATTTTGTGTGTATCCAGCCTTTGATTGCTTCAGGCTATACTAGTGCTTGAGTGGGAGTGGGGACAAAGGGTGGGGTTGGCTGGGTTGTGATGTGCTGTGACAGCAGTGACATCACGGGGGCCGTGTCACAATGGGGGCAGCTGGAAAAGGCCCCAGCAGGTAACGCTGGCCCTGCATTGCTCGGGCAAGCGGTGAGTGCACACGTGCTGGGGAGGCTGGGCTGGGGACAAGGGCCGGGGCAGAAAGGCTGCACCCGGGGCTGGGCTCTCCCCCTGCATGCAGGGACAGCCCCTCATGGGACAGCCTTGGGCAGGCCAAGGTGCTGCTGCTGCTGCTGCCAGGGCAGCGGGACAGGCCTTGCTGCCTCCAGCTGTCCAGGGCCCTGTCCTTCCTGTCCTTGCAACCCTGAGATTTCCATCCCTGCTGCTCTCATTGTCATCTCTCTCCCTACTGGTGCCGTTTGAGCCTTCTCTTAATCTTCCTGCAGACCATGGATGCCATAACATTCCTTTACATGCTCCTGCAAAGCCTCATCCACTACCTGCAGTCCGTGGGCGATGTTTGGGATGAGGAGACACATTGGCGCATGGAGCTGCGTGCAAAGCGCTTGGACAGGAAGAGAATTCAGCTGGAGTGGGAGGTGGAGCAGCTGGCCCTGAGGCAGAGGGGAGAGGCCTGGGGAGACCTGCTCTGGTTTGCCTTGCAGCCCTGGCAGGTCTGGGCTGTTGTTGGGGTCCTTGTCCTTCTCTTGGGATTGTATTTTTTCTGGAGGAAAAGGAACCATGAGGCAGAGAACAGTAACGAGGAAGATGAAGAAGACCATGTTCTTGGCAATGATCTGAGATGGCTTCTAGAGCGCATACAGTGGCCTGTACAGGACCTGCAGGCAGGCTGCGAGTGGGCAATTCACCTCATGGACAATTACACGATTTATTTTGGACACATCTTGTCAAACAGTTTCTACCCAGTCCTGCAGCATGCCATCGGGGTGGGCAGTGCCTTTGAAGGTTGGAGTCCCCGAGAGCAGGATGTCGTGTACCGTGTGCTCATCCCCATGACTCCTCCCCGAGGCCACAGCTTCCACCTGGAGCTGGACTCCGCAGGGCACCGGCACGTGAGGAACTTCCGTGTCCGCGTGCAGCTGGAGTGCACCTGCACCAGCGAGCGGCAGGCTGAGACGGTGCTGTGCTTCCTGCACCACCCCGAGGAGGAGCTGAGGAGCAACCAGGATCCCAGCCTCCTCCACACCCTGTGCACCGACTCCTACCTCGACGTGCACAAAACTGCCCGCTGGTTCTACCAACTGGTGAGAGCAGTCTGGCCAGCTCTGCCTCAATCACACAGTTGGCATCTAAAGCTGCTGCCCTCCAGACGCTCCTGCCAGTTCCAGGTGACCGATGGCACAGAAAGCTTCAGGATTGAGGTGCTGTTTGGCGTGCGGAGAGGTGACTCTGATGTGTTTGTGAGCAGCCAGACGAGAGAGGCCCGCACCCTAAGCACAACCTGGCCAGAGACCTACGATGTGGCAGAGGTGAAGTTTTTCAAGTACATTGCCCAGCAGGCCCCTCCTGACACCTTGCACCTGAGATGCCTGCAGCTCTTCTCCCGTGTTCAGCTGGGCTTTGGCTTTTCCAACTACATGGTGAAGACCATCATCATGCACCTCCTGAACACCATCCCCATGTCACAGTGGCGCAGGAGGTATTTTTTGCGGCGCCTGGGGGACATCAATGTGAACCTGCGTCGCTGCCTGGAGGAGAAATGCCTTAACCACTTCGTCATAGGCAACAGGAATCTTCCTCAGGAGATCAGCTTGCCCCTGGACATTTTATCAGCTGAGCCACCTAATCTCATTCATCACCTGGCACGGGATCTGGCTTCCCACTCCCAGGCGATGAGTGAGTACCAGGATCTTCAGCATCGTCTTGCACGTGTGCTGCTCAATGGCCACTGAAAGAGGCACTCGTGCACAGAGCTGTGCTTGTGGGCCTTGCAGGCAGTGGCAGAAAACCCCCTTAGAGTTCCAGGAAAAAGAGAGGAGAATGTGGGATACAGAGAGAGAAGGTAACTGATGCTGCTGATGGCAGCACTCTTCCATCAGCAGCAGCAGTGTCATCTCGACAGTCTCCCCAGCACTGCATCCAGTGATGACTACAGTGTGGAGGCCCAGAGAAGCTTACTTCCATTGTAGGGTGGATTGTGACGATGTACTCCCCCTGCCCCTGGCTGCACTACGACCTGAGAAACGCTCGTTAGGCCTTGGCCTTGACAAACTCCACTTGTACAAAGCCCCTTTTGAGTGTGTCAGAAACATTATTTTTTCCAGGAAACTAATAGGTGTCTAACTAGCAGCATTTTTTAAGGAACAACCTTGGAAACTTATTTTTCTTTCCTGACTAAGACCCCAAGTGGAATAATATTTTTGTTGACAAACCTTCAAATGAAATTACAGAGAAATGACCTGAATGATGGAAAATTACTATGACTAAAGCTCACTCTGCTGCAACTATAAAGCAGTGCAAAGTGAGACCTTTTGAGCTCTTGATTCCCAGAATATAAGGGACCAATGTTTGTGTCTCCAACACTGATAATTGGATGCCAGTGGAGCCAACCAGAGACTGTTGGTAATAGCCAAGGATTGCTGGTATTAACATGCTGTGAGAAAGACCAAGATTTGGCTGGAGAAACGGGGCCAGGAGGAAATAGGGAGCACTTTTCCATGAGGAAGAACCACAGCACCGTACAGCAGAAGCACAGGAATGAGGCCATGAAGATGGCATGGACTCTAGAGTGGGATTAAGACCACCAAAAACCACCAAAGCCTTCTGACCTGTTTCCAGGAAGGCCTGAAAGAAAGGGCTGTACATGGTAATTGACATAGAAAGTGGGAAACCTGTCTTTAGGGTGGAGAAACCCGTTGATAAAAAGGTAAGCTGCAAGCCTGGGAAGTGCCCTCAGGACCCCGGACATCTCATAGACCAGACCAGCACAGCTGGATTGATGCTGAACCCAGGACTATCACCTGGATTGGCACTGCAGCCAGGATTGACATCGCATTAACTGGATCAACACTGGAACCAGGACTGGTGTTCTCTTTTTCTCTCTCTTTTCCTCTCTCTTTTCCCCTTTTCTTTGTCTTTTTCTTTTTCTTTCTCTCTTTCTTTAGTTCATCTCTCCCTTTTTAATGCTTCTCTTCCCTTTAACCCTACCCCTTTATCCAAAACCCACTGCCATGTGCTTATATAGTAGGTTAGGGACTAACGTACTGATTTCCAAGCCAGTAGCTGGCTAATAAAATTTTCTGATTGTGGACCCCCTTGTTGCCTTGAGTTTTCTGTCTTTTGTCTTTCTGTAGAACTTTCACACGCAGCCTTAATGTAAATAATGTTTGTTCTTAGAATGTTTACATACTTCTCCAGTGAGAGAAGAAATGATTGATGGTGATGTCCACCATCCAGGTTAAAGGGGTAGTGACCTGTGTAGCCAATCCCTTGACCTCTGTACCTATCTATAAATACTGGAGTCAAAATAAAGTTAAAAAGAGTTTTTCTACAACGGCCGCCTCCTGAGATTCATTTCAGTGTTCCTAAATTGGAACACGCCCAGCTTCGCCCCGCGACACCCCCTGACTTTTGTTACTCATTTTGATCACAAGGGTTTACAAATCTCAGGTGTTTCCTTCCCCTTAAGGATGGGTCATCACACTACAGTGGGTACAAAGATGACTTTCACCCCGCTTTCCTCTCATACTGTCACAGCCAGGGTGACCATTTCAGATGAACCCAGAAATTCTTGCTGGCAGCTCCAGCTGGTCAGGGGTCGAGCAAGAGGCATTGCTAATATTCCTCCTTGTGTTCACTGGGGTCTGCGTGGAGAATCTCCCCAGCCTTAGACACTCCCTGGGGAAAAACTGACACAGACTGAAGCATGCAGGACATGGAAAAGGCACTGCAGGAGGAATTGCTGCCATACCTTTCCTCCAGAGTGAAAACACACTCGTGGAGTCAAACCTGATGTAGCTGAAGTGGCTCTGGCCAGGGGCCTTGTGAGAGAGAGTGCCACTTGAACACTGACTGCCATCCCTTTTTTGAGAGAGTCTATTCCCTCTGTGAGCTTTACCCAGTCTCTAAAAGATCACTGAGCCAAGATGGTGGCACTGGTGGATGATACTATAAGGAATGAAAGGAAATCTCTAGATCAGTCACACAAAGTCATACTCATGGGGCACTTCAACTTCTTGGCAGCAAATGGGGACATCATGGAGAAGAGCTGAACAAGCCCAGAAAATTCCTGAAGTCCACATTAAAAAGAGCTTTTTAAGATGGGTACTGTGGGAGGCAACTAGGAAAAGTGCCCTCCTAGACCTGCTGTTTGTACATAGAGATGTTCTCGTGGGTGGAGTTGTGATTGGTGCTGTCTTGGCCACAGTAATCAAGAAATGCCTGAGTAAAAAAATCTTAGGTGTTATGGGAAAAACTGTCTGGAGAGCTACTCCCCAGGGTTATGGGAGAGTAAGCTCAAGGAAGTAATGAATAAGGGCCCCTGAGCATGTACTTTCAAGGGTATTGACATCCACAAATGCTAGTCCTTTTTACTAGAAACATTTCTAGAAGAGCACAAGTTTGATGAAAAAGAGCTGAGAAGAGGTGGGGGTGTTTAGCAGAGAGAAAATTGCCTCGCGGGGACCTTATGGGGTTCTCTACAGCTCCCTGAAGGGACGTTGTAGCCTGGTGGGAGTGAATGTATTCTCCCAGGTGTGGCAGGGCATCTCACCCTGCTCAAGAGCTGATCTGTTTTTTGTTAACTGGTCAGATAATTCCAACAGAACAAACCATCTTGCAGTGCATCCTTTTGGCGCCATGCGGTAAACAGCGGGCTGGCATCTCCCAGCTGCCAATAAACATCGTATTGCTGAAGTGAGATCTGGAAAGAGAAGTTGTATTTCCGACTGATGGGCACTTTATGACTATAAAATCCACACAAAACTTTCACAAAGCACGAATTTTCTATACACTTCTCTGGAAATCTGTGAAGTTTCTCCTGTGGACAAGGACACTTTTTTTGTGGTAACTGCCGTGGAGGTTAAGTGAAATAAATCCTCATTGTTTTCATCTCTGTGGTCTGTTACATTTGACTCTTATTAATCAATGCTGTTCTTTGACAAGCTTCAATATAGATCCCTTCATGTCATACACTGTTAATGTTATGCTGCAATCTACTTCTAGTTTTTAAACTGAGTAGTAAGTAACTCTGACTGAGATCTTTTGTCTATTATCTCCTGTCTGTTTAAGAAATAACCAGTTTATAAACATATTTGATCCTTAGAACTTGAGGGCAACAGTGATTTCTTAAATATGAACTGTTGAAAAATCTTAGGCTAAGTCAGGGCCTGTCTGAAGTTCCCACTTGTTCTCCAACAAGGGGAAACATGCAATATGACCAAGGAAAATGGCCTAAAGTTGAATCAGATATAGCTACTTCGACAAGATTTTAGGAATAAGGCTTTCATCAAAAATGGTATCAAGCTTTGGAACAGGCTGCCTAGGGAAATGGTTAAGTCCCCAGCCTTGGAGGGATGGAGAAAGTATGGAATATAGGGGGACCTGGCTGATTGGTGCAGTAGGCAGTGTGAAGTTTGCAGTTGAACTGTGTGATCTTCATGGACTTTTTCAACCTCGCTGACTCAGAGATTTAAGTGCAGCTCAAGCAGTGAGCAATCAAATCTTAGACTCAATGATTCTCAAGGGTGCCTTCCAACATGGATATCTAGGAGAGGGCCAATGGAGGGCAGATGGAAAGAAATCCAAAAGAAAGAACAATGGGAGTTCTTTGCAGAAGATTGACTCCAAGGCAGCCTTCAGCACTACACCAGGGCCATGGGGAGCGGCTGAGCCAGGGTGGGGACAAAGGGTGGGGTTGGCTGGGTTGTGATGTGCTGTGACAGCAGTGACATCACGGGGGCTGTGTCATAATGGGGGCAGCTGGAAAAGGCCCCAGCAGGTAACGCTGGCCCTGCATTGCTCGGGCAAGCGGTGAGTGCACACGTGCTGGGGAGGCTGGGCTGGGGACAAGGGCCGGGGCAGAAAGGCTGCACCCGGGGCTGGGCTCTCCCCCTGCATGCAGGGACAGCCCCTCATGGGACAGCCTTGGGCA
>VZDJ01007753.1:47440068-47546875 GCA_008694505.1 Cyanoderma ruficeps | reverse complement strand
GCTGGGCTTGGAGGGGGCCGTAGAAATTGTCTTGTTCCAGCCCTGCTGCCAAGGCCAGGGACACCTTCCACTATGGCAGGTTGCTCCAAGCCCCATCCAGCTTGGCCTGGAACGCAGCCAGGCCTGGGGCAGCCACAGCTGCTGTGGGCAGCGTGGGCCAGCGCCTCAGCAGCCTCAGAGGCCGCAATTCCTTCCACATCTGCAGCCCAAGCCCGCCCTGTGTCAGTGGGGAGCCGCTGGCCCCGGTGCTGTCCCTGCAGGCCCTTGTCCACAGCCCCTCTGCAGGCCAGTGCTGGGCCCCGTGCAGGGACTGCAAGGCCGCAGGAAGGGCCCTGGAGAAGCCCTTGCAGAGCCCTGGGCCCAGCAGTGCCGCCATGAGGGCAGCGAGCGGGGCCTGGCGCGTCCGTGGGTGTGGGAGGGGACAGGGCGGGCGCTGATGCCGGGGCAGCTGGAGCAGCGAGGAGCTCTGCAGGGCGGCCGGCACAGAGCCCTGGGCTCCCGCAGCCCGGCATCCCTCAGGGCTGAGGCAGCTGCCCAGGCACGGCCGGCTGGGGACACGCGGCCACCCCGGGGACACCGCAGGGGGACCCTGCTCTGGGGCCAGGCCAGGCCGCAGCAGGGAGCACCCCATGGGGCTGTGCCCGGGGAGGGAAGGGCTCTGCCCAGCAACAGGGCTCTGGGAGCAGGGCAGCAGGGCCGGCAGTGCTGGGCACAGGGACAGAGGGACACACTGCTGCAGTCACAGCCTGACCTGGAGCAGACCCAACAGGCAGACAGGACACGGTCAGGCAGAGCTCCCTTCCTTTTTGCGCCCATCGACCAGGCTGCACCTGGATTTTTCCTGAGGCCTACCCTGACCCAGGTGCAGCACCTTGTACTTGGTCTTTTTAAACCACATGAGACTGCCATGTTTCCACTCCTCGAGCACATCCTCAGCTCTCTGGTTGGTTTCCTATCCTTGAGGTGTTGCAACTGCCCCCCTCTGCTCCATGATATCAGCAAATCTGCTGATGGCAGATCAAGAATGGCCTTGATCCCTTTGTCTATGGTCTAAATGAAGATATTAAGAAACATTGCTCCCAGAACAAACCCTTGAGGGACACCACTGGTCACCCATGTCCATCCTGACTCTGAGCTGTTGACCTCTGGAAGCGACCATGCATGCCATTTCTTATCCATCCAGCAGTCCAGGCATCAAATCCATCTCTCTCCAGTTTAGAGAGGATGTTGGGGGGATCATGTCGAAGGCTTTAGAGAAGTCCAGATAAATGGTACCTGTAGCCCTTCCCTTTTCCCTTCATGTACTCACTCTGTCATAGAAGGCTGCTGGGTAGGTCAGGCAGGACTCACCCTTGGCTGTCCCAAATCACCTCCCTGTTCTCCATGTGCCTTAGCATAGCTTCAAGGAGGAGGTGTTCCATGATCTTCCCAGGGACAGAGGTGAGGCTGTGTCAGTCGTTTCCAGACTGTTCCTTTCTACCCATTTTTTAAGGTGGGTGTAGTGTGTTCACCTTGGCTGAATGCCAGGTTGCTCACTAGGTCACTCTGTCACTCCCCTTCCTAGTGGGACAGGGGAGAGAAAATAAGATGGAAAACAAGTAGTAAGTTGAGATAAAGCAGTCGACTAAAGTGAAAAACCAGAGAGTTTGTGCACGCAAAAGTAAAGCATAAAAAACATTGAGTCTCTGCTTCTCATAGATGAGCGATGTTCAGCCACTTCCTGGGATGCAAGACATCTTTCTGTGCTCTGGTCTTCTCGTTCCCTCTGAGATATTGGGCCTATTGTACCACACACCTTAACAGATCAGAGTGATACGTCCTAAGGAGCGAGCTCTGTTCAGCTTAGAAACCCAGCCGTGAGTGGCCTCTAGCTGGAGCCAGAGGTTTATGTATTTCACTCTAGTCCAGGAGAAGCCTAACGAGTGAATGGCTGCAGACGTGCTTGCCCTTCCCAGAACATCCATCTTCCCGTGTCTCTAGCTGGTTCCCAGTCTTGTTAAAGCACCCTCAGCAGGGGAAGAGGGAAACAACCATTTCCAATCGTTTGGCTAGCACAAATCACACCTACTGATGAATACAGGATGGGAATTGCCTACAAAGCGCTTGCTGCCTTTCTCTGCTGCCCTCTAGCAGCACAAGCAGAGCCGGCAATCAGACTGCAAGTTAGGTCGCTGCAAAGAAAAGGGGTTAATCTCTCACTCCGAGCAATCAAGGGTTAGATAAAAACATGCCTGTGTGGAGTGTGGAATGCTGCAACAGCTCCCAGAGCAGTGGTGGCAAAGGCCTGAGCGCAGGGAAGGGAAGAGAGCTGGGAAAGGGTCTGAAGATTAAGTTTGATGAGGAGCAGCGAGGGAGCTGGAGGGGCTGAGATTGGAGGAGGCTCAGGGGGGACTTTCTCAGTCTCTACAACTCCCAGACAGGGGATGGAGCAGCCAGGTGGGGGTCAGGCTCTGCTCCCAGGGAACAAGGGAGAGGATAAGAGGGAATGGCCTCAAGTTGTGCCAAGGGAGGTTTAGATTGGGTATTACGGAAAAATTTCTCCTCTGAAAGGGTTGTTAAAGGGTGTCAGGGCTGCCCATGGAATTAGTGGTAGTGTTATGCCTGGAGGCTCTTAAGGAATGTGTGGATGTGGCACCTGGGGACATGATTTTGAGGTCGACTTGTTGTGTCAGGTTTGTGGTTGGACTCTTTACAATCTTAGAGATCATTTTCAACCTAAACAATTCCAGACTACTGTGATGGGGAGCCGGTTTTAAGCCAAAGAGTATTTTGTAACGTCATTTCATAAAGTTATTAATAGCAACTTCACTCTAGTGCTCAACCTTATGCGGCTGCTTTTCCCTGTGCTCTCCTCATCTTCTACCTTCAGCTTTGGGACAGGAAAATTGGCTTTGGTGGGGTCAGTGGTAGTGGGAAAGCCTCATGCCAGGGGGCTGTAGGTTGGTTGATTTCTGCCAGGGTTGGAGCTGCCTCCAGAAAAGGCTGTGATACCTCTAGTCCCTATTGCCATTCTTTGACTGCTCTGAGGTGAGGCTGCAAGAGATGTTGGTCAAGCCGAAGGCTGATCACAGGAAGCACTGATCTGAAACCTCGCTGAACCATGCAATAGATAAATTCACATCAATCCCAGCCTGTGTTTGCCAAGCAGATGAAAATGACATGAACACAAAACATGTAGGAAATGGTGGGAAAGTCGCTAATTTCCAAACAGCATGCTTCTAGAATCAGGAGTGTAACAATGAATGGAAGAAGCTGGTGTGCCAATGTCATGACCCTGTGTTGTTTCAATGTCATTGATCATAAAATAGAGTTATTACAGTATTATTATAGTGTGATTTATATATATTTAAGTGTATTGCAATATTTTTTCAGTGTTTTTTACATTCAGGCAAGGCTTGGCCCAGCTGCCTGTGGGGGCAGATGACGATAGAAAGAGCCCATGCATGAAGGAGACTTGATTTGCTGAAGTCCCTTTGGCTTCCCCCCTGCCATAATGCTGCAGTCCTCTGCATAATGCTGCAGCATCCTGATGGCAGGATGAATTTGGGGCGGGACACAGGCCAGATGCTGGCAGCTGTGAGCTGACTCAAGCCATACACACGAGCCTTCCACGTTGGCTAGCATCGGTGCTGGCAGCTGAGCCACTGGCAACATGCCACCTCCCCCTGCTGCAGAACCCTTTTAGGGTCAGGCTGGGGCGAGAGAGGGGGATCAGCAGCTCTCTCAGCTCCCGAGCACAAGGTGAGAAAAGAAACGTTGTTACCCATCAAGCCCTTGAAGTGACCCCTCCTAACAGAGGAAAGAGAGAGGCAAAGGCACCATTTTGAGATTGATCTACACAGCCCCGGGAGGGAACTGTTCAAATCCAGGTCTCCAGCATTGAAAATGCCACAGCTCTTCCTGGTGCTAAAAAGCTCCAAACGAAACACAACACAAGCCCCAAACCCAAACAGTAATGTTTGAATTTTCTGTGATTGATGACTGAGAGAAGTTGCTGTGCAGTGTCCATGGTTTCGTCTCTGCACACTCCTGGTCGTTGCTGGTCTCAGGGCTCCACAAAGCCTGGTGAGGGTTTCTGCCTGCTCTTGCCTGTGCTGAGGCCAAACTTAAGCTGCTCTAAAAAGGAAAAGTGTGATGTTTAGCAGCATTTTCTGGTTTAGAGCTAAGGGACCAAAGTGCAACAGCTAAGTGGGACTTTCCCTAACAGAAATGTGAAATATTTTAGCAAGGGAAAGATTTTTGGTTTTGAGAATTATGTCTTCCAGAGACAACTCCTTTCATGGCATATCCCTTGCTCAATTCCAACTTGCTTTGATTTTTCTTCTCCCTTCTCCCCCCTTCTGTGTCATGATGGCAACACAGCTGCTGGATGGGATGGAAATTGCTTGGTAGCATCAGTGTTCCTGGTGAAATGGGAACCAGTGTTCCTGGTCCTTCCTCCAGGGTGGAAGGACCTTTGCACTACTGCAGTGGTCCAGAGCATCAGCACCTGAGTTTAGCATTCTGCTCTGACTGTGGCCTTTGTAAAAAAATCTCACTCCTGAGCACTTGAGGTTCATCCTCAGCCAGCCTGAGCTGGTGCCTTTTGAGCGTGTCTGCCCAGCTCTGCCAGCTGGCAATTTTCTCCACTGAGCCTACATGTTTCTCCATGTCTCAGAGGCACGAGTGTTTCTAGACACACTCCAAAGGCAGCTGTGAGCTGGACACAGAGCCCACTTCAGTATTCACCACTAAGCAAACACTGAGTTCAGGGCTGTAAGGCACTTAACTTTCAGTCACACAGACATTAGGTTTATGAAATCTGGGCTGTGAAAACACTAGTGGTTTTCTAACAAGATGCAATGTTCATTGCCCAAGACTCCACCCTCTAAATCAGGATCTCTGCANTTTTTTGTTTGTTTGTTTGGTGGGGTTTTTGGGTTTGGGGTGTTTTTTTGTTTTGGTTTTTTTTTGTTTTTGTTTGGATTTTTTGGGTTTTTTTGGTGTGTGTGGAGGAGTTGCCTAAAAAGCTAAATTAACTTCCTCTGAGAAAATGCCCACTTTCTGTATTTACCAGGGCAAAGAAAGCCATTGTCCGGGAAAAATGGGAATTTGAATTCAGGGACAGGGCATAAACATTTGCTGAGCTGGATACTAAGTGGGACAGAGTTTCACCTAAGGGGTAATATTCACAGATTCTTGGTGGATTTTTTTTCCGTAGTTCTTCCAAGTACAGTTTGCCAAAAATTGGCAGGAAAATGTGGCCAGCTCCAGGTGCAGCTTCAAGAGTGTGTTTTTAAATAACCATCACTGACAGTTGCCCCTTTGGGAGCTGGCTCCCAGAAGCTCCTTGGGAAGAGGATGAGATACACCCTGCTTGCCCCTGGGATCACAGGCTGTAAACAGACAGAACCATTTCACAGGTAGGACTGACCAGAGGAGCTCCTGCCGTGTTTTCTCAGCCCATTTTCTTGCTTGTGTGCCTGGCTGAGCAAGGATGCTGCTTTCCCAGCTGTGGCCACACATTCTGCATTGGCCTCAGACCCCATCAGCTCGTTCTAAGTTATTCTCACTGTGTTATAACTCTGTTTCCACTGATGAGTACATTCTGTGTTTTCCTCAAACTGTACAGAACCAAAAATCTCACTGGGCAGAACAGCTTTGCCTTTTTCTGAATTATTTGTACGCAAAATATGTTTCGCCCCAAGGGCTGGAAAGACTCAGCTTCCCCTAATTAACATTTGTCTAATGCACTAAAGTGTCTTGAAATACTTTTATTTTCTGTCTGCCTTGGCTTTAATTTCAAAAGCACAAAATCTCTAACTACAAATAAATGACAGCTTTGCGCTGCAGGGATAAACTGCCTGGACAAAGACGCTGCAGCGATATGAAAGGGAAATTCAAACATCAACATCAAGTCCTTAGACACTTTGGAAAGAGTTTCCTGTTTTGCCCATCCTTTAGGGCCAGGCGGTGAGTTCATGCAGAGCTTGCTCGGAGCTCACTGACAGGAGCAGGCCAGCTCGCGGTGGGGACAGCACGTATGCCAGTGGCACCTCAATGCTGCAGACAGCCAGCCGAGTTTACGGCAGAAACCCGCCCCAAAACAGGCTCCTCGCTTCGAATTTCTCGCCAGAATTGCGCAAGAGTTTCAGTCACCTCAGCTTCCAGAAGATGGGGCTGTCCTTCCTCTCAGTATCGCCCTGCCTGGTGGGATGCTCGCCTCGCTCATTCTCACTCGTCGTGCTCAGCAAAAAACTTAGGATCACATGATTTTTTAGGTTGGAAAATACGTCTGAGATCATTGAGTCCAACTGGGCTGTTAAGCCCACCACTAAACCATGTCCCAAAATACACGCCTTTTGAACAACTCCAGGGATAGTGACTCAGTCACTGCCCTGGACAGTGTATTTCAATACTGACTACCCTTTCAGTGAAGGAATTTCACCTAATTTCTTAGGTGAAACTTCACCCAATCTAAACCTCCTGTTATACAACTTGAGGCCTTTTCCTCTGTTACTTGTTACCTGGGAGAAGACACTCATCCCACCTGGGTCCACCCTCCTGTCAAGGAGTTGTGGAGAGTGAGAAGGTCCCCCTTGAGCTCCTTTTCTTCAGGCTGAATCCCCCCAACTCCCTCAGCTGCTCCTCATCAGACTTGTTCTCCAGACCCTTCCCCAGCTCCATTGCCCCTCCCTGGACACACTCCAGACCCTTAATGTCTTTTTTGCAGTGAGAGGTTCAAAACTGAGCACAAGACTTGAGGGGTCCTTTGGTACAGAGGTTGTTTGCACACGATTGTCCTTCCCTAGCCCAAAAATCACTGTGTCGTGTTTGCATGTGTTTGCTGCTCTGGAGCTGGGCTGTGCAAAGCTGGTGGTGTCAGCCCAAAGAGAGATTAAATGATTGTGGAGGAATTTCTTTATCACCATCCTGTGTAAATAGAGATTAGAGACAGAACATTTTCCTTACAGCTGTGCTTCTGCAAACAGGAGGGAATACAGGCCCAGGCAGTATTACAGAGCCAGCTTCAAGTGTGTTGTTGAGAATCCAGGAGGACATGGACTCATCATAGTATCCAGATAAAGTGAGAATGGCAGCGCCACTCTGCCTGTTGTGCATTCCTCCATTGGCAGTGCCTTGGGGAACAGCAAAGCACCAAGTTCACATGGCCAGGTTTGTGTTAGTCCCAGCTGAGCCTCAGTGACCTGCTCCTTGAAGGGGGGGTCACTGGTGTTTGTCCTCCAGGGAAAGGTCTCTGTAGGCAGTGGAGTTCCAGGATCTCTGAGGAGGTCTCTGTAACACTTCTGTCCCTGGCAGTGTTTCAGGCCAGGCTGGATGGGGCTCTGAGCCTCTTGGTCTAGTGGAAGATGTCCCTGCTCATGGCAGGGAGATTTGAACAAAATGGTCTTGAAGGTCCCTTCCAACCCAAAACATTCTATGACATACAGATGAGAGCAAGCAGGAGCTCGAGTTGGAAGTTCAGTGTTTTAAGTGTTAGTTGTGATTGCTTTCTCAGATAAATTGCTTTCCTTCAGGATGGGTGGCTAATTCTGTGCACCAGGCACTCAATTCTGATCAGAAGAGGTGAGCTGTGTGTGATACAGGAGAGTATATAATGTAGCTTTCCATGTTTCAGTGGCTGCCTCCTTCCTTGCAAGCTGGCCTTGGAAAGCAGACAGCAGAGGAAAAATAAAGCAGCATTCATCATTGGTAATGAAAAGTACTCCTACCCCAAAAGAGAGAGGAGTAACATTTTTCAGAGTTTGAGGTGTGGGCATTCACCGGAGCAGGTCCTGCTGTGTGCTTGGATGGCACCCAGCCCACATCTCATTGCTGTTTACTCTGTAAATATTGATTTCCCAGTGGGAACAACTGTTGTACAGTACAGCCAGAGTTAAACAACAGCTCTGAAAAAAAAAAAAAAAACCNAAAAAAAAAAAAAAAAAGCCAGCCACACGCATGCCTCACTCCTGCAGCATTCCTGAGACAAGGCTGTATTTTTATCATCTGCAAAACCAGCTACATCTGCTGTGCTGAGCTATAACTGGAATCCCGACTCCCTCATTATGACCTCTGTCAGAGGAGTGAGCCAGCTTCTCTGGGGTATAATTTAAATTCTACCCGGTTCCATGGCTTTCCCAAGAAAAAGATAACACCCTGGTGCATGAAATCAGATGAGAGACCAGCACAACTCAGCTGCTGCAAGAGGATGTGCTGTATGCACAACTTTATCTTTCCTAAAAGTCCTTCTAGGCCACAGGTGTCCGTTGCTGCACTGGATGAACCTTATTGAAAACCATCTCCCACATTTTAGCCTCCTCCTGCACACAGCAGCTTTGAAGTATGGAGCTTTCTCCCTCCACCTGCCTGCAGTGGCTGTGGGTTTTCTGCTCTCTCGGGTGCTGAGCAAACGCTGCCCCTTTGCAGCACTGCAGCCACGCAGCCAAAGTGGGATCTGCAGCTCTCCCAGCTGCCTGCAGGCCTGTCAGAAATGCCTGGATCCCTCCCTTGCATGTGCTGGAGCTCTCGTGTTGCAGAGCTGTTCCCAGAACACCTCACAGGCCAGGCTGGATGCCCTGGCTGCCACAGTTATCTGAGGTTTTGCTCAACTGGTCTGAAAAGCTTCAAAACCCCCAAGAGGAGGGCAAGGCTCCAAGTTGGATGTAAGCCCAAGTCCTCTGCATAGTGAATGAGGGATGCCTCATTCCACAGGGGAAAACTGCAGCAACTCTCCAAGGGTCCCTTCTTATCACCCATCGCGGGAGGTTGTTCTCCTGCCAAGGTGTCCTAAAATCAATTATGAAGGTAATACACTACTTTGGTGGCATTTCCTTTTTAGGAAGATCATTTCTGCACTCTCTGACTTCAAAGAAGAATTCCTGAAAACAGGGAAATAATGCCAACACCATCTTTGCTTTGCTCCAATGAGGACTCCTAGGAGTTTTGTTGCATCTGTTAACAGGATTCAATTAAGCTGCCAGAAATGATAAGCATTTAGAGGGACATTAGCCATCACTCCTCACTACCAGACAAAATCTTTGTCATGTCAGCGGTCATAAATCATTGTGATTGTACTTGGGAAGTGTTAGACACTGTAACTCATCACCGGGGCCTATTCAGCTTCCCTCAGGGTACTGTTTTACCTGGTCTGCCAAGGTAAATGCTTCATGTTGTTGGTGCACAAGAAAGGAGTATTTGACTGGTGTAGAAATTGTCTGTTTGCGCTGAAAAATATTTTAAAAAAGAGGTTAAAAAAGGTTCCTTCTAAAACACATTTAAGATTGCAAGAAGCAGGTTGGTCAAAAATCAAACTTTCCATCCCTAGAGAAAAGTCAGGCTTTTTAAACACTTGGTTTGATAGCAAATCAGGGCAATAAAAAGAGAAACTGTTCCTGTTTTTCACAGGACAGTATCTGTTGCAAAGTTCTGGGACAGTTAAGCCTTCCATCCCTGCTCAGTTTGCTGCATACAGATCACTGTGACGCTGGTCCCAAGGGGCTTTGACCCCTTTTTCACCCAGGCTTAGGCAATATCTCTCATAATGCACCCAGGACAGCATCACAAGTGATGGTAGATAAACACAGACCAAAGGGACATCTCTCTGCACCCAGAGTGCCAGAAAATTTAAGAGCAGAGGCAATAGTGGATGGAGATACACAGAGAGAAAAACACAATACAGGAGAGTCTAGTCCCCGTGAGGGTACAGCCTCAAAGCCTTGGGTGCCAGTCCCAGCTTCAATATCTGCAACCATCACCAGGCAGGACTCAAAGAGGGTGATGAGGTATTAATGGGAAGAGTAAAAGGCAGCACGGGAGGAAATGTGAAGGTGGTGGGATTGAAAGTGGAGCAAGATGGTTATGATTGACCAAACCCATGCTTGGCCAGGACACCATCTACCAGGCCATGGAGAGGTAGCTGTGGAGAGGCAGACAGCTGCAGAGAGATAAGATGGGTGAGTAAATTGGTGGCGTGGGAAATAACATCTCTCTCCATGCCACTTTTGAGAATTTGTGCTCACAATGAGGATGACACAGGCTCAGGTGTTGGCTTTGCTGCATGGATGGGCTGGCAAACAGATGCTAAGAGGAGGGGAGACAGTGGCTTGGGCCAAGGTGGAAAGCCTCACCAAGAGCTCTCTGGTGTGGCAAGCCTCAGATTTCCTCAGCATTCCCCTGGTGGAACTTGTCCACCACCTCTTGAATTTCCCACATTGACAGGCACTTCTCAAACTTCTGTCAGGAGACACCAAGCTATGACCCATTCACAGGTGCTTTTTTTCCCTCTTAGTCTCCTAAGGGGCTGGTTGCAAATTGCTTCCTGAAATCAGGCTCCTTCCTTGCCCACTGGCAGGCCAAAACAGACCCCTGAGCTGATGGAGGCTCTGGAAAATGTTGTTTCACGCTTGGCTCTTTCAGCGCCCTGCGCCAGGCGCAGGAGGCGGTTCGGTCCCTGTGCTTCATTTCAACACCACCAATATTGACCTTTTCTTTCCTTAATGAGAAGGGATTCAGGGAGGCAGGAGGGACAGGAAAGGAGGTTTGTTCTTTGCTCCTGCTCTGCGAGCCAAGGAAAGAGGAAAAGCAGAGGAAAGAGACACAGGGTTCACTTGGGGGGCTTTTCACCTTGACATTGTTGGAAAATACAAGTGCTGGGCAGGAGGGTTTTACTGCTTTCTGCACTCTGGGAAGGGGTTTTGTCACGAGGCAGAGGAGAGGCCACGTTGAAAATCAGCTGCTCTTTGGGTTTTTTTTCCTCCTCAGTCTGCAGATCAAATAATGGGTGCTCAGCAATGGGAAGTTCAGAGTCCACTGCTCAGAGATCAGGGTAAAAAGAACTTGGTCCCTATGAACCAAAATGTCCCTACCTACACTGCCCATGTCCAAAGGTCTCAGTTGGGTCTTTGGGAAGGGGATGTTTTGCAAATTTCTGTTTCTGGGGTCAGGAAATTACAACAGAGGTTTTCATTTTTGGGGTTGTTTCTGCTGCTGCATGGGGGGGAGGGGGGGGGGAAGGCCATGTCATGTCCTGAAAGCACAAAACCTCCATAAAAAGAGACAATTTGTCTTAGTTAAAAAGAAACAAATATAAATCTCATGATTTTGGGAACCTTAATTTACAATTTATAATGTCTGAGATTAACTGCACATCCATGAGACTTGAACAGCAGTAAGTGATTTCCCTGGCTTCATTCAGTACCAAAAAAAGTAACGAGGCCCCAGAAAAATTAAAAAACTATTTGGCCTCCTGCTCATGTAAATTCAGTCTAAGGTGGAATTCCCAGTGAGGATTTCTAAAGGAATTCCCAGTGAGGCAGGTAGGAAAGCCAGAGCACACATCCAGCCTTGAGCCAGTGATTTCCAACCTGTCTCACCAGTTGTGTGTGCCAGAGGCAGTGCAGGATCAGGCTCCCAGCAGGTTCTGGCCCCTGCCCCATGGCAGCCAGTGGCTCTGGTGCCATCCTTCCATCCTACTCCTAATGGAAGTGATGACTCAGGATTAATTAAGGAGCACACCTTCCTCAGTGTGTGAGCAAGCTCCATGTCATCTTTGCTTTTACTATGGCTGGTGATGCATCAGCCTCCTGGCTCAACCAATAATATCAATTCTCTTATTTTGTAAACAGAATATTAAAAATAATTTGCTTGGAAATCACCAACAGGTTAACAACCTCCTGCTGTAACTTTGATGACTTACTCAGCCTGATCTAACTCAGCTGTCCCAAAGTTCTCATTTGTATAATTTGACATTTTCCTACAGGTTCTCCACAAGGAGGATGGAGAGGAGATGGCTTTTCACATGGAGCTGAGGTTTGTTTGAGGTTTGTTTTGAAACTGCACTCGATGAGGTGTAAAGATTGTGCAGATCATGTTAGGATAACTTGCTGCAGACCTGTTTGGAAGGAAAAGTAGAAAGGGATGATAAAGAAATTGGAGAGACATTTTTGCAAAGCTGGAGGCCTGCTTTTGAAAAGCACTGAATTCAGTTGCATACTCACAAAAAGAAATCTCCAAGTTAAACTTTTAATATGTGAGTCAATTCCAGCCTGTTTTCAGCATGAAGGCATGCATAAACTTATATATCAGAAAAAAAGCAGGATAAAAAATTGAAATGTGGATCTGTATTTCTCATGGCCTTCAGATTCTTTGTTTCTCTTCCAAACTGACTTGCTGTGTTACTGTGAATTTATTCAAACTAAGAGGGTCAGCACTTCAGGAAGAACAGATAGATAAGCCAAAAATGCCCAATAAAATGCCAATGCCATCCATTTGCAGCATTAATTCAGAGCAGCTTGCAGGTTGGGCATGGGTGAGTAGATGCTGGTTGAAGTTAAAAGCAGCTAACTCAGTGTATGAGCTCAGGGTAGCTTTCACCACCCTCCCCTCTGCATCACAAAAAGCTGTAATATTCAGGAGAATATGCCCTCTGCCTTTCTCATGGCTGAGTTCCTATCTAAGATCAAGTTGTAAAGGTACTTTTTGACCATGCAGAGTGTGTCTCTTTGCAGGGAAGGGAGAGAGGAGGCTGAGGAACAGCCCAGACACAGGAACAAAGGGAACAATAGGAACTATTCTGCAGGCAGAGGCTGCTGCATTCTTGAACACATTCACATGGATAAAGGAGATCAAATAAGAGCTTCCAAAGCTGCACTACGATAAGAGAAAAATATTACAGTGCTGTTCTGCAGGCTGGGCTGTGCAGTGATTATACAGCAGTTTGTCCAACACAGCTCCCCAGGGCCAAAATGCAATCAGTAACCCTTCCCTTAGAATCCTGGCTTCTCTGCAGAGCCACAAGAGCATCTGATAATTCCCTGGCAGCCCCAGCCATGGCCGGCCTTGTGCAGAGACGTGGTAAGTTGAATGTCCGGTTTGTGTGTGTTTCACACACAGCGGGGCTGGGCTGGAGGCGCAGCACAGGGAGGGATGTCCACATCCCTCCTCTGACACTCGTCCACTCTTTGCACTTGGGCAACACATCCAAGTCCCAGGAGCTGCAGCTGCAGGAGGCATAGAGGGAACCAGGGCTTTGTGCTGGATTTCTGCACCCAGGGGAGGTATGTCTCAAAAGAAAGGGGTGGGTATGGGAGAGAGGTGGAGCAGATGGAGCTGGGCTGGTGGTGGCAGTGGCTGTTTTGTAGAAAAGCCCAAGGTGGGATGTAGGTGGGTGTACCACAGGTGGGGAGAGGGATGGAGACTCCTCTTTTATGGTTCAAAAGAAGGGCTAATTCATCCCTTCTTGGCTGACTAGAGCTTCAGTCAGAGGCAGTGCCAGGGCAGTACATTGCTAGCAGCTCCAGAAAGCTGGAGCTGGGATTTTGAAGAGGAACACGCACACAAGCAAATACTATCCAGAGCTTCTTCCAGACAGCTCTGGTTGATGTGGAGCACAAACAGCAAGCAAACGAGCAGTTTGTGTTGTAGCTGCATTAGGGCTTCGTGCCTGTGCTCTGGGGCTGGCAGGCTGCCCCTGGGCTGGGCCGGGAACGGAGAGGTGCGTCTCCCACATCCCCTGTTTCTCTGCCAGGGCGTTTCCAAGCAGCTGCAAATTGCACCACTTCTGACGCAGGACATCTCATAACTGCAGCGCCTGCCCCGCTCTATCTCACTGACTCTGAACTCCAGTGTTTATCCCAAACCCCAGAAATGTGGCAGTGCTGTGAGAGGCTTGAAAGATGGATGATGTTAAACATCTTTAAAAGGAGCCCAGGACGTGGAGATGGTTTCTGAGCACATCCAAAGGAGCCGCTTCACCTCCGCTTCCCGCCAGCAGAATCACTCAGGGCATCTGTGTCATAAACAGATGGATGGTAGCTCAATAAAAACAGCAGCAGCTTTTATACACAGCCTCCAGTTCAAGCCCTTCCAGGAGAGACCATTTCAAATAGCAAAGAAATACTCATCAAAGCTGGTCCCCAGCATCTCCCAGGTTTGTTGGGGGAGCCACAGCATCTTTGTGGTGGGTACATCACAAGCAGTCGCTCCCCAAGTGGGAATCCTTCTTGCAGGAGAGAAGTGGGGAGAGCAGACCCATTTGGGGCAATCAAGAATGTGCATGTTCATGTTCAGCTCTGCTTTTGCACCTGCTGAACTCAGGTGGGTGATTCCTGGAGCATCATCCCTAGGGAGTGTGTCAGGTGTCATGTGGGGCTGTGCTCAGCTCTGGAAGCAATGAGTACCAAAAGCTCATGCGGAGAATGTGGGTCAAAAACCCCCAGCATTGTGTGGGTCCCTTTAATCTGGACTGGGTGGTGTGCTGATAGGATGGTCAGCAGCTCTGATTGTAAAGAGAGTCACTTGGAAAGAAATGGTGAAAGTCGAGCACCCTGTGCCAGAAAAGGTCCTTTGCATCCCAGGGAGGAGCTGGTTGTCTGGAGATTCAGGTTGTCAGCTCTTGTTTTCCATGACAAAGTCATCAAGGATAGGGCAAAGGTGAATGGATACTCAGCTGCTGCCATCCCCCACAGTCATCCTCAGCAGTGACACCATGTCAGAGGAAAATCTGGGCTCCGTTACATCGCCAGCACACAGTGCAGGACCTCCCAAGCAGCTGGTCCCTTCCTGGGGCCAACCCCTTGTACCCAGGACTGGTTCTCTGGGTTACCACAGCCTTGCAGTGATCCATGTGCTCTCTTGGCTGACGAGCAAGGCCAAAGTCAAGAGCCCATGCATTTATCATTAAATCAGTCTAATTCCTTTTTCAGGAGAGAGGGAGGGAGAGTGCAATCTTGTTCCAGCCAAAAGAGGGTTGGTGGCAGCCTGTGCCGGGGCAGGATGAATGGCTGGAAGCAGACAGGTCATGGGAGCTCAAGGAAAAATCCCTGGTGAGCTGTGCCATGAGTGTCAGTTGTCCCTGGGCCAGCACAGCAGGTAACGGGACACAAGAGTCCATTGCCTGGGGTGAAATTCTAGAAAATGACCTTTCCACACTGTTAGCATCTGATGGGGTACCCATAACACCTGCAGCTTCCTTGACCCAAAAAGACCTCACTGGCAAAGGTGCTTTTGTCCTGGGGTAGCTCCTTCTACACAGGCTCTTTGCTCCTGTAAAAAGCACAGCGTAAAATGTTGTCTGATGAACTGGTGTTATGGTTTCAGTGAAAGCTTTGAGTGTTCTTGACTCAGTGTAAATAAATAATGTAAAAAGAATAATGCAGAGCTAATAAAGCTATTATCTGAGAATATTACAGCCTAATCTCCAGCTCAATGAAGATAATGAGTATTGAATCACGCCTGGAGCATCCTTAAGTAAGCGGCGGTGGTTTTGATAAAGGGTAGAAGTGGATTTTTGGTCTCAGCCTGTTGCTTGCCTATAGATTTCTGGGGTGATCTGTGTGGGTCCCTAAGCTGGCTGTGGGTCCACATTTCCTCCTGGTGGCAGAGCTGCCTCAGCCTCCCATCACCTTCATCCCGGGCTGGCCCAGGGAGCTGGCTGGCTTGGCCACAGCAGTGTGACCCAGCAAGTGGCACAGGGCCCTGGAGCAGGATGGGGTGGCCCCCCAAAAGACAATGCCGTGTCGCAGCAGCGTCTGCTAGACCCGCGTGGTGGCTGTGTGTCACCAAACGGGATCAGCCTTCCCCATAGACCTGATTCCCATGAGGAAGGGACTCCCTCTGTATCCCACTGCCGTGTGGGCTGCAACTTCAGCTCGGGAAACACACTAGCCTTGGCTGTTCAACCACAGTGAAACACCTTTCCCTGCGGCTCCTGTGATGGTGAGCCCGATGCCCGAGCAAATTCCTGCTTGTAAAATCCTTTTTTGGATTTTATCCTCGAAGAAAGTGCAAAGGGTTTGCAGGGGCTGGACTCAGTGGTGCTTTGGAGCTCACATTGTCACTGGCAAGGAGCAGAATGGCTGCTAAATGCACAGGTTTGCAGCGAGCAGCCATCCCAAAATAAAACAAAACACCCCCGGACAAGTTGAGGATACACAAAGGAACTGACAGCCTCTGAATCTGGCCTCACATCAAGGAGTCATAACTTGAAAGCTTTATTTAGACTACTAAGAAAAACAGCTGCAGAAGAGTACTGTGACGTGCTTTAAAGGGGGATTTCTGCTAGGGGAGAAGTGCTGGACTCCTGCTGGAAGCGGAGCACCTAGCTCCTTCAAAATCCCCAGCGTTGGACTGGAGAGCATTGCAGAAGGGCACGATTTGTATTACCTGAAGAAAATAAAAATACTTCTGGAAAAAAAAATAAAAAGAGAAACGAAACCGCACAATTTAAGAATAAAAACCTACCTGGAGGAGAGCTTAGGGGAGTCGTGAGCAAAGGATAGGAGTCAGGGAGTGGATACAGTGCTTGGCAAGCTTTTGGCTTGCCTCTCCCCCACCTCAAGTCGAGCTTCCCGGTGCTGGGCGGTGGCAACGCTGGCGAGAGCAGCCTGTGCACATGGGCCTGTGCAATGTTGGAGAAAAATATTTGCGACCGTCAAAAAGAGCGAGCTTGTTACGGTACCCAGCAGGGCTCTATCGCCGAATCCCTTTCTGCACAGCCATAAAAAAAAGCGGGGAGGGGGAGATAACTCCAAGGCGAGATTCCTGTGAGCTCATAAATCTCCGCGATTTAGCTGTGTCCCAGGACTGATGAAATCACCGGGAAGCCCAGTGGCCTGGTTTCCGCAGTGCTCCCGCCCTGCCTCCGCTAGCGACGGTATCACTGGGAGAAAAATGGAGCCAAGCTTTTGGGAGAGGGGTGGCTTTTTCCGAGCAACAGGGAAGCTGTTACAGCCCAAGGCTTTCTTAGGATTAAATGATTTAAGCACCTCTCCGGCATCCTGCTGATCTTTTGGAGGCGGGGAGCCTGATAGCTGAGACTCCTCGGGATGATAATTGTGGTGTATTTGTAGAATCAAAGGTTTCCCTTTGGAGCGGGGCCAGCAAGCTTTGGGAAGAAGAATGGATCCAATACAAAGGGGTTTTTTAAAAGCCCATTAAGTCGCCTAGGGGCTGAGCTCAGATTCCCACCGCCTCGGCAGTCAGTCGGGGCTAAGGGAGCAAGGTTTCGTTCCCATCGGCTTTGCCCAAGTGGGAAAGTTCTTCTTCCCCATTCCTCCCTTTCCCAGGTCTCCACAGAGAGGGGGAATCACCCTGGGGTCTGGGTGCAGACCCTGATCCTGGAGGGAGCTGAGGGCTGCCATCTCCCTCTCCTGCACCCCAACAGCCCAGCCGGCTGTGGGGAGGCTGTCAGGGCCTTGAAGCTCCCGGGATACCCACGGCTGGGAGATGCAGGAGTCCTGTGGGACTTGGCTCATGTTTTGAGTCCTACGCTCATCATTTGCTCTGTCCCTTATACATAAACCAGCATCAGAGAGATGTTGAGACACTCCCAAGATCTGATCTCACTCCCAATTCGCCATTGACCGAAACAGGGAGACATGGACTGAGCAGGTTTCCTGCAGGGGCTGGGGGCTCTTCTCCAAGGCAAGTCCATGTCCCAAATATAATCTCTGGAGGGACTGAGGTGTTGCAGGTACTGGCAGCAGAAAAGGCTGAACTGTGCATGCCCATCCCTGGGCACCACTGGGAGCAGTGACACTGCCTTGGGGGATGCTTGGGGCAGTCCTCAACATCCTGGCCCCCCGGGCTGGCTCTGTCCTGCACCTGAGTCACCATCCCACTCCTTGCACAACCACTCAGCGTCCCACATAAGGGGATGACATGCCAAGCCTGATAGTCCTATCAGCATTTCTCTCCTTAAGGGTTTCTGGAGGCATCAGACATCCCCAGGAGTCAGCTCTTACTCATGCCACCCCCATGGAAAATATAAGAACAGGGTTGGTAATCCAGCTGTGACTAAGGAGGTTGCAACTGGGGAGGTCCCACTTGCTGTTGTTGTGACCATGATTTCCCTCTCTGCCAGTTGAGCAACACCCTTTTGTCACCAGCAATCCGAGGCAGTGAGGGCATTTTCAGGGTTCCATACAGGGAGGCTGCTGTTACTGCCACATCTCCTAATGCCCCCAGCTGCTCATCCCTGCACTCCCAGGGGCTCCTCCTGTGCCAGGGAGGTGCTGCTCTCCCAAGGCTGCAACCTGAATCTGAGACCTCTGAGCTTCACCAGCCACGGGCAGCTTTTAGATACTGAGGAGATCCTGCCAGGATATCAGCCAGAGTCTTGTGCATGGACCTAAAATTACTGCAAGGCAGATGGAGGAGGAGAGTTTTGTGTGCTTGGGCAGAGAAAAGGCTGAGCAGAGGAAAGAGAAGATCTTTCCTGCAGAGTCCAAGCCAGGAAAACTTTCCAGTAGAGCTATTGCTGTGGGTACAGCCCTGGATCAGCCAGGGGTGGCTGCAATACCTCCCCATCCCAAACATTCCCAGCATGGTGGCTCTGACAGCTGATGGAGCCACAGCTGCATGGAGACCCTGGGGTGGAGCAACATCTGGGCACCATGGAAAAGGGAACACGAGCCTGCAGAAGTCCTCGCAGCACAGAAACTGCAACCGGAGAGTAACCAGAAGCCCTCCTGGGAAAACCTGTAAGAAAATATAGCCAGTCAAGAGAGATGATCTCATGGTGCTGATGTCACCCCAGGAGTGCCCAGGGATGGAGCAGGGAGGCTGGAGCAGTACTGTGCTCACTCCCTCCATGCAGGATGTGCAAACAGGACCCTGCTGCTCTGCTGACTGCAACATCCTTGTTCAAGCCCTGTAACAGATCTGTCCTGAGCTCTGCTGATTAGAAAGAAATGCAGCACCAGGACCTGTAAAAACCACACTGATGCTCTGAAAGATACCAGGAGCACGTATGTCCAGTTACACAGCTGTCAGAGATGGGAGAAATTTTCCTGCCTGTGCTGGTCGCTGAGTCTTCACATTCCAGCCCTTGTGCTGGGAGGAACAAAACCTCTTAGCTCTGCAGTTACTGGAGACAGGAGGCACAAAATTTAAGTCATCTGGAGTCAGGAGCTGTAAAAATTTAATGATGCAGGACAAATCAGGGGGACCAAAATAGGAGCAAGATGGAGAGGGTTTTGTGATTTATTGTGCTCAGCCAGGACTTGGGGTATCTGTGAGCCATTCCGAGGTCGATCACAGACTCTAAGAGTGACCTTGGCTGAGTCACTTTGGACAAATTCTGCCAAGAATTGGCTTAGGCATCTTGCAAAAGTAAGATAGGTATAGAATATTGAATTGTGTCAAAAATCATGAGGATTAAGATTTCCAAATGCAGGTAGGCCTTTGATGGGGGGTTCTAATTCCTTTGGATAAGCTTCTTTCCTTAATGGATGGCAGAATTGGGTTGGGACCCACCTGGTGACCTAGGGGTTAACTGTTTTGTGCTCCAATAAGAGGCTGGAGGCTCATCCTGAGTGTGACTTGGCACTTCCTCACTCTGTGGCAGCTACAGGTCTGGAGCAAAGGATGCTCCACTGATGAAACAGCTTCACTTGTCCCCCTGGCTGTTGTAGCCATGTGGAGTTGTAGCCATGTGGATTTGTAGCCCACTCCCCCAAGCAATGGAGCCAGATCTGGCCAGGCCATTTCCACCTCCCTGTTTTCCCTTCCTGCAAAGCCTTAATCTGAGGTTTTAAATGGGATTTAAGTGACGCTCTGGCTTTTTGCTGGCCCCTCTGCAAAGGCAATAAATTCAACCCCTGCTAGATGTGAACAAATAAAAGCAGCTCTCCCTGTAGGCTGTGTGTGCACACATCCCTGTTAAACCCTTCTCTGACAGCCCCAGCAACAGCTGCTGGAAATCTGCAGCAGTCTGTCTGGCCTGGAGAGAGAGGCACTGATTTACACCCCTCTGCCATCCCTTCACTCCTCTTCCTCCTGCCTCACCTCTTCCCTGGATGCTACCCCTCATCTCACCTCCTTCCCTGCTCTCAGGAGATAAATAACCATGGATGTGAGGAAGGAAACAGGGCACTGAACTTTCATCCATTGAGAATTTGCTCTGGTTTTTTGTTACTGTTGTTTGCTTGGTACCTTTTACAGCAATTCAGTGCAAGTCATCTCTAGGAATAGGGAGGAGAAAAAAGACCCGGGCAAAGTTACAGATCCCAAATCAGGAATTGCTTGTTTTCTAGCTGTGTTGGGGGGTTCAGGGGAGAAGAGACAGAGCCCTGCAGGCACCCTGAGCAATACATGTTCCCCCAGACCCAGCATCTGAGGCTGGCACAAGGCTGTGGGTGAAGCCTGGCACTGGTAGGACAATCCAGGGAGGAAAATTGACGCTTGGCTTTGTTAGCAGTCAGGAGCTGAGTGTCAGAAGTCTGCCAAAGACATGCCAGGTACCAGCAAGATGATCCAAACCAGGACACGGCCACAGGAGCAGCATCTCACAGGACACAGCCAGAATGGATGGCAAGGGAAGCACGAGGGGCTTCTGGCAGCTGCAGGGACCAGAGGAGAGGGGAGGAAGGCAATGACAGAGAGGGGTAAGGTGGAGGGTCCTCATCAAGGCACTGAGATAATTTAGGGCTTCCTACACCCCCAGCACTCTTACAAGTGCTTCATATCTCTCTGCCACTCATCTGAGTCATCTGTTTCCCACAGGGCATGGTGTTCTTTCAGGTGAAGCAGCCAGGAGAGGCTGTGCTCTCCCAGCATCTCCCAGATGCAGAGTGGGTTTAGACAGAGTAGGGCTAGAGCAAGACTTTGTTATAGCTCTTTGCAATAAGTCTCATAATCTACTCTCCAATTATTTCTTACATTTTTTATTTCTTAGAAAGATCGGCTCAGTGGGGCCCTGAGCAATCTGGTCTAGTGGAAGGTGTCCTTGCCCATGACAGAGGGGTTGGAGCTAAATTATCTTTAAGATCCCTTCCAACCCAAACCATTCTATGATTCTGTAATATGATTCCATGATTTTACCCTTCTCTGAACACACTGGAAAAGAATTCAGTTGCTTGAGCTCCTGATATCCCCACCTCCACGGAGGCACAACTCCCTGGTACACCATAAAGCACTTATGTGCATGTGATTAAATGCCACTGAAGCGGATGGGAATTTGCTTACAAGCAAATTACAAATTCCTTACAAGCTTAAGGACTTTGCAGCATCAGGGCCTAAATCCACTGAGTCTTTGCTAACGCTCCCGGCCGGCTGAGTCCTGCCTTGGGAATGCGTTTATTTTCCCTTTTGAGGCTGTGAAATGTTACAAGGGGAAGCTTTGCCTCCCCCTTGCCAGCTGCAGGGAGCTGATGGAAATCCTGGGGTGAGATTGGGCTCAGCACTCTAGGAGATAACACTGGTTTAGGGTGTGGTTTGTTTTCACACAGAACATCCCAGCCCAGATAAAGGACTGCTAAAGGTCCTCTACAGTGCTCTATACATATCAAAGAACAAAAAACATGATGCTGTCTCCTACCTCTGAGCCAAAAGCAGCCCTGATTCCTGTGATGGAAATCTTCCCATAAACTCCAATGGACTGGGACGGTGATAGGGGCTCAGATGGTGGTTTTGTTCTTTTGGTGCAAGCCTTTGGTTTAGAGCAGAACAACAATTAAGTAAAAGCTGTGGCCTGTTTTTCTGCCGAGCATATCATCTGTGCAGCGTGAAAGACCATAACCTCGAGAGGGCTTTTTTCCCTCCAAAATCAATTTTATTTAATTTTTCTGAGGGGATGGGTTCCATATTCCATTAGTGTCAGCGGAATCAAGAGTGTCCTTTTAAGTTTCACTGGAACGGACACATAAAAACTCTCCCCCAGGGATAAGACAGTATTGATCTGACATGGATTGGCCTCAGAGAACATTTATTAGGGTCTAGAGAGCATCTAACGATGAACACTACCGAGTATATTCCTTCAAATTTAGAACAAGAAACCCATTTTCTTTCCCTCAGCTCTGAGAAAGTCCTGGTTTAGTTTTTCATCCAATGAGCAAACGCTGCCAACCCCCTCCTGTTAGAAGGCATTACAGGGATTATTTTCCAAGCAGGCTTGGTACCCATGCTCTCCCTTTCTCGGGGCCGGATGCTCATCAGTCTTACACGATGACTGTTGCATGTGTCCTACTTATCCACAGAGGCTCTGGGCAGCTGGTTATTGGGTTTTCCTGTCTGAATACAGGAGCTTAATTTAATAGGCGGCTGTTGGAAAAACAAGCAGGAAAGCAACACAATGGGGCTTGATAAGCAGCGTCCAAACAAGCTCGGAGGAGGCAATTACAAGAAGATGGCTGAGCAGTTTCCATGAGGAAGATGCAATTCCAGATGCCAACCATTAAGCACATACTTACCCAGGATGGGAGCTTCCAGACCAAACCATCACTACATGGTTAATGAAAGTCCTTGAGGAGGAGAAGAGTGGGAAGGGGGGTCCTGGGAAGGCATTTTATGGAGAAAAGAAAGGAAGATTAATGGAAGAGCGAAAGAAAAGCTGTGCTGGGTTGGAGGCAGGACCATCCTGCCCAGCAACCTCTCATAGCCAATGGTGTATGATAAGCCAGGGGTATGAGAAGTGTTCAGGGATATTTTCCCATAAACTCTCCAAGCCTGCAGCAGGCTGCAGGCAGCTCCAGGACTTCCTGAGCCTGAGGCTTGTATAGAAATGCTGGATTGAATAGTCGTGGCCTAACCCTTTACCTCAGTGAAAAATGCTCCCTATCTTTGATTGCTAGCTCTTTGGTGAGAACAGAGGCCAGAGCTGCTCACATTATTCAAGAGGAGAGCAAACCAGGAATTTGTACAGCAGTTTTTCCTCTTACCTCGTGAACTCCTATCCGTCTGTTTGCTTTCTTGACTGCTGCTCGGCAATGAGTTGATGCTTTCATCAAATTCCTTGTTATAACCCAGGATCCTTTTCCTGAGGGGCTGCAGTCAGTTCAGAGCCTGTTGCCATGTGCATGATGTTCGGAGTGCTCCCTGTGAGGCTTATCACTTGCGTTTGTCTCCACTGAATTTCATCTGTCATTTTGTCACTGAGCGTCCCGAGGTCCCGCTGCAGCTTGGTGCTGTCCTGGGGTGATTTTATGATGCCTGTATCCCCAATTGTCTGTCCTGTTTATACTGGATATTAAGTTCTGCATCTTTAAGACTGGTTCTGAGAGCAAAGGGGGAAAAAAGAAGCGTGGAGTTTGTTTGCAGAAACTGCACTCACTCCTCCACATCCTTCTCATGGACTGTGTTGTCTGCAGGCAGTACGGACAGTGGGAAAGAGCTCTCCTGTGCTTTTAGTTAGTTTTTAGCTAGCTGAGGCAGAGAACTTCCCTGGACTGTGGCTTTTCTTTTTCTTGGAACTGATCATCCCTGCTCTGGACTGAAAACCCAGAAAAACACAGAGAACTCACACCTGTGGCCCACCAGGGATGTGGCATTTTCCAGAGCAGGAGAGACTGATAAGAGACTGAGTGAAGTGAGCTGAGCTACACCCCACAACAAGGACTTTCTGAATTTGCCATCTCTTTGCAACAGTGAAAAGTTTTATTGTTCAATATTATTCATTTTTTTATGCTTGTGAATATTTTACTCATTAAATAAACAGTTTTTTCTACTTTTCTCCAAGGAAATCTTTTCCCAAACCAGTTGGGGGACGGGCTGCTTGAATTTGCTTTCTAGAGGGACCCCTTTGAAAGGTTCCTCCCAAATCTACCCTAAACCAGGACAGATGCCACTGGTCTTTCGAAGCAGCTCAGTGTCACCAGAAACCCTCACCATGTCCCCTCTCCTACATCACTGATGAAGATGCTGAGCACAGATTCAGATCCCTGTGTAACTCCCCATCTCACAGCTCCAGTGCACACTGACCACCCCTCTCTGGCCTTTGTGGTTTCTGTCTATAAACCACCGAGGTTTTTCTCATGGCTCCTTACTCCCCTCAGTATGTTTTGATGAAGGATTTTGTCAGAGCCTTTAGGAAATCAATATCTCTTATATGCATTAGATCTCTGTTTTCCCACCACATATTTGGCTCCATCAAGGACTGTGGTAGATTTTGTGAGTTATAATTTCTCTTGCCAAAACCTGTGCCCTGGTACAGGTGTTTATCCTCTTGTCCCCCCCAGTTTCACAACACCATCATTGGGTTTGCTGCTCCAGATAACCTGCCCTTGACACCATTTATCCCAAAACTGCCTCTGTGATTGTTGCCTCCCATTTGCTTCAACACCTGATGGGCAAGAAATCAAGCAAGGCAGGCTAGAGACCAGCATGGCCGAGCAAAGACCTGCACGTCAGTCTGAGAAGGAAATGCACAGCCAATGGAAGCAGGGACAAGTGACCTAGGAAGAGTACAGGGATACAATTTTGATGTTTAGGGATGAGGTCAGGAAGGGTAAGGCACAGATGGAAAAGGCCAGCAAGAACCTGGTCTAGTAGAAGGTGTTGTTGCCCATGGCAGGGGGGTTGGAACAAGATGATCTTGAAGGTCCCTTCCAACCCAAGCCCTTCTGTGACTCTATAATTTTACTCCATGTTTTGGTGTCAACTCCTCTAAGGATGCTCTTTTTTTACGTTCTCAACACTGCCTTTTCCATTGCCTCTGTATCAATTTTTGTGCAGACTCCATATGAAACACAATCACAGTAAATCCCTTCTTGCCTTTCAGACCTTCCCATATAGTTGTTGCCAAGAAAGAAACAAAAATAAACAAGATGCAAATAGCTTGACCTCTTATCCAGAAAAAAAGTTTACTTAAGGCAAATTGTTCCACGCTATTAATTTGATCTGAGTTTTGATTTGCACCAAGAACACTAACTGCTCCTTCTGCCATCTCATGCAGCGAGGTTATTCCCATGCATGTGGGAATCCAACCGTGTATCCAATTGCTGCTCTGATTCACGTGAAATGGAAACCCCTGGAAAATTGATTTCTTAAATCCAAGCGGAGACTGCCGCATCTTGGGAGGCCTCTGCCAGGCAGCTGCGACACAGATCCCGCGTGTCCGTGTCACCCATGTCGCCAGACGGGTGAAACTTTATCTTCTCCGCTCGGCTGGAGCGGGACCCTCCTGCCCGCCCTCCGCCTCCTCTGCAGAGCCGGGACCCGCAGCGCTCCGGGCGGGGAGTCCCGGAGCTGCGTCCCCGGAGCGGCGTCCTCGGTGCGGTGCCCTTGGTGCGGTGCCCCCGGTGCCGTACACCCGTTGTAGCATCCCGGGTAGACCCTCCGGCCGTACCCGCGGCGCGGTACCCCCAGCAGGGCACCCCGGCGGCGGAGCCCCCGCCCCGCGCGTCACTCCCAGTCCCGGCGGCGGGCGGGCGGTGACGCCAGCGCGCCGGGCGGGGCGGGCGCGGCCCATTGTGGGCAGGGGCCGGGCGGGCTCCGCGCCGCGCAGCGCAGCGCCGCGCCGGCAGGTACGGCGGGCGGACCGCGGGCACCGAGCCCTCCGCCCCGGCAGGAACGGCGGGCGGACCGCGGGCGCCGAGCCCTCCGCCCCGGCAGGAACGGCGGCCGCGCTGCGGTGAGTCCTCCGAGCCCCTCGGCGCTCCTCCCCGTTCGCTCTGCGGGGCTTTTGGCGGAGTGTGTTGCCCTTCTCCCGTACCCCGCGGCCGTGTTGGGGAGGGGTTCGGGAGCGCCGGCAGCGGGGCGGGGACCGGGGCTTTTCTGCTTTTTCCCCGCCGTGTGAGGGAGGTGAGCCCGCGTCCCACCCCTCCCCGGGCGCTGCGTGGAGCTGTTGCCCCGGGGGGAGCGCCGGGGCCCCGCGGCGCCCGCTCCGCTGCTGGCTCCCCGGAGCATGGCGGGTCCCCCGGCCCCGGCCTGTCCCCCGGCGTGTCCCTCGGCCCCGGCGTGTCCCGGGCGGTGCCCAGCCCTGTGGGCGCCGGGCAGGGGCGCCCACTCGGGGGCGTGGGATGCGGGATGCTGCTGCTGCGCTGCCTTCTCCATGGCAACGCCTCCGGAGGCTGCTGCAGCCCCGGCGCCGGCTGGCACGGCGGCTCCCACCCCTGCGGCGACTCCCACACCACCGATGTGACCCCCCCCCGATGGGGCTCCTGCGGGCTTTGGGAGTGGTCTCAGCCTCCTGAGTGCTGCCCCGTAGGCACAGCAGTTTGGGGCTGCCCCGTCGTCTGTATGTGTCAAGCCTCTGGTGCTGGTGTCACACATTTTGCTGCAGGCTGCTCTGGTCCAGCCGATGCTTTGATGTGGGAGTAGGATTTTGGCATGTGCCGGTGTTGGGTTATGGCGTGGGTACGAGCAGGTGTGTGGCTCAGGTAACCAGGTGGGGAAGTCGGGTCTGTCACTGGCTGCACCCGCCCCAAAATTCTGGAAGGGAGGATTCTGGTCAGGGGTCTACCTGGAGGAGGGACAATGCCCTTGCTGTGTGGAGCCTTGAGGGTTGGCATCCACTGCCATTGGTGTGCGATGACTGTGGTGAGATCCCGGTCTTTTGCTCGGCATGAAACCTTCAGTGTGAACGGTGGGGTTTCGTCCCTGGGGTCTGCAGCGCTCATGGCTTTCACACCACGCTGCCTCTTGCATTGGTGCTGGTGTGGAACAGTCTTTCTGCATCTTTAAGTGATCAAGGTTAATTTAAGGCAAAGATGGATGATAACGTGCCTCCTGACAAAAGCCACGTGAACCGACAGGGCTGTGCTGCCAAACGGGGGGCGAGGGGCTCCCCGTGGAACATCACAGGGTGCAGGCAAGTCCCCTTTTCCAGGTGCTGGGGAGAGAGCAGCCCATGGCACAGGCTGCCCTGGTGGTTTTGACCAGGCCTGAGCACTGCAGATGCCCGGCATTGTACAGCCAGCTAGCTTCTCCCGGCAGCACGGAGAGGGAGAAGCCAGAGGTTTCCTTTTTTTCCCTCTCTAGAGGTTGATTCTGATACTGCGTACAAAATCAGGTGCTGGTGTGTATTAATGCCTCAGTGGTCAACCGTGGTGCAGCTTTGTTATCCTCCCTTGCCAAAAACAATGTATTCCAAAGCAATCTGCATTCCCTGCCTGCCCCTCTTTGAGTCCCATTAGGAGTAGATGGGTCCTGCAGCATCTGGAGCTTTTTCCACGAGCGCTGGAGTTTGTTTTGGCGTGCGTTTCCCCCCAAAGCCCGCGGGTCAGACTTCCACCTTGCTGTTCCTCGATTAATGAGTGACTCGCCCTGCTCTCCCCGTGGCCATATGCCGGGACCTGCCCCTGATCTGTCAGGAGCAGGAAGCAAAAGCCAAAGTCCACGGATCTCTGACCGCCCAACGTTGTGTGACAGCGGGACAGGAGGAAGCAGTGACGCTTCCTGGCTGGTGCTCAGCTGGTGTGTGGCTCCGCCGGTGCTGCCCTGACACGGCCCTGGGATTTTTGGGTCCAGCCAGTCAGGTGTGCACCCTGCTCCGTGTACTGGCCTCTGCCCCGGGGAGGCAAACAGGATGGGTGAGGTGTAAAATCAGCGCTGAATCCGCTCCCCTGGGCTTGAAACGGAGTCAAACCGGTCTTGACCTGAGCTGGCTCCTTATCTGACCCTTTGTTTGTGGCAGGGTTGCGGGAGGGAGCAGGAAAGGGGCAGCCATGGTGGGCTGGCTCCTCCGGTGAGGACAGGCAAGACCTGGGGACAGCCGGTCTAACTGGATCGTGTTTATCTCCCTTTGCTTCTGTGCTTTGTTTTGGTTCCTTCCTCCTCTTTTTTCCCCGCACTGTCATGTCACAGCTGAGGAACCCGAGGCAGTGGGGACATGGAGCTGTTGGGCAGCTGGGCTTCCCACAAACTCTGTCTGTCAGCCAGCCAGCCAGCAGCATGGCTCCTCTTGCTCCATCTTCTTGCTTTGAAATTCCCATGCACTGACCATCCCTGCTGGGTCCATCCCTAAAGGCTGCTGCAGTTGGAGCAGCCCCCCACATGCCCAGGTTGCAAACGTACCTGGTGCACTTATAACCTGAACTGGCTGCACGGGGATCCTGACAGATGCACCAGCCAGGGCGGGTGGTCTTCTCCCCATCCTCCTCCTGCACAGACACCCACTGAGCCGGTCCTACACGGCCACTTTTATTTCTGAAGTATTAATAAATGAAGCCTGCCTATTTCTGTGAGCCTTTTTAAGGGGCTGGCGGGGCTGCCTTGAAGGCTCGAAGGCTTGCTCGGCACTGCAACTATTCCAAGCTTTTTTCCGTGTGTGCTCTAGCAGTCGATAAGCCAGGGCATCCAGCTGTCAGCTTTGGAGATTGCCAAAGCCTGCTCAGCGACATTTCTGCAGGCTTCGCTCACAAATGAGGATTTTGTTGGACGCTTTGGTTTCTGACTTGATGCTGGTAATTAAATATCTTAACTTGGCTTCAGAAAGCTGCCACTGCTGTGGAGTGACTGGTGAGGCCATGTGAAGCAGGATGTGCTTGTTCTGCTGGAATTGAGTGTGACCTAACTATGATTCTTCAACCTGCAATTTATTTTCTTATAAAAATATACTTTTTTCATATAAGTAAAACCCTTTTAAAAGGGAAGAAATAGCTTGTGTTTTACTGCTGTGCTGTTAAACTTGCATGGACCTGCTGGGACAGCTGTTTATTTGCAAGTCGTGGCAGCCGAATGCCATAAAATTCAAATCATGTCCACATTGATTTTTCCCCCCCTCTCTTTTAAGATAATCATATATGTACTTTTCACTCATGCAACACAACAGATGTCAGTGCCATGCTGAAAAAAAAGGAGCTGATCTGAGCAAAGGGCTGTAAATTGTGGCAGAAATACTGAATGCCTGATGTTGACTTGTGTGTTGGTTAATTTAGATGCTAAGTCACATAGATTTACTTGCTCTGTGTGCTTACCATACTAGGAGATAAGAGAAACAGCTAGTTAAGGGTTGGAAAATCATTAAAAATCCAGCAGAAGCTCTTCTGAGAATTCCATTAGTTCCCTCAGCCTTCATGACATACTCTTTGTGCAACCTAAACTGGAGGAAGGGGTTGGAACTCGATGGTCTTTAAGGTCTATTCCAACCCAAACCATTCTGTGATTCTATGATTTCCAACTTTCTATTTAATGCAGAAATTAGAGGCTCCTTAGCCGCTTGCCAGATATGTCTTATAATTTGCTGTTTGCCTTTGATTCTTCTCTCCTTTCTTCCTTAATTGGGAGAAGAGCTGTATTGGTGCCTACTTACCCTCCTGCCCTATCAGGAGACCCATTTGCTCTTGGTATCTTCTGTCCTTGTGGCATGTCATAACATTCTGGAGTACACTGAGGAACCAGGAGTTCTGGGGTAGCACAGAAAATCTCGGCTCAGTGAGTCATAAAGCTTTCAGATCTTTGTGGCCACTGAGAAGAAAACCAAAGGAGAAGCAGCCTTGGCACACCATGAGGTCGTGGTTAGTTGACTGAAGAGTTTCAGGATCTGAGCTGACAGCGCTTTGTTTCATGATTGGTGTGGCCTGAACACCAGCCACCTGAATTATAGCAAATTAACCAAATTAACGCCTGAAGTTGTCTGAACATCTGGCCTGTGTTTTCCTCATGGTGGGGTTGAGTGGGGTCATTCCCAAGGGCATCTGGCCCATGCTGTGCCCAGCTCTGGAGCAACCTCTTCGCCCTCACATGAGTCTCTGATTACCCCATCCTGTTTGTGCCCCCTCCTGCATTCACCCCCAGCCTTTTGGGGGCAGTTTATTGTAAATGCATTAAATGTGGGAGGTTTGTGCTGCCTGGAGCACCTGGGCGAGGAGGTTGCTCATGGTCCCTTCCTGAGTCAGCCAAACTGGATGGGGTGGCCCAGCCTAGAGTCACTCACTGGTGAGTCGGTGTGACCGTGACTCAGAAAGTTTCTCGATGTTCTGCTCCTCATGGCTGAGTTGCCTTGAGAAACTCTGTTCAAAACATTGCCTTGACCCACTGGAAGGGCGGTGTTGGACAGGTGTGTTCTTACCCACCAGCTCATCATGCTGATGGATGCTGATGCTGGTTGCTCTTCAGAACTCTCCTCTTCCTGCAGCGCGTGTCACTTGGATTTTTATTTTTTGTATTTGGAGCTCACTTACAGGCACGGAGGAAGCGCAGCAGCTCGTCGTGGTGCTGTTGGTGTGAGAGCTGATGACTTGCTGGCTGGAGACATCCTCTCTTTCCCAACCCAGAGCTCCCTGGCAGGGCCTGGCGGATGATTGAAGGGTTATTTGCCGTGCCAGACAAGTGGCTTCATGTTTCCCTCCTGCATTCCTGGGGCTGAGTACTGTGCATAGCGATGTGCTCTCAGCTACGTGCTGCTTACCTGAATCATGTCTCCCCTGTGCACGCAGCTTGCGTGGAAGTCGGGGCTCTCCCTGTCCAGGCTGCTCTGTCCCTGTGCCACCCGAGTGCTTTTATGACAGGCTAATGAAATTAAGGTGTGGAGGGTGTGGTGGAGGCTCCCAGGAGTGTCCGGCTGTGTCTGCGGTGGTGAAGGCGGCTGTGCCTGCTCTTACCACACCTCCTGAAGGAATGGTTTTCGGAAGCTGAACCCGGTGACCCAGTTACCGACCTCTGGGTTTGGATTGCTGCCAGGAGCTCTGCGCTGAGGCTCCTCATCCCCTTTTGTGCAGGCCCTGGGTGGAAAGCGGCCATGCCAAAGCTCAAAACAACTTGGCAAGAGCCAGAGATCAGTGAGATGAAGAGAGGGGAAGGACCCAGTTAATCCACCTGACCTGTGCCCATCCCTAGGAGAGCAGAGGAGAGAGAACACAGTGAGATCTCCTGGTGTTCCTGCCTCCCTGCTGCTCCTCTTTCACATGGAGCTTTCATCCTGTTTCCCGTGGCGATGGGCTGGGTTGGGCTGCTGGCAGATCCTGCCCTGGGGCAGTATGGCAGGAGGAAGCAATTCAAAATTGTGCCATTCAGAGGCAGGCTCTGGGGGGTGGTGTGTGAAACACCAGCAGCTGGGCTCTGTACCAATATGCAAAACTGAGCTTGGCAGCTTTTGGGGAAGGCTCTGCAGGGTGTTGGTTCCTTCCTCCAGTGCTTTGCAGGAGTGAGGATCAGCTTGCCTCCCCTTCTAGTGAGCAGGGCATCCTCAGGGGTTGTAGGGTCGAGCATTTGAGGGCAGACTGTCACCAGGCAGGGAAGTCCTCACACTGTTTTTGGGCAGGAACACAACTGTCTGTACACTGAGGCTGCAGGGCAGGGGAGCTGGGGCTGTGCGCTGCTTGGGCTGGGAGGAGAGGACAGCACTTGTCATTCAAATAAAAAGGAACCACTTTAGTATGAAAATGGGGGGTGCAGAGGGGCATTGTTCAGGGGTGGGATCTGCAGCCACTCAGGTCTGAGGTGTGAGGAGAGTGCAGTGTGCCTTACAGGGGAGTGTGGAAAGATGTTTTATGTTGCTCAGGTGATTTTCTAGCGGCTTGATGCCTGTTACAGGCAAACTCTGTTGGCAGGCTTTCCTCCCAGCTCCAGCAGGGAGGAGGAGGACTGAGGAACAGTCCAGAGACCATTTCCCCCCCCCCTCCCCAAACAAGCCAGATTAATTGTTTGCTGTGGCATGGCCATGGGGTCAGCGCAGGGGGATGTTTTCTGGCTCAGATGGTTGTGTGACACAGAGTTCAGTCCATGGTGGGTGTGCCCTGCTGCTGCTCCTGAATGTTTTTTTTGTGCAGATTTTTCTGAGGTGGCTCTCTGGAGCTGCACACCCATCTGACTTTTACCTAGTCATGAGGTGTGGGGTTTTTTTTTTTCTGAGTGCTTGTTCTTTGCTTGGCCTCAGCATCAACGTGATGAATGGTGCTTAGAGGAGCTGTGAACTCATGTCCCATCCTGGAGAGTGTGTCAGCTGTGGTCCGGTGCAGCTGTTTCCTTCAAGGATGCTCGTGTGGATGGAAGTGACTGTAAACCTGTTTGTGTAAAGCTTTCCCTGCCGTGACTCCAGTCATCCTTCGTGTTCCTGTTGTTCCATGTTGCTGCTGCTCCTGGAAACCACAGCACCTTCTTTCCAGAGCTGAGGGTGGGGGAGATGTGTCAGGGAAGGTGGATGCCCTTGTCGTGCCTGGCTTCCACAGGAATCGCATGCAAAGGACACTTCATTGGCTGAGGTTTCCTTCCCTCTGCCCCCGAGGCACCAGGAGTGTCTTGGCTTGTGTGCTCAGCTCAGGGAAGAGAGGCTGCTCTGTGCCTTGGTATCAGGGTAAGCCTTTAGGGTGCCTGGTGTTTTTCAGCTGCCCTGTCTGGCTTGGCACCACTCTCCTTGCATGTCCCATGCATGGCTTTCAGCTGCCAGAGCAGAGGGCCACTCACCCAGCTTGCTCATGGACAGCCTGGTGTTGGATCTCATCCTGCAGCACAGGAAAAAAGCAGCTCCACGGTGCTGCCTCCTGGGGTTTTCTTCTTCCATCAAGTCCTGTGACAAGTGCTGGGCTCCTGCCTTGTGTCTCAAACTGTGTAGGAGACAGCAGGGTTGAGGCTGTCGGAGCTCTGGTGTTGTTTTGTGGTGCCGGGCGAGCGTGAGGCAGGAGAAAAGCTGAACTTGCAAATCTGTTCCTGGTAAGTCATGCCAAGGACTGTTTGAACAGTGCTAATCCCAGGTGTCTCTGGAGCAACCTTGTTTACAATGCCAGCGCTTCAAATGGGTGTTCTGACAGAAACTTTACGCAAGCCATTTGCTTACCAAAGCTCTCCGGGTTTGGGAGATTGGTTTTCAGACCTCATTGTGCCATCTCCTTGTCCCAGCGTTTTGGAGACACCCTGCAAAGAGACTGGAACCTTTTTGGGGATCACTGGGATCCATTTATGAGCTCCATCTGTTTTTCCATGGGAAGTGCTGCTGGCAAATTGCATGTGAAATAGCTGGTGGCTCTGGAGCCACAAGAAATCCCTGCCCATTACACGGAGCAAAAAGATTTTGAGGAAAATTTTTGGAGCATGCTAAATATTGTAATCCCTGCAGTCAGTCTGCTGCTGGGGCTGGGGCTGGAATCGAGCCTTTATGCTCATGGTTTTTTTCCCGTTTACTTGTGTATTAAATGCTGCTCTTCCACTTGCCGGGTTCAGCCAGATTTGTCAGTTCTTAATTGATGCAGTGGTGGTCATAGTTGTGTTCAAACTGCAGTGATGTGTGACAGGCTGTGATCTGGGTTACCTAGTCATGAAATTGTGCTGTTCCCTTAGCTGGCACACTGGGACTTACATCCAGGCTTTTCAAGCCATTCTAAAGCGTGACAGCTTTCATCCTGAGAAAAAGAGAGTAAAAGAGGGACTTTAGCCTGAAAATTCTCTGAATTGATTTCCAAAGGATTGCTTGTAGTTGCATCACAGGAAGCTTTGTTGGTTTTTGCTCTGGGGATGAGGCTGAACTAGGTGAGAGACGTGTGAGACAGTGGTGATGATGTGTCTCACAGCTGCAGCTCAGTTGCCTCATGTTCATGTTTTTATTTTACCTTTGCCTTGTGGTTTGGACTGTGTTTTTTCATTTTGCTGAAAGTCTAATTGAGGCTGTGTCTTTGGGGTCTGGCATCCCCAGTATGCCACGGGGTGTGGGATAATTGAGGAGGGAGCCATCCCTGGGGATGGCAAGACCCGAGCTCCAGCTGTGATAATGGGCTGTTAGAGTGTGTTCTGAAATGTATGCCCTTACCCTGGGAAACTGACTCCAGGCAACACGGAGTGGGGGCAAAAAGACCTGTGAAAAATGGGTGCTCCTTTTTCCATGAGGGGAAAAAAGCCAAGGAAAACAAATCCAACAGTCGCCTTGTCAGATATGTCACGGGAATGTCCTTATCCAGCCCCTGGGCTGGACTCAGTGCTGCTAATTACAGCTTTTCTCGCTGCTGAAAGGAAAAGTTTGAATCTGTTCACCCTGGGTTTCCCACAGCAGCGTTTTGGAACAGCACCAACCCCATATCTCCATGCCTGGAAGCTCTTGTCCAGCGCCAGAGACTGGGCTGCTGTTTGCACCAAGCCTTGGATTTGTGAGCACCCACTGTGGCTGCAGGTCTGGGAAAACCACCTCTCTGTCTCTCTGGAGTGTCCTGAACTTGCCTGCTGCAAAAGGCCCTGCAAAGGTGCTCTGGACCCTAAGAGATGTCGCTGTAAAGGTCCCAAGCACAGGACTGCTGTCCTTTCTGGCTCTGGCCTTGTTTTTGGCTCTGTCCTGCCCGAGGATCTGCAGCTCAGCTCTCCCTTGGGTGCAGTGCTTCCCGCCTAGCAGAACTGGCTGGTTTTCAGGAAAATAAACAGGCCTTCTCCTCTGGAGCTGGGAGTCCCGGGCTGCTGCACAAGGGGAGAAGGTTGTAACCAAACGACCCTTTCATCGCCTACCTCTACCTGTGCTGCCTCTGCAGCTGCTCTGGAGCTGGGCTGTGTCTCATTTATAACACTCTGCATTCGGGGGACAGCTTTGTGTTCTTGTTTCTGAATTCTCCAAGAGGGGAACCCATCCCTAACCTTTCCATTTTTTTGCACGTGGCTGTGTTTCTGTTGGCAGCCCAGCATTAAGGAAGCCTGTGGGATGCTGCTGGTGGGGCTGTGGTGTTGTGAGCCCATGGCACACAGCTGGGCAGGGCAGCAGGGCAGGCTCTTATCTGAGCCTGTGGGATACTCAGTGCTTTCCCAGCACCAGCTCCAGGTCGTGCAGTGCCCAATACAGATGGATGTTCACAGCTTTCCACTGCTGGTCTAACCTCAAGCTTATTAAAAGCCCACAGGACTGTGTCTTCCCCTTCCTCCTCCTGCTTCCTTCCCCCTCCCTTGGCTTGTCAACACCAGGTTTTGAATAAATCATCTAGGATGTGATCACACAGGAAATTCGCGATTTTTTTTTTTTTTTTACAGCCAAGTTCGGAAGTGAATTCAGCTCTCCAGGGTTTCAGTCCTGTGCTTTTTAATCACGAGGTTCCCCATCCTTTCTACTCTGTCACTTGTGACATGACGTCTCCCTGGCCGTGTAAGCTTTTCCCCTGCTTCTGCCTGGCCACAGAAACAATAGCTGCTGGAAATGCTCTTCAGGAATGGCTGGGGATTGCCTGTGGAAAATGCAGATTTAATCTATGTTAGGTCTTTTTGTTGTTATTTTGTATACAGCTTGGTTATCCTTTTCCTTCAGAGAAAAGCAAAGCCCTTGTTCTTGCAGCAGAACTCACCACTCCTGATGTGTTCCTCGCTGGAAGTAACACGCTCAAAATCCTGCATCCCTTTGTGCATCTTTGCTTTATTTTCTTTTTCTTTGTGGGTGGGAGCTTTAGGAGTATAATGGGCAGATTAGCAACTGTATTTGTGGAGTAACCCATCTTTGTGCAGGTCTGGCTGGAAACCAATTAAGCTTGTCTTGATCTCTAAATGAGATTTTTGTCGAACGGCCTCACCCAACAGCCTTGTGCATCCATTAATAGCAGGGTGGGATGGAAATAGCTGAACGAGTGAAGATCTGGTGTTGGATAAACAGAGAGGCGTTGGCTGCGGGGAGGTTCCCGGGATTCGTGCGAACTGCCGCCTCTTTGTGTGGTTGTTTTGTAGCTCTGCTTCTTGAAACCCGGGATTAGGAGTGTTTGGCTCCCAGTGCGCAATCCCCTGTGGTAGCAGGAGTGGGGTTGGAGGGAAAAGCTGCTGGATGAAGAGGGAACATCCCGTGGACTTCATTCCTGTGCTGGCCCCCATTCCTGTGACGTCCCTGGGGCGAGGGCAAGGGTCTGTTTGGGAACTCCTTGTGACTCTCACCTGCAGGTCCCCCGAAGTGCCTTGGCCTGGTCATGTCTGTCTGGTCTTAGATTGCTTTTTAGCCTGAAAAACCCCTGTGGCTTTCCAGGGGGACACACCACCTGGCCAGGCTGGGGGTGTTTGCTGTGGCTGTGATGAAAACCAGTCCGGGAACGGCGCTTCAGTGCGGCGTTTTTGAAGAGAGCCGATTAAGGAGAGATGCCTTTAATAAGCTGTGCCTTCGGGGAACCCTTCTATCTCTGTCCCAGACACTTTCTGCATCAAGATAAGGTTGCAGAGCAGCTGGATCTGTGCTCTGCTCTGGGAGGTGTAGGAGGGGGAAGGGCACTAGGATTTCTTCTAGGGTGCGAACATTCATTACGGTCGCTTTTATTTGTAAAGTAGCTACAGATAAGCCATGCACAGGTGGTACTTTCTTCCCTGCATGCCTGGCCTCACTGTTATGGACAAAAGATGGCGAGAGTGATCTCAGGGAAAGGGGGAAACAAAAGCACTGGGTGAACTTGCAGGGTGCAGCTGCTGCAGATGTGCTGTGACATGCAGCAGACCACCCTTCTGCCCCGCTTGGTCCTCTCCTAGGGGTGCACAAACCAGCTTTTCCCTGCATGCCCAGAATTTTGCTCTCCATCTCCTCACTCCCCAAGTTCCAAAAGCTCTTGGGTTATTCGTGGAAGTGCTGCTTTTTTTTCTTCTCCCAGTGTGAAAGTGCCCAATAAGACACGTGGGTCTAAAGGCATGGAATGCTGTGCTGAAGCCCACGTATCAAATCAAGGAGGTCAAGTTGTGGACCTTGAGATTGTGGCATGGCCAAACCCAGTCAATTTCTGTGCTGGGGAAATTTAGGTCAGCTTGGGAATCCTGAATCCACAAAGATCTGGATCTGGATGAAGCAAATGCCTTCCAGGCAAAAGCCTCAGAAAAATCTAAAACTGAGATGACTGGAAGATGGTTTCAGTGCTTGGGTGGGAGTTATGGCGAGAGGAGCTGGAACAACCTCCAGGACTGGTGCTGTTTTGCTTTTTTAGGATGCTCTTGACTGAAAAGCTGCTGAGTTTTGATGCCAGTGAGAGAGAAAAATACCTGGTGGCAGGGTGTCCCCCCGACTTCATCCTGCTGTCGTGGGGCTGAGGCGGTTTGGTGCCGTGATCTGATGAGGCATGGCAGCCGTGCCCTGTGGAGATACCATCTCCTGGGAGGAAAATGTAAAAATAACCACGTCTTTGGCTGTGTCTTTGAGTTGCGTGAGACTGCAGCAAAGGAGGTGGGGGATGAAATGATATCCATGGAAATTAGGCAGGAGAAATGAGCCTTTTCCTAGGAGGCACATCTGAAGGAAAGGTCTGAAGACCATGAGGGAAATGTCCTCGCCCTCCTGGATTATGCTGGGGTGCAGGGGACACGCTGGAGCTGGGCTCTGGTGTGGTTTCAGAGGATCCCCCGTTGTTCCCTGCCATACTCCTCCTCACTGTGGGCTGAAGGAGGTGCAGCCCCTTATGGGTTCCTGCACCTCATCCCATGCCGTGGCTCCAGGGTCTAGACAGGTGACACAAACCCTTGAGAAAGGCTGTGTCCTGCCCAAGGCTTTGGAAACCTGTTGGACCCATTCTTCCACCTCCTTGCTTTTCAGAGCTTTTATGGAGCAGGTTTGTTCCTCCATGGGGGACCACTGAAGTGTGGAGCCAGGAATAAGCTGCGATGGATGGCAGACTGCTCCCAGCGTAAGCAGGCTCAGCTAATTTCATCTGTGGTGGACACGATCTCCTTTGTCTCCCAGTTGAGCTAAATACACCCTTTGGGTTGTGGTTATGGAGGCTAACTCCCTTTTTGATTATGGAAAACACACTGACACGGGATGCAGCTGGCTGCCTCCAGATGGAGCTGGGAGAAGGGTGGGATTGGGGCATCCCGTGGCTGAGACTCTCTCCTGCTTACCTGTATCTGGACCAGGGCCAAAGTGTGGGATGCTTGATGGGCATCTCTATGGAGGGCTTCAGCTCCAGAGTTTTGTGTGATGCAGGTTTTGGAAGCATGAGGAGCTCCAGTGTAGCCATAAGCTTTCCATTGTCTGACAGGTTTTAAAGTTTAGTGGCTGAGCTGCACCTATCTGGGCATGGCTGGTGGATTCAGCACAGGGAAAGGTCCCTCTCCATCTTTGAATAACTCACATAAGCAGCAGTTCCATATTTCTGGATGCAAAGGCAAATAAGAAAGCTGTTGGTCAGCTTGAGCAGCAATTGGAAGAAGTTTTAGTCTTGGGAGGCAAAAGGGGAATTAAAGGCCAGTGGTGAAATGGAATGTGTTAGTCCAAAGGTGCCACCTGGGTGTGTGTGTGCCTGGGATTAGGCACAGAACACACAAGCTGTGTGTTGAGGAATGCCTGTTTGCACCCTGTTCTGTCTGTGTGGGTGCTCTGCCAGAGCTGCTGGGTGGGTCTTTGGTTGCTTTATCTCCTGAGATTGGTCCTGTGTGACAGCATCTCCCACTCCTCTGTGTTTGGCCTCACAAGGGTCCTTGAAAGATCAGAAAGTCACAACAGGTAAAAGGTGCTGCTGCATCTTCCCTGCCATGCTGGCCTCAAAGCCAGTAGTCACTTTAATTTTTTCAGCCCTCCCTGTTGCTGGCTTCAGAGGAGCCAGGAAAGCAGTTCATGAGGAGAGCTTTAGTGAAATGTGGCTTCAGGGTCTCTAATATTGGCAACTTCTGAGTTAAATACCCGGTGTCAGCCATGCAAGTGCCTTGTGCAGGTATTTGCTGGGGGCTGGCAAAGCTGTATTCCCCCATTTGCTGCCCTGGTGTGTGACCAGCTTATCTCTGAGCAGCTGGATTTAACCCTCTTATCCACCTCTGTGCCAGCCCTTCACACTCTCCTGCTCTCTGTCCCAGCATGCTGGGAAAAGTCTGGATGACTTCCATGGGAAATGGGTGTTTGCCCACCCTGAGATGATTACTTCTGTTATGTAAAAAGAAACAAAACAAAAAATGCACCAGCGAAACTCCTGGATTGGGATAATTAAGCCAATTGAAGTGTTTAAGTCAATGTTTAAGTTTAATTAAAAAAAAATATATATGTCTATATATATATGTCTCACCATGGTTCCTAAAATAATGAGCCACTGACCTGCTTTATCCCTGATTTGGCTTACAGAGGAGAGGTAAATTATCATGGAAGCATAGAATGTCCTGAGCTGGAAGGGACCCTTAAGGATCACTGAGTCCACCTCCAGCCCTGCCCAGGACATCCCAAGAATCACACCATGTGCCTGAGAGTGTTGTCCAAATGTTCCTTGAACTCTGTCAGCTTTGGTGCTGTGCCCACTGCCCCGGGGAGCCTGTTCAGTGCCCAACCACCCTCAGGGGGAAGAACCTTTCCTTAATATTCAGCCTAAACCTCCCCTGTCACAGCTTCATCCTATTCCCTCAGGTTCTATCACAGGCCACCACAGAGAAAAGAAGGGTACCGGCCCCAAATTTCAGATAAAAGTAGGGGAAATCAGATAAAAGTAGGGGAAATCAGCTTCACCCTTGAAAGATCAGCTCCTTGTCCTGTGTGGCAATTTCTGGGTTTGTTAGTTTAGGGAAGCAGAGAATTTTTCTCCAGGGGCAAGGCAGTTTGTCCTTCCTTTCCTGGTGTCTCTGGACAGAGCAGCCCTCCACTGTGGGGCCAGTTTTCAGCTCAGAAAGGTGAGCTCTCACCTCCCTGCCCTTGCACTGTCCCTAAGCCAGGAGGATGCAGGAGCTGTGCCCTGGGAGGAGGCGAGGAACCACATCACACCTGGGAAAGCCATGAGCATTTCATTCTGCAGAGCCAGTGCAGTGGGAATGGCAACCCCTCGGTGGTGGGTGAAGTGAATAGATGTGAAGAGACACGTTTATTTATCAAAACACTGATCAGTGCCCAGGGAAAGGGGCGTGTTTGGGGGAAGGGGCGAGGCAGCACGGCAGGGTGTGGATCACCGGAGACCACAAACACAGCTGCGAGTGCCTGTGTGCCCTGGTAACTCGAACTCATTGCTGCTGGGAGTCCCTGCCTCAGACTGCTGCCACAGATGCTGTGCTCCTTATTAAGCTGCTGAAGTAATTGTAGTTTGAATGTTTCCAGCAGGGCAGTTCACAGGAGGAGGAGGAGGCATTCCTAGAAACCCTCAGTGGGTGCCATCCTGGAGACTCAGTGTCTTTGGCTGGTGGTGTTCTAAAGTGGGCCTGGGGTTGGTGCTGATTTTCACAGCTAGGAGGTAAATATGAAGACAAGGCAGTGATTTGGAGCTGTGCATCAGCATTTTGAGCTGTGATTAGCAAAAGAGGCAGTTTGGTAGCAGGGCAGCTGCTGGACCCATGGTGGAAGGGCAGTGCCTGACCCTGGTGTGACTGCTGAGTGTGCAAGGGAGTGCTGCACATGCATAAAAGTGAGGAAACGTTTTGTGCTGGGGAGTGGGAATGCTCCTCTTGCTTTTTCATCAAGCAGCTATAAAATGGCATCCAGCAGCTCTTCAGCCCATGCCTGGAAGCCAAAGCCAGGTGCATGTGATCCTGAACAGGGCACGGGGACATCTGGATGTTTATTTATATTTGAGCTGCATTTGGCCACTGGAACAAACACTTGCAGAAAGTGGCCTTAGCCTTGGCTCAGCATCCTGCATGCAGACCACAGGTAGTCCTGAAGGGAGTCTCAGCCTGATGAAAGCACTTTAAGCCATCAGTAGCAAGAGAAGGAGATAAGATCGACAAGCTTCGGTGTTTGGGAGCCCCATACTCCAGGATAAATCACTTTCAAAGCAAACAATTCTAATGTTGCTGCACGGGGTTGGGAGAGGACAATGCAGAAGAGATCCTAATGGATCTGTGCCACATATCACCAGGGAGACAGTCCCACAGTGAGGAGACCCTGGAGGGGTGGCTGGGGCAGTGTTTGGGGGCAGCAGCCTCTGTGTCCCTTCCCACCTGCTGGCTGCAGCCTTGTGTGAGCCAGCAGGCAGGTGTGGATGGAGTTTCTGCAGCTGTGAAGCTGATGTCAAGCAGTGTTATTCCCTATTTGCTTCCAAAACTCATCCATTGGCTCTGCCTGCTGTGGGGCAGAGAGGTGGGGACCAGGTGAGATGTGACACAGATCTGCACTGGCCTCTGTGTTGCCCTCTGCCAGCCCCCTGAAGCCCTGTAAGAAATGTCTGCTCTGAAAAAGTGATTTCTGCTGGAATGTGGGACTGAAAGTGCTGCAGTGCAACGTCTCACTGCCGAGGAGAGTCCCCGTTTTGTCTTGTCCCGTTGGTCTGAATGAAGTAATTTATAAGGACGTTTTCCATGAATCAATAAATCCATGCTTTGCTGCTGTGCCTGGGAGGTTTAATTTGCTCTAGATACTGCACGGAGTATCTCTGTCCTGAATTGCACTGCGAAGTTCTGCTCTTTGGGAGGGGATGAGGATACAGATGGATCTTCTGGGAACAGGCTGCCGGCATCTGATTGTGCCTGATCGCTGTTAATTGTGCACCTCCTGGTGTGGCTAAAGAGTTCAGGCAGGGTGTAAGAGCAGTAGTTTCCCCTCTGTGTGGAATTTGAGGGCTTAATCCGTTGTGCCCAGCATTTTCTGATGTTTCAGATCTCGAGGAAATTGAAGCCAAAAAAAAAAAAAAGAAAAAAAAGGGAGTGGTGGGATCATTGTCCTTTGAAGGAGACCACAGTGAGGAAATCTGGGTTACAGGTAGGTTTTCCTTCCACATCTCTGAGAGATGCTTCCTCTCAAGAGGAATTGAAAAATTCCTGTTGCTCTGTGCCACCTCTCCTTCCACAAGCTGTTTTTATTGGAGGCAATGCACATGTGTGACAGATCCTGCCACTGGATCTGCCTGGAAAAAGAGGGCTCAGAAGCACAGCTCTGCTACACAGAGGAGTCAAAGGTAACCCCAAACTCCCCCAGTCCTGAGCTTGTTTCCCTTGCTTTGTCTGACCACTGTGGTCTGGTGAGGCTGGAGCTGTGGTCATGGATGGATGAGGGGACCTTTCTCTCTGCTCTGCACTGGGGGTTTGGGGTTGTTCCTCACTGGATCTTGTGCACAGTGGGTGTTTTGGAGGCCTCTGAACTGGTGGGGCATGGACTGGGTCAGCTGTCCCTGTGAGCACCTCTCCATCCTGTTCCACCTGCCTGGCTGAGCCCCCAGGGACCCCTCCCCTTCTCCTCCAGAGCAGCTCCAAGATCATTTTATATCTCTTGGAGGTCAGAGCTCAAGCTGGAGAATCCAGGAACGTTCCCAGAGCCAAAACACGCCGTGGCAAGCGGGTGTGTGCCTGGTCTCTGCTTCTCATTTCCTTCGTCGCTGCGAGAGCAGTGGGGCTGCACATGGGGTTTCAGCGGGATGTCCCCTCTTTTGTTCCTATATATTGGAAAAGTCTGTGCATGTGTTTATATTTAAAAACAGTATGTATAGATTTCAGCATGGCCCTTTGTGAGCTGTGCCCCTCAGGACTGGTGTGGCTGGATGAAGGAGGGATGTAGTTCACAGCTGCCTGCCGGCCTGTTGCACTGGCAGCTGTGTGATGGTCCTGCTGGTCCAGCCATTCTTGCACTTGGAAATAACAGGTGTTGGCAGGGAGTGATCCCAAACCTGCTCAGACCCAGCTAGGGAGGCTCCCTTTGAAGTGAGCAGGCTTTGGAATAAGCCTGGCAGCACCAGTGTTGCTGTTATTTGTAACGTAACAGCGGGGCAGGCCTTTCCATGTGTGCCTATCCTGCATTTTCCATGCCCTCTTTCCCAAATGCCTGCTGGTGTGTTGGAATGAAGCAGATGCAGCTTCTCGTGGTGGCAGGGCTGGATGTTGGGCTTGTTGCCCATCCTCTGGGACAGCAAACACAAGGTCAAACAATGGCCGTGCCAACGGCAAAGTGGAGCAGCCATATAAAGTTGTCATTTTAAATAATTGCCGTAAGGGTTTATCCTCCCTCTCTTCCACCCCTTCCCCATGTTCTTCCCCATCATTGTCTTTCCCCACCCACAACCTGGGGGCTGCCTGGATCTCTTCAGGGTTTATGTGAGAAGGGAAATGTTATGTACGTAATTAAACCCGTCGTAGTGCTGGATGGAAATGGGATTTGGTGCTTACCGCTGTGACTCTTTCTCATGCATGAGGGTGAACTGATTGATTACTGAGGTTTGAGATTAAATATTCCCCTGAGCTCCACTGGCATTTAGTGTGGTGGGGGGAGGGCAGAGGGAAGGGGTGGAGGGGATTTATGGTTTTCCTCCAAGGCAAGGAGAGTACAGGAATGTCTGCTGAGCACATCCCCTTCTCCTGGTCTGCAACACTGGCTGTAACAAGCTCCTGGCACTGGTGTCTTGGGCACCAATAAAGCAGGTGTCTTACTCCATATCCACGATGGTGGATGGGCTGCTGGTGGGCTTTGCAAGCCCCTCTCACTGCTGCATTGAGCATCCCATTGCATCCCGCCCAGCCCCTGTAAACTCAGCTGCCTCCCCACCTGCCCACACCTCATTGCTGGCTCGGATCCATCCCAGCCTGGCCGCGGGGTAGACCTGCTGTCCCTGCCTTTCTCCTTAGCAGTGCACCTTACTTGTTTGTTTTCCTTAATTTCTTTTAATCCGAAAACCCCTCTGTGTTTGGTTTCGATGGGAAGGGAGGAAAACCCCTCCTCGAGTGCGTGGTGGGTTGGAGACGCCGCCTTCACCCGCTTCCCTTGAAGTCTAATTTTAGCTGAGGGCGACGGGATCCCTCCAGGGTATGGCAGAGATTTCCTATCAGCTGCCTAGACCTTAAGGAACAGCACACACAAACAAAAACACCACAGAAGCACTTCAAGGTTTATTTGGGTCAATTCTTTTTTAAAAAATGGGTGTGACTTATTTTTCTTTTACGAGCAGCCCCTGCTGCACACGCTGGCTTTGTTCTGCTGCAGTCGGGTATTTCAGGTCTTCCAAGATTTAATCAGAATAATTAGTTACTGTCTGTTTGTACCTTCTGTTTCTGTTGCAGGGTTACCAAAGGGCGTATTTATCTTTCAGAGGGCTGCCTAAGTGTCGCTCAGTCATTAAAGCATCCCATTTCCTCCCAAGTTATCTGTCATGAGGCTTACGTAAGTAAACAGATAAATAAATAAATGGAAGCAGGGAGCGTGGGGATGGTGCTGGTGGATTCTGCTTGGGGTGGGGAGGGGAGGTTTTACGAATTTTTCCTGATTGTCACGGGTTTAATTGTGAGTTGCCTGTGGTTCCCAGCCCATCATGTGGTGATCAGAGGACTGAGTGTTTGGATTGGCGCTGAACGACCCCGGCAGTTTAATGAGGCTGCTCTCAGCCAAGCCTTCACCCCGCTAAACTGGCAAGAGCTGTGCTGCTCCCTGTCATTTCAGGAGCAAGGGGGAGAAAAAACGCCTTGCAGGAATGAAAGGCTTTTTGCTTTCGCTCGTACAGTTACAGCTTTGACTCCTTAACCCGGTGGTATCCCTTATAAAAATCACAGCTCTATCTGGAAATAAGTTAGCACTGTAAGTTTGGCAGGATTGGGAATTAGCTGTTTCTCAGCCTGTATCTGCATGCTTGGTTTGGGAAGGGGGAGTGTTAATGCACACATTTCCCATCTCTAGCACAGGAGATGAGGAAGACACAGGAAGTCACTGCAGAGGAGGGTGGGATGGCTGGGAAACCTCACAGGGAGAGCACTGAGGTGCTGGACCCAGCCCTGGTTCGTGCCTGGAGCCCGAGTGAATTTTGTGATGTTTTCCCTTCAGTGTTTGTCACCAAGAGCAGATGAGTGACCCTGTTCTGATGGCAGTGTGGGGCTGGACAATTTGGTTTTTTCCCCCTCGGTTTCTCTCTCTTCCCGAGATGTTGTGGTAGGTTCTGAGGTGCTGGCTTGTCAGCTGCCTTTTGCTGCCTCATTTATCATGTCCAATGTCCAAGCCCTGGGAGCGAGAGTTTGGAGTGCATGCTGCTTCCCTGATGGGTTTAGATGCTTTAAATCCAGAAGCAGCCTTTGCCATCAGTTTTCTGCTTTCCTCTGTGAGAGGGAGCATAAATTTTTCAGGTTGGTAGCTTTGTGTTAGCTTTTCTTGGGGATAGAGATGTGCAGCTGGGCTTTGTTCTCCTTCCCTGGGAGAAGCTCATGAAAGGGAAGAGGCCTGGAGGGGGCAAGGTGGGAGCAAAGGGATCTGCAGGGCTTGGGTGGCTTCAGGGAAAATTGCTTGTGTGAAGGTTGAGGTTGAATCCTCTCTCTGTGTTGGGAAGAGTAAAGACGAGCCGCAGTGATGGGGCATGTGTTGGACTCTGCTGTGGCAGAGCTGGGGCTGGGCATGATCCCTACATCCTGTCCCAGCTCCAGAGTAACAATTTGGAGACATGCTGGCAAGTCCTCTGTCCCCTCTGGCACCGATGTCACAACCAGCACCGTGTTGCCAGAGGCCTTTGCTCTTTCTGCTCCGGTGTGTGTGGAGGTGGGAAAAGTCCTGTTTGATGGAAATACTCTTAAGAAAACCTGTCAGCCTGATTTTTCCCTTGATGTTTGCCCAGCTGGAAAGCTGGTGGCGGTTCAGACAACACTTCCTGAAGCACTGGCAATGTGTGATGTGCAGCACAGCCATTGCTGCTGCCTGGCATGGTCCCTCCAGCCACAGCCAGGGGTGCTGGAGAGGGTGGCAGGTCTCTAATCCCCATCCTACTCCCTGCTGCTTCACTGAGCCTTTCACAGATCTGCTTGGTTTGGGCAGAGGGAGAGGTGGGGAGGAGGAGAATGAAAGCACTGAGGGGAAGGGAGATGACAGAGTGGTGAAGAAGATGCTGGGAAGGAAAGGAGATGATGTGGCTCGTTTGCCTGATGCTTGAGAAGTTGCTTAGTTAAATTAAGTGCTCACTAGGGAGCCTCATTTGGTTTTTAAATAGCTTTGGAGCATGTGAATGCTCTGTGTTCTCTCTTCTTTCTGCAGGGTGAGCCACCTCTTGTCCCCATCTCTCTTTGAAGAATATCCCCGTTAAAAGTCGAGCTTAGGATGTGGGAGGGGAAGCTTGATGGTCACTTGCTTTCAAAAAGCCCTTCAAAATTCTCTCCAGACCATCCATCCTTTGTGGTTTTCCAGTCTGGACACTGCAGGATTTGGCGATTGGAACTGACCACATGTTCCCTCTCCAGCAGAGGCCAGGGCATGCCAGGAGCTCTGGTGTTCATCACACAGCACCAGCTGGTCTGGGATGAGCTGGCTCTTCCACCCCCTCTCCTTGAGCATCCCACTTAAGGCAGAGGATGATGCCCCTTTGGCTTTCCTGTTCTTTTGCAGGGCTGTGTATTTCTTCTTTTCCTTTCAGCCAACTGAAAAACTGCTCCAAGAGACTGAAGAATGATTTTGAGCACCTTATTTCTCTGGTTGTCCCTTGGTGCAGAGCTGGATGTTATTTGTGCACTTGATCATCCTGTTACCTGCTAAAAGAAAATCATAGTGCTTAGTTTTATTTAATTTCTGTAGAGAATGGAAGCATCTCAAGCTGTTTCCTTTTCTTTGTCTCCAGAGTAACACACTCAGTGACGGAGGGTGCCAAAGGCAGGCACAAATCCTGAGGATGGGGATGCAAACAATGTTTGATCTCCAAAAAACTCTGTCTCAGTCAAGGATGGGGAATATTCCCCACACCGTAGCCACGTTAGGGAGTTCATCTGTGTCCCCCCGTGCAACCAGATTGTGGCCACCAGGTGCCACTGAGGTGTCCCCAGACATGGGGCTCCCTCCCTGCTCTGGTCCTCCACCATGTGCCCACCAGCCCAAATGTGGTGGGGGAAGGTTTGGGAGGAGCACACCCCGTTTTCCTCATAAAACTCCAATCAAGAGGCTTGGCCTGGTTTAGATTTTAAAAATAACTTGCACATTTGGAAGCTGAAGTTTCAGAAGGGCTCCAAACGGGAAAATGGCTTTGATCGTGACAGTCCGAGATCAAGGGAGGGCTTTTTAGGTTTGCTGCATCAGCTGGAAAATATATTGTAGTGTCTAGACTTTATCATCCTCAAGAAAGGCTCTTTTTTTTTTTCCCCTACTCTACAAAAGGTCTAATCCAAAGCCCATGTACAGTTGATAGGAGGGGCTTTGATTGTGTTCATGTTGAAAGAGGCGGAGATGAGTTTGGGCTTGGAAGGACTCAGACCTTTGCAGGCTCCGCTGTTCCCGCTGGAGTTGTGTCAGCACTGGAATGAGGAGGCTGAGGATGGGGACCAGCTGCGTGCCAGTCCCTCCTCCCCAGAGTGGTCAGTTCCTGCAGCTCGGCACTGCTGACAGCCCAGTGCTCATCCTTTGGCTGCTGTGCTTGTGGTCAGCTGCTCAGACCAGAATCTGCTACAACTGTCTTGGTTTTCTCTGTGTAATAACCATAAATATCCACATTTGATGGTGATGTGGACAGAACTTCAGCATTTTTAGCTTGAGTGTAGAAAATGTATGGTTTTCTCTCCTTACCATTCCATAAGTGGGTTTAAAACTTTTTTTAAAAATTATTTTACTGAATTCTTTTATTACTTTTTTTTTTTTTTTGTAATTCCGAGAAAGAGGAAGGGAAGGATCTTCCTCAAAAGCTGTAGAGAAGGTGAAAATATCTGGCCAGATGGATTTATGGAATCGTTAAAGTTGGAAAAGTCCTCCGAGATGGTTGAGTCCAACGTTTGATCAAACACCACCTTGTCAACCAAACCATAGCACCGGGTGCCACACGCTTGGACTTGAACTTGTTTCTTGAACACCTCCAGGGATGGTGACTCCACCACTGCCCTGGGCACTCTGTCCCAATGCTTAACAACCCTTTCAGTGAATAAATTCTTCCTGATGTCCATCCTGAACCTCTCCTGACATAGCTTTAGGCCGTGTCCTCTTGTCCTGTTCCTTGTTCCCTGGGAGCAGAGCCTGAGCCTCCCTGGCTGCGCCCTCCTGTCAGGGAGTTGTAGAGAGCAAGAAGGTTCCCCCTGAGCCTTCTTTTCTCCAGGCTGAGCCCCCCCAGCTGCTCCTCACCAGAATTGTTCTCCAGACCCTTTTCCAGCTCCCTTCCCTTCTCTGGACACCTTAATGTCCTTCTTGTCGTGAGAGACCCAGAACTGGACACAGCACTTGAGGTGTGGCCTCACCAGTGCCCAGCACAGAGGGACTGACCCTGAAAGGCCACGTAGCAATCAAGCTCCTTGGAATCACGTTGGAATGTGCCCTGTGGAGGAAGCAGAGGCAGTTTTTCTTTGAAACACTGTGTTTTCTGTGCAGGGCTCTGGGGTGTGTTTTGGCAGGTGTGTCATTGGCAGAGTCACCACCAGCCATCTCCTTGGTGTCTCTGCTGCAACACGAGCACACCATGATGCCATGCTCAATGCCTGAGGCTTTGGAGGGGTTGCAGCCTAGTTATGAAAGCTTCATCTGGAAGCTTTGAGAAACATTTGGAAATGTTTTGGAAAACATTTGGATTGAGGATGCTGTCGCTCTGTGCTTGGTTGTTTTACTTTGCTTTGTCCTTGAGCAAGAAAACTGCTGTTGGGTTTCTGTTTGTTTTTTTTTTCTTTCTTTCTTTCCATCAGTTATTCTTTTAGACAAACTTATTTCCAGGGATAAATCAGAGCAAATGCCAGTGTGAAAATAGTCTGTGGTGTAAAATGGCACTAAAATTGTGCTGGAAGGGATCTTGAGAGGTTACCTTGTTCCCAAGGGTAGTTGAATGCACTTATTGGTCTGGAAAGTGATCATCTTTGCTGGGAATTGTTTTGTCATAAATTATCTCAGGAGCAGAGGCAAAAATCTACCAAATAACGCTGTCAGTATGTGTGCACGAGCCTTCCTCAGTTTATTCAAATCATTTGCTGAATAAGTGATGAAAATTAATGCTGGGTTTGTTCCCGGAGCTATTCAAAATAATATTCCAGAGTAACCTTTTCCACCTTGGCATTTGCCAATATCCTGAGAGCTTTATGGTTGAATTGCAGTTACCCACAGTCTGTATTTGACATGGAGCCATCCCTGTTTTGCCCCATTTCTGAGACAACCAGGCCCCAGAAGTCCCACTGGGGTGAGGAGCAGGTTTTCCTTTGTTCCTTGTGAATTAGTTGTGAGTTTTCAGTTTCCCAGGTGGTCAGCAGCCCTGTGGAAATCCACAGCAGCCTCTTCCCTTGACATCTGCAGGTTTAGATAAAGTTGTGAGATCCTGGGCAAAGATCACTGGAAATCCTCATCTGCTTTGAGGCTGAGCCAAGTGATGACTTTCAGTTAATTTCTCCTGCATCTTCCCCTGTCCCAGCTTTGTGTCTTGAACGATGAATCAAAAAAAACCCCCATACCCAAGAGCCTCTACATTAATGTTCCCACCTTTTAAAGGTGCTGCACAGCTCCATGGGGTTTTTTACCTTGTTTACAGCACCCCACTTCAGTGATGGAAGCTTGTGAGAGAGGTTCACCTGGAGCCAGCTTGTTCTCCAGCCAGCTTTGCGCTGGTGTTGGGATCCACACGGCCCAGATGGTGACTGGTTTTCCTTTTCCCAAGCAGTTTCCAGTAGGTGATAGGGGAATTCACCCATCCTTGGCTCTGGGGAGGGCTTGGCGAGCCCCCCTCAGCCCATCTGGCCGTTCAGAGCGAGGATGACTGGCATCAGCGTTATTGTTTGGCCAAACGCACGCGGGGATATCACAGCTTAGATTTGTTACAGATGGGTTTCTGGATATAGTCTGAGGCATTCTGCCAGCCAATTTTATATCTGTGTAAAAGTGATTGGCATCCCCTATAAATAAAGCTGCTGGGGGATTATAAATCTAAATATACTTATTCATTAAATTATTTTTACATTTCCACTGGGTTGTCATGCTGGCTTATCATAAGCAAACCATGCTCTCTGCCTGTGTGTTATCCACAGCTCCAGCAATGCAGCTTCTGAGGCTTGGAAATATTTTTTCACTTGTGTGTGATGCATGAGTGTCTGTGCCATGGGTCTCTTCACTTGGACTTCATCACTGGGAATGACCCTGTCCTGGAGACTGCTGTAGAAGTGGTTGTAAATACAGGAATGTGAGTTTTTCTTTTTGTGAGCATGACTTTGCTGGAGTATTTAGTGGCTGTGACCTGGTAAATGCTATTTGCATGGCTCCTTTGGTGCTGGGAAGGGCTCCTCCATAAGCTTCTCCGTCCTTGTCCTCAGGCAGGGAATCTCTCAGTTTCCTCCTTCTGTGCCGCAGGCTGGGCTGCATGGAAACAGGGGTCTTTCCACCTGGTTTAACCATCCCTGCTGGTTGTTTTGGCTACAGGAGCAAGGGAAAAAGTCCCCCAGACCAGTTCCAGGTTCAGCTGTGAGCAGTGCTGGAGGGATAGCCTGGCCAGACAGCAGCAGAGCCAGGCAGTGATGCAGGCACTGGTAAATCTGGCTTGGTCTTTGAAAATGCTGATGAGAGCACTAAGAACTGCAGCCTCCAGTTTCTCTGGGGTTGGTTTTTTTTTGGTNTAGAGAAACATGTGCCTGAGTGGCAGAATATCAGCTGCCTCACTCTCCTCGGTAATAACGTGCATTGTTGAAAGTTAACCCGTGATTTTAGTTTCATGTCCTGTCCTAATGAAGCTTTAAAGTCCGTCTGTCCATCTGCTCCACCTCCCATCACTGACAATTCACTTAGTCCATTGCCTTATTTTGTCCTTTCTTTCAGATTGGTTTTTCCTCTCAAAAATCTGCGGAGCTGCTGCAATTTTTGTCAAAACAGCCGTGAAGTTAGAAGGGTGTCGTGGAGGTTTTTTTTATTAAGGGATGCAATGAAACCTCAGCCTGTACTAGACACCAGGGAATACACATAAATGTTATGAACATCCAAGCCATAAAGAGTGCTTTAGTTGGATTTGCCATGTTATGAGACAGCAGGGAGCCCACGCTGCAGGGCTCTGTGCAGACATGTGGGTGTTGCTGGGGGGGTATGTTCACCTCAGTGAATTCTCTGATGTCTAATAAATGTAAGTTCATCCTGCAGCCTCACTCTAAAAATGGCTTATGTTGCTGAGATTCACAGAAGGAAATCTTGGCATTCACGTTGGTATTCCTAGTGCTGCTCACCCCACCAAATGTAGTTTTGGGTGCATAACAGGGTCAGGACTGTCTTGTAGGGTCTTCAGAAACTGGTAGCAACCTTTGGATGTCTTGGCTTTTGGCTGGAGCTGGCTGCCAGTCCATGTGCAGTTTGGCTGTGGGGAGGCAGGGGAGGCCATGCTGCTGGAATTCATCCTGAGAGTGAGGGCTGGACAGTGCTGTGGGAAACCTCACCATGCTGCATTGCAGGAAGGCACAGTCTGGCAGGTGAGCAGCAGATGGGGAGGAGAATCCTCACTGGGGGGGTCCTGTGTCCCTGCCCCTGGGTTGTTGCTGGTGCCCAGTGGCTGAGCTGCAGCTGCCTGGTGGAGGTGAGAGGTTGTGGGTTGTGTCCTGGAGGCACCAGGGTTGGTTTGAGCAGAACAAATGTCACAAACTCAGGAGTTAAAGGAAGCATTTTGCCTGATGCTGACTGGGACAGCGGTTACCTTGGCCAGAGCTGTGTGGCTGGTGCCAGCCAACAGGGAGGTGGCTGCCTCTGGGAATGACATTCCCATGTTCCCCGTGTCCTGCTGCAGACCCTCATGCACCTTCCTCCCTAAACCAGCCACAGCTCCTGGCTGGCACGTGTTACCCAGGCTCTGGAGGTGCTGCTGTGGGTGCTCAGAGCATCTGTAAGGTAGCCTGGAGGTGATGGTGTGACCAGCTGGGCTCGGTGCTGCTGGTAGATGGATCCTGTGTGGGTGTGAGATGGTTTCATCACCTTGTCTCAGGGGGAAGGGACAGACTCTGAAAGACCAGGCACCACCAGCTTCCCTGCAGGGATGTGATGGGGTGCAAACAGGACTTGACATTCAGTGTGTTCTTGGTGAGCTGCCAAATGTTTGCATATCAGCCTGCCTTTTACTGGTAGGTGTCAATGCTTCTTTCCAGGCCTGGTTTCCACCAAAACCCGAATTCTTCGAATTCTTCACAGTGTTGGGTTTGGGGTTTTTTTCCCCCCTCTTTGTTTCCTTTCTTCTTTCTCCATTCAGTGCCTTAGTAAGAACACGGCTGAAGTCCTGGGAGCCCAAACTAAACCTGTCTATTACACATGACCCGATTAGACGCCATGGTAATAAGCATTTGAATCTAAAGCTAGATTAGGCAGGGAGCAGTCTGAGGCTGGATTTGCATAGCACGAATTCCTTTTCCATAGGACGTGTTGGCAGTGTTGGTAAATCTTCTGAAAGTGAATTTAGAAAGCCCTGGCGTGTGTCAAGTGCTCCTGGAGATGCTCTTTTCACGAGGCACTCAGCTGGGTAAAAAATGCCTGTGATTGCCTGGAAGATGCTTTTTCTCCTCTCTGCCTGCTCTCAGGGCTTGTGCTGCAGTCCGTGGGGATGAGTAGCTCTTGCCAGCTCTAAAAGTCTGCATTAGGGGCATTTTGAAAGTTTTTTGCCTGGAGAGGCAATTATTTCAGGGTGCTTTCTCATCCTGTGACAATTCTGACAGTAGTGGAGTGAATCTGGAATTTTCAGGTACTCAAATCCAATTTGCAGCTTCCTCAAGCTTTCACTTCAGTGTTACAGGCCTTGTGCTGGAAAATGCTGCAAAGGTTTGTTATCCAAAACCCATTTAATTTCCTTCCCCTGTGGACAGTCAGAAGATTGTGGATGATCTGAGGGTCAGTCTCTCTTTGCATTATGTCATTACCATGTGTTTAGGCTGTCCAGACTGGTGTTCATTTGGGGCAATGGGATGCAGAGGTCAGAGAAGGGGGGAAAATGTTTTTCAATGTTTAAGGGCATTGTCTGCACAGCAAACCTGCAGGCTGTCTGTTCTAGGAAAGGGTTTGAGATGGAGTCATGGGTTTCAATCTTGGTTAGACTTGCTGGGCCCCACTTTATTATCCGTGGTGTTGTCTGGGCTGTGTTGGAAGACCTGGCATTCCGGTGAGTGCAAAGCTGCACCCCTGGGTGGCCTCCATCACCCAACTCTGTTGCCACTTTTGCTGAAAGAGGTGTTCCAAAAGCTGCTGAAGGAATGGGAGAGTGCTGGGGGTGTATTTTCTCACTGCAGGGCTGGGCAGACCTGGGGACAGTCAAATGCATTGCCCTGCAGCCATGGAAGGAGGGGAGCTTTGAGGGAATGCCACCAGTCACTGATCACCAGAGCCCAGCTGTGAGGAGCTCTGCAAGGCCCAGTCACCCCCAGGACTCACCCCTGAAGGTGGAGTTTGGACTGTGGGTAAACCAGACTGGTGTTGATGGGGAGAAGGAAAAATGCCATCACTCCAAAGGTGTCCCCCAGATTTATAGTCTGAGCATGACTCCAGGTGCTCTGGAATACCCTTGGGTCTGCTGGGGTCAGCTGTCCTGGCTGGCTCCCCTCCCAGCAGAAAAGACCTTGACTCCCTGCGAGCTCTGCAGAGCAGGGACTGAAACATTTCTGAATTAGCAACACTGTTTCCAGCACAAATCCAAGGAAAATCGAGGTTCCAACCCCAACCGGCTCGGAAAAGGGCAGCGCTGGTTTGAGGAAGGAGTGGGAGCATCTCTGCAGAGAGCAGGGGCTGCCTGGGGGAGCAGGTGGGTGTCAGGGTTTGGTGCTGCACCCCAGCAGTAGTGGGTGACACAGTGGCTCTCTGAGCCCACCCTGTGACCCTCTGAGCCCACCCTGTGCCCTCAGTGGCCTCAGGGAAGGTGCATCTCTGCTCCTGGGCACGTCTGAAGGGTGGTGAGTCCCAGATATATTAACACCCAGTCTGCTCTCCTGCTGCAGATGCAATTAAATTTAAAAATAGTCAAACACAGTCATGTTCTCTCAGGGTGTCTGAGCCTCTCAGGATCCCCTTGGGTCACTTTTTCGAAGCTGTTATTTGCAATTGCTAGGCTTTTTTTTTTAATGAAAAGGGAGATGATTGTATAAATATCTGCAGGGGTGGGAAGCTTGCGTTTCAGTTTGTGCTGGGTGCAGTGTGAAAACCTGCAAAGAGGAGAAATCCACTCCCATATGTCGCCCTGGCAGGGATGTGACCACTGTTGCTGTGATATTGCCCCTCGGGGGGGGGTTCCTCACTGAAATGTTTGCTCAGGTTGGGTGCAGAGGCTCGTTTTTTGAGCAGTGTATGGAGCTGAAAGCAGGCAGGATGCCTGAAGCTCTAGAGATGCTGTGGATGCCCTGTTTGGACTCCAAGCTCTCTGGGGAAAACCAGATTTGGTTAAATCAATGCACGAGAGGAAAAACTAACAGTCCTGTGCATGTACTCGGTGTGTTTAAATTCGGTTTGTATTGATGCTGCTGATGCTTTCCTGGATTAAGCATTAAAATAGCCTCTATTGATTTTTAAATGCATCCCCCTGGGACCTCCACTGGGTTGATATTCCCCTCTGGATGCTCCAGCTGGGGAAGAGGAGCCTTCTTTTGGTCCATCCCCTCGGTCAGAGGCTGGATAATTAGGCAATTAAAACCACGTGCCCTCATTAAGGCAGTTCCTCTGAGTTACAGGTGGTGGATTTGAGCAGCTGTCCTGGAAAATCGAGTCCCGCTGCCCTGTGCCTTGGGATGGTGCAGATCCATCCTGGTCAAAGCTTTTGCCATAAGCTACATTGTGTTGTAGCCACATAAAATAAGTGTGACCAAACCTTCCAGTTAATCTCACTTGCTGTGCTCGCCTGATTTCCTTTTTTTTTCTTTTTTTGTTTTGTTTAAATACAGACAGCATTTCAGTGAAATGTGATAAAAGTTGCTGTTTTTATCCCGGGCTGGGTGGGAGCTGTTGGGATCATGTTGTGCCTGATGTGAGATCACATAACATTGTTTTTTGGTGTTCATCTGCTGGAGCACAGGGAGGTATTTGTGTCATTCTGGAAGGAAAAGCAGCCAGCGGGCCTTTTCTGCCATTAGACATATTTATCAAGGAGTTCTCAACCCCAGGTTTGTACTTTAGGGGGGGAAATCACTCTGGATTAACATCAGAATTTTAAAAAGCTTTAAAAGGAAATCAGCATTGCAGATGGGTAGGCCAGCTGAGAGATCTGACAAGTGTGTTTTGTTTGCTCTGGGCACCTTCTGTACCGCGAGTTTAATGATATCTTGAAGTTTAATGATATTTAGCCATCAGGGTCCCTGCTGGGAAGGACTCCTCTTTACAGCAGCCTTCATCCAGTTTCCATTTTGAGAGAGGAAGAAACCAGCTTGCTCCACACCACAAAATGCCTGAGCACCCGTGGTTCCAGTAGCCTCACCTTAAGCAGGGATAATGCTAAAAAGCTCCAAAAACAACCCAAAAAACCCCCTCTGGGACTCAGCCAGTAGCTCCTCGTTGCCTTGTGGTGGTGGTGGCCCCATGGCAGATGTTGCTGTGCTGATGGACTGGAAGCATCTGCTGCTGAGCAACTCGGAAACTCCACTTTGTGAAGCCAAATTAAGAGGCTTTAAAAGAGGAAAGAAACCTGCCTGCCTTCAGCCTGTCTCACCCCGGGGATTCGTGCTGAAATGGGGAGCAGTGAAATGGAAAGCTCAGCAGTGAGGGTTTGCATATGATAAATCACAGTCACAGCCCAAATATTCATTGGAGGGTGAAAAAAAGGGAGGAATTAAAATAAAGGAAGGTTGTCGATTGAACTGTTGTTCTCCAGGAAAAGGCTAATTGGCAAACAAATATCTTCCTCCAGTGGGAAATAGAACTCCTCTCTGGCTTGCCAGGCTGCTGAGTTGGTATTAATAGCATTTGCATCAAGTAGTCAGAACTTGTGATATCTGGGCTGGCCTTTGCAGCGGGTATTGGCACCTTCTGGAGGCATGTTGTGCTTTGAACGAGCAGTTTTCTTCCAGCTGGGGCCAAAACCAGCGGGGGAAACAGAGTGGGGCTGGATTGGTGCTTGTGCTGGGTGATAAGGGATGGAGCCAGGATGGAAGAGGATGCTCCCCCTGGGATGCTCAGTGAGGCTGTAGGAGCCCCCTGAGCTGCCCAGGGCGTCTTGAATCCCTCTCTCTTAACTGGTTTTGTCCTTGAATGCTGCCTGGACAAGGCTTGGCATCACCCAGGCCGGACACTCCCAAAGGCTGCCTGAGAGACGGGGTTCAAGTGACACAGGACAAATTCTGGGAGGTTCTTCCCTGCAAGGCGTTCAGGAGAGCCTCGGTGGGTGCTAATCCCTCCCTCCCTGCACATAACCTCGGCTCTGAAAGGGCCGTGTCTGCCCCTTTGAGCCCCACCACAATGCAGCACCCACAGCTGCGGCCCCAAAACAAGAGTGGGGTGAGGGGAGCACCAGGACCCGCAGCCCCTTTCCTTTCTGCTGGATTTTTTTTTGTTTTGTTCTGTTTTGTGGGGTTTTGTTGGTGTTTTTGGTGGATTTTTTTGGGTTTTGTCTTTTTTTTTGGTTTTGTTTAGTTTTGGTTTTTTGGTGGTTTTTTTTGGTTTTTTGGGGTTTTTTTGGAGTGGGTTTTTTTGTTGTTGTTGGTTGGTTGGTTGGGGGTTTTTTTGGTTTTTTTTTCTGTGTTGCCTTTTAAAACTGGGCAGGGATGCAGGGAGGTCAGGGGAATGCCTCAGCATCCTTCCTTCAGGGAGAGCCCCCCCTGCCAGCTCTGCCCCCCTCTGCCTTCCTGGAAAGTCTCTTGGGCTTGGATAAGTGTTATGCCTGGCTTTCAGCATGCAAATCGTGGAGTGCATTTAGGGGAGCGATATGTGACTTGAAAACTGTTTATTCCTCCCACCGGTGCCAACCCATCCCACTTTTTTGGTTTGGTTCTGTGAAAAGAAGACCGTGATTCCGGCTGATTTCTGGGAAGACGGGATGTGTGTGTCTGTGAAATTGGGTCATTCAGCACCCTAGTGAATATCAAGAAATATATATATATGTTTTTATAGGTTTGCAAACTGGGTCTTGTCTGTGGCTCCATGTTGTTGCCCTTGTTCCTGAAATAAATGGTATTTGCCTGAGCTGATCTGCTGGAGCTCCTCTAAGAAGTGGCCTGTCGTGGTTTGGAGGGTCTGGCGCCGGTGCTGTGCTTGTCACTGATGAAATTTCCCCTTTTAGTGGAGAACTCGTGACCTCCAATGTTACTGTGCTGCTCACCATCTAGATGGCTGGGAAACTTCCAGCAAGGTTTGGTTTTTAATCCTCAAAAACTAAACAAAGTTTTGCTGCAGCAGCGTCTTTCCTGGTTGGATTAATGCGTGCACTGAGCCGTGCACCACAGGGGATCAAGAGCTGTGTGGGGTTGCCTGGACCAGCTCCTGAGAGATGCTGCAAGCCCTCAGCCTTCTCCTTGGATCCAAGCTTGTCTCCATGCCCTGGCATGAAGAGCACACCATCAGCCATCCCCTGCTCCAGGTTTTTGCTGGCTCGCCAGAGCAAGCAGCGCTGCTCCGAGGATTGATTTCGGCTGGAGAGCGTTAAGACAGATCCTGCCTCACCCCGCTGTGCACCACGCTCTTCCCCCTGAAAAGTGGATTACAGAGTCAGCAGCCTGTGTGCTTCCCTTGGCAGGGACCTCACTGCTGTGCTGGAGAGGCGACAGGCAAGCCAGGCCGTGGAACTCTCACAGCACGGTGGAGGTTGTTGCTCTTTTCCCTGAATAGCATCAACACCTCCAGGTGGGAGCTCCATGCAGATACAAACAAAAAAGTCTCTCCCAGCACTTTTGACAGGTGTAAGTTTAAAGTGGGAAAAGGAGGGCTTTTCTGGCATGTTACAGATGCAGTGAAATTTTGTCTTTCCCTCACTGGCTCTGTAATAAACTTGGTCTAGTTTTTCTTGCTGCACTCCGGATGTGGCCATCAAGCCCCCGAAGCTTATCTGCCCTTGAGCTGAGCAGAATGTTTCCTTTCAGGACAGCAGGCCCAGATGTGTGCTTCAGGATGTGACAAATGGCACAATAAAAGGGAAGAATGGGAAGAAGAGGTGACACATTTTAGGCAAGCACTGGGTTTTTGATGGGGTTTGCTGGAGTGAGCAGAGAGCCTGTGGCTGCAGCCATCTCCTCATGGCATCGGGGGCAGGGTGCTGGTGCCCTTCAGGTACCAAGCAAGGTATGGAGACACAAAACACTCTTTTTGTTGGGTTCACAGAGTGTAACAGGATTTTTGGGATGAGGTAGTTCAGGATTTGGCGGGCGTGTTTATAAATCCATGAAACCCAAGTCCTTGAAATTTGCTGGTGCTGAGAATCACGGCTCTTGTGATGCACTAGTGATGAATCAGGCTCCTCCTGGCAGCTGCATCATGGAAAGGGTCCTGTTCTCATCCCTTTTGGGCTGCTGTTTTGAGAGTAGATGGGTGGAGAAAAGGTAGTCAATAGTTTAAAGTCTTTCAGCTGAATGTTTTGGGTTTTTTGCCCCCTCCTGATGATATTCACTGAATTCCATCAAACATATATTGCTCCCCTGTACAGCCTATGCCTGAAAATAGCTTTATACTAGAGAAAAGAGGTTCTGGAAATCAGCATGAGAGTTTGTGGCCAAAAAATCATTCTGGTTGCTCTAAACAGGAGCAGCTGTGCTGTGGATACCAGCACCATGCTCAGCATGGTGGAGGTGCTGGTAATGAGCTCAGATCCTTTAAGCTTCTGTGTTGGAGGGAAGATGATTCCTGCTCAGGAGAAGGCAATCTTATTTCTCAGCATTTCATCCATGCAAGAGCTCAATGTCAAACCTTTTGTTTTTAAAATGGAATAATGCTTAGACCCCCCCCCCAAGTAAAAAGTGTTTCCATGCACCAGCTTTGGTGCAAATGTGAAATAGAGGAACACTTCTCTTTCTTGAGAGCGACGTGCTGCTGCCTCTTGGATGGGCAGAGCACCATGAACACACTTTGGAGGGCTCACAATCAGAACCAAACTCAAGAAGAGGTTGGTTACTGAGTGGAGCCAAGGAAGGTGCTGACTGTCTTGGGTCTGTAAGGTGAAAAATTAAAACACGCCTGGGAAGGGCTTTGGTGCTTCTCAGAGAATGCTGCAAATGTACAGGTGATCTGAAAAATGCTGTGGGAGCATCTAGTTTTTATTGCTGTGGAGGTCTGGATGTGACTTACAGGGGAGGTAAAATCATCTAGAATTGTTTACTTTAAAAAATAATGCCAGCTGTCTTGTGCTGTGCTGTGTTCTGGACGTCGAATTCACAGGGAGAAGCCCCGAGGGAGGATGAGCCTTGCTCAGTGGTGGGCTGGGACAGCTACAGGGTGCACTGTGTGAAATGCCAAGTTGTGAAATGCCAAATTCCTGCTTTCTGAGTGCTGAGAAAAGGGTTCCAGCACACCTGGCTCTAACACTCGGTGACAGTGATGGTGTCTTCCTAAAGTCCTTGCTGAGGCCAAGTGCCTCCCAACCAGCACCGGCCGAGGAAGTCACTTTGCGGTGATGGATGAGAGCTGGAATATTTCCATTGTTTGGGAGCATCCCAGGCTGTGCTGGAGCTCTTGCAGAGTAAAGGCAGGCAAAGCTGGACGTGCCCCAAGATGCTGAAATTGGTGAGGACATGGCAGAGATGGTCAGTGGGTGCTGTTACACTTGCACCAAACCCTCCTTGTGCAAGGCGCTGGAATAAAGCTCCACATTCAGAGAGAGAGAGGGAGAGCTCGCTCGGGATCTTGCATCCTCATTTTGGGAGGGGAGCCAGGAAAACAACAAGCTAATATTCATGTTTGAGGGTTTAGCTCCTGGCTGCTGGGTGGGTCTGGAGGAGGCGGGTGTGAAGGGGAGCGTGTGCTCTCCTTTGCATGTGTTTGTGCCCTTGTTGGGTATTTTTAGGCTGCAGACCGCAGTGCTGCAATACCGGTGCTGGCTCCCAACCAGCTGGTCGGGGCATCGGTCACAGACAGGCTTTGGCAGCTCGTTTGCTCCACGCAGTTTAATTTAGCTTGCTGAGGAGGCTGTTGAATATGCAAGTGGTAATTGCTGCTCTTCTTTCCTTAAAGCAAAGGCGGAAGCGACACCAGGGTCCAATTTTCTCTCCTAATGACTGATTTCATTTAAACACTGCTCAGGGCAATGTAGGCTTGATGCTTTTCTTTTTAGGGCTGGGAGAAGTAAACTCCTATCTCTGTGTATCACTGGGCCGGGTGACCTTTGTCCATCCTGGTCACACACAGGAACTAAGCTCCTTCTCCTTCTCTTCAGTCTGGGTTTCCAGTTTGAGCCCATCACACACACTTTTGCCCTTGTTTCTGAGAAAACAACAAGTTATTTGGGAATGATTCAGCCCCTCAGTCCTGCCTTGAGATTTGGGCTTGGCTACAAGTTCCCTCAGTGACCCTTCCCAACCTATCTTCCCTGGCTGTGTTCATACAGGGGCAATTAAGCTTAATTTATTCTGGCCCGCTCAATAGTAGAGGCCAGAAGGCACCATCAGATCACAATCTGACTCAAATTTATTGATCTAATTAGCGGTCAAAGGTACAAGCAGGAGGTGGGAGCAGGACACTTAACATATGATGTGGCATAGAACTTGTCCCTTCTGTTCTCCTTAACACAAGCCTCCAGATTGCCAGGGGCTGCTGCTTTTTTCTTCTAAGAATAACCAATTTCTGCAGGATTTGCAGGGGAGGAGGAGGAGGCCGTGTAGCTGGACTTTGTTCTGACGATGCAAACTGTGCTGTCTGCAGCTCCCAAGGACCTGCCAGGGAGCTGTGTTTTGATTTTGATCCATCATGTCAATGAATATTCATCAGCCTTCTGAAGGTTTAATGTTCTTTGCCTGGTAGCTAACATATTCTCTCCCTAACCTTTTTTTAGCCTTGGTTGCTAATAACCTACAGCCCACTCAGTCTACATTATAGGGTGGTTTGGTTTTTTAAATTGTTTATAGATGAAAATGAGGAGCCTCAATAGCTCCAGAGCTGGAAGCAGCTCAGAAGGAGCTTGTCTTGGTTGCTACATGGCTGTCTGCTTTAAACCCCAAAAATAAAACCTTGCCTTTTGGTCTGCCATTCAGACTGCTCATCAAACATTGTCAGCAGTGCGTATCTCGGAAGGGCAGGTGTTGTCCCGATAAAAGCTTTCCACAGATTTTTGTAAGGCCAAGTCAGAGCTTGTGTGTAGCAGCAGGACGAGGTTGACGTGGTGTTGAAAAGGGGCTGGAAAATGCCCTATGGAAGAGTTGGGTCTGTTTGCTCCAGAGCTCCTGGAGCAGGATCAGGATCAGATGCTGCTTTGGGAATGGTGTGGCTGTACCCATGGATTTGGAATGACCAAGTGAGCAAACTTTGCACATCTTTGTCCCAAGGTGGGCTAGGGCAGAGGTCCTGTGCTGGGCAGCCACCAGCATCTCCCTTTGCAAGTCTTTAAAACCCAAACCTGCAGTGTTTCCTTCCATGTTAGAGTGGACAGAAATCCGTGTGGCTTTGGCTTTTTGTTTCCCTGCCTTCTTTAGGAGAGGAGCTCTGCAGCAGGTCCCCAAACCCTGCTGACACTGAGGGGATGCCAGCAGGCTGCTAATGGATTTGCTGCGGTGCTGGCTGCTGGGGAGCTGTGATGAGAGAGCTTTCATGGCAGCTGAAATTCCTCCAGCAGCTGCATATTTCTACATCCAAGATGTAAAAATGTGAAATGAGATTTGGGGCCCTTCAGGAAGGTGGGGGGGGGAACTCTCCAGGCTGGGCACAGAGCAATTGCACAGCCTGAGATTATCCTGCGTGAAGATCCAAGAGCTGTTTCCCATCGTTTGTGGTTCGGCAGATGATTACACCATGTGCTAAAAACGTGCCATCAAGATCATTTCAAGGGTCAAATCCTCTGTTAAAGAACTGTGGGCAGAGCCTGGATTTTCTGCGAGGTCTCTGCTTTCAGAGGGCAGTGTTTGCCATGCTGTGGTGGTGCAGGGTCTGACCCTGGGTCTGACCCCAGCCCTGGCTCTCCACAGGGCACAGCAGCTGTTTGTTCTGCTGTATAAATCCAGAGTTGGAGGGAACGGCAGGCTCCAGGGAGATCAGACACTCCTTTCTAAATGCTGACCTTTTTTCCCTCAGTCTCTTCATAGCTTTGTTAATAAATCTGAGTCATCCATATTTCAACCTTGGCTGTTTGTCCAGTCTCTTAACATCTCAGTGTCTTGTTTCACAGAGATAAAATATGTGGGTGTGTAACTTTGTAAGACAAATGTTTAGGCTTTCAAAAATTCCCTACTTTGCTGGTTGATTTTTTCATTAGACTGTTTCTCCACACTCCTCATTCCTCACAGGTGACCCTCCTCTTGTGTTGCTGACTTAAGAGTCCCGATTTTGGGGCAGCTTTTGCCTGGTCCTTGCTGTCATTAGGCAGGCGGGGCACATGGTTCCTGTCTTTTTGCTCCCAAGCAGAGTTTCAGGAATCAGAAAAACCCAAGCAGCCACCGGGGCAAGCGATGCCCGACGTCAGCACTGCTTAGGAAAATCTGAGCTACCGGCACCTTGTGATTTTTATCAGCTGAAATCAGCGTCTTGTAAATATTTACTGGAGCTACGAGTAAGGTTTATCTAGTTAAAGCCAAGCAAAACTTTCCATGAAAAAGAGCCGCTGTACCGGGGGGTTGCTGGTGGATGTTTAAGAGTTGGGGGAAGCGTGCAGGATATTTTTTCAGCTCTGCTGCTGTCTGTAGCTCGGGGCATGCTGAGCCACATGAGGTCTTCAAGGATTGAATCACCCGTGGTGGGGACCTGGTGGCCCCAAGCACATCCAGCTGTTCTGACAGCAGTCTCTGGAATTTTCCATACCCCTGGCATGAGGGGATATGAGGTGTGGGTATGAGGGCAGCTAGCCTGGCTGCCATGGCACAAGGAGGTTGGTGCAGATTTGCTGGGATTGGCAACACCGGTGGGGCCCGGGACTCCTCATCCCACAGGGACAGTGGCGTGACCCCCGCTGCTGCCAGCTCTGGCACGAGGCAAAGCAAATCCATCTTTTTAATTTGCGTGGTCGTCAAGGTTGCCAGGACTGTAAACGTCAAATCTGAGCAGAAATATTTGGCATGGAAACCGTCTCTGCTCTTCCCCTCCGTGCCGAGCGCGTGGGTGGCTCGATCCCTCCTCCCACCGCGGGACGGGAGCGCAGCGCTGCGGGGCGGCTGCTCCAGCCTCCACTCTTCTCTTCCCTGCAGGATCTAGTGCCCGGTAGGGAGGGACACAGAGGATTGTGGCCATGGCCCCGAGGAAGAGGAGCGGCCGGGGGATCTCCTTCATCTTCTGCTGCTTCCGCAGCAGCGACCACCCCGAGATCACGTACCGGCTGCGCAATGACAGCAGCTTCGCCCTGCAGACCATGGAGCCCTCGCTGCCCATGCCGCCGGTGGAGGAGCTGGATGCCATGTTCACCGAGCTGGTGGTGAGTAGGAGACTTCTTAATTTCAGTTCTGGTTTTGGGGTTTCTCCCTGTTTCCCCTCAACCCCCTCTTCGCAGCCTTGGTTTTGGGTTTTCGGGCAGACTTTGGCGTGAAGGGAGGCTGCTGTTGCTGAAGCCTGAGCTCCGCTCCTCCCTGAAGAACTGCCAGTTTGGGATGGTCTCTCTCATTAGGAACTCTTAATTTCTTATAGCAAAGGTCTAAGCTGGTAAAGCAGGATGTTCCCCATAGGTGCAAAAGTGACTTTACTTGCTGGGCACTCAGCTTCACAGAAATTGTCAGGTGTGGTGGACTGCACTGAGATTTGGAAAGTCAGGACATTGTTTCTTTATCCCTCGGTTCCAAAACCTGGAAAAACATGGATTAAGAAAAAAAATTGACAGCCAAAAAAAGCTTTAATTTCCTCTAAGCAAAAACATTTTGGTGTGGTATTTTGGATGGTGTTCTACTTTGAGTTCATTCAGCAGTGAAATGAGGTTTTCCTACCATGCCTGCATGCATAGAGAGAGCTTGGAATTGTGACATCTCAAGGTACAGCACATCCCATTAGATGCCAGGCAGCCTGGACCTGTTGAGCCAGGCCTCTTGGTGAAGGTCCAGTTTGTATTATAAAAGCTGGTTTTGCCAAGACATCCTTCTCCAAGGGCAGGATGTGGCAGATCAGGACACCAACACAGCACAGTGGGGGTGAAGTGTCCCTGCAGCAGGACCCTTCTGGTCAGGTTGGATTTGTTCAGGAGAAGTGGCTCTCTCTGTCCCAATTTATTCCCCACTGATAACTTGGCCTAATCAGGTTTTCCTGGGCAAATTCTTTCCTGTGGATCACTTTCCCCATGCCCCAGCCAAAGACTTGTTGGGCTGAAGGGGGCATCTCTGGAGGCTCATTTGTTGGAGCCCCACCAAGCCTGTGCATCTCATCTCAGCCCAGGATTTTCAAAAACATCTCTTCCAGACTCATCCAGATGCTTTGTGCAGTGGCAGTGCCACAGGGAACCTCTGTGTGTGCAGCAAGGCAGGAGCCAGTCCAGTCTGGGGCACACCCTGGTGTGGCACACTCTTCTGCTCCCCAATCCTTCTCCATGCTTGCTGTTGAGATTTTTAGTTATTTTTCCTCAGCCAAGGGTGAGAAAAAGGCCTGGAGGCAGCTGCTGCTCCAGGGCATGTTGGCAGCAGGAGCCATGCTGGCTCCCTGGGGACTGGAGTCATGCGGGAAGGGGGACACTGTGTGCCCACCATGCTCCTGCACAAGCAGCTGCAACCCCCTGGCTCCCCAAAAAACCCATCAAGCAGGTCTCAACCCAAGCCAGCCCTGGGTGGGAGGGAGGGGGAAACCAAGCTCTGCCCTGTGGGCACAAGAAGGCAGATTCCCATTCAGGGGAGTGAAGTTGCAAATCCGCCCCCCCCTCCCAACCCCATCCTTACAACGGCTCCTTCTTGCTCTCTGTAACCTGTTGGTGTGGGGGTATTAAATTTCAGCATTAGTTAAATGGTTTGGAAAGTATCCCACTGTTCCTGTACAAACCCACTGTGTAACATTTGGAGGGGAGACAGAGGAGGCACTCAGAGGTGCTGGGCTGATCCTCACGCCTGTGGGAGCCCGATGCCATCGTGCTCAGCCCTCCTGGGTGGGATGGCTTGTGCCTGCTCTGTGGGACTGAGGCTCCCTCCAAAGTCCTTGTCTGCCTCAGCCCATTGGGTTGAGGGAAGTTAAAGGGGTTGGAGGGGATCTGGAGGCTTTGCCAGCTGGAGTTGGTCCTTTGCCAGTTCTTCTCTTGCAGCCTAATCGTGACTTCTCTGCCCCACTTGTTTGCATCAGGGATCAGAGTGGAGGGATGGAGGATTTCAGGCCTGGAATGGGGAGTATCTCTGGGGACATTGCAGGAGTAAATTTGGTCCCTTGGCATGGACAATCCTCCCACAGACACAAACAGCAGAGCGGGATCCTTGCTCCACAGATCCCAGCCTGCTGCTTACATCGAAGGGCCAACTCCCTTTCTTTTTGGAGCCATCCTGCAAAATATTCCCTGAGTTTTGTGTGTTTTCAAGTGTGCCTTGTTGATCTGAGGCAGGAAACATCCGTAGTGTGAGAAATTGGTAATTGTCCCATGCCAGCAGCAGAGGATGAGGGCCTGAGCTGCAGAGGGATGTGGAGCAGCTGTGACTCCAAGGTCAGCTAAAGGCTTGGGCTGCTCTCCTAGTGTCTGTTTTTTGGCCTGTTTTGTGTTAGATGGACACTTTGGATTTTAATTAGGATAGGTAAATAGAACAGATGAACAGTTAGGCGTTTATTCTGTGTCTGTGCAAGTGTTTTTCACACAATTGCATTAGGAACTATAGGGAAATGGGATTTCTTTTTTTCACCTGGGCACAAATTTCAAAAATAAGAAATGCCTAATCTTCATCCCAGAGTGCAGGGACGATGCTCCCTGTCCCAGCCAGCCATATGCAGCAGGCAGGGGCTTTTCCCTGGCTCAGGGCAGGTGCAGATGTTGTTGTGGTCAATGACTGATCACCATTTCCTCCCAGAGGAACCTTTTCCCTTTCTCTGCCTCTCCCCCAGCCTGCTCTGAATGGGTTTTGTTGGAGCATTGTTGGGATGTCGTTCAGGCAGGCACCAGCCCTGTCTGAAAGGCTTTTCTTTGTCCCCTGTCCTGCCGGGGCTCCGGCCAGGCTCAGCCACCCAGGGAGGAGCAGGTGCTGGCAGAGAGGCACAAACAAAAGCAGAGTATTTCAGCAAGATTTACTGATTTTCAGCTCCTTTGGCTGGGGTGATGCTTTATGATTTTGTGCGGATCAACACCTCCGTGTCCTGCCGGCTTGGGTAGGCAGCATTTGCTTCCTGAGGCTTGTGCAGAGGTGTGGCATCACCATGGGATATAAGGAGTCTCAGGAGCCTTCAGTCCTCCCTCAGGACACGTCAGGAGGATCACTGTGCCCCAGAGAGGAGGAAATCTGGGGGTTGCACGAGCTGCCTGCGAACCAAGAGAACAAAGCTGTGCCATCTGCCACAGCTTCTTTCCAGAGGCTCCTGCGTATCCAGGCTAACAATACAGCGTTTCTTCAAAGGCTGCAATCTTGCTTGCACGCTCACAGAAAGCACTTGCAAAGCTCCACATAATGGTGCCATATGGTAGATCTTGCCATAACAATCCTCTCCATTTTCCGCCGGCAGCTAGACTTTCCAGCAGATGGGTGAATGACTGATGTCCTTTATATCTGCTTAACGCTCCTTGTCACTCCCAGGCTCGCCATGAAACGCTCTGTGTGTGGTGGTGTGCACTGGGCTGGGATGCCTTGGTGTGGAGAGGGTAGGAGGAGCCCCAGCATGAGCCAGGACCCCTCTCCTCACTGTGGGGTGGGTCACAGTGGCATCTCCATCCCTGCAGAATGAGAGTGATGCTCTGGTGACTCCTCAGGTGGCTTAGATGCTCAGAGGAGCTGCTGAGTCTGGTGTGGCTTTGCTCGCCCCTGAAGCACAGGAGGCTGCCTCTCTCTGATCTCACCCCCTGCTCCCAGCCTGCATCCCTGCTGGTGGAGGGGTGGGTTCAGAGGAGATGCTGCCCCAGACATTCCTCAACACTTGTCTTCCCCAGGCTTTGAGGAAATTCCATTTGCTGCTCCCGATGGGGCTTCGCAGCCTTTTCACTCCTGAGTTAGTGATGCAGAAGAAATTAGAGCAGCCTCCATCCAGCCCTGCATCCTGCCTGTGAAACCTCCTCTGGGTCCCTCTGCCCAGACTCCAGCAGCTGACAAGTTTTTTGGGATCTGGGGAGGTGACACCAGGAGGCGAGTGGCTGTGCAGTGTCCCCAGCCCCCCAGACTCAGGATGGGTGCAGGCCTTTGCCCACTGATGTTGCCTGGGCTTTATGCCTTCCCTTCACATGGCTGTATTCATCCCTGCTGCTTTATGAAGTAGTGGAAACTTGTGAGCCTGAGGAGCAATAAAAAGGTCTCTGGCAGCTTATAAGATTTATCACAGCATTTGTTTTTTGCTGTACTTGAGGCAACTGATACATTTCATCCGAGCTGCTCTCTGGCTGCTATCAGGAGAGAGGAGATATTATCCCTTGTCACAGGCATTAAATCTGTTGCCTTTGAAACGCTTCGTGGTGGTCGATGGCTCTGTGGCTCAGGATGTGCAGTGCTGGGGCAGGATTCTCCGTGCATAACTGTCCCTTGGAGCTGTGCCTTCCCTTCCTCTTGGTATGCCGGGATGATGATGGCTGTTTTATATGCCGCTGGAACAGGGAGCATATAAACGTGAGGAGAAATTGGGGGTGTGATCAGTGTGAGCACCGCTGTGTGTCAATAACAGCTCTGGGTTGGGATCTCATTGCTAGTGGTATCCAGTTGTACTTAGGAACTTCAGTAATGTGCTTTTCCCCCTGGTTCCTAATCCAATAAGGAGAAAGTATGAGGTTTTGGGCTTTGCAAAACAACACGGCTTTTAAGTAGCAGCTGAGGGATCAGCTGCAAAGCCAAGCTTTGCATTTCATGCTTGCAGGTCAGCTGTTGTGTTTTGCTGCCTGGTCCTTCCAGCATTAAGGACTTCAGGATTTTGAGAACCACTGAATGGTGACCAAAGCCATTTCCCCTATATCTGCAAAGAAAAGTGTGTGGTTGATGTCTGGAAAAAATTACAATTGCAGTAGCCCTTGTGTCCTGGGCAAGCCACCACTTCCTACAGAGCCAGTCCAGAGCCACATGCTGAGCATGGTGCTCCTGACCCCATCCCTTTGCTGTCTCCCAAAACCAAGCTCCCTTGGCCTATGAATCACTTTTAAGAAGGCAAACCAAATGAATGGTAATACCTGCTTTTAAATTCACTCTGCAGGGATCCGTGTGCCCACTTTCTGTTTTTCAGATGTGAACAGTCTGGACCTGCCAGGCTCCCATCCCAGCCCAGCGCTCACGGCGCTTGTTTTCATCACCTCGTGTTGTTAACACCCTCCCAGATAATCTCTGAATGTACCTTTTGATAGGCAAGCATCTGATAGAGGAGTCACACACCTACTCGGTCAGAAAATAAGGGTTTTCTGCCTACGTGTGTTCCCTGGACCTGAATGAACCAATCCACCGAGGGACGCTGCATTTCAGCAGGAACAGCCCTGCAACTGCAGGATCTGTTACTGCTACAAACTAGCGTGGGGGCTTGCCCAAAAACCATGCTGTTCTCCACCCCTGATTTTACAAAGGAGCCATGTTACAGCACAATGTGAATCTCAGCTGAAGGCAGAGAGCACACAAGGAACCCCTTTGTTTCCAGGAGTACAAGCAAAGTGGAAAAATAATATAGTCTACCTGCTAAATGCTTTCCACTTTGCACTTTGTAAAAGAGGAGGCCACATCCCTGGGAGATGCCTGGGCAGCTCGTTTGGTAACGCATCAGTGACCTTAATTGAGGCATTTAGGTTTTTGGCTTGCACTTGCTCCCAGTATTTCTGGCACAGGTCACCGTGGAGGGTACCAGCCTCTCTGGATGGGGAATCTGCTCCAGCAGCAGTCTTCTTTCCTCCTGACTGCTCAGTGGTTGGGTGGTGTTGCTGGAGTTATGAGCAGGATTGGACAGCAGATGAGTTGTGCTCTATCACCATCCTCAGCTGGAAGCATTCCTGCCGGGAATAGCCTGTGCCTGCCTTGTATCCATTTGCAGATACAAGTGGAAGCTCTCTGTGCTGCTGTAGTATCTTGTTGTTGGCAGAGTCCGGGTGTTCCTCAGCGTGGGAACATCACCAAGGTCAGCTTTTGACAGCCCAGGCGTTCTCAGCCCTGCAGGGAGGATCCTGCCCCAGTGCCCAGCAGTCCCAATTCCCATGAACTCCAGTGTCCAAGTCAATACTGTTATTTACAGGGATCAGTTCCCCTTTGCCAACCACACCCAACGTCTGTAAGCCAGTCTGGTGCCTGCTTCCACGTGGCATCTTGCTGGGTGTTAGGCCCTGAAATCATGGAAATCACAGAATGGTTTGGGTTGGAAGGGACCTTAAAGATCATCTCATTCCAGCCCCTGTGCCATGGACAGGGACACTTTCCACCAGACCAGGTTGCTCCGAGTCTCATCCAGCCTTGGTCAGAAGTAACATCCTCTCAGGGTGACCCTTCCTTGCACCTCAGTAAGTCCTTTAAAATGCCATTGGGATGCCAGGTGTGACTGAAGCCAGGCCTGTGGGGGATGAGGACTTGTCCCATCCAGGTGCCCATTTCCATCCTCTGTTGTTCCACCAGCATCAGGCTATAGCTGGCTTCTGCTTCCCGTGCCTGCATTCTTCAGGTCCCACAACCAGAGTGGTTCCTCTTGGGAGACTTTCAGGATCAAGTTGGTGTGGGGCTTTGTAGCCTCTCATTCCATCCAGCTCCTTTTTGAAACCCTTCCCAGAGCATTATCTGAGGAAACCTTGGCACTGTTTAGCCCCAGACCAATCAGGCAGGGGACAGCTGGAGCCACACTTGACCTGTTGGCTTGATTTCCAGCTTGAGCAGCTCCCTGGGATGCCAGCAGCAGAAGCAGTGTAAAATCTGACTGAAAAGGGAGCTGCTGCTTTGGTTCTGTAAAAAGGTGAGAGGTCCACATCTGAAACCTTACTTATTTTCCAGCTCTATGCTTTATTATGGTAGGAGGTGCACCCACCAAAGGACAGCCATCCCCAGCTCTGGTTGATTGGATTGAATCCATTTGAGCTGTCACAGCAGTAGATAATAGGCTGAGACATATTTTTGTTGTTTTTTCAGGGTGTGTGTACAATTGCGTGGAAAAAGTGCACCGGTGATGCACCTGCAGGGCTTCCAGATCTGAGAGTGCTCTGCAGGGTGAAACTGTGTAGATCAATAACTCAGGCTGGAAAAGTACCCTGGGTTAATTAAAATGGGAGAAAGGTTTTCCAGATGGGGTCGGTGAAAAGGTCACAGGAGGCCGAGCTCAATAAATAACATTTAAAAAAAAAAGTGCATATGAGGTTATAGATATATGTATCTACATGATAACAAAAAAGGAGAAACTAAGTGGATACAGTACCTCTCTTAAAACACACTAATACTGAAATATGAGCAGCTTTGAAACCCTTAGCCTATTAAAATAATTAATTGAATTAAAATATTAAAGCATTACATGCTGTCTGCCTCAGTTAGGTGTTTGAACTGACGGCAACATGAATCAATTGCAGCTGGAGTTTATTGGAGGACTAAATCAGCTGTTGATGGCCATAATCTTTCCTGCAGAAGAAGGAAGGAATATATATTTTATTTATGTCTGTCCAGTGTGCTCAGGTCAATAACTGAGCAGGGTGGATTGGGGTCTTTCTGAGACTAGGACGAAAAATTAATTGTGGGAGGAGGTTAACTAGGCATGAGCACTTTGAAGTGGTTCTGTTATTCCTTGTTGCTGCTACTCATTCACTTGGCTGTGAGCAATTTCCTTTATTCAGGAAATTCATTACATGATAAAGGCAAAATGAATAATCTTTTATCTGTTACACTTATTCATTAAGAAATATGAATAGTTGCTTTTTCATGTTCTGTAATTGCAGCTGCAGGTTGTCATGGAGAAATTAAAAATACACAGTGATAATATTAGCAGGGGCTGGCTTGTCTGAGGAGTTGTTTTTAAGCTCTCAGGGTGCTGCAGCTGAAAAGAAGTGTGCTGAGGAGGAGGCATTTTTATTAGTGATAATAAAAACAAAAGACTTTTTAAGAAAAACCCCTGAGACAAATCTGCATACACTGGGAATTGTAGTTACCTAAATAAAGCCGAAAGCTGGAGGAGCTCCTACGGCACAGGGTGGGTGTGGAGGCAGTGAGTTGTTCGTAACAGCCACTGATTAATAAGGGTTAATATGTCTTTTTTTCCCCAAGAAAACAGCTTAAAAAGAACCCAATGGGCTGAGCAGGGTGTGCTGTGGGGCAGGGGTTTGCTGAAGGCAGCAGGGCTGGCAGGGGAGGCAGCAGCTGCTGCTCTGGCAGCGGAAAAACACGAGCTGAGGAACGGGGGGAAGAAATGCTGATTGCCATTTCCCCTGACACCACAGCGTGCTGGGATAAATCAAATTGATGAACTTGGAGAAGAATGCCTGGAAGAGAGTGAAAAAGCGATATGACCCCTGAGAAAGGAAGGCGGTGCAGGCTTCAACAGGCCATTATTTATTGACCTTTTAATTCCCATGCTGGACCCCTTAATGCCAAACGTTGCCAAAAAGTTCACACTTTGTTTCTTCCTTCTATTTTTTTTTCCACATTTTTTGAACAATCTTGCATCTCTCGTGCTTCATTTGATGATGCAAGAGATCTCCTCTTTACATGTTATAGCCTCGCTTACAGAAGTTTCTAAACTCTCTGCATCCATCTACCAGGAGTAAATTCACTTGCTATTTATTATGTTGGTCATCCAGTGACATCTTTCTGTATGTGTTGTGTATGTGTGTATATATCTATATATCTGCACACATGTAGGTATAAGTAAATCCAGAGTGAGAGAAGTTGTGGATGCCTCATCCCTGGAAGTTTTAAAGCCAGGTTGGATGGGACTGGAGCAGCTTGCTCTACTGGATGGCATCCCTGCTCACAGTGAATGAGTTGAAATTAGCTGATCTTTATGGCCCTGCCCAAAACAAGCTTTTCTATCATTCTATAAACATATATATGTATGGACATACAAACCTAGCACAAACCAGCAAATTTTAAATAATCATTATTTCAGTTATGGCAATAGGTGATCCCAAGTCCCCTCCATGTACTACACTTAGAAAATTTATCAGCCAGAAAGGTGCATTGGATTTAAAGGTTTTTCATCTTCTTTTCTTACAACCTGTAAGGCTATTTTGGGATTGCAGGCCCCTCTATAGGGAGTTGTTCCTTATTTAATCTCTGCTCCCCAGATGTTTCGTGCAGAATGTTTGATGGCATGAAGGACCTGTGGGATGTAGGGGGAAGAACCCATGCTGGTCACGCTATGGTCTTGTGGACATGGGTGGGCAGCACTTGGGCTCACCCAGCCCCAGGAGCCCATCCTGGAGGTCATTCCTGGAGTCAGGAGATTGGCAGCATCCTGCTGTCTCCCTCCTGTTTTCCCCCTGAAAGCCCATGGCTCTCAGTCTGTGGAAGATGCCCATTGAAACATGGCTTCAGTGAAGTGGCAGGGACAGGAGTTTGTCTCAAACAGGACTGTGCTGTGAGTCTGAGGCTGGGCTTGATGCTTTTCCTGCTGAGAGGGTCGAACATTTCTTCCAGTGGCTTTTTGGCTTGATCTGTCTCTGCCTTCAGGAGGTGGTAGGAGATAGTGGTGGCTACCAACCAGAGAGGGGGTGGCATCTCCCTCCTTGGAGATACTCAAAAACCCACCTGGACATTGCAATTACCCTGCTTGACCAGAGGTTTGTTTGACCAGAGATATCCTCATACCATTGAGTTGCCAGCTCAGGGAGGTGCAGGACATGGGGACATCTGTCCTTGAGTGCTGCTGTTTGTCCTCCAAGGGAAAGCTATGGACCACTTGTTTGGCCACAGGATTGTGCTCCCTGGTGTGCTGAGCTGAGCCAGACATTCCTTAGGCAGCTTTAGGAGAAGGGTGTGAGGTCTCACCTTCAGTGGAGCTCGTGCCATGCTCATAGACAGGGGGTGAGGTTTGCTCGGCTGGAGTGGAGAGCCATCAGCAGAGCCCACAGCATGGAAGTGTTGTACCTCCTGGAAATAGCAAAAATACACACTGAGAATCAAAGCTCCCCTGTGAGGGTTTTTTTAAAACCATATTCAAATGAAGATTTAATGTGGAAACCTGCTTCCTGATGTAAAGGTGAATAGTTTAGCCGTACGGGATAAATATTTAAGAGTAGCGTGCCTCTTTCCAGTAAAAACACTCCGGGCAGAGACTTCCTTTAGGTGGTAAAATGAGGCTGTTATTTTATGTGCCACTGACCCAGTTCCAAAAAAGTACTAAAAATAGCGAAGCTGGCAGATCCTGACACGGGAGGCAGCCAGGAGGAAGGGGCAGAGCTGTGAAAGGTGAGGCTGCAGCGAGGGGTGAGGGCTGTGAGGGTGATAGACACCAACCCCCTGGTTGTCTCCTCACCCTTCAGCAGCTGCCAGCATGGCACGGCTGTACTGGGAGTGTGTGGATTGCAAATGGCCCATAAAATGAATTGCCAGTTAGAATCACCTAATTATCAAGCTCGTGATTATTAATTGAAGGCCCATATGGGTGTGGGTTTCTGCATGGGCTTCTCGATTGTTAAAGGCTTTGTGGGAGCTGCGTTTCTACAGTGGGCCACGAGCCCCCAGAAAACAGGTGTTATTCCTGTTCTTTCTTGATCTTTTGGAATTGGAAAGGGCAGTTTCTGAGCGGCCTGCACTGGGATGCACATCAGGGAGCCCAAGCCAAGGGCTGGGGGCGGCTGCAGGAATCCCCACACACATCAAAACCAGCAAAGACCTGACTCCTCACAGCTGAGTCACTGTTACGGCTCCGAATAGCAGTCGTTAGTCACTCTTTGATTGTGAGGATTTTCATATTCACTGGGTGCCACATAGTGTTTATTTAAACACCTCTCCCAAGCATCCTGCAAGATATCGTTAGGTAGGTGTTGTTGAGTGATGCAGGGCTGCGATGACTGAACATGTTACAGCTGGGGCACGATGAAATGTGCTGTGTGAGACTCAGAAGCATTTCTGCACCTTTTTTGGATGTGTTTGCACGTTGTCATGTGCCAGCACCTACCTAATATGTTCTTCTGTTTTGTCCCTTGCTCCTGCTTAGGCTTCAGCTTGATTTAGATTTTTTTTTTTCCTTGGTTAATAAATCTTCACATTTGCACAAGTTGTCTGTTTAGGGTATGGGCATTTTGAAAGCTTCAGTAAATATTTTTCTAAGGACCTAAGTGCAGATGTGCATGGCTGGTGCTTTCATGCCTGATTATCAGATTCACGTGGCCAGAAAGTGGGGTCACAGTGGAAACAGTTTCTTTCAAGCCCTCACCACAGAGGTAAATATTCATCAAGAGACCCTTGTCCTCCCCCACACTCCCAGGTTTACTTTTCCAGTGAGCTGAATTTCAGCCAGGTCCCTGTGCAGGTGTCATCCTGTTGGTCACCTTTAGACTTTCAAAAAAGTGTTCAAGGCCAGGTTGTATGGGACCCTGAGCAACCTGGTTTAGAGGGTGGAGAATGTTGGAACTAGATGATATTTTAAGGTCTCTCCCAACCCAAACCATTCTGTGATTTTTATGAACTGAGGCTGAAGCAGAGCTTGGATGTTTGACTGGCTCATAGCCTGAGGGGACAACAGGGGAAGTGCAGTTTTGATTTTGAGGTATGGAAGGGTGACGAGACTTGCCCAAGGCTGGGGTGGAGGTTGGTTGCTTGATACAAATCTCTGACCTCCCGAACTGTGAGGACATGGGCATGTTTGGGAATGGCACTCCTTGGAGCAGTCCCTAGCCCAGGTTCTCCTCCCTGGGGGCAGGAGGATGAGATGTGTCCCTCACTGGGCTCAGCTTTTCTCAGTCCCCTCCTTTTCCCCACTCTCTGTTGTAGCAGCATGGGGGTTTTTTTGTTGTAAATGTGTCCAGGTCTGCTTCCAGAACTCCACCAGCATCAGCTCTGTGCAGCATGGTGGTTTGAAGATTTGGGGTAAAAAGGTCAGAGAAGAGGCAAAGCCTCCTCCATGAATATGTAATAGAAAAAACTCTGCAACACCTTTCCTTTTGAGGAGTAATTTCATCCAGAAGAGAAATCAATACCTGCAGTGGACAGATAAGCCTTTCTGAGATGTTTTGGGACTGCCGGCAGCCCTCTGTCACTGGTTGTTTTGCTGGAGGGCCCCTAGGTTTGGGTTACAAGATAGCTGAAAGCTCCTTTCCTTGGCTGCCGGGTGCAGTGTGAGCTTGAATTAGATCAGCTGAATTTCTTGGTGGCCTGTGGGCTTGCTGATGTGGGTACCCATCTTTTGCCAGAGGCATCTTGCTCAGCCTTCCCCAAACAGGGCTTTGATTGGGGTACAGAAGCTGCCAGTTTTAGTTGCTAAGTGTTATTGTTCAGGCAGGGAAGCTTTAACAGTTCTCCATCAGGGTTTTGTTGGTTTTTTTTTTGGCTACTGGAATTAAATATGTAATTTTTAATGGGAATCCTCTTACTTAAATCCACTGTCTGGGTGGGATGAGTTGGCTTGGGGCCGTGGCAGGGCCTTCCTGTGACCCTCTGCAGCCTCTCCAGTATCTCACTGCTGCCTCCAAACCCCTCCAGCTCAAGGATTACCATCAGTGATGCTGATTTTAAGACACCCACGGTCCTGAGATCGATGTTGGCTTTAGCAACGAGCCTCCCAGCCCTGCCTGAATGTTTTATTTAGTTCCCTCATAAAAGCTTTGACCTACATCTAGCACCAGGAAGCGATGAGGCTTTGATAATGCTGGGGCATCCCGGCGGAGGGCACGCTGCTAACCCAGCTTCCAACTCGAAAATGGATGTGTGCTTTAAAAACATCAGATAAACCAATAAAGGCTTCAGTCAGCAAACAGCTTTATCTCTGCCAGGCACTACGTGATCCAGTTCTGATGGAGAGGGTGTACCTCTTTATGAGCTGTAGGTATTAGGAAAAGAGCTTTCTATTTTTAGCTGTAGGAAAACAAAGCAGAAGCCAAAGCACCTACAGTTTTTGATGATACGAGGGTGTCAGCAATGGAAATGGGCTGGACCACTCGGGGTGAGGTGCTCCAAGTGAAGCAATGATGATAAAAAAGAGAGGTCCTGTTTGAATTTTTCTTTGCAGTGGGTGTCTGAGATGAGATTGCTCGCCTGGAGCTGTCAGTGTGAGTCTTGTGGGCAGCCGTGATGGCCTCATGGGTGTCCTTTACAAAACACTTATTGCTGGAGCCCTGGAAGCTGAGAATTTTAGGCATTCTGTGCTAGCAGGCACTGACTCTTAAGGAAGCACTGCATTTGACCTAAGGCTGTAGAATAAGCTTCTAAAGTTGGGTGATAGCACTAGGATTGTAGGTGTGTAGTTTAAATAGAAGTGTGTAATATCACAAGGTGGAAAACTTAGATTTTAAAGTTTTAGTAAATAGTAATATATATATAAAGTGAGATAACAAACCCACAATTTATAACCTTTAAAAGCAATGGAGGAGATGTCTGGGAGGGACAAGGCAGGGAAGTTTGCAGCCCAGAGTCAGGAGAGGTCAGCAAGAGCAGGATGAGAATCGGCATCATCGCCCTGACGAATGGAGAGTCCCAGGGGGATGCTGTGGGGCCACCTCTGTGCCGTGGTGTGGCCCCACGTGGATTTACACTGCTTGTCTGGGGGCTTGTGTCTGTGCCATCACCTGTTTGTGTGCTCAAGCTGCATGTTTTGTGTTTCCTTTCCCCTCTGCAGGATGAACTTGACCTCACGGACAAGCACAGGGAGGCCATGTTCGCGCTGCCGGCCGAGAAGAAGTGGCAGATCTACTGCAGCAAGAAAAAAGTGAGAGACTCGTTGGGTGCTGAGCCTCTTCCCTCTCATCCAGGATGGGGAGGAGCTGGGGGGAAGGACACAGCTCTCTTGGGATGCCAGGTGGTATTTAGGGTGTCACAGAAGTGTGCCTGTTCCTGGAGTGACCCTGGGAAAACAAGGTCATTGGTCCCCAGCCCATTCAGGCTGGAGGGGGTGACCCCACAAGCCACATGGGTGTCCCCAACCCCCTGCTCATCCCTGCCAGCACATCAGGGCCACGTGGAGCTCTGTGGGCACTGAGGTTGGCCTTGCAGGGATGAGGGGCTGCTCACGATCTCCTTAGAGCCCCTCCCAGTACCTAAAGGGGGCTTATAAAACAGATGAGGACAGACTTTATAATAGGGGCTGTTGCAGTAGGACAAGGGGATTTTAAACTGGAAATTTATTTAGGTTAGATAAAAAGAAGAAGGTTTTTACAGTGAGGGTGTTGAAACACTGGCACAGCTTGCCTAGGGAAGCTGTGGATGCCCCTTGCCTGGAAGTGTTTCAGGCCCGGTTGGATGGGGTTTGGAGCAATCTGCTGTGGCTGCAGGTGTTTTTTAAGGTCCCTTCCAACCCAAACCATTCTAGGGGCCTGTGATTCCATTCCTGAATTTGCCCCTGTGCCCCTCACCTGGCTGCAGAGGGTGGCCGGGCAGTGCTGGCAGTCACTGGCCCCACTCAAAGGCTGCTCACTGCTCTAAATGCCTCTTTTCTCCTGCTGTAGCAATGGCACCAGATTTTCCATCTGCATTTTAGGCCAAGAGCAGGCTTACCTTGCTCATGTAGGATTAAGTTTTAAGCCTCTCATAAATACCCCTGAAATCCCTGTATTATTGTTAGACAGAGGCCTGCCATGCCCGAGATTTAAACGGGAGGGGAGAAGGGATGTTAACAAATTACAGGCGCTGGTCTGGATCAACAGGAGAATGGGCAGGGGATGCTCACTCCTCACTCCCTGCTGGATAAGCAGAGCCTTGCCCTGGTGTGTCTGGATAATGGGGGAGTTAAATCAAGCAAAGCCCTGTAATGATTGTTGTGAGTGGAGATTAGGTGCTATCTAATCTCCTGAGGAAGGGTTTAGATGGAGCTGATGGTGGCTCTTTCCCTTTCCAGAACCTCCTTGCTCTCGTGGTTTTTTTAAGGGCTGTGCTGTGAAACTCCTTGCTCACGGGGGGCAGGAGCCACAGAAGTGCCTGTGGCATCCTCTGAGGTTCTGGGAGCAGGCTGGATCCTGGCTGCTGCTCTCCTCTGGTCCTCATTCCTCTGGCTCTGCCCAGCCACTCCTTCCCGACCTGTGATGCCACCACAGTGAGCTGCAGAGCATATGTGCCACTGCTTGCTCTGGTGGAGATGTGCTGGTGGAGACAAATGCTTTTCTCCTGCTTTTTTAATTAAAAATGAGTGAGACCATATCAATGAAGGCTCCAGCCGTGGAGAAAATGAGGAATTACACGGGCTGGAGAACATGTCTGTGCACAGCAGGCTGGAGGCTGTCCTGCCCTGTGTGATGATGACCAGTGGTGGATATCCTGGCAGCTCGAGGTAAATCTCACTTGTGCTCCTGTGTATTTATGAGGCCAGATCACCTACGTGGTAGCCTGGCCTCGAGGAGAGGGGCTGGGCTTCTCCAGCTGTGGGCAGTGGCTCCTTTTTGGGCAGGGCAGCAGAGCTGGGGGTAGGAGGGTGCTCCTGCCTCCCTGGCCTGGCTGCTCTCTGAGTGGCAGCGATTTGGGAAGTGCAGGATGTGCCCAAAGCCTGTGCTCAACAGCGAGTTGTTGCTCGAGATGCTTGTAAAGCCCAGTTTCACCTGCTGGGTCCCAGGGGGCTGGCAAAGGTGGACATCAGCCTCAGGCAGCTGCCTGGCTTGCCAACAACCCAAAATTGTCCCCTGAGCAGTTTTTGCTCTTTCCTCTGCTGCCAGTTTTGGCTGGCGCTTCTGCTTTGCTGTCGGTGTCACACTCAGCTCTCCAGAGCACATCCCAGATGTTGCTGTTTTAAATATTCCCCTGACGGGCAAGATTTCCTACAAGGGAACCAAAAATGAGACATTTTTTGCTGGGTTGTCCTGGAAAGGGACCTGACAGCACCTGGCCTTGGCAGTGCCTGTTGAGAGGGAACAGGGGAAATCAGCTATTCCTCAGGCATGTTTCTTTCCCTGGAATATTTCCCCCTGGCCTGCAGCCCTGTATCCTGGTTTCTCTGCCCTGCTAGCAGCTGGTTTGATCCCAGCCCACAGGAGTGCCTTTGTCCTCCCTGATCCTCCATCCATGGACACAGCAGGTTTGGTCCCATCCTTGGGGATTGCACTGCGTGAACTCCTCGTGGTCCCACCCCTCCTGCATCTCCCTGTGTCACTCAGGGGACAGAGAAACAAAAAGCATCTCGTGCTGGGGCTGGCAGGTTCTGTCAGCAGCAGCCCAAGGAGAGGAACCAAGGTCTGCACTAAATCCAGCAGCTGTGCAGGGCTGGGGTCAGGAGAGAGATTTAAAGATTATTGGAGAGACCCTCTCTGAAGACATCAGCCCCTCTGTGGCTGGGAGGAAGCAGGGAAATGCAAAGGAGGAGATGCATCAACAGAGGGATGAAATCTGCTTTCAGGAGTGGTATTTCTGGAGGATGACTCGTTTCGTACCTCAGCCCAAAATACTTCTGTCCCTGCTGGCCCCGCTCTGCAGGAGAGGATATTGCTCGGAAGCGCAGGGAGGAAGCAGGAGGGATTCCAGATCTGCCGTTTCTTTGGCTCTGGGTTTGCCTCAGTGGCAGAGGGTGACTCAGGATGGCCTTTTTCCAGAGGCAGTTGATGATTAACCCTTCATGCTTAGTCTGCAGGACCTGGTTATCCACAGGAGAATTGGCTCCTGACAGCCCATGCACATCGAGTCAAGCTGTTAAAGCAGCTCAAAGGGTGGCTTTTATGAGCCTCAGAATATGGGCGGGTACAGGGTGTTGGGGCAGAAACTCAGAATAAACAACCAGGTGGGAGGGATGGGGAGTGAAAAACAGCTCATGTGAATGCAGGGTCCGGCTCTGTCCCCTCTCCCTTTGGGTCCAGCTGAGCATTTCCAAAGCTGGAGTAGAGGAAAAACGACCTGCAGGGATGCCAAGTGATGCTGAGCTCTGTAAGCTTGTGTTGAAAGCCTGGTGGCATCACCAACCCTGGTGCATCACTCTGAGTAGGGCAAAGCAAAACTTGCATCTAAAATTTCCTCAGGGGTCAGATAAAAAAACACGATCCTTTTGCATCAGGGAAGAGGCAGCAGTGGTGATTTTTCAGGGGAAATACGTGATAAAAAGGGAAATGAGTGATGTCTCTCCAATAATCCTCTATTTCCCAGCCAGCCTCTTTCCCCTCCAACTGCTCCTTCCACCCACTCCCTCCAGAGAGCTTTTCTTTCCAGCTCGTTCTTCCACTTGTCCTGCAGCTCCTTCGTGGGGCTTGTGCTCCATTTCCTTCATTTGAAACACATCAATTCCCCATATTTTTGCTGCAGTAGCAGAACTAAGAGCAAAAGCTGATAAAGATGGCATGCAGGGGAGGGGAGGATAAAATAGCTCGGCATTTTGCCATGCTCCAGGGTCACCTGGGATGGATGAGAAGGATTTCGTGGCCTCTGAGCATCCAGATAGACCTGCTGTTATTGCAGCAGCAGGTTGAAATACCATCTCAGGTGTCATTTGCTCAGGCTGCCTGAGAGGAGCTGGCTGTTTGCATGGCTGGGGGTGTTTTTTTCACTGGGAAATGTTTGCAGTTTTTTTTATCTTTCAAGGTAATTCCCCTTTTAGTTCCAATCACAACACACTTTTGTTTAAGCAAGGTTTTTTTCTCGCTCTCCGGCCAAGAAATGCATCTGTTAGCAATCTTTTTTGGGTTTTAAAGCAAAGCTTTTCAAACAATGAACCAGCTGACTATGAAAAGGCATCTGGTCATGCTATATTTGCTTATGGGGAGCATAATTTTTAAACCCTGGGAAAAGAGCAGCAGGGCATGTGTGGATTTGTGGAGGAGAGGGTCTAGGAAGTGTCAGCACATGGAAAACCAGAGCAGGCTGGGCTGGGCTGGTTCAGACCCTGAGATCCCAGCTTGGGGAGAGTCTGATGGAATTCCAGCCCTTTGCAGCAAGGCTCCAGGGGGAAGCAGCAGCTTTATTGAGTGATTTAGGTGCTGTTCCAGGGATACCTGGAGGGATGAAGGAGCCCTGGTGGGCCCAAACCTGCACCAGCACATGCCTGGCAAAGGCTGGGCCATGTTGGTGGAGCTGGGCTGGATTTAAACATCTCATACAGCCTGCAGAGCCCTTGGCTTTAAAACCCATCCCTGCCACAGCCTGCATTCCTGTCTGACCTTGCAAACAGCGTCCAGGTGGATCATCCAGAGCAGTCAGGGAGGGAGGGGTTGCCAAAATGCAGTGAGCTGCCAGCTGCTGCCAGCTTTCCCTTGCCCTGCTGTCATGGAGCAGCAAGGAGGGTTGGGGAACACTGTGCAAAGTAAAAGTTATGTCAGGACAATGTGTAAAAATGAAGAGGGTGTTTCTGTTTTTGCGGCTGGTGCCAGCTGAAGAGGGTTTTTTTAATCTCTTCTTGCGACTTTCCTGGGGAGTTCTCCTGGGGCAGATCAGCCCTGGAGGGAGGTGAACCACCAAAATCATAGAATTGTTAAGGTTGGAAAGACCTCTGGAGTTGTTGAATGCAGCCATTAACCCAGTGCTGCCATGTTCACCCTTAAACCATGGCCCCAGGTACCACATCCCCACTTTTTTGAACACTTCAGGGATGGTGATTCCACCACTCCCTGGGCAGCCTGTTCCAGTGCCTGACCACATTTTCAGCGAAGATTTTTTTCCAAATATCCAATCTAAGCCTCCTGTGGCACAACCTGAGGCTGTTTCCTTTTGTCCCGTCACCTCCTACCTTGGAGGACAGACTGTTGTCACTGAAGGGCTCTCTGGGGCTTGCATGGAGCTGCCTGCTGTAGGCCAGCCCTTTCCCTCCAACCCTGTAGGATGCAGCTGGCTGTGTTGGATGTCAGGTGAGTGGGGAATTCAGGCAGCCACCAAAGCTTATCCCAAAGCACCACCATGGGCTGTGAGTGTAGGGAAGCAGGCTGCTGGATCAGGTGGGACATCACCTGTGCACTGAGGATCTCAAAGATGTTGCCAGAAGGTTGTTTAGGTAGCAAAGCAGGTGTGACAAAGCACTGAGGAGCTTCTCTGGTGTCTTTGTCCCCACCACCATGGGGACGTGCTGTGAGGTTGTACTGCTCCCAGCAGCTGCATTTCTGTGGGTCAGAGCAGCAGGAGCTTGTGCGGATGCACCTTCCAGGTGCAAGTAGGTTGAGACCAGCCTTGAAATTGCTTTGAGCTGAGCCCCCACCTCCTCTGTGCTCTAGTTACTGGGAAGAGAAGGAAGTCTGGCTGTGGGAGCTGCTGAGGCTCCGAGGGGGAGGCACGGAGGCTGTGGAAGTGTCAGGCTCACAACCAAGACATGACAGGGCTGGGGGAGTGTGAAATCCCCCTGGGAAGAGCAAAGGGATGGCTGGAGCTGGCAGACTGGTGACTTTCACTTGAGAAAGCTCCTGCTAACGAGGCACCTCGCCCGGGCACTGCTTTCCCTGCACTGCTGAGGAGGGAGGGGATGGAGCTCATTTATCAGGTTCACATCACAACTCCCCCTGCCACTGCCACCATGGAACAAAGCAGTCAAGCATCCATCAGCCCCCTGCACAGAGCTCAGGGCTAAGGGACAGCAGAGGCTGTGACATGAGAAGGTGACACGGTGACACCACGACAGCAGCTGATGGGATTTGTGTTTTTGCCAGGTCCCTGGAAAGAAGAAGTAGGTGAGGGGAGCAGGTGGAACAAAACAGGGGGTTGAGTAAGGTCTGTCCTTGTCTGCACAGCTTTGGCACGTCTTCATTTTTGCAGCTGAGCACGTGTGTGGTGGCACATGGGGGCCTGGAGGACAGTGAGGGATGTTGGTGTGCAATTAAAGCCATCAGTGTGTCTCTAACAGAGCAGCTCAGTCCGGGCTCCAGCAGGGTTCAGATCAGCCCTCACTCCTTTGCTGCTTGAGAGCACACAGGGCAAAGACTCAGCCCAGAGAATAAGAAATTGGGGGATGTTCAGTGATGCAATGGAACATCCTGGAGATGCTGAAGTTGGAGGTGTCTGAGCATCCCTCTCCAAAGGCAAGCTACAAAACCCACATCCCCAAAACCCACTCTGCGTGCTGGGAAACCATTTTCCACACTCAACCTTTCAAACCCCGACGCTGGAGAGGTTCCTCCCTCCTCCTGGCTCTGAGCAGAGCCTTGTGACTCACTTCCCTCCGGGCTGTCGCTTTGTCAGGAGATTTCTTTACCACCAAAGGACACTTATCAGTGTGCTGTAGACTATTAGCCCCAGTAATTACCACTGAGCAACATCCTGCAGTGAGCTGAGGGGAGGGAAGCCCCTGGCCTGATCTTTGCCTGCTTTATTGTGCAGTCCCCCTTTGCCTGGGAAGCTGCTTTTCCGCCCAGCCTGCCCAGCTGCTCGTCGGAATTAATGAGGTTCTGGTGCACTTAATTGAGAGTGCTCTCTAAATTGGGGGTTTCAGGGAGGAAATGCGAGAGCCCGAGGGAGCCGAGCAAAGGGAAATATTTATAATGCAGCACGTTAATTATAAATGAAGCAGTTTAGCCAATTTTGTTGTTCAGCCTCCCTCTCCACCCCCTGGAGACCTTTATTTGCTCCACCGCTCCTTTTCAACCCTAAATGAGCAGCAGGTCCCCATCCCTGCCTGCCTCACAGGTGTTCACAGCACGTGGGAAGGTCCTGGGATGTGGGATGAGCCAGCCCTGCTGCTTCCCCTCCCCGTTCCTCAGCACTGATCCCACTCCCCGCCCAGCTCTCCTGGCTGGGCACATCTGGCCACCCCTTGCTGCTGTGTCATGGTGGGGACCTTGCCACCCTTCCCAGCCGGTGTCTCTGGTGGGAAAGGGATGCTCCTTGTAAGAGGGGCAATGGGAAAGACCTTCTCTGACACCTCCAGGAGGTGACAGGACCGTGTTCAAGGCACCCCTGAGTGTCCCAGCTCCGCTGTCCCCTGGAGGACATTTGCATGCTGGACTCTGAAGTGGGGCAGGAAAGGTGGGGAAATCAGGCTGCCCACAGGCTTTGTGCAGAGCCTTTCCCTGGCAGGGCACAGGCAGCTCAGAGGAGGGGATTGGCACGAGTGAGTGCCCAAGGCTCAGCTGAGGAGCTGAAAGCCCCGATGGCCGTGTCAGACAGAATTGACACCGAGCAGACAGGTGGCCTGAGCCTCAGCCCAGCTGCTTGGCACCTCTGAGGGACTGTGGGGTCAGGAAAAGTGTTAAAGGGCAGAGGTTTCCAGGCCTCTTGGTGCTCTCAAGCTTGTTTTGTTCCTCCCTTGGAGCCAGGCACAGCTAAAGGAAGGGTCAGGTCTGGAGGCACAAGCTGTTCTGCCCAAGGGCAAACTGAGTCTTGTCCAAATTACCTGTCCTTGACTCTGCTTGTCCTCATCTTGGCACGCTGCAGCTTGGGAAGTTTGGATGCACAAATGTTTTCCACGTACTCCTCTTGAGCCACAGTAAATATTTGGGACTCTGCTCCTGGGGCTTGCTGGGAGCAGCTGTGGTTGTCTGCGTGCACAGACCTGGGGGCAGAGAGGAGGTCACCCAGCTCCCACCATCCTAGGTGTTTGTGGGGTAGGACAAGGTTTGGAAACATCTCTTAAATTTAGGGAAGGGGCAGAGCCATGCAGCAAGTCAGGCTGTGATCAGAAGATGGAAAATGTTTGGGATTTGTGTAGTATTTGTTGACTCCAGCCTAGACCTGTACGGCATTTCTGCTGTAAAATCCTTTTCTTCTTTTGATATGTATGTCCTCAGGAAGATTAAGGTGGGGAAAGGTTAATTATGAAGTATTCCCTCAAATTCTGCCTGCTTACTCCATGCAGCCCCTGGGAATGTGCAGCGTTAGTTACCTGAGCTGGGCTCAGAGGTCCTTCAATCATGTCCTTCAAGAACAAGGTAGAACCTGAAAACCCCTGATGAACCCTGACAGATGCAGGGCATCGTGGACCAGGATGGCCAGAAATGGCTCTGCATCATTCAGTGCCATAGATCATGGGCCCAGGGGTGACATCCTTTAAGAGGTGACATTCCCAGATTCATGTTCCCTCCCAGTGACTTCTGAAGTCCCCAGAGGAACTGTTGTGCCTGGAGTCTCTCTTAGGATGTTGATATGTTGATAAGCCAGGGTTCTGCTCCAGGAGTGCAGCCTAGATCATGTCACATTTAAACACTCTTCATTGCTTGTAAACATTTTCCCCCCTGAGCATATCCAAGGCTGTGCAGCCAAAGCTTCAAGGGCACTGTAAAGTTGAAACAAGAGAGATTCGGATGTAAAATTTCAGTGTGGTTTCCCTGAAGCTGTTAATCACAAGACTGATGCAGTATCAGTGGGGCAGTGTTTGGCCTTACACAGGTGATGTAATTGTATTTAAAGTATGGCAGTTCAATAAACTAGGTCTTGTTCCCATAGCTGGAGTCACGGGTAAGCTCAGAGTATAGATAGTCACACAGTAAAATGAAGTATTGCAAGAGCTAAAGGGTGCTTCAGAAGTGGGTGGTCATGAAGGACAGGGGATATTAATACTATTTCTATTAATCTGGCTTTGTTTCACTTTTTTTTATCCCCTACCAGGACCAGGAAGAAAATAAAGGAGCCACCAGCTGGCCAGAGTTCTACATCGATCAGCTGAATTCAATGGCTGCTGTGAGTATTCCCCCAGAGCTCTGGTGTCTCTGAGCCCTGTGTGGGGCAGCAGCACGGTGGGGACAGTCTGGCAGCATTGTGCCTCAGAGGGTGGCAGGTGTCAGCAGAGGCAGTGGCATCTGTTAGACCAACAGGTACAGCTGCAGGATGGAGATGTTCCTACGGCACCCGGGGCCTTTCACACCAGCACAGAACCATGGGCGGGGTCGGGGTGGGAAGGGACCTTAAAGAACATCCAGTTCCAACCCCCTTCCACCAGAGCAGGTTGCTCCAAGCCCCTTCCAGCCTGGCCTTGGACACTTCCAGGGATGGGGCAAAGGGATGAGCAGGGGCTGTGAGCCCAGCAGGGAGTGTGCTGCTTCCCTCTGGGAAAGCAGGAGCACCCACGGGCTGCCAGCCAGGCAGAGCCCTGAGCCTGAGCAGAGCTTGTGATCAAAGCCTGCCAGATGCCTGGAGGGTGGCTTTGATCTCCCTGACGTGCTGCTGGAGAGGAGCTGGGTTAAATGGAGGGGTCAGCACAGCTCCTCGTGTCTGCTGGGACCCTTGGTCTCTGCTTTGGATTAGCCTCAGCCGGGGCTGGCAGGGCTCACCCTGACACCTCTGGTGCTGTTGCACTGTTGGGTGCTGCAGGAAGCACTCAGGGAGCTGCTTTAGCTGTAGCTGTGCCTCATGCCTGCCCAGGGAGCAGGCAGCCCTGGTGCAGGAGTCAAATCCCAGCCCCAGCCCCAGCTGGAGAGCCAGATCCAGTGTGGGAGATGCATCCCGTGCACACAGGCGCTGTCTCCAGCTGAGATGCACACTGGTGGGTTGCGCTGGGAGACTTGGGAATGGCAGGGTTGGCTGTTCACCATCCCCATGGCCTACTCTGGATGGTGTCCAATAGCCTGATGTCTTTTTGGGATGTCTTTTTTTATATTGTGGTGCCTGAAACTGCCCCCAGGGCTCAAGGTGAGGCCGCACCAGTGCTGAGCAGAGCAGGAGTTTTGTGGGGGCTTGGAGACAGTGCCTTCATCCCTCTGTCCCCAGTCCAGGCTGTCTCCTTGCAGATTATGGAGTGGTTTTCCTCACTGCTCCTTTTCCCAAGTTCTGAGATTGCCATAAGGATTCTAAGACTTCCAGGATAGGTTTAGGATCCCCATGGCTTGGCACAGTGGGTGGTGGGCACTGCCACTCCTGGGGCACGTGGGGGGATTCCCCTTCTGATTCCTGCCTTCCTCCTTTCGCAGAGAAAATCACTGATAGCCTTGGAAAAAGAAGACGAGGAGGAGAGAAATAAAACAATCGAAAGTTTGAAGACTGCACTGCGGACAAAACCAATGAGGCAATTCCCTTTCCTGGCTTTATTGCTGTGCTTGTGGCTTTGGATTTGAGTTCTCTGGCAGAGCAGGGGTTAAATAGGAATATAAATGGGAGCTGTACAGGCTGAGGGAGGCCAAGACTCTGAAGCACTAATTGCTTTTTTCTTGTTTGTTTGTTTCACCAACTGTTTTTTTTGTCTCATATTTTGTCATTTTGTTCCTTGGTCCTTTCAGTGACCAAGAGCCACCAGGACCTCCCTGTCTGTTCAGGCAAATCAGGCAACTTTTTTATTTGTCCAGATTTTCCTTTGTATTGAACAGAAGGTAAAAATACCTTAAAGATTGATTTGTTTTTTCTCCCAAGAAAACAGCAATTTTTATTGGTCAGCTGGGCCTTTTGTTTCAACTTCTACTCCTCTTGCACTTTATAAGGGAATAAAGTCACATGAATCTTCATGTAATCCATTTTACAAAATGGAAAACAGTTTTTGATGGGGAGGATAAATGAAGGCTGGGACTCTCTCTGAATGGCTGTAGCTTTTCCTAATTCTGTTTGCTCTGGAGTCTTCATGCACACTTCTGCAACATTTAATGTGCCTCAGGTTGGCATCTTCCGATGGCAATATGTTCCATTAGGAAAACCCTGACCTGTTTTGGTTGTGGAAGAAGCAGATTTACTCTTGCTTGCAAATACCTTTCCCTCTTGGGAAAGGGGTGATGATAAGAAATTCCCAGGGCCCAGGGTGAGCACCTGATTTCTGTGACACCTGCACCTTGTGTGTGCTCGCCCTGCAGTGAGCAGGGCTGGTGGCCAGCCATGAAACTTTACAAATCCCTTACAAGTGGGGTTTGAGTGTTTTTTGAGGGATGCAGCAGAACATTTTACCGGTTGGACCTCCTTTTGCACCCAGGGAAGTGAACACCAACTTCCCTATTGACTTTGGCTGGAAGAAGAGCAGCCTTGGGAGCAGAGAAAGCAGTTTTCCTCAAGCCTGCAATTACCCCTTTTGTTGCTGCCCATCAGCATGGCTTGTTTCGAATTAAAACCATCCCAGTGCCGGGATGTTCTTGGCTCGTTCGCTTTCCAGTCCGTGCCTTTTGCCAAACCAGAGGACACCCAGCCTGGATGGCACTGGGCATGGGGGCCCTAAAATGCCTCAGCAGTGTGCAGTGTTGTGTCTGCCTGCTCTAGTGAGTCTGCCTGGGGCGCTGCCCTGTGTTTGCTGCCTGCTCTCTGTTCAGTGGCCTTGTAAATCATGGTGAAAATCAGAAATCCTGTAAAACCGGGGAGCTGTGCCTGAGGGAGGAGAAGGGTGTGGAGGGTGAGGCAGGAGAGGTAGCAGAAGGCAGAAAGGGTGACACTGAGCTGTCTGCAGCTGATGAGGAGGTGACTTCAGGGCTTGGGATCTTCTTCCAGTTCAAAACTGGACTCAGGATTCAGGTTGGTATTTTTTGCAGTGTGACTGCAAATTTCCAACCTCTGTCCCAGGACTTGTGTTGATGGCTGGGTCAGCTGGTTCTCCTTGAAATATCCTCACTCTGAAGAACCTTTTGCAGGTGGTGCCTGGTTGCCTATGCTACCAGGCACCAATTAAATTGAGCTTTACAACCCTATCCTTGTGTCTGGGCCACAGGAAGTCCTTCAGGCTTTCTGGTATCCATGAAGAAGTATACAAGGAGGTTCTAGGTTTACACCAACAGACAAGTTAGCTCTGCTAGAGGGTGTAGGAATGCATTTCCCACACCCAGCAAGTATTTTCCATATAGGGAGAAGTTTAAGACTCACCCCTGGAATTTCTTACGTGGAAAAGCACCCAGAATTTTCCATCCCCTCCTGGCAGTGATTGGCTCAGTACCAAGAGAGAAGCATCTATTGAATCCCTTGGCTGTTCTTCAAACCCTGTATCTCTCCTGATTGGCACCAGGCCAGGTTGTCCCTCCTAAAACATTCAGTATTTAGGAAGGAGCACGAAAGGAAGTAAAGGCTTTTTTGGGTGTTCTAGCAGGGTTGTCAGAGGTTTGCTCAGACACCTGTGTGCGGCTTATCTTTTGTTTTCTGTAACGTTTGTTATTGTGTTATTTTTTTTTTTTATTAAACCTTTTGCTTTACAAAACACCTCTGAAGGGCAGTCTCGCTGATTAATTTTGGCCACTTCTCTGCAAAGGCTGGACCTTCAGAGATGGATACACTTATTTACACGTTGTTCATTACACTGACCACGTGCTAACCTGTATCACGAGGGTCAGACACACTTTTAGCGTTTTGTCTCAAAGCCAAATTCCCCTTTTCCTGGCAGGTTTGTGACCCGGTTCATCGACCTGGATGGCTTATCGTGCATCCTGAACTTTCTCAAAAGCATGGACTATGAGACAGCAGAGTCTCGGATACATACCTCTCTCATTGGATGTATAAAAGCACTAATGAACAACTCCCTGGGCCGGGCCCACGTGCTGGCCCACCTGGAGAGCATTAACGTGATCGCTCAGAGTCTGAGCACGGAGAACATTAAGACCAAGGTGGCAGTGCTGGAAATCATGGGCGCCGTGTGCCTGGTTCCTGGGGGCCACAAAAAGGTCCTGGAGGCCATGCTGCACTACCAGAAATACGCCAGCGAAAGGACTCGTTTCCAGGTGGGTGGGTCAGCTCCTCTCAGCCCTTGAAATTCAGCATTCCTGGCCCTTTCTCCTCCTGAATGTCCTAAAACGTTGATTTTTGGGGGTTTTTGGTTTGGTTGTTTTGGGTTTTTTTGTTTTGGTTTTTTTGGTTTGTTTTGTTTTTTGGGGGATTTGTTTTGGTGGGGTTTTTTGTTTGTTTGGTTGGTTGGTTTTGGCTTTGTTTTTTTTTTTTGTTTTGGGGGTTTTTTGGGTGGGTTTTTGGGTTTTCTTCTTTCTTTTTTGTGTGTTAGAGTTGGGATTAATAACACAGGAGTTACGGTTTTGCGTTTGGACTTAGTGTTTATTATTTTTTTATTTATATTATGGCCTTATGAGTCATGAGCTCTAACCAGGGAGTTAGAAAATGGAGGCATTCCTAACTCTTTCCAAGGTTATTTAAGCACTAATCACCTAATAATGAGACGACACCTATATTATTTATGGTTTTGACCCAATAATGACCACCCAAGGCCTGCAGTGCTGACTTTTTTCACCTAATTAGAAAAAATCACCCAGAATCATGAAGAAGAAGGTGAAGAAGAGGGACTTAGACAACACCTAAGATCCTCCATCTTGCCCTGTATATATTACTATGTACAAAAATCCGAAATCCAAGATTTGGCTGATTCAAATGTTTTGTTGTGGCTGTTTGCGTGTTGAAAAATCCGGAATTACCCCAGAACCGTGTCTGATGAGATCTGCAGCTGAGCGAAGAGGGAGGAAAGAGTTATTTAAGGTGACACCCACCAAAAAAAAAGAAAAAAAAAAGGAAAAAAAAGGAAAAAAAAGGAAAAAAAAAAGGAAAAAAAAGGCTTGATTGTGCAGGGTCACTGGGATCACAGCTCTGTGAAGCTGCAGCACACCTGGGTGGGCTGGTCTTGGCCCAAATGGGTGCTGATGGTGCATCACCAGCTGTGGGAGCACCACGAGGGGTTGTTCCTGCCTGTGTTCCCTGGCTGCTCGGGCAGCACTGGGGCTGTCACGGGGCATTTCGGTGACAGTGTGTGTTTGGCAGACGCTGATCAACGACTTGGACAAGAGCACGGGCCGGTACCGGGACGAAGTGAGCCTCAAGACAGCCATCATGTCCTTCATCAACGCCGTCCTGAGCCAGGGGGCAGGCGTGGTGAGCTCTGGGGCTCGGGGAAAGGGAGGCCCTGGGGTGTGCTTGGGGGGGCTTTTGTTTCGGTGAGCTTTCCATGCACCTTGCTGTGCTGAGCCCACAGTTGTCCCTTGCAGGAGAGCCTGGATTTCAGACTCCATCTGAGATACGAATTCCTCATGCTTGGCATCCAGCCAGTCATTGATAAGCTGAGACAACACGAAAATTCGACCCTCGACCGGTGAGTAGTGACCCCCCAGCACTATTTTGTTTGGTGCCCTTGCTTCAGGTGTTGGCCTTTGGGGAAATCACATGGCTCTAGAGTCACACCTCTTAGAGAAATTCCTTGCTGTCTCCAGAGAGGGAGAAAAAAATTCTAACGTGGCTTTGTTGCATTCTGATGTAGGGTTGAGCTGGGGAGGATGTGCCATCAGGGGTTCAGGGGATGCTGTCAGCTCTCATCCACCTCTTCTCATCCCAAAAAGCTCCTTGGACATCCTGTAGTGTCTAGGAAGTCCAGGCTGAAGGACCAGCTGGTGTTTCAAGCCCTCACAGTGCCTGATCTGTTGACAAACCAGCTGCCTGTAATTTATATTAATAAACTATGTTACTCCTGTATCTACTATTAATAGGTTCTTCTGGGGTTTTTTTGGGTTTTTTTTGCTTTTCTTTCCTCAGGCACTTAGATTTCTTCGAAATGCTTAGAAATGAAGATGAACTGGAGTTTGCCAAAAGATTTGAGCTGGTGAGTACGAATGCTGCTGATACAGACACTGGCACTCAATGTCAGAGCTAGTTTTAAAAACACATGTGTTGCCTGGGACAGAGAGCGGTCTTCTGGATAAAACCTGGAGTTGGAAATCTCTCCTGTTGCCCTGCTCTTTTGCAACATCTGTACTAGAGCCTGCTTTAGCCCTTTTGTCCTCTGGCTGCCCAACAGCTCTGTTTGCCCCGGCAGGGCAGCGGGACTGGTTTGTCTGTCGGTTTTGGGGTGGGGGTGACTCGTGGGGTCTGGAGTGAGACTCAGGGAAGAGGCAGTGCTGTTGTGGGTGCAGTGGCCTGACCTTTCCTGCCTCCTGCCCACAGGTCCACATTGACACCAAAAGCGCAACGCAGATGTTCGAGCTGACCAGGAAGAGGCTGACGCACAGCGAGGCGTACCCGCACTTTATGTCCATCCTGCACCACTGTCTCCAGATGCCTTGTGAGTCCCAGCAGAGGCCAGGAACACCCAGGCCTTGCTGGAGGCTTGGCAGCCCAGCCCTCCTGCCCAGCAGGGCCACAACCTCCCCTTTGCTCACGTCAGTCTCTCCCCTTCCTTCCCTGCAGATAAAAGAAGTGGCAACACTGTCCAGTACTGGCTGCTGCTCGACAGGATCGTGCAGCAGATCGTCATCCAGAGTGACAAAGGGCAGGACCCTGACGCCACTCCCCTGGAAAACTTCAACATTAAAAATGTTGTACGAATGTAAGTGCTCGAGGGTCGCTGTTCCTTGCTCATGGCTGTCACATGGTGATGTTGCTGCTCCTGGGACAAGCCAGCATCCCTGGAGCTGTTGACTTCCCAGGACTCACTCACCCCACCTTATCAGTGAAGCCCATCCTTTTTGTTAAACAGCACTTGCAAGCAATATTTGAGATTTAGGAGCTTTTGTGTGTTCCCTGATAAATTTTACACAACCCTGCTGAGGGGAGATGCACCAGAGCTATCAGGTGTCCCAGTCTGGGAGCCTTAAATCTCGTTTCCTCAGTCGTGTTCCTTGCCCGTGATGGTCTCCTGTTTGCTGTAGCAGGATTGTCTCACATGTTACATCTCTTTTAGGTTAGTCAATGAAAATGAAGTGAAACAGTGGAAAGAGCAAGCTGAGAAAATGAGAAAAGGTGAGTGGTGGAGAAATAGAGTGTCAGCTCTAACCTTGGCCAAACAGTTAACATACACATGTATTTATATGTTTATTTATACATGTGTCTGCAGGCTTTATTGTAGGGCTGAGCTATATCATGCCATGGGGCTGACATGGGACATGGGCAAAGCAAATAATATTTTTCCATGGAGAGGCTCCAAATGGGGCATTAAGGCAGCTTTTGTCAGCTGGGCTTCTCTGCAGGGCAGTGTGGGGTTTAGCCCCCCATGAGCTCTGCTGTTGGCCAAAAGGAGAATATTTCACCCAGAAATGGTCTCCTGGGGCTGTTTCAGAGCACACAGAGCTGCAGCAGAAGCTGGAGAAGAAGGAGAGGGAGTGTGATGCCAAGGCCCAGGAGAAGGAGGAGATGATGCAGACGCTGAACAAGATGAAGGAGAAGCTGGAGAAGGAATCCAGCGAGCACAAGCAGGTCAAGCAGCAAGTGGCAGATCTCACAGCACAGCTCCACGAGATGAGCAGGGTGAGACCTCAGACCTGCTCCCTGTTGTAGGCCCAGTCCCTAAACCCCTGCAAATGCTGTGGGGTGAACTGGGGAGGCTGAGCTGCATGGGGGGACTGAGAAGGAGGCTTCTTGGAAGAGCCACCAAGGTGTCTGTCCCTAGTCATGGGGTGATTTTGCCTCTCAGCTGCACCGAGCCTCAGTCAGGAGCGTTTAAGTCTTTGAATGCTTTGTCTTCTAAATTTTAACCAAATTAATTAAAAATCAGCAGGGGGGTATTTCTTAGGTGGTGTCCCCCAACTCCATGTGACCAGTCCCCATTCTTCTTTCTCTCCCAGAGGGCGATCTGTGCTGCCAGCCCTGGAGGACCTCCCATGCCACCAGGAGCACCCGGCGGCCCTTCACCTTCTCCAACTCCCGGCTCTCTTCTTCCCCCTCCACCACCCCCTCCACTCCCAGGGGTGTGTCCCCCACCACCTCCCCCACCACCTCCTCCAGGTGGTCCCCCACCTCCCCCTGGCCCCCCACCCCTGGGGGGGATGATGCCTCCCCTTGGACCACCTCTGGGCACGGCCTTCAAGAAGAAGAGCATCCCTCAGCCAACGAATGCTCTCAAATCTTTCAACTGGTCCAAGCTTCCAGAGGTAAGCTGGGCAATAATTTGGGCAGTGAGGTGCTGGATGGTGACGTAAGGGCAGTGGGTGGGAGCCCTCCAACCTGCAATGTTCCCACTGTCTTGCAGAACAAGCTGGCAGGCACTGTGTGGACCAACATAGATGACACTAAAGTGTTCAAAATCCTGGACCTTGAAGACCTGGAAAGGACCTTCTCTGCCTACCAAAGACAGCAGGTAACAGCTGGCCCGGGGTGGGCACACCTGGGCAGAGTGCCACCATGATGGGATCACGTTTATGGATTCACTTGTGGTCCCAAAACACATTTCCCATCATTATTTCATGCCAAAGCCATGTTTGCTGGATCAGTTTCATCTGCTTTATCCTCTCATCCATGTGCCTTTGCCTTGAGGTGGCCATTCATGGCTCACGGTGCCTGATTCCACCCCTGCCCACACACCTGGCCACGTGCACCCTGAAGATGGATCACCAAAAATACACCCAAAAACAAAACAAAAAACCAGATGGGGAATGTTATGAAAATAACCCCCAGATGTGGCCACAGTGGGGTAATGTTTTTGGATTGCTCTTAACGGCAACTGCTCCATGTGTCTGTATTGGGTGGAAAATTTCTATCCCTCTATGGCCAAGAAGGGCTAAGTTTTGCCCACATCTTACCATGGGTGGGTCTCTTCTTTTATTTTTGTAGTGAGCCAAGAGCAAAATGCGAGCTTTGAACAAATATCCCAAACCAAAATAATGTCATTGCAGGCAAAAGTCTCCGCTTTTTAATCTCCTGCTCAAGCACTTCAGCCCCAGTTTGGGAGGCATCAAAGCACACAAAGAAAATTAGACACTTATTTTACCCCAGGCAGGATGAAAATGGGCAAAGCCAGTGAGTGTTTCAAGAAGGCAGGAGAAAAAGCAAGGAGAGGGGCTGAAAAAGGATGTTCACCTGCTGAACACCTGGCTTTGTTCCTGGGAGGAGAGAGCAGCTTGTCTCCTTGGTGCCAGGCTCAGCCAGAGGGACGGTGTCAGGAAGGAGTGGACCAGACCCCTAAGCTCATTAGGCAGTGTGAGAGTTTAATCTGTTCCAGAGGCTAATTGAGGGAAAGATCAGGATGGATTAGAGCAAGGCAAATATCAAGAGGAACCCACCAGAAGTACGTGCTGCCTGCCCCAGTGTTTTGGGAATAGGTGACCACAGCAATGTCTCTTTCCCCTGGCATTTTTTGAGCTTGACTCATGCCTACTGGAGGGCACGTCTGAGGACAAGGAATGGAAATGGAAGAGGAGCAAGAATAGAAACCTGAGTGTCAGCAGGACGGTTTGCCCTCGAGCCCGTGAGTCACCTGGTGTGATTCAGATTATTGCCAGGCAGGAATTTAAAAATAATTTGGCTTGGCTGAGGTCCTGCTGGGTGAAGTGGCTGGTTAGGTTTGGGGCCAGGAGGAAGAGGGAGATGGTGCAAGGAGAGCTGTGACATGGGCTTACACCCCAGATGGGATGAGGACCAAGAGGGAGCTGAATGTAGGGCTGGGGTGGGACTGGCAGAGGATGCTGTGAGAGCATCTGACCAGCAGATGGGAAAGACAAAACAAAATCCCACCTGGGAGAAGCTGCTGGGGCTGGAGCTGCCCTTGGGGACATGATGCACAAGTTCCTGGTGGTTCACCCTGTGGTTCATTTTGTGTGAGTGGAGCCATGGGACACATCTCCCTGGGCCTGAGGGATGTGGTTGTCTAGCTGGAAGTCCCCAAGATGCTCCCAGTGTTAGTCCCAGGATGGAGAGTGCAGGCTCCAGGGTTAGATGTGCTCCATGAGATCAGGAGGAGTGGAAGTGTTCAGGCTGATGGGGCTCAGAGCAGCCTGGTCCAGTGGAATGTTCCCTGCCCATGGCAGAGGTTTGGACTAGAGGATCTTTAAAGCCCCTTCAGCCCAAGCCATTCTGTGATTCTGTAGCACATGCAAACCACGGGGCACTGTGTACGTGGTGAGGGGGAGTGAACAGCCTGTCCCTGAGGCACAATGAACTAATAATAATGGTTTAATAACTCACAGCATTTTCCAGCTCTAGCAAAACTTGGTTTCTCTCATGAAGGTGCAAGGGAGGAGCTGAGTTTTCTCCTCCCTGTTCCCTGTCTTGAGCCACCTGCTCAGTGATCATGCCTCTCACTTGTCCTGAGTCAAAATATCCACAGGACATGGGGCATCAGGGGCTGCCTGGCTGCCCATGCCCCCAGACAAACCAGGGCTCTGAAAATGCGTGGTCAAGTGGTGCATCCCTGTGGCAGAGCCCCAGCAGGACTTGGGGCCAGCAGGCAGAGGTGTGTGCAGTGCACAGAGCTCTCTGACCCCCCCAGGGTGGCTGTTGTGGGGCTGCCTTTGCTGGCATTTGTCTGGTTTTGTTGCCAGAGCTCCTGGGAATCCCTGAGTGCTGCACAGACCCCAGGCTTAACCATGTACTTAATTTTAAGCATCTCTTTAAATGGTTTTCCCACATCACAGGCTGGGATGTAAATGCAGGCTATCAAGTGAGCTCTGCAGCTTTTGGGAAAGGCTCTTTCCATGTAGGGAGGACAGGATCCCTCTGGGCTTCCTGGGGCTCAGCCTGGGAGCATCCCTGCCTCACAATGCACGAAGCTGTTGGGAGAGCCTGTGTCCTCCCAGCTGAGGCTCTGCAGATGTCCCTGTCCCCAGAGAAGGTCTCAGCCCTGCTGCAGCTGTACAGAGCACCAGCATTTACAGAGAAGCCAACAGTTTTTTGGCTGTGGCCTGAGAACAGGCAGTAGCTGTGTAAGGGTGTGCATGTAGTGATGGAGAAAAGCGAGTCCAGGACCATCAGGGCTTGGACTACACAGGGCTTTGTGCCTCTGTCAGGGATGTCTTGAGGGTGTTTGTGGGGGTAGAGGCTGGGAGTGGTGTTGATAAGTAGCAGTGACACAGCCAGGGCAGTCCTGGCAGGTCCTGCAGCGGTGAGTGATGTGAAAGAGTCAGGGCCAAGTGGAAAATATATTGTGTTGTTGAAGCAGGGGCTTAGCAGTGAGCTGGGAAAGAATTCATCTCCCAAAAAAGGATGAAGGAAGTAAAGCCTCCAGCTTCTCCGTGCGAGGGAGAGTGACCTGCACGGGGGCCAGGGACAGCAGGGCTGGGAATCGTTTGTGGGGATGGTGAGAGCACATTTAAAGCTTACACCATCCTGCAGCAGAGCCTGGATCACGTTTCCTGGCAGGGGAAGGGGCAGGGATGAGGCTGGTTTGAGGCAGAGAGGAAGGGTTTTTGTAGTGAACCTTTTCTCTGCCTTAATGCATGAGGAGCCCTCCCTCTCCTAGAGCAGGGGACTGCAAAGAAAGTCCCACCATGTCCTTCTCCAGCAGCCTGGGGCAAATCTGAGCATCGTGGGGCAGGTCTGAGGGTTGAAATGGAAGGAAGAGTTCCTAATTAGGGACCAATTAAACAAAGATAAAGATACCCATTGCAGCTTGTGGGTGTGCTTTGTGCTTGTCCCACCAAGGAGACTACTGGGAAGAGATTGATGAGTGAAACATTGATCCTTAGCCTTAACTGAGCCAGAGACTTTTTAGCCACCAGACTCTTGATCAGCACAGCTCAGCCAAGGGAACGAGGAAGGAAAACTCCTCCGTGTGTGTGCACATGTGTGTAGTGTCAGCTTTACTGCACCTGCTTCCAGTCTGCTGGGGGAGCCCAGCAGCACAGCCAGGTCTTGGGAGGGGCATGGTGCTGGTGGGCACTGGGGTGGCACTTGGCCAGGCTGCTGAGCCCTGGAGAAGCAGGGAGGAGGAGGAGGAGAAGGATGAGAACCCGAGGGGAAGTGTGTTGCCGTGGCAAATCGTGAAGTTTTGCTGCGGCCAGAATTGCTCTGGGATGTGCCTCTCGTTATTTCCACTTAAAAGCCCTGTTTTTCCTGGCAGTCACATTGGCATCTCAGTCCCTCAGATGTGCAAGAACCAGCAATTTTCCTCCCTACAGGGCAGGCTGAGCAGAGCTGTGCCTTTGGGCCAGTAGCAGGGCTTGGCCAGCATCCTCCCACCTCATCCCGTGTCCCCTCCTCACCTCTGTGCACAACATACCTTGGCCTGATCCATTCATGGAGCCTCCTCTTCCATCAGCTCTCCCCTTCTGCACATCCTGTATCCCACACTTTCACCTGCATCCCCCCCATTTCAGCACCCCCAAGTGCCTCCCCGTGCTGCCAAACCCCCCCACAGTTCCCGTTTCCATCCCCTGTGCCTCAGTTCCCTCTGGTTTTGCTGAGATTACTGAACTGCATGTGTTTCTCCTGCCTTTTTCCATGCTTCTGCTATGGCTGTAGGACTTCTTTGTGAATGGTAGACAGGTAAGTGAGCACCTGCAGGAGTGTGATGTGGGGCTGGGGACAGGGACGTGGGGACACACGGCTGCTTCTGAGGTTAATGTGTGAACAACGGGGTTGGATTGGAGAGGTGCAAAGGTCACCCAGAAGGAGCAGCTTGAAAGTTGATGCTGGGGAGGCTGGTAAGGCAGAACCCACCCTCTCTGCTGTCTGACCTGAGGTCAAGGCCAATGTCTGAGTCCAGGAGTTGGATTTTTAGATGCAGCTGAACACAGAGAAGCTCTTACCCCTGAGCAATTGTTGTTTTCAGAAGATGGAAATAAACCCACAGGTTGAAGCTGTCTGCTTGGTCAGAGCAAACAAGGCACATGAGAGGGGCAGCTGGTGCTGGGTGACTTGGGGCTCATTTTCCATCACCTGCCTCTATTCCCACTTCTCAGATCTGCATGTTTTCTTCATTGAAACAAGAAAATGAGTAAAAAAATGGTAATTTCAGTGCTCACTCTCGGCCCTTGCAGTGGCCACGTGCCAGGTCTCCTACACTCATGGACATTTAGTGTGGATCTGTAACGTTCAGGACCTTGCAGCTCCAGATTGTGTTCCTTCCACAAGGATTGAATAGCCAGCTTTTAATTGATTACCCTTACTAAAATATGCAATATGGTAAATTAAAACCTGGGGCAACATGAACTCCTCTGCAAAACTGCTGTTATGTAGATCTGCCCGTTTGCCCACAACCACAATATTGTTATTCATCTGAAGGTAACGTGTTTAAGCCACTTAGGAGATGCAGGTGCTTATGCCACACCAATTCCTGCTTTCAAATCCTTTCTTTTGGGAGGATTTCACTGAAAAAGCTGCTGGTTGCTTGTGAAAAAAAAGCTGTATTGGTTAGCTGGCTGGGGTGGACTGATGCATGAAGGGTGATCACAGATGTTTGGAGCAGGGGTGAGCCATGCTGAGTGTGTGCAGCAGCCCATAATGAAACACTCCATGCGAGGGTTTAATGAAGTATCACAAGTATGTATGCTAAGAAAGCCAGCCTTTATTTATTCAGCAGCGCCCCTGTGTTTGCAGATTTTTAAATCTTCCCTGTCTGAGAAAATATTTACATTTCTAACCAGTGGCTTCAAAGCCAGCTCTGGTTTATGAAATGACTTACTGTGTTTGGGTTACAGGCAAGGCATTTTACCCATGGTGACACTCCTGATTCGTGGGGGCCCCCTGTGTAACACACTGAGGGTACTCAATGTCCTTGCTGCTCCATGGCTCTTCTCCAGGCTTTTCTTCCTCTTATTTTCTCGTAGAAGGAAGATGCCATCGATGACACTCTGAGTTCCCGGCACAAAGTCAAGGAGCTCTCCGTCATAGACGGCCGGAGAGCTCAGAACTGCAACATCCTCCTCTCCAGGTATGGTTCGTGCCTTGTTGCCCTCTGCAGAGTGGGGGGGATGCTTCATGGCCTGCCCTGAGTGTGCTGCTCATCCCTGGAGCAGGGGGTTGATGACAGGAGCCAGTGCAGCAGGAGAGCCAGTGACACCTGAACCCAGCTCTAGCCTTACATCCTCACGGCGGGGTGACCCGGAGGGGGGGCAGTGCCATTAACTGGGTACGTGGCAATTTGGTGTCCCTGGAAAGTCCCCAAGGGGCTGAGACACCCAGTGAGCTTCCACAGGAGGTGGAAAGGGGGTTGATTTCACCTCTTATCTTTCCCGGCTTGGGTTTTGTTTGCTCTTTGCTGGTGGTTGAAAAGGGTCCCTCTGGGCTGGGGAAGTGCTGGGTGTCAGCAGGGAGCAGCAGTAATTCGGCCAGGACCTTGCTGCCCACGTCGGAATTTTGGGAAGAGGGTGTCCCCCTCTTACAGCTGCCCTGCTGATCTGACAGCCTCCCTCACGCCCCTCACCAGGCACGCTCAGCACTGCTACCAGCAATTTCATCTGATCTCCAATAATTATAAAAATTATTTCAGCAAGATAAACGACACCAATCAGACTGAATCCTGAGAAAAGGGAAACCAGATTGTGGTGGTCTGAAAGGATGAGCCATCAGTGTTAGCTGCTTGGGAAAAAAACACCCAAAGAGCAGCAAAAAATGCCACTTGTTTCTGACTCAGCCAGCAAAAAAAAAAAAGAAAAAATAATCCATCATCAGTAAAATTTAAAAATATTCACTCTGCTGTCTGGAAGCACAGAAGCTTCTGTGCCGCCCAGCACTGGCCAGGATGTAGCAGCATTGCTGGTGGGTTGGGTTTGCAGCCGAATTCGGTGTTTTCCCAGACTGTGGGATCCTTCTGGTTCTTCCAAGTGGAGATGCCGCCTTGCCTGGGCAGCCCAGCTGATTTCCTTCCCTAGAAAGCTTGGAGAGGCTGATGTCTGCAAAAAAATAAAACCCCCGAGTGGGTAACTCAGACCCTGGTGCTTCTCCCAGAGGTTGTTGGCAGCCTGTGTGAGAGCGATGAGTGCCACAGCATTTGGGGGTAAAACTGCCCTGGTTTTGGCTCTACTCTGGGCTGCTTCTGGGGATTTTCGTGCTTCCTAGCAGTCCAAATAAAAAAGGATGATGATGAAAGCAGAGTTTAAAGCAGCAGGCAAATGAGTATGTCTGTGGCAGGCAGCTATTAGCAAGTAAAACGATGGGATTTGGGGCACTGGCTGAGCTGCTCCTGGCATACGTAGGCTGAGAGTCGAGTGGGTTTAGGTGTGATTCAGCCAGAGGTTTAAGTGTATATTTGGAAGTCAAGCACACAAATAGCTCCTTCAGTGGGAAGAGGAGAGACCCAAGCACTCAACATCAAAGGCATCTTGCACGTCTTACTGAGTGAAGGTCTCAATTTCATCTCGCCAGCAAACCTTTCTCTTCCAAGAATGCGATGGCTGGAAATGAATTGCCAGTAACTAATCCCACAAAAAGGGCAGGATGGAGGTTGCTGCCTGCCTGCCTTTCCCTGTGGGCCAGTTCCCAGGGGAGAAGCAGGATCAGACTTGCCCTGCAAGGTGGTCCTCAGGCCTCTGTATGGCTTTTCCCAGGCCCATCCTCATGCAGGGATGAGTGGCTTTGAAGTTGCAGTGACTTGCCCCAGATGCTGCTTTGGAAGTGCTTTGGAGCTCATCCCATGGTTCTCCCAGGACCACAACTGAGCTTCTCTCCCCAGAATCCCTCTGGGTGATTTGATGCCAAAAGAGGTGATGTAGGGATAGAGCCCAAGCATCCTTTTAGTTTTCTCAGGTCCAGCTCCTGCATCTCCAGCAGACTCCATGTATCACTTGGGCAAACCCTTTTGCCTCTGCCCATCCCAAAGCTGGGCAGAGCAGTGTGTCCCTGATCCCAGTGTTCCTGAGGGTCTGGTCTGGCAGCTGAGCTGCTGCTGTCCTGCCTCACTGGCATGGCCACCGTGGGGCTGAGCAGATTTGACACGCAGAAGGACCTGCAGGCTTGGCCCCTGATTTAGCCCAGACGTTTGTGAGCTCACCAGGCATTGTCTGGCTCGCAGCGTGGAAAGATTACGGCCAGTGAGATATTTTATCTCCCTCTGTAGATTTATTTTTTCGCCTGTTTCCCTTGCTTTGGGAGAAATTACTGCGCAGTGAGATCACTGGATTTTCCTCCAGCTTGTAACGCAGCACAAGAATATTTTTTTAAGGCTTGCTTTTTTCTCCTGTTTTTTTGGAGAACGCTTTGCTGATGTCAGTGCCTTGCTGTGAACCCACCAAGCCCTTGCTTTTGCTCCCTGTGTATGGATGTGTATTTTTAGCCCTGCAAACCCACCCCTCACTCCATCGTTTTTCCGGCTGTGCTGGCAGTGAATGGCTCGTTTGATTCCTCTCTCTCCCGTTGAGGCGACATCAGGCTTTTTTAATTTTTTTTTTCCCCCCCCTTTCAAATGAATGTGGCTTTTCAAGGGAGGGCACGTCCCTTTCTTGGTGGAATTCTGTTTTTCCCCCTTCACACTTACCACGCCCTCCACGGGGCCAAACAAAAAGCTGGTGGGGCTGGGCGTGCTGTCACCTCGCATTGCCGGGCTGCTGCTTCTAAATCCCTGTGACAGCGAGTCCTGTGACCCCGTTCCTCTCAGACAGCTCGCCTTCGACAGCTGCTGCCAACAATGATAATTATTGTGGTTATAGATAAGCTTCGAGCTTTCACTGGCCCCTTTCCCATCGAGTTGTCTGAGAAGTCTGTTTTCTTCTGGCGCCCCTGCTGATGCAGGGGGCAGGCTCTTGTTTTTGGCACTGGCTTGTGATGATTCCTGAGAAAAGTTGTTGGGTTTTGTTGTTTTTTGGTTTTTGTTTCCCCTAACCTCTTTTTTTTTATAAATGCATTTTTATTGTTGACTTTGCTTTCAGTGAGTAAGGGCTTGAAAAAGTCACCCTCATCTTCTCCCCACACTCCTGGAGATGATCATGGTACTTCTCTGTGCTCTAGGTGTTTGCTGTGGATGAGGAGTAGCTGCCTGCCCACCCTCTTCTCCCAGGAGCATTTTTGCCTCCCAGGGATCCCCAAATGCCCCGATCTAGCCAATGTCTGCTTTTCATCAGGGTGGAGACCAGTGTTGGTGGTCTGAGCACTCCTGTTTCTGCTTGGGTGTAAAAGGAGTTCTCCTGCAGTTTCATATCCCACGTCTGATCATGTCCCATCCTGGTCACTCCATTGTAAGGAACAGGTAGGGTGACCCCAGGATGTGGCTGCTTGTTCCTGCAAGCACCAGAGGGGATATTTTTCCAAGGATTCTGGATTTGTTCCTTGTATGATGACCCCAACAAGTGTCTTGGCCACTCAGTGCAATCTTTGCACTTCTTCCCCTGGCTGAGGTAGATTTTAATTCACTCCTTAATTAACAGACCCTCTCTGGGGTGCTCCCTTGAGGAGGGGGTGAGAGAGGACTGAGTGCAGGATGAGAAATATGGGCTCATAAAGAATGAAGATTTACTTACCAGGTCTGTAAGATGCACCTGTCTCAATAAAGCTAATCCTTCACTTCCAGCTTTGAGCAAAATACTCCAAGCTAAACCAAGTCCTTGCTACCCTGGCCTTAGAGACCAGCACCCTTTCTGTATCAGCCTTAGCTTCCAAAAGCCAACTCCACAGTCTCAGTCTGCTCCCTGAAGAGATGTGGGGGTGAAAAACACCCTCCTTGTTTAATTACTCAGAGTGATCGAGTCAGCCCCTGATCTTCTTTTTGATCTGCTGATCAGGTTGACTTCCAAGGTCTCACATCCTGCTGTAGGGTGTGTTTCTGGTTTCAGCTCATTCCTTTGAGCCACATCCAGTGTTCCAGCATCCCTTGGCAGCGCTGATCACCGATACTGGGGCCATGGGGTTCCTCAGACAGGTCTTTTCAACTCTGTGGTTTTTCCCTGCGTGCAAGTACAGGGAATTACATTTTTTAAACTGGATCTGTTGCAATGGCTTTAACCACGGCTGCACGCCAGGCGAGAGGGAGGATGTAGGTAAATGGAGTTGCAGGAGTTACTGGGCTTTCCCTTTATTTAATTTAGATTATTTCATAGACCGCAATGCAAAGAGTAAGAAAAATACGTGTGGTTTTGCAATCAAAGTCCTTGCAGGGAGCGGCTCCTTGCAGTCAAATTAAACTGTAATTAATGGCTGCTGCAGCCCAAGGAGGAGCTGAGGGCATCTTTCCATCTCTCTGTTGCCTCAGCTCAGTGTGGGCTGCTGGCAGAAAGATCCCTGCCAGGGAAGCCCAGCCTGGTGGTGCTCGCTGTGACACAGTGGTCTGTGGGTTTGGAAATCTCCAGTTTGAGGCTGCATCTCCAATTCCTGTTAGGTGAAGTAGAGGAAGAAAAAGGTGGAGGAGAGGCTGGTTTCCAGCTTCTTAGACTTCCAAGAGGATTGAATCCCCGCCCCTCCAAAGAAAACCAAAATGATGAGTTTCCTGGGGTGCTGAACACCCACTTGTCCAAATTTTGGATTTCTTTCGGGTTTTTTCCTAGAGGGAGACTCCAGCTGAAGGTGGTCAGGAAAAGTGGCAGAGACAACGTTTAAATCCAAGAACAGCAGTGGAAATTGGCCAGATTTTCCTTAAGGGTTGTGGCAGTGGGTTCAGGGGCTGTGCTGAGCTGCACTCCTCAGCCTGGGCTGGGCTCTGTTGCCAGCAGGAATGTAACCTCACTGTGGCCTTTGGGGGTGCTGGAACTGCAGGAGCAGCACTGTTACGGGCAAGAGTTACATGTGAAAGTTGGGTATTTAATGTACTGCTTACAGTCCTTACCTAAAGTACTGTAAAACAGGGAAACAGGGAATGGCAGCTGCAGTGTGGGGAGAGGGAATTGGCTGGAGGGGCTCGGCCCCTTGTTTGCAGCAGGGCCAGGGCTGCTCAGTGCTGAGCCTTGGCAGAGCATGGTCCTGCCACGTTTCTCACACATCCTCCTTCATAACATGTTGGATAGAGCTGTTTGTGATGCTGCTGCTGGCTGGGGCTCCAGCTGTTCATGTTGCCCAGGTGTGTAAGGAAACGCTCCTGAGCCTTCCCCCATTGCTGGGCTGGGAATAACTCTCCTTTCCCTCCACCTCCCAGGCTGAAACTCTCCAATGAGGAGATCAAACGAGCGATTTTGACGATGGACGAGCAGGAGGACCTCCCAAAAGACATGCTGGAACAGGTGGGCAACGTGTGTTGTGCTCCTTTGTGGTTGCCTCATGCTGAGACAATGCTGTGCCAAATTTGGGACCAAAGCTCAGCTTTGAGTGTGCTGGGCCCCAAATTATTTACCAGCCACTTGTTGAAAAACCACCCAGGTGGGCTGGAGCAGCAGGAAAGCAGCTCAAATGTGGCATTCTGGGAGGAGGATGGCCCCCATGTGCCATTCCTGTACCAGGTCTGCCCTGGGACCCTGAGGTGGGGCCATTTCCCCTTTTTGTGGCTGCAGCTTGAAGTTCGTGTTCAGTGGTGGTTTATTTTTGACAGGTTAGACAGTGTTTGTGCAAGCCTCAGAAGGGGAATCCCATTTTCACCCCCTCTGAATCCCGTTGGAAACACATTATTCACCTGTCCTTAAAGCTGAGCTGGTAATTGTACTTTGAGCAGAGATGTGGGAGGATTCATTGCACCAAATTTCCATTTGCTAATGAGTAGAGTTGCAGCAAATGGGAATCCCTGACTGACATCTCCTCTGGCAGAGCTGATTTTGAAACCTCCTTGGAGCAGACTTAATTAATTTGTTGTAGAAGCTGAGTGATGGCAGGGCAGAGGCAGCAGACACTGACGTGATGGAGGAATGTGAGGAAGGTCACAGGGACAGCAATGACACTCATTTCACAGGTGCCTTGGGGTCACTGTCTGTACATGCTGCAAAGGTGTTCAACTCAAGGAAATAAACCACTTTAACTCCTGAAAATATATTCATGGACCTCATGTCCACTGCTGTGCTTCCTCCTGTCCAGCTGCTGAAGTTTGTTCCTGAAAAGGGTGACATTGACCTGCTGGAGGAGCACAAGCACGAGCTGGACCGCATGGCCAAGGCTGACCGGTTCCTCTTCGAAATGAGCAGGTTGGTGGCTCAGGGGACACATTTTGGCCAGTGGCTGCACAGGTTGATTGGGGGAGTGTCTGTTTCATGGAGCCTGCTTGGGAAATAAGCTCTTTTCTTACTGCTTTTCATGTCAAGAAATGAGTGGGCCAAACAGAGAGGAGGGCAGGCGAGGTGCTCCAAATTATGAGGATCATTTGTGATGCTCTGGTCCTAAAATCACGGTTGAGTTCCTATACAAGCAGCAGCTGGACATAGCAGGGGAGAGGGATGGGTAGATGGATTTTCTGGTGGTTCTGGCTGATGGCTGGACTAGATCATCCTGAGGGTCTCTTTGGACCTTGATGATTCTGAGATTCTGTAATCTAATCTGGTCAAGTGGAAGGTGCCTCTACTGGGCAGAGGAGTTGCAGCTAAATGATCTTTCAGTCCCTTCCAGCCCAAACGATTTTATGATTCATTGTGGCCCAGGTGGGGAGTGCTGTCAAAATGATAACACAGTGCTCCTTTCCCTTTCATCCTAATGAATACTCAAGCCTGATGTATGTACATTTTGCCCTGCTGTGAAGATGAGTCCCACTTCTCACCTCAGGATTGACTCATCTCCAGGGGTCCTGAGACTATACGAGACTGAAAGGAAATGTCATTTCTTCCTGCTCCTGGTAGCAATCATTTGAAACTTAGGAGTCTTCAGGGATGAATTACCTTATCTATTGCATGCACATCCTCTAGAGGTGCTGGGTTAAAATCTTGAAGCTCCTTATTTAAATTGAACTGAGCATTGAGCTCTTTGAATTTCTTAGCTGAACTTCAAGCCAGTCACTTGTTGGCAAGGTCAGCGAGTTTTACAATTGCACTGGGAGATCAAAAATAGAAATGCTCCCCTGCTCCCTGAGAAGCGCACCGATGAGCTGTGTGCTTGCTGAGTGTCAGAGACAGGCAGGATGGAGCTGTGAAGTTCAGACCTGAGCCCTTGGGGCTCAGTGATGCTCAGAATTAGCTTTTCTCTCACAGGTCACCTTCCTTCTTCACAGACTCTCTCAACACAGACTCTCATGCCTTCATCCTTTGGAAAGCACAATGTGCTGATGCAAATGTTTTCCTTGATTTCCAGCACGGCTTTTTAATTTTTGCCTTGTGGTCTGTAACCGAGTGTGATGTCTTTGTCACCTCTGATTAGTACAACAGCATAGCTCGTGGCCCTGTGTGTGAGCACGTCTCCCGTGGGTCCTTGGTCCAAGTGACTCAAATCAGACTGCCATGTGCATACAAGTGAGATCTTGGTTAGCATAAACACAACTGACATGAGCAGAGCCATCACTGACTTGCCCAGGAGAGGGGCTTTCCAGCCCAGCCCATCATCCTGATGATCAGAAGGTCCAGTTTCATTAGTTCTGGTTGTAGGTGAGCCTCTCTCCGGCTGCAGCTCCATGGGGAGCCTAGACCTCATCAGCACCTTTGCTTGGGAGTGGTTGTGAAAGAACTGTCTGTTCTTTCACATATCAATAGGGTGAAAAATCCACTTGTTGAACCTGTTGAGTTAAGGGGATAGGCTTAAGCATGTGCTTTAAAACCCACGGGGATGCACCCCAGGACAGCTGTAGCTTCACTTGTCAAATTTTCCCATCCCAGCACAGTTTCAGGGAGAAAAGGGGTCATTATTTTTTAATCACCCTGGCTCAAGCTTGCTTTGTAAGCACAGCTGTGAGCAGTGGAGCAACAGAGCTCTGCCTGGAGCAAGCAAAGCTCAACCTGCACCTCTGTTTTCTAGGATAAACCATTATCAGCAAAGGCTGCAGTCCCTCTATTTCAAGAAGAAGTTTGCAGAGAGAGTTGCAGAGGTCAAGCCCAAGGTGGAAGGCAAGTGACCAGAGCTGCCAAGGGACTCTGTGCCAGCACAGGGACACTCCCAGGAAGAGCATCCTCTGTGCCAGGATGACCCTGAGGGAAGGGAAGGG
>VZDJ01007753.1:47281196-47439975 GCA_008694505.1 Cyanoderma ruficeps | reverse complement strand
GGGAAGGGAAGGGAAGGGAAGGGAAGGGGTTGGTGGTCACTCCTCGGGGTGCTGAAGGGGTTTGCTGGTGGGCTGCTGTGGCAGGGGGTAATGTCCCACCCCTCTCTGCTTTCAGCCATCCGTGCTGGCTCCAAGGCAGTGCTGCAGAGCAGCAGCCTCCAGCAGCTCCTGGAGGTGGTCCTGGCCTTTGGGAACTACATGAACAAGGGCCAGAGGGGCAATGCCTTCGGATTTAAGATCTCCAGCCTCAACAAGATTGCAGACACCAAGTCCAGCATTGACAAGTGAGCAGCCCCTGCCCCTACCCTTGGTAGCATCCACAGGCCCCAGGGGTGCTGGGGGAATGCAGGGGGCATGAGCATCACCCCTGGGACATGGGTAGGTGGGAGCAGTCCCCTCCTCCTGCTGCCCAATTTGGCACATTCAGTGATGTGAGTGTGCACTTTTTTGAGCAGGACAGCTTTCAAGGGAAGCCAAGCTGCAGATCAGCACAGCAATAGATGGGGCCTTTCCTTCCTGGGCTGGCTTAACTGCAGCCAAGGCTGATTAGGAGGATCATCTTCCAAATGCCTTTTAACCCCTCTGAAGATGCCAAGAGCCAGAGAAAGGGTTTCCAGGGGCTTTTCTCCACAGGAACTTCCTCTGCCACTCTTCCATGCTGATGCAGCCGTTGCCTGGTTGCTCTGCCCTGCTGAGCTCTGTTCACAGAGCAAGAGGAGCTGGGTCAGGTCTCAAACCTGCCTGGTCTCGTCCATCAGTAAAGACAGTGGAGGACAAGAGCAATGATGCTCAAGTGACCTCCCCTGGGTTCCTCCTGTGGAGAGCCCTTGCTTGCATGGACCAGGCTGCTCTGCCCTGTAGCTGTGCATGGGACAGACCCATCCCATGTCCCCAGACAGGCATCAAGCAGCACCCTTGCAGAAATCCTCAAACAGTTCACTACTAGGGTTGAGGTTTAACCAGATGTTTTGAATGACCAGTGAGCTCCCCAAGATGCTGCCACTCTGACCTCTCTGCCCCTCTCTCACAGGAACATCACCCTGCTGCACTATCTCATCACTGTCGTGGAAAAGAAATACCCCAAAGTCCTCCGCCTGCATGAGGAGCTGCGAGACATCCCACAGGCAGCCAAAGTCAAGTAAGCAGGGGTTGAGGGGGCACTTAGGCAGCACTGGGAGCACCTCTCCCCTCATTTCAGCCTGTTTTTCCATGTCACCCCACCCTGGCCCACCCTCCTGGCCAGAGGTGCTGGGAGCTGTATCCCTGCCCTACAGTTGCTGGGCTCTATCCCATGCCGTGGCCACGCTGGCCCAGAGCAGCCCAGGACTCAGAAGCAAACATCACCTGGCAGCTTTAAATCACAGCCCTTGCAGCAAAGGCTCTAAACTTGTGAGCTTGGGGGAGGAGAGCTGCCTGCAGCAGCCGCTTCCTGTTGTTATCTCACCACAAAAGCATTTAATTAATTTCTAATGGTGCATTAAGTAATCCGGGAGGAAGCGGTTACGGTGTGGCTGCAGATAAAGGGCAGCTGTTTATCTTCATGTGCCAGAGAGGCTCTGCCTGCAGCATGGGCAGGACCAGGCAGCTGTGTGAGGGACTCACCTGGATCCAGGTCCTGTCTGCCCCTTCTTCTACCAACATGGAGTTTCTGGGGTGTGCAACCAGCTTTTTAAACCCTGCCCAGTGACCTGTTGGGAACAGGCTGCCCCAGTTCAGCAAAGCCCTTAAACACAGCCTGAACCTTTAAGTTCAGGAGGAATCTGTTGTTGCTCTGCAAAGCCCTCAAGTATGTGCTGAAGTAGCTCTGAAATCAATGAGGCTCTGTTTTGGTTTTAAACTCCAGCAGGAGCTTATGGGCTTTGATGCTTCAGGGAGGTGAGCAGCAAAGATCACACGTTTCTGCAGCCATTTGTGTTCATGTGAACATGAAAAGGGGCTGAAACTGCACCTCTTTAGAGAGGGTGCAGTTAGAACAGGTTACCCGGAGAAGTTGTGGATGCCCCATCCCTGGAAGTGTTCCAGGCCAGGTTGGATGGGGCTCAGAGCAACCTGGAATAGTGGAAGGTGTCCCATGGCAGCAGGGTTGGCTTTGAGGTCCCTTCCCACCCAAACCATTCCAAGACGCTGTGAAATATACATGGAACTGACAGTGGCTCCAGGGTCTTCTAAGCTTCAAAGGTCTCTTGTAGCAGTGATGGGTTCCCAGGAAGATGTGTACTAGACAAAACAAGGATCCCCTTGCATAAAATGTAAAATAATCATCAGCCATTGGGATTGAACACAGTGACAGGATAAATCTTGGCATGCAGGGAAGAGAGTTCTTCTGCCAGAGGGTGGCTGGGCACTGGAACAGGCTCCCCAGGGAATGGTCACAGCACCAAGCCCTGGCAGAGCTCCAGAAGCGTTTGGACAATGCTCTCAGGCACAGGGTGGGATTCTTGGGGCTGTCCTGTGCAGGGCCAGGAGTTGGACTTGGAGATCCTTGTCAGTCCCTTCCAACTCAGGACATTCCATGGTTCTGTGGGTGTGTGGTGCTCAGTTTGTAGGCATCAGCTGAGGGCATGGCTGAGCAGGACATGCTCCATGCTGGTGGAGGCTCTGGCTTTCCCATGCTCCTGATCTGCAGCTGTTGCACAGGCACACGTATGGGAAAGAAAACGCCTGCACAGAGGGTTTCTTTACCCTCCTAAACTTTATCATTTCGCTCTAAACTGGACACCATATGTAACATTTGAGTTTGGTCCAACCTAGAGCGAAACCAAAAAGTTTCTAAAGCTCTGGAAAACCCTGAATTCCCCCTAGTCCTGCAGCTGTGAAGCAGAAATTGCCGCCTCTGTCAATCCCACCACTAGTAATGAACTGCTGGAGCACAGGGCTCCCAAAACTGCATTTTCCCAGACGAAACCTGCCAGGAATGCTTGCCCCATGACCCAGCATCAGCATTTCCAGGGACCCCAGCCCTCGCACAGACACCCCTGGAAAAGCATCAAGCCTGTGGTCACCAAGGCTTTGTGAGAAAGCTTCCCCTCAGACACAGTGGTAGAAACCCATAAGCACTTGAATTCGAAGCTCATCAGGGGCTTGAGCCTTGTGTAAACAAAGCCAGCGCCAGACGTGGTGATTTATTTTTATTTCTCTATATTTGGGCTGTCTCCCTTTGTGGAAGCCTCGCTGCTCCTCGGAAGGATGCTTCGCCTGGTGTTCACCCAACCGTGGTGCCCTGAAAAACTGTCCTCTGTGCCCTGGGACAATGATCCCATCTACTGCTGGATCTGGAGGGAAATCTGTGCTCAGCAAGGCCCTCTCCTGAGCCATCCTTTTGCTCGGAGAGGGCTGGAGGCTGCTGAGCTCGCTAAACCTGCACAGTCCCCTTGATTAAAAATACAGAAAAGCGCTTTGCTTTGAAACAAGCAGCTGCAGCCACTTTGAGATAGTCCCAGCTTAGAGGCTGTCAGCCTGATTTGCTGTTTGAGTCACGCTGATCTGCAAAAAGGAGGCAATGTGGGCAGGGTTGGGGTCTTTTCAGTGGGAAAACCATGGTCAAGTTGGTTTCCATGGTCACCATGGAGAGGTGTAGATTCTGCTGGGAAAAGCTGAAAATTAACATCCTGCTATTTCCAACAGCATGACCGAGCTGGAGAAAGAAATAAACACTCTGAGAAGCGGCCTGAGAGCGGTGGAGACTGTAAGTATTATTTAAATCAAGTATAGTCCAGCCTGGCTCTGAGCAGCACTGCATCCCTCCTTGGGGAAGCAGGCCAGGGAGCTCCCAGAAAAGCTGCTTTTATCTCACATCCTGAAGATCTGTTTGCCTTTCCTTCCTGCCCTGCACGTGTGCCTGTCCTCTCAGGGCTGTTTTGGCACTGAAGTTACCATGTGTGTTTAGGCACACGCATGGTTTATGTCTAAGGCATCAAGGGAGGCAGAGTAAGCCTAGTGATGATGCCCAAGGAGGACCTGGGATGTGCAGAGGAGTCTCCCCTTGGCTATAAAACCACTGAGGGTTGGGGAGCACTTCTCCAGCACAGCTGGAGTGGTGATGAAATGCTGGAGGCATCCCAAAGGACTCACTGTCTTGCTGAATTATCCTGCTTCCATAAGCTTTCCTGCAGGATTTGGCTTAAAAGCTTACTTCAGCAGTGGAATCCAGGGTGTCATGCCTGGCAGGGGGAGCAGCAGTGGTGGTGCTGGCAGAACCCCTGGCATTGATTCAGGCACACTCCCAGTGACACTACCAGAGGCCAGAGGTATTTGTGTCCCTCATCAGCCAGGGTTTGACCAGATTTACCTTTTTTTTTTCCCCTCAAAGGAGTTGGACTTCCAGAAGTCTCAGGTTCAGCAAGCAGGTGACAAGTTTGTGTCTGTCGTCAGCCAGTTCATCACACTGGCCAGCTTCAGCTTCTCAGATGTTGAAGATCTCCTGACAGAAGCAAAAGAGCTGGTAAGGCCACCAATGTCCTTGAGATCTGAGCAGCTTTTCAGCCTCACCTCCTTCTCCCTGGCTGTGCCCAGTGTCCAGTTGGAATTGTCCTTCTGACTCATGCCTGGGTGTTATGATGGAGCTCCCTGAGGCCATGGTGAACCCAGGCTGCCCTTTTGGCCTGTTGATGGTAACCTGGCAGAGATACTCTGTGCACTGGTTAGGACTGGTGACAAATGCTCTGCAAACTGTATCATCTTCTGCTGACTTGGCTGGATCTGGAGGAGAAGGTCTGGTCGTGGTCCCCAGCACCTGTGGAAGTCCACTCTGAAGCAATTTTCCATGGTCGTTGAAAGGGATGGGCTCTGTGGAGTGCTCCAGCTCTTTGCTTTTTAAACATGTCCAGGTTCAAGTTGTGTTCCTGTTTTCTCTTAGAAAAGCAGAAACATCCCCGTTTTATAAACTTTATATCACATGAGGAGAGCATTTTCAGCGTTCCCTCCCCCACCAGCATCTCTTGTAACGTGGCAGAGAATTGTAATATCTTGATTAAAATCAGCAAGATTAACCTCAATTATATTGACTTATATAGTGGCACTTCTCAGATTCCTCCCTGCATCTTGAAGCGTTAAGTCTCTTAAGTAAACAAAGAAATAAAAATGCACTAAATGTCTTTTGAAGAGCCTGGGGCACCCCTGCAAATAAAACTAAATCATACAGGCAGGCTTTAAAAATGTTCCTCTTGGTCTACCCTGCAATATCAAAGCAACTAATAAATCTGTTGGTGCTTTGATTTTGTTTTTCTTTTCTTTTAAGCCTGCTTATCTCCAGAATGCGCCTTCACAATTTTAACAAACTTGCTCTGCACAAAGAGCCTCCTTCAGACTGGAAGTGAGAACAAAGAGTGTCAGTCCCAAGGACAACTCGGGGGCTGCTTGGGGACTGGGGCACGTTGGCAGATCGTGGATGTCCTGTCCTGACCTCTGCTACGGCCTCATTCGACTCCCTCACATTAATGGTGTGCAAACAGCACAAGAGGCCAGAAAACTCCCTATTTCCCTGCCCAGGGCTGTGCCTGAGCCTGGGCAGAAATCTTCTTTTAGAAGTTTCACCAACACATTTGGTTTCAATAGCAGACCATGTGGCAGTGATAAATAATACCCCAAAAATACTTCAAAGAAAAAACTTAAAAGTGCAAGTTTCCCTTCCCCTGCCGTGTTTACTATTAGTTTTATGTCTTCAGTCCCACAGTATTTTGCTTCCTTGTTTTTACTGCTGCTTAGTTAATAAAGTGGAGCTGGGGCAGGGGAAGCTCAGCAGAGCCAGAGGCGAGATGGGGAGAGGGAGCTTGATAGTGATCCAGGTCTTGCAGGGCAACAGGTAACACATCAGGTGATTTATTTCAGGTTTAAATGAAGGCTTGATGAGGCCAAGCCCTGCTGTGTGCTATGGCTGCTGCAAGTGTTTCACTCTGCCCCATCAGGTTGAAAGTTTCACCAGTCCGGTGGATTTATCCAAGCCTGATGGCACTTCTGTCTTCTCTCTTTCAGTTTTCCAAGGCTGTGAAGCACTTTGGAGAAGACACAGACAAAATGCAGCCTGACGAATTCTTTGGCATCTTTGACCAGTTCCTTCAAGCTGTGACCGAGGCCAAGCAGGAGAACGAGAACATGAGGAAGAGGAAGGAGGAGGAAGAGCGCCGGGCACGCATGGAGGCACAGGTGAGCACACACCAGCAACTCTGGCAGCACCCCCAGGGCACCTGGGAGTGGCAATTGTGTCCCCATGGTGGTTGGGGTGGCACGGGGAGCACTGAGGACTGGCAAGGGAGCTTCTGTGGTTTTAGACCCAATGGCTTTTCACTTTTGATTACTTGATTCATGACCTCGGGTTGGTGAGGTCTTGCAGCTGAAATGTGCAGCAAAGCTGGTGCTGTCTGTTGGCTGCTGTGACCCCCAGCCTGTGGCTTGTGTCACAGAATCTCAGCATCATAGAATGGTTTGGATTGGAAGTGACCTAGTTCTGGTTCCACCCCCCTGGCTGTGGGCTTGGACACCTTTCACTAGGCAAGGTTGCTCCAAGCCCTGTCCAACCTGTCCTTGGAGCACTTTCAGGGATGTGGTCTGTCAATAACCCTGACCACCTCTCACGTGCTAAGCACTGGGGTGGGAAACCACCCTTGCTCCACGAGTTTGGGGATCACCATGCGTGTGCCGGGCATCCCCCCAACCCACCTGTGTGAGTCTGAGATGCCTTCTCTCCCCCTCCACCGTGACCTGCAGCTGAAGGAGCAGCGGGAGCGGGAGCGCAAGGCAAGGAAGGCGAAGGAGAGCGGGGAGGAGAGCGGCGAGTTCGATGACCTGGTGTCGGCGCTGCGCTCGGGCGAGGTCTTCGACAAGGACCTCACCAAGCTGAAGCGCAACCGCAAGCGCATCACCAATCAGCTGGCGGAGAGCGGGCGCGAGAGGCCCGTCACCAAGCTCAACTTCTGAGAGACAGAACTGACAGCAAAACCCAGCTAAAGACAGGCGGGTCAGTCTTGCTGAAGTGGCTGTGGGTTTTGGTTTTCGGTTGGGTTTTTTATTTTGGTTTTGTTTCCATGACACTGCCTTGCGATTTGAGGCGGAACAGTGGCACGCTCTCTGTCCCCCCGCGGGCGAGTGTGTGTGTGTGTATATACTGTGTACATAGTCGGGTCGGGGGGTGTGGAGGGAGGTGCTTGGGCAGCTCAAGTTGGTGAGTGCCAGCACTGCCTCCTCCCCACTCCAAAAAAAGTAGTTCTCCCCATGCACAAGCACAATGCCGCATCCGTGGAGCAAGAGAGGACCCAACCCCAAGCCTCCGGTTGTCCCCGTGGCCCCAAAGCCAACGGGGAAGCTGCCTCCTGCTGCTCTCCTGCTCAGAACCCCCCTCGGGCCATTTGCAGGGGACGCCTTGCACACACAAGCCGAGCGGTTTAAAGAAGAAAAGATGAGGAAAAAGTAAAAAAAGAGCAAAGTTGACTGAACTTTAATCCATTGTTTGTTTGTTCGTTTGTTTTCTCTCATTGTTGTGACATTTCTGAGAAACTCGCAGATCTGTGCGTTCGTTCGTTCGCGCTGGTTCTCGAGCTCGGCGCCGCGGGCGCTCCCGGCGATGCTCTTCCCGTCATCCTTGGGAAATGCTCTTTTTCCTCCTGCTGCCACCTTGCGAAAGGACAAACTTTGCCCCAAAGTGCTTCTCGCTGTAACGCCACACCGATGTATTTATACTTTTGCGACGTTTTCTGGCCCAAGGCGGTGGGAAAGGTTCGGCTCTCGGAGGAGACGAAGAGCATAAACTTTTGCGTTGTAACTTTTGTTCTTGCTTTCTGTTCAATGGGACAAACTGTATCCTCTGTCAAGGTGGGTCAGGACCAAAGGTCTCTGAAATACAAAGGGGTTGGGGTAAAACCCACCAGCTTTCGCCTGCCTTCTTTTCCTTTTTCTTTCTCGGACACACAGAAGCAGCGATGCCAAGAAACACTCGTCTCTTAGCCAGGTCCTTTTTTTGACTGGTTTGCTGTTCATTGTCATTGCAAATTTGTAAGCAGAACTACCTGTCAAATNAAAAAAAAAAAAAAAAGAAAAAAAAGACAAAAAAAAAACCAATAATAAAAGTAATTCAGAGCTCTCAGGGAGTAATAATTTAAGGGTTTAGAAAATTAAGAATTGGAGAATAAAAAATAACCACCATTAACATATTAACATTTCTATTCTTAAATTATGCTGAGTATATAGAGGACTGTTACTTTTTACTTTTATTTATTTGTGGTATGTTTTTTAAGAAAGCAAAACAAAACCTTTTTATACCACCAATACTTTTGTGATCTTTTTTTGTTTGTTTGTTTGTTCTTTTTCCTGTGGAGAGATGAGTTTGTCCCTGTTGCACTAGATATTAACACTATTTGAAATAAGGTTGGTTGTTCTTTTTTTNAAAAAAAAAAAGAAAAAAGAAAAAAAAAAGGACTTTCTGAGTAGCATTTAAAGCAGTAATAAATAAAGCAGGTAAGTGCAAAAATAAAGTCCAGCACCTCATATCCAAGCAGCTGCAAAACCTGCAGATTATGTTCAAAGGTGGAGTTAAGCACTTTGCTTTAAGAAGGAGGGGGAAATAAAGACAAAAGGTAATGATAATACTATTCCTTAACTAAAGTGCCTCTATTTATATTTTTTATTTATGGCTGAAAAAAATGGGGCTGATACAATTGAGGGAACGGACTATGGGGGGAATTGAAAATATATAAAATAAGAAGGAAGAAAAAAAAAGGTTTTAAAAAAAAAAAAGTTTGGCTTCTGATGGTTTAAGGAATGGTTGGTCACACATGTTTATTAATTGGACAGGTGATGGGGGTCAGAAAGGGTGATCTCCTCCCAGGGTCCCTGGGTGCCAGCACCTACCCCGCTCCTGCCTCTGCAACCCCAGTGCCACATCAGGACCTTTCCTGACAGATTTCCTCTTGCCCTTCCAAACCTCTTGGGTTGTTTTCTTTTTTGAATTGTTTTACAACAGCCTGATTATCAGGCTGACTTTGCCATTTCTTTGTTTTCTTTCAAAAAAAAATAGAAAAAAGAAAAAATATTATATCTCTATAAATAAATACAAAGGCTGTGTGCAGGTAATTCCATGTGCCATTGTCGAAAACTACTTTTAGATTGGTGCTGGTGTAAGTAGCCACTCTTTTCTCTTGGGTGTGTATTTTAAAGATGATTTTTTTTTTTAATAATGCCAAAAACAAAACAACAAAAAAAAATTCCATAATAATTTGTAAACGAAAGTTTATGTCTTGGACCATATTAGCTTCGTAGTGACTAAGGTAGTCTGTTAGGTGTAAGGATGTTAGTAGTTCTAGCTAGTGGGAAATGCTGTGTAATGTTATGAGACTGTACATTTTCTAAGATGGCAATATGCAATAAAGCAAAACGATTTCGGTGAGTGTACACGGCAGAGGCGTGAGTTATTTTTTAGGGGAAAAAAAATGGGAGACTTTTATAGATAATTAGGAGTTGAGGCAGCTGTTGAAAAAGAGGCTCTCTGAGGGTTGCTCTTTTTTGGGTGTGTTTGCAGGCATTTCTGGGGTCAGGTGATAACCCCTTCACCCTTTCCCTGAGTGCTGGGTTTTAGGAGGTTGGGGTTTTTCCACCCTGCTGGATTTAAGGTAGTTGGGTTTTTCCACCTTCCAGGATTGCAGCATCCTCATTGTCCCCCACGTGTGGGTTCTGAAATGCCTCCCAGTTGGTGAACCCCATTCATTTCTCCTCGTTCTGTTGTTGCTGATGCCTGTCCCTGCCTTGGTGGGAATTTTTCCAAAAGCCCACTGGGGCTTTTCCAGGATCCTGCACTGAGGCAGCAGCCAGTTTTGCATCATGGGATTGGATCCTGTCCCTTTTTCCAGGAGAAGTGCTGGCTGGGCTGGCCACTGTGCCTCCAGCAAGCCTATCTAGTGATGTTTCCTTGGCAGCAGCCCAAACCCCTCCTGGCTTATTCCTGCTCACCTTTTCCTCTCCCACACACCTTTCCATCATGGCTCTGTTTTACTTTTTTTCCAATGCTCTGGAGTGATTTTTGCAGCACCGAGGACAACCCCAGACCCCACTGCCTGTGCCACTGGGAGCTTCTGCACTGTGCTCTGACCCATGGGCTTCCCATTTTGGATTGGGGCTGGCAGGGAGCACAGATTCCATCACCAGCCCTGGCAGTTGTGGGGTGGTGATGCCATGGGAAAGCAGCCCAGGGCTCTGTGGTGATGGGACCCAAGGAAAACAGGAATGGCTTCAGCTCCTCTTCCCATCGTAAATCCCCGTGTCCACAGCATAGGGCTGGTCTGGGTTTGTCCATAAATAGATGTGAACAAGCTGGCCAAACCCCACAAACTGATGAGGACCTGAAATTCTAGTTTATGGCAGATTGCAGGTTTCCTGGGCCACGCCACTGTGTGACACAGGATGGTCCCCAGGATGGGGGCAGGGTGGCTGTGGGAGATGTGAGCCAGGTCAGGACACACCTTTTTATTCAACCAAGATACTTGATGGGGAAAAATATCCTAGTAACTTTCAAGTTTCCTCGACTTCAAACCCTTCCACATGGCTGGATTGGCAGCACTTATTGTTCAAGAATACAAATTTCAGATACAATGTTTGTATCTCCAGAGGGAAGGGGACCAGGGTGGGCACTGCGCTGGACTGGCACACCTGTGCTGTCTGAGCCCATGTCCACTGATGTCCTGGCTGGGTGGGTTTTCACCTGAAAAAAGGCTCCTGTGCCCCAAATCCTGGCTGTTCCCTGCAGTTACAGCCATGAGCCAGCACACCCTTGTGTGCTGGATGATCCAAACCTGCCCAGACCCGCTGGTGCCAGGGAAGCTGCCGGGCACGGTGCTCCTGAAGGAATTGTCCCATGGGGCCACCCGGGTCGGTGGCACCAAACCTGCCGAGCCAGCCCTGATGACTGTGCCCCGCTCCAGCCCGGCAGCTTTCCCTGTTGCCGAAGGCTGTGGTGACTGGGAGTCCCGCCGGAGCCAGGAGTGTCAGGTGTCACCTCCTGCACAGCCGGGTGCCCTTGGCATCGAGCCCCGGCTTGGAAAAGATGAGTCAAGGGCTCGTGGCAATGTCCTGGTGCAGGCACGGCAGCATTGCAGCATTGCATGCACAGCTCAGCTCAGCAAGCAGAGCAGGCATGGCTAGATGGGGCAGCCACTCTGTGCCACTGGCAGGAGCTGCTGGACTTCTGGACTATTTATTTAATCCTAAAAAAGAGGACTATGGGCCCAATGAACCTGTCAGACTTTGATATCCCTGCTGGAGGCCCTTGGGAAAGGGTAAGCAAAGCAGGGACGTTGCCAGTTCTGCTCCCGGCTGTGCTGTGAGACCTGTCCCCACACTGCCCCTGCCCCCGTGTCACACCTCAAGCAGATGCTCTGGGATAAAACTGCACTTTGCCACCATCGCTGTCACACAACCTGACCAAATCTGCAGTCCTTGTGCAGGGCTGGCACTGGTGGACTGCCACAGGAACAGGCACAAGTCTGAGGGGGAACAACTGGGAGAGCTGGGGGGGCTCAGCCTGGAGAAAAGGAGGCTCAGGGGGGACCTTCTCACTCTCCACAACTCCCTGACAGGAGGGGGCAGCCAGGTGGGGTTTGATCTCTTCTCCCAGGTAACAAACAACAGGACAAGAGAAAACAGCTTCAAGTTATGCCAGGGCAGGTTTAGATTGGATATTGAAGTTCTTTGTCCAAAAAGTTACCAAACATTGGAACAGGCTGCTCAGAGCAGTGGTGGAGTCACCATCCCTGGAGGTATCCAAAAGCCATGTAGATATTGCACTTGGGGACATGCTTATTGGTGAGATTGGCAGTGCTGGGGGAATGGTTGCATTCAATGATCTTAGAGATTTTTTCCGATTTAAATGATTCTGTGAATCCAAACAATTCTGTGATTCTATAATTCTCAGCTCCCATAAAAGCTGGTCATTTCACCAGCCTGTGCTTCGGGTGGAAACACTCTGAGCTTTGCTTCTGGGGGAGACAGGAGAGGCCAAGAGGACACGAAGGTGATGGATGCAGGAGGGAGGAGATGAGCCCCATCTCCTGCAGCAAATCCTGCAGCCATCTCTCCCCTGAGCTCTCTCCCAGGCATTGTTCAGAGTTCTCCAACAGATCCATGTGAACAGGAGTGTTCTCCATTTGAATCAGGACTATTGTGACTTGAAACCTCTGGGCATTTTGTGTCATTTTTAGCCTTAAACCAGGCTTGATACGAGCGTGCAGTTAACCTAGGGAGAAATCCCATGCTGTCGGGCACCACCGGAGCCTCAGCAAAGGCTGAGGAAAGTGCCATCTGCTGGCACTTTCCAACTTCAGCATTTTAGAGCCGTCAAATACAAAATCAATTCTGCTTCTTGTTTTCCTCTGCGATCTCTACCGTGGTCTGAAAAGTCCTCGTGCTAAATTTTCCATGTAAGTTTCCCCCGGCGTGGTTGAGGAGGGCTAATTTTAATTCTCTCCATTGTAATTCGAGTCAAATAGCCAAACGTCACAGCCTGTGGCTTCTCTGACTTTTGGCAATGCCCGACCTTCAGGTCGGTGTGTGTGGATGTGCAGACATCAAAAATGCATGTGTGTGCAAGATAAATTAAAACAGCCTCGTGGGTCATCTGAACGTGCTTTTGAAATTACCACAGAATGCCCCACACCACTACAGCGTCCCCAGCTTGCCCCAGTGCCAGGATCTGTGTTGGGACCCTGCTTCTACCCAGCTTTCCTTACACCTTGTATGCACTCTGTTGTCACACCACAAAGAACTTGAAATTAAGCTGGAGTTTCCCAGTTTTCAGAGCAATTCTGTGAAGGGAAGTCATTGAAATTGCCATTTTCCCATTATTTTCTTTACTGGCCCATATTCCAGTATTTGCTCACGTGCTGTCAGCTCAGAGGTGGCCCTGCAGGAGGGACAGGACTCACACACTTTGGGTTTGGGCAACACCAAGGAGAGCTGCTCTGAAACCAAGATTATCCTGGGCACCACCGCAGCCAGTCTGGAGGACACAGCTTTGTTCCTGCTGTCTAACCCCTGCCTTTGGCCTGCCAGGACGCTGCTGTAAGCTGGGCTGGGACAGTGTCCCTGGCTTTACCTGGGCTTTGGGTGCTGAGGGGTACCAGCAGCTTTTCCATCTGCTTGAATTTGTGCCTGTGTACTTTGACATGGCTTTACTTTGCCAGGCTCTGTGCAGAGCATCCCCCGGGCTCAAGGAAAATTAAGGAAGTCCCAGCTTGGTGCTTCACCCAGCTCCTGATCATTGCCTAAAACCCTTTTTGCTGTGAAATCAGTGAGAAGCACTCAGGCAAGACCTAGTTCCTATGGCAAATCTTTCCAATTTAATAGCAGGAGGCGATCACCATTTGAGTTACATTTTCTGTAAAGACTCCACAATTCAGCTGCTGTATTCAGAACCTGACACGACCTCAGGGATGCTATATTACCAAATGTTCTGTAAAATGCACCAGACTGAGCACAGAAGCCACAGGCACAGATCAGGCACAAGTGCTGCAGCACATTAAATTCCACTGGAAAAAAATAAGTGACCTGGTTACTCTGAGCATTTTTTTATCCCTGATGTTGAGATTAGTTCAGAGTATGTTGCTAAATCAGGTAAGCAAATTACATTTACGGGGTCGTGAGGGAATTGCTGGGAGGGCGAGATGAATTTCAGAGAAATTTATTTTGCTGGTTTTGTCCACACGCACCCTAAGGGTAGATGAGCCGGGGGGGGGGAGTGTTAATTTGTAGGGCACATCCAGAGGGGTTTTGAAGCGCCAGCATCCTCCCAGCTGCCCTCTGATGGAGTGGAGTGGGGTGGGCTAGCCACCCCCTGTGTGTTTTCCATAATGTCACACAGGAGCAGCCTGGTGTCCATGTGCAGCCCCAACACGGGGACAATTTTCACCTGCTCTGAGTGTGAATCCCTCATTGAACCCCTCTGGCCAAGCCCCCAAGTGTTTAACCCAAAGTGTTTAAGCCTCTGCATGAGAGCTGCTGGCAGATGCAGGAGGAGATATCCCTGCTGCCTTCAGCCAGACTTGCTCTGGCCCCTGGGAGGAACATGGGTGTTCCTCCAGATGTGGAAAGCTGATCAGCACCATTTCCACTCCCAATCTCCACCCTAGCAACTGAGGAATATAATTTTCCTAAGTGATTTCCCCAAAGTCATCACGGCTGCATCTTTCTGCTTTTCTTTATGGTGGCAAGGAGAAGAGGTGTCCCCATGTCTGAGGGGAAAGCAAATGTGTGGAGCACTGCGGTTTGCAAAAACACCTTTAACTCTTCAGTGCACACAATGAAAGGCCCCTGAGAAAAGGCACAATGCTCTGATCTAAACAAAGCTTTTTAAAAACTTTGTAACATTTATGATTACCTTTCGATGTTCCCTTAGCTTCTCAACTGACTATGCAAGAGATAAAATTAAAAATAAAGGTAAGAATAATGGTTGCATAAATTGAAGGATACCAAGTACTCGGAAATTGCTTCCCACTTGGTTTTGTGTGCTTCTGGCAGGGCTTGCCTTTGTGAAACCAGCTGAACCTGGAGGAGCTCAGTGCCAGCAGGCCAAGAAATAACACAAATAACAAGCAGTTCCTCTCAGGGTGAATTTATTTCCTCTGCTGAATCACAGCTACTCATCTCTTATGATCACCCCAGGAGCCTGTGGGCACTTTGGTGTGCTCTGCCACCCAGTACAAATAGCCCCAGCAAACAGCCCCCCTTGTTAGATTTCCTTCTGTCACAGCCTCCTGGGGTCCTCTTGGCTGAGATCACCCCTAACTCCCCAGACAGATTAGTGCAGGCCTTGGTGTTATGCCCTGGGGTTTCTGCCACTTTCACTTTGACTTCCCCTGTGACTCATCCATTTCATGCCACTGAGAGGGATTCACAGTCTGTATCTCTCCACGTCACTTTTCCTTCTGCTTCTTGCAGTGGTGATTTCCTAGGAAAAAAATACCTAGAAACGCTGAGCTGTTGCCCAAGCTCTTTGGCTGTGGTGACACTTCAGGACTCAGGTAGTGGCCTGGCAGCAGCATGGCATTGAAAACCCATCACTCCTCTGCAAACTGGGAACAGCAGGAGGCTTGGCCATGCTACAGGAGGAGGGCTGGCCCTGTCCTCCCATATTCAGCCCCAGTGAAGCCACTGGGACTCACCCCACTGGTCATGGCAAACCCAAGGCTTGCAGCAGCAAAGCAGCACTGTGCAGTTGGGCATGAGGTGCCCCAAGACTGGATCTAACTGTGGATTATTCCTTCTGGAGGACTCGGGACCTTTTCTTTCTAGCACTTTGTGCCTCTGTAATCTGCTTTGCAAGCAGATCTAGATGTGCACCCATTTATTATTAATAATCAGAGTCACCACGTGAAAATACAAAAGCATCCAGAGTGCAGAGGCAGCTGTGCTGCCCAACAGAGCACCCTGCCAGCAGCACTAGGACTGATCTCACCAGCCCTCCAGGCTGCAGGTTTGCAGCTCTGGCCTGCATGCACAAAATGCCTCTTTTCTGATGTGCTTTCAAAATTATTCATTTCAGCCTGTACAATAAACTTCCCAAAGAGCAGCATGTGTTGAATCTGTCTTCCAAACTAGGTTTTGGTGAGGTGTTCTTTGGACATCAGCCACAACCCCTGTCCTGAGTACTCATATTTGGGAAGCAGCAGCAGCTCTGAGGGCAGTGGTTGATCTTGTTAACAGAAAGAGGATTTTCTCAGGATCACCGCCGGGACAGCTCTGCTGGCTGCTTGGATCTCTGCTGGCATCTGCTGGATACAGGAATCAACACCAGTGCTGAAAGAGAGGCAGCAATGAGGTATTTCATACTCCTGAGCTCTCCCAGTTCTGGTGACTGACAGCAACTATTACAACCCATCTGGCTGTCACTTATAAATACTGCTAATTGGCCTGCTAATTGTTCACAGTTCATAAGTTATGCACGCAGCATTTGCTTTGAAGGGAGGCTTCATCCACAGATTAGGAAGGGAGTGGAAAATACATACTTGAATGAATCTGATGATTAAATCAGCAGGAAAACTACCACTGCATGCAGTTGGAGCAGTACATTCTAAAATGCTTGTCATTCATCAAGACTTAATGTTTTCCTTCTAAAAAAAATGCATTAGTTCAGTCAGTGGCATACCATCATTGCCAAATAGCAAGGCACTCTTATACCAAGAGTTTAAGTATGCTGGAAAGTCAACAAGACACTAAAGAGCCCAAAGACTCATTTTTAATTTCTCTTTGACTGAAGCTGTCTCTGGAATCCAGAGCTGAACCGGCCTTCAAATCACTTGAACTCCTCTTTCTCTAGCACTGAATATCCTGCACAGAACAATCCACATGATTTTTCATAAAATAATACGTTAATAATAATATAATGTCATTATATGTTATAATAATATCATATCGTATCANCATATCATATCATATCATATCATATCATGATATAATGTTATGTGCACAGAAGAGACCATCAGCAATGCACAGCAGCTTCTCTCAGTCATCAATCACAGAAAATTCAAACATTACTCTTTGGGTTTGGGGCTTGTGTTATGTTTCGTTTGGAGCTTTTTAGCACCAGGAAGAGCTGTGGCATTTTCAATGCTGGAGACCTGGATTTGAACGGTTCCCTCCCGGGGCTGTGTAGATCAATCTCAAAATGGTGCCTTTGCCTCTCTCTTTCCTCTGTTAGGATGGGTCACTTCAAGGGCTTGATGGGTAACAACGTTTCTCTTTTCTCACCTTGTGCTCTGGAGCTGAGAGAGCTGCTGATCCCCCTCTCTCGCCCCAGCCTGACCCTAAAAGGGTTCTGCAGCAGGGGAAGGTGGCATGTTGCCAGTGGCTCAGCTGCCAGCAGCGGTGCTAGCCAACGTGGAAGGCTCGTGTGTATCGCTTGAGTCAGCTCAGAGCTGCCAGCATCTGGCCTGTGTCCCGGCACACGTTTGTCTTGCCATAAGTCAGAGGGCACAAACCTGACACTGCCAAGTCCACCTCAAAACCATGTCCCCAAGTGCCACATCCACACATCCCTTAAGTGCCTCAAGCAAGGACCATTCCACCAACTCCATGGGCAGCCTGTGCAAGTGATTAACAACCCTTTCAGAGGAGAATTTTCTTGCATAATACCCAATCTAAACCTCCCCTGGCAGAACTTGAGGCCATTTCCTCTGGTGCTCTCCCATGTTCCCTGGGAGCAGAGCCTGACCTGCACTAGCCCAACCCTCCTGTCTGGGAGGTGCAGAGAGTGAGAAGGTTCCTCTGTGAGCCTGACTGTGTCTGGAGCCGTGTGTGCCCCTGTCGCCGTGCCCGGCACTGCTGGCCCTGCTGCCCTGCTCCCAGAGCCCTGTCGCTGGGCAGAGCCCTTCCCTCCCCGGGCACAGCCCCATGGGGTGCTCCCTGCTGCGGCCCGGCCTGGCCCCAGAGCAGGGTCCCCCTGCGGTGTCCCCGGGGTGGCCGCGTGTCCCCAGCCGGCCGTGCCTGGGCAGCTGCCTCAGACCTGAGGGATGCCGAGCTGCGGGAGCCCAGGGCTCTATGCCGGCCGCCCTGCAGAGCTCCTCGCTGCTTGGGCTGCACATGTGGAAGGAATTGCGGCCTCTGAGGCTGCTGAGGCGCTGGCCCACGCTGCCCACAGCAGCTGTGGCTGCCCCAGGCCTGGCTGCATTCCAGGCCAAGCTGGATGGGGCTTGGAGCAACCTGCCATAGTGGAAGGTGTCCCTGGCCTTGGCAGCAGGGCTGGAACAAGACAATTTCTGCGGCCCCCTCCAAGCCCAGCCATTCTGTGAACTCTGGGATCAGAGGGGCTGGGGGTGGCTGGGCTGAGTTTGTGTTTAGTCCCAGTTCAGCACTGTGGGTTTGGTTGAATTCAAGGAGACAGTTCACAAGCCCAGATTCTCACTGCATGATATTCACCAACACTACAGGTCTACCTGAGCTCAATAAAGTCATGCATGCTCCAGATTCTGCAATATTGCATTTCACTGAAACAAGAGCAAAGCAGTTTCCGGCTTGCCACTCATAAATGCACTAAATATAGAGTATTAATTTGGGACACGACAGATAGTGACACCAAATGTGTGATCTGTTATGATTGTTATTATTATCTAAACATAATTACATCATCAACTCCTGAGAATGACTTTTTAATCATTATATAATAACCACATACGCAGTCTCCTGATATTTTTATAGTAGAATTTTTTATTCTATTTTACTATTGGATAGAACAACTGATAAACTTCATAGTATATAACTTGTATACACAATATATACATATCTCTCCATGAAATAAAAAAATCAACATTCTTGTATAAACAAAAATTTCTGGTCAGCTCCAACAGGGTTGGTTGAATGCTGACCGAAAGGTCTCCGTTCCGGAGACAAGGAGAGAGAGTCCATCCATTGAACGATCCCGGGCAAGCAGCGGGATCCACATTCCTTCTTCTGTCCAATTTTCGGCTCTTCTCAAACACCAGGAACAACTGCATGTTGCAGGTGGCATTTGATGATTTTGTCCTTGCATGTATGGCGCGTGCTCTCTTCATGTGCACTCTTAGGAGTGGGAGAGTTCCTACAGGAGCGGGGCTTTATGCTGCTCTGGGGGCCTTCTTTTGGAAAATGAACTGCTACAAGGAGGTAGAATAAATCCTGCCATGGCCCTCCGCCGGCTGAGGCTGCAGGAGAGGCTGTGGAGCCTTCGCCAGAGCCTTTGCACGCATGCTCTTCTCCTTAAAGCCCCACATTTGTACTGTGAGGTGGGTCTCCGCTGCCAGGTGCGAGCAGCCCAAGCACAGCTCTGTGCTCATAGCCGTGCCTGCTCCCCGCCTTCATTCAGTGTTCCCCGAGAAGGATTCTTTTGAAGCACTTTCGCAGAACCTGGTAGTCGCTTATCGCCTGCCTGTGGGCGTCCGGTTGCTGCGCCAGCTGATGGAAGAGATTGTTTGGCTTCCCCATTTGAACATCTCGGGGTACACGGATGTCCCTGGGAAGCCTGCGGTTACCCACAATGAAGTGGTTGAGGCGTTTTGCTTGCAGGGATGAGCGCAGGCTGTCGCTGATATCCACCAGTCGCAGCAGCAAATCTCTCCTGCGCCACGATGAGATGGGCACGGCGTTGAGCAGGTGCATGACGATGGTCTTGGTGGCGTAGGTGGAAAAGCTGAAGCCCAGCTGCAGACGGGTGAAGAACTGCAGGCATTTGAGGTGCAGACTGTCAGCGGGGGCCTGCCTGGCGACGTGCTTGAAGAACTCGGTCTCAGCCACGGCGTAAGTCTCAGGCCAGGTTGTGCTTGGTGTGTAGGCCTCTCTCGTCTGGCTGCTCACAAAGACGTCCGAGTCACCTCTCCGCACGCCAAACAGCATCTCAATCCGGAAGCTTTCCGTGCCATCGGTCACCTGGAACTGGCAGGAGCGTCTGGAGGGCAGCAGCTTTAGATGCCAAGTGGGTGACTGAGGCAAAGCTGGCCAGACTGCTCTCACCAGTTGGTAGAACCAGCGGGCAGTTTTGTGCACGTCGAGGTAGGAGTCGGTGCACAGGGTGTGGAGGAGGCTGGGATCCTGGTTGCTCCTCAGCTCCTCCTCGGGGTGGTGCAGGAAGCACAGCACCTTCTCAGCCTGCCGCTCGCTGGTGCAGGTGCACTCCAGCTGCACGCGGACACGGAAGTTCCTCACGTGCCGGTGCCCTGCGGAGTCCAGCTCCAGGTGGAAGCTGTGGCCTCGGGGAGGAGTCATGGGGATGAGCACACGGTACACGACATCCTGCTCTCGGGGACTCCAGCCTTCAAAGGCACTGCCCACCCCGATGGCTCGCTGCAGGACTGGGTAGAAGCTGTTGGACAAGACCTGCCCAAAGTAGGCGATGCATTTGTCCATGAGGCCAGTTGTCCACTCGCAGCCTTTCTGCAGGTCCTGTACAGGCCACTGGATGCGCTCCATCACAATTCTGCCAACGTTGTCATCAAAATCGTTGTCTTCTCCTTGGAGTTCATTTGCCCCATCATTGATGTTTTCTGCATTTGCAATCGCACTGTTGACTTCACGTGCAATATCATCTTCTTCGTGTAAAGCAGCATTGCCAACTTCCTCTTCATTTCCAGCATCGCCTTCTTCATTTGCAGCAGCGTTGCCGTTGTCCGGTGCATTGCCATCATCACTGTTGTCTTCCTCCCGATTCTCAGCGTCTTCTTCATTTCCAGCATCTTCTCCTTCATCTGCATCCACATTTCTGGCCTCCTCTTCATTTGCACCGTTGTTTTCTTCCTCCAGCTCCTCTCTCCTCTGGCTCCTTTTCCACCCGATAAACCACAGGTGCAAGACAAGCACCAGAAGCACAGCAAGAGCCGTGAGCTCCAAGGGCTGCACCTGCTTCAGGCTGAGCTGCTCCACCTCCCGCTCCAGCCGACTCCTCTCCCACTCCAGGTGCTTTGCACGCACTTCCATGCGCAGACGTGTTTCCTCATCCCAAACATCCCCCGCAGGCTGCGGGTAGTGGATGAGGCTCTTCAAGAGCACGAAAAGGAACACTATGGAATTCATGGTCTGCAGGAGGATGGAGAGAAGGCCATGAGTGAGGCTACGAGGGAGGGAACTCCTGCTTGCTGGAGGGAGGACGGGATGCTCAGGGATCTGGGGGCAGGAAGGACAGGGCCCCGGACAGCTGGAGGCAGCAAGGCCTGTCCCGCTGCCCTGGCAGCAGCAGCAGCAGCAGTGGCACCTTGGCCTGCCCAAGGCTGTCCCATGAGGGGCTGTCCCTGCATGCAGGGGGAGAGCCCAGCCCCGGGTGCAGCCTTTCTGCCCCGGCCCTTGTCCCCAGCCCAGCCTCCCCAGCACGTGTGCACTCACCGCTTGCCCGAGCAATGCAGGGCCAGCGTTACCTGCTGGGGCCTTTTCCAGCTGCCCCCATTGTGACACGGCCCCCGTGATGTCACTGCTGTCACAGCACATCACAACCCAGCCAACCCCACCCTTTGTCCCCGCCCTGGCTCAGCCGCTCCCAGTGGCCCTGGTGTAGTGCTGAAGGCTGCCTTGGAGTCAATCTTCTGCAAAGAACTCCCATTTTTCTTTCTTTTGGATTTCTTTCCATCTGCCCTCCATTGGCCCTCTCCTAGATATCCATGTTGGAAGGCACCCTTGAGAATCATTGAGTCTAAGCTTGGATTCCTCACTGCTTGAGCTGCACTTAAATCTCTGAGTCAGAGAGGTTGAAAAAGTCCATGAAGATCACACAGTTCAACTGCAAACTTCACACTGCCTACTGCCCCATCAAGCCAGGCCCCCCAGATGCCACATCCACGTGACTTTTCCACCTTTCTGAGGGTGGTGCGTCACCTGTTTTCCCAGGCAGCCTGTTCCCAAGCTTGATGTCCTTTTGTATGGAGAAATATTTCCCAGAGATCCCATTGTAAGCTCCTGTGGTGCAACCTGATGTCATTTTCCTCTGGTGATATTGTTTGTTCCCTGGGCTAATAGAATGACCCCCACCTAGCTACAGCCTCCCTTCTGGGACCATCTGCGTGGTGTCAGGAGGTCGGGCTGTGAAGCCAGCTCCTTGTAGAGGAGACAAAGGTGCTGCTTTTGCATTCTTCTTCCCGTGATCCGGTGGCACAAAAGGTGTTTCTCAGTGTTTTCTGATTCCTTACTGAGATTCAGGGTTGTTAGAAGATCCCGGCCCTCTAAAAGCCCTGAGTCATGTCTTAAGAAAGAAGTGGAGTCCTTCAAGGTCTTGTTCTCAGTTCTCATGTGTTGTTTATTATTTGGTATCTCACAATTTGCTCCGCACCCAGCCGAGGTCTGGACAGCGGCTGGGACATGATGTGACTGCCCACTGATGGGGCGTTTCTTGGTTCTTATACAGATAAATACGTGCCCACTATTTACTATTTTGTACCAATGTGTCATATCTATACTACAATGGTCATTTCTACCCTAATCCAATAGCCTAGAACTACTTTGTGTGATCACCATCCCAGAGGATGGAGGACGAAGAAGAAGGAGAAGGATCTAGGACAACACCCTAAATCCTCCATCTTGTCCCCCATTCATCTGTATTCTAAGAATTCCTAAACTACAGAATTTCTCACCCCGTGCTGTACTAAACTACTACTTTCACACTTTTGAGGTTTGTAATTCCTCTCTCAGTGTTGGAAGCTTCTCCCATGGACTAAAATCAAACTCAGTGTCTTTCTGGGCTCTGTGCCAAGGTCCCCAACCCCCCTGGACCGGCTCCACAACGCCCTGTCCAGGGTCCGAACTCCCTTTCTCAGGTCCCAGGTCATCCAAAGGGATGCCCTGGACTCCAAAAAGAGTTGTGGCTGGGCACAAGAGTTTCAGGTTACCCAGAAGTGTTTCCATATGAGGAGATGCTTTGTGCCAAATCCATCAGCCAAGGGAATCCATCCCGCTCCAAGCAGAAGGAAAAATCAGGAATTTCCTTGAAGCAAATGGAAAGGTTTGGAGTGAAAGTCAGTGCTGGAATGTCCCCGGATGGCCGTGTGGATGTTGGTAACCTGCAAGGCCAGACTGCAGAGGGGCTCTCAGGTGAAATGCAGTTTAGGCTACAGCTTTCTGCCCTTGGATTTTTGGAGCCTTGGAGGGGAAGGCCACGTGGCTTGCAGGGTCTTTCACCAGCTCTGCTGCAAAGAGCACTGGGCACCCCAAGGCTCTTTGCCCTCAGCACAGGCAAGGGCAGGAAGAAACCTTCACTTGGCTTTGCATTGCCCTAGGATGAGCAAAGGCGAGGAGTGTGCTGCAAAAAGATAAGATATTATTTTACTAAAACATATTATTATTATTATTATTATTATTATTATTATTATTATTATTATTATTATTATTATTAACAGGAGTGTGCAGAAAAATTATAAAATATATCCTAATATCTTTGAGCAAATAAGTTTTGTGCAATTTGCTTTGTCAAGACTTTTCTGAAGGGATGAAAAAGAAAGAGGCAGGAGGGTTGCAGCCTTAGAGCCAGTTTTGTAGTGTCCGAAATATCTGTGTCTTCCTGCCTTCTGAGTTTTTCAGCCCAAAGAAAGGGGATCTCTAAGTGGGGTGAGACCAGCATGGGCATGTAGTAGATGTGGGGTTGACATCTCTTTGTGGCTTGGCCAGGAGCCACCTGTTACAATGTCTTCTCACCCAAGAACACGCAGCTGCAACCACAGGCAGTGTTTTCAGAGCTAGACTAAAACAGTGGCTTAATCCACTGGCTTCTTTCTCCCACATGAACAAATGGAGCCATTGTGAGGTGCAGGGACAGACCTTCTCACCCAGTCTGTGGTGCTGGGTGAGAGGCAGCAGCCTTCAGCAGAGCTGGGACACAGCAGCATTTCAAGCACTGTTTTGGCAGGCAGCCTGCAGCTTTTAGCATGGTTTCTGTGTGCCTCTCACTGCTGTTTGTGGTTTATTCAAGACCATTTGGTTGGATTTTTTAAAACATACTTTTAAAAATGTGCGTGTAGAGACCTGTGTACCTGACTTGTTCAACAGTGCTGTGATATGAGGAACGGCTGAGGGCGTGTTCAGCCAGGAGAAAAGGAGGTTTGGAAGGGACCTCTCTACAACTACCTGAAGGGAGGTTGTAGGCAGGTGGGGGTGGTCTCTTCTCCCAGGTAACAAGTAACAGGACCAGATGAAAATGCCTCAAGTCTCACCAGAAGACATTTAAATTGTATATCAGGGAAAATATTTTCACAGAACATATTGCCAAACACTGGAACAGGCTGCCCAAGGAAGTGGTAAAATCACAATCCCTGGAGGCATTTAAAAGACATGTAGATGTGGCACTTAGGGACATGGGCTAGTGGTAGATTTGGCAGTGCTGGGACTTGATGACCCAAGAGGCCTTTTTCAACTGAAATGATTCTATGATTCTGTGATTATGAGGAGCACAGGCCAGGCACAGCTTTAAAACACAAGCTGGCTCTCTAATGGAGCTGCAGCAGGTTCATGTCAAAAAGGATCAGGTCAAGAATCTCCCCTTGCTACAGCCCAAGTTAGCTTTTCACAGAAATGTGCCAATTTGTGATGCCTCCACGACCACGGCCAGCTGCCCTTGTTCAATTCCTCACATGCAAGACTAACATACACCAGCCTGAGCTTGTTAAAAATATGTCGAAACCTGTGTTATAGCAGCTTCCATAGCACTTTCCTAGAGAGCTGTGTTACTTCCAGTGCAGCTCCCTCAATCCTGACATCCCCAGTCCTTCCCTTGCCATAACTGACTTCCAAAGAGATGCTCCCCTGGCCTGTGGTACACTGCTCAGGACATCAAACCAGCAGAAAAGGAAACCAGTATGAAAAAGAGGGAAGCAGTGGTTGTTCAGTGCCTGAGTCAGCTGGGGTGGTGGGGACAGAAGGGACACGGAAGGTGACCAGAGCCAATTATCAACTAACCCCCACCAATCTCCTTGTTACCACCCGCAGCTACCCAGATAAGAGTTAAATCCAATCTCATCATTCACAACCACCCCTTTTTTCCATTTACACTTAGCCACAAACTGCTGTGGAAGGGCAGGTGTGCCAGGAATTCCTGTCCTGCCCTTCCAACAAGCCACCGGTGTTCACTGGCTGCCAAACAGCTCCTGTGAAGAGCTGTGGGCTTTCTGCACAGCCTCTTTCTGAAACAGCAAGAAAACACTGCTCAACCTGCAAAATCCAGTCGCTGCAGGGCAAATTAGCAGTGCTGAGTAGTCAAGGGTCAAATCTTTTCCTCATGGGCTTCAGGAGCATCAGAGAAGAAAGTTACAGTAATGCTTACAGCATGGAAACCAGCTGCTTTAAAATTTCACAAACAATTAGGTCTCTCTACTATCATTCATCTGGCAATTTTTTACAGGAGTTCCTTTCCCAAGGCTGGCCTAAGAATGATGCCCGGCTGAGACACTTTTCATTTCCTGCATAAAAGACAATTTATTTCTTATCTCACTTACAAAATAATGATACTGTGTTCACTTGCATCACAAACAGCTGAAAAATCAGGTAAAACCAAAACACTGTATTTTTAAAGCCTGTACAAGGAAAAATACTGTATCACACTTAATTCTGGCAAAGACAAACAAAGGTCAAATCTTAATTTCTGATCCAAAATACTAATTTAAGGCTTTGGGCCCTTGAATAAAAAGATTACACTGATAAAATTCATTTGAATTTAAGCTGTGCCATCGCTCTTTCATGGCGTTATTTTCCTTTTTTTCTTTAACAGCAAACATCTGGTTTTTAAATATTGTATTCCAATGGATTGCTGCCACCAATACAACAATAACTGTTCTGTGCACATACACATTTTCACACGCTGCAGAGCACACAGGGAGCACGTGGTATTGCTTTACCTCTCCTTTCAGACACTTCTCTCACACAGCTCCTCTAATTATGGTAAAACCCTTGGAGATGTGAGACACTTTGGATGAGCTCAAAAAGAAAACACACATCTTGTGCACACCACATTTTACACCCACACCCTTTTCAGTCTGTCTGAGGAACTCATGTTTTTCATATTCATAGTATTTTAAGTGTACCTGCAAAAAAAGAGAAAAGGCTGCTGAAATTCTGACACCTGAGGTATGACCTTCCTTTCCTTCCCTCCCAGTATCATACATCTTCCCTTGCACAATTACTTTTCTTGCTATGCTTCAGTTTAAATTAAAAAAATAATATAAATAGATCACTTTTGCAGCTTGTCCTACAATCTGTGACTTTATCAGTGGTGGCACTTCCACATATAATGGGTAAAAGCAACATTTTCCTGCCATAATGCTGTTTTCACAGTGTGGTGTTTTCAGAGCGGCTTCCAGCTGCTGGTGCTCAGCTTTCAATTGCTTTTTTGGCACTTAACAAACAGTTCACACAGTCATTCAGTCAGCTTTGGTGTGTCAGCCTCTGGGCTTCACAGTGGCACTTTCTGCAGGTCTGGAGCAAACACTGTCCTGTTCCTGCAGCTGAGCTCTTGCCTTGGCTGGGCTCGGTGGCTGTCACTGATGCATCAGGCCTGCTGAAAAGGAAGGGGGACTTCCCTTCCCTGTGGAGCTCTTGCTGCTGCCAGACTGGGCCACCAAAGCAGAGCTCACACAGCCAAGAAGAAACACAGTCCCATCGTCCCATCACAGTTTCCTGGTGATTCGGCTACAAAGGACTCCAGGACTTTCTTCAGGGAGACAGCCCCAGGGGGAGAAATGCCTCCATCCCGGCCCCCCATCCCTTCAGAGGCTGGTGTCGATGGTGCCAGCTTTGGCCTTCAGGGTGGCCTCAGAGACGGTGTCCGGCTGCCCATCCCGACAGAAGAGCACGGCCGGAGTCTTGCAGGCCCACATGGCCACCTCTCCCCCGCTGGCCGGGCTGGAGGAGGACAGGGCGCTGCCCGGGGGGCCGCTGTGCCGATTGATGTAGCGTTCCCGGACACGCTCAGCCCGGCTCCGGGGCTCCGGCTGGCGGCCCGGCACCGACAGGTAGGCCACCATGTTGTTCCTAGTCCTGTAGCCACCCTCCCGGCTGCGCCGCAGCAGCACCGAGATGTTGGGGTTACGGGCGGCGTAGATGAGGGGGTTGATGGCGCCGTTGGCCCAGGCCATCCCGCTGGCCACGGCGTCCATGGTGGGCGAGAAGGGCAGGCGGCCGGCGGCAGCAGCCAGCCCCAGGATGCAGTAGGGCCCCCAGCAGCAGATGATGGAGACGATCATGATGAGCACGGTGGTGGCCGTGCGCATCTCCCCGTAGGCCCGCAGCAGGTGCCCGTAGGTGGTGAGCGGCCGCACGCGGCTCTCGGCCAGCCGCACCGCCCGGCAGATGTTGAAGTGGCAGAAGCACATGACGGCGAAGGGCAGGAGGTAGCAGAGCACGATGAGGGCGGCGCCGTAGGGCGGCCCGAGCCGCGAGGAGCCCCAGGGCAGCACGTACACGCAGCGGTAGGCGCCGGGACGGGCTTCGCGACGCCCCTCGCCCGCCAGCCCGTACCAGGGCCCGGCCAGCGCCAGGGCGGCCAGCCAGACCGCGGCCAGCAGCTGCGCGGCGCGGCGCCGGCCCATCTTGTGCCGGGGCTGGCGGACGATGGCACAGTAGCGGTCGAAGGAGAGCAGGGCCATGGTGAGCGTGGCGGCGATGCCCAGCCCGGCGTGGAGGGCGGCGCTGGCAAGGCACAGCCGCTGCCCGAAGAGCCAAGCGCCGGGCGGGCGGCTGAGCAGGCTGAGGAAGGCCAGCGGCAGGCAGAGCAGGGCGCCCAGCAGCTCCGACAGCGACAGCGACAGCACGAAGGCGTTGGTGACCGTGCGGAGCTGCCGGTGCCGGGCGATCACCAGCACCACCGCCCCGTTGCCCAGCGCCGACAGGGCGAAGATGAGCAGCAGCGCGGCCGCTTGCGAGGCCAGCGCCGCCGCCGACCACCCCGCCGCGCCCGCCGCCGCCGCCGCCGCCCCGCCGCTCTCGTTGCCGCTGCCGCCGCCTCGGGAGAGGTTTCCCGGCACGGCCGCCGCCGGCTCCATGCGCAGCCTCATGGCCCGGCCCCGCCGCGGCTGCGGAGCCCCGCCGCTCCCGGCCCCCCCGGCTGCTGACGTCGCTCGGCCGACGTTGCCCGGGGAACCGGTCCGGCCCGGCTGGAGCCGGGGGCGGCGGAGCGGAGCCCTTACAGACGAGCAGTGGGGCCGGGGGACCACGCCACACACCGGCGTCATCCCCATCCCGGAGTCGGCGATGGGTCCCCACAGATGTGCTCCCCTGGCAGCCCCTCTCCCCATCACGAAGGAGGAGGCCGGGACCACCGCCTCGGCTGGGACTTGAAGGATCATCAGTTGTAGGATTAGGGATCAGGACCCCCACATGGACAGCAGGACTCTTTCCCCTCACTCTCATCCATGCTATAGCTGCCTGCCCCTACCTGAAAATTTTCTTGGGGATGGGGTTTGAGAATAGGTAATGAAGGATGCATCCCAATTAATGCCTGAAGAACCTCCAAACATCCTGTGTTGGGCTTTGTGACTTGCTGTCCCAGCTCTTTCCCAGGAGCCTGGCTGGGGGGTTGATCAGGAGGGAGATGCCCAGATGAAAACACATGGAAAAGTGTGCTCCTGCAAGCATTGAGGATGTGTGTGTCATTTCTTGTTCTCCTGGACCAGAGGCTGTATGGGACTTACAAGGGGCTTACAGGAAAGCTGGGAGCAAGAGCCCCAGACACCACCCTAAAAACCTCTGTAGGCAACACAGCAGTTACATAAATCAGGGGATTTTAATTTCCTCCCCCTACAAAGTTATTTTCAAGCTGATAGAAGAAATCCCTCCCAGGCTTTTCTGTGCCAACCTTATCTAAGTTCACCAGTATGACTTTCTCCCTTCTGCTGCATGAGCTTCCGTGAGATGATCATTCTCATTTTCATGTCTCATTTTAACAAGTGCCAGTTCCTTCCATGAGTGTCTTCATTTAACAAGCACCATTTTGTTCAGAGACACAGTGGAACTGACAGGCCACCAGAGGTCTGAAGCTCAGCTCCTGCCACTACACATGCTTGGCTTTTCCCTGGAGGGACTCTGGCAAATGTAGCACTGACTGCACTCTGCTGCACAAGCTGCCCCTGGACTGGGACAAAATCAGTAAATAATTAGCAGTCAAAGGTCGTAATGGCTCAGACCTTCAAACACAGCTGCTCCTGTTGAAAGTTAACCACAGGGTATTTGCAGCCAGTGGTCCAAGATAAGCAAGAGAGGAAGGCTCAGGGAAGCAGCACAGCATGGACACTCAACAGGAACATAGGAAATTCTGATCAAATGCCTGCAGCCAGCCCTGGGATGAGAGAAATGAGCGAGGAAGGGGTTGTCTGGACAGGCTGAGCAGGGAAGCTGAGGCATGAGACAGAGTAGCACAGTTGGCTGAGCAGGAGACAAGAAGAGCTAGCAACTGAAACACAGTGTCATGACATACTCAGCAGAATCCAGCAAATGAGCTCTGGAAATGGAAACAAGGAAAATGGCAGAGCTTTCAGCTGGCATTTAATAGAAATCTAACTCTGAAAATCTTAGTTTACAGACATAGAGAAGGCACATAAATTTGAAGGCAGCTCTCCAAGATCAGCTTCATTTTCTGTGAATTATTGGGTAGAAAAAGAATAATACTACAGCTTCTCAGAGCAGCTTGTATATGCTAATCACAACAGGGCAACAAGCCTGTTATCCTGAAATGTGACAAATGCTGTCACACCATCCAAGGCTCTTCCTGTTGCAACGTTGGAGAAGCAAAGGGGAAATTCATGGGCAGGAGAAGCGCAGCACCATCAGTGAGACTTTGCCACCATCTGTGGCTCGGATCACTTGAAGAAGAAGCCGTGTTTCAGTGGGTCTTCCTCTTCGACAGTGAAGGTGGCTGTGCCAGTGTAGAAGGCTTCTCCTGAGACTTCCACAATGACGGCGTCGTAGTTCCCAAACCTGGCTTCCTGCAGAGGGATTAGGATGAGGATAGAGGCAACAGAAGGTTCTCCACTCTCCCAACCCCACAGAATTCCAGTGTAACCTGGCATTTATGCAGACACCCCTCCCTGAGCGCTCTGCCCTGCTCTGGTACATCCCAAAGCGTGCAGCGGCCACGCAACACAACGAGGTTCTAAAATCCTTGAAGTGCCAGCTTTGTGGGAGGCCAAGACCCCCAGGCACCTCCCTCCTTCCCTACAGCCTTCCCCAGGCACAGAAAGGCTTTTCTGCTTCCCCACTGGGCACGTTTCCACAGCCCTTGAGACAGGGGGAAAGCCCAGCATAAGCCACTTGCCTTCACTGCCTTCCCAGTGAACAAGGAGCCCGTGGTGCTGCTCCGGAAGGTTCTGGTCTGGTCCAGCTGGATGAGTCCCTTGTGGTACTGCAAGGCAATGCGAGCTGTCACCCCCGAACCTGTCGGACTTCGGTCAACCTACAGCAGAAGAGATGAACCAGCTCTAGATTTTGGGGTTTAATACAAAATGAGATGGCTGCCCTCAGTTCTCTCTGCCACCTTTACACTGCACTCAGGGGAAACCCCTCCAGCTCAGGGTTTTGTAGAGAATCCAGATACATCACAGCTGAGAAGGAGAAAAGCAGCAGGTTTGGGGTACTTCTGGACTGTGACTGGCTTTGGCACAGTTAGGGATGGATGATGTAATAAACACTGAGGCTATTTCGTATTTATTTACTTGAAATCTTCCCAGCATCATCTGAAAGGGACTGAGAGGCACTGAGGCCACCTGCCCCATTCTCACACCTCAAGGCAAGACTGGTTCTCCTTACGCTGATTTTTAAAATCTCCAAAAACACAGTGTTGGCCAGCTTCTGAGGTGACCTGTCCCAGTGCTCCACACTCCTCTCTGCTGGGAAGTCCAACCAAAACTTCCCCTGCTATTTATCCACTGCAGACAAGAACAGAATTTTAACACCCCATTTCTCTGTTATTCATCCCCAGCAGATGTTCCCTGGATTAGGACTTTAGGGACATGTACTATGCTGGGATCCTGTCTCAGCCCCTGAACTCCTGGAAAATTCCAATCAACAGGTTTTGAGAATGAACCTTTTTAAAATGCACACTATCTAAGGTGTGCAGAAGTATTTCTGCTATTAGGAGCAAAACCAGAACATGTGCATCAACACTCTGATCTCCAGAGATATGACAGCAGCACAAGCAAGCACTGCCCAAACTAAGAAACAGAACAGTCTCTCTTCTTTGCAGTGCATCTAAGGGACAGAGGGACAATTGTGGTGCCCTCTTGTGCCTGAAAAGAACCTGCTTCTGTACCTGTTCATCTGCAAACACACAGATGTTGGTGGTGGGCTCCTCGCTAAAGGCATCTTTCCCATCTGTCAGTATGGTGCCGTAGAGGAAAGCCAGGTCTTCACTCTCAGGGTGATGAAGCTTGAACTGGGAACAGCACAGAGAGGGTCACAAATGCACACAACAGCAGCAATGTGTGCAGTGCAGCTTCTGTGAGAGACCAAAGGGGACAAGGCCATATTGCTGCGTTTCCACCTCTGCTTCACAGGTAACAGAGAAGCAGGAAGACTCCTTCTCACGTCCTTGTAAGGACTGAAATTCAACATGGGGCCGGGAGGGTGGGACTCTCACACCATCCTGAGCATCTCAGTCTGATGCAGTCACCCCAAAGGGAACATGCTGGGATACCACAGTGCTCATCCATACCTGTTTCTTCACGGCTTCTGTCACCGCACTCGCTGCACTGACAAGGTCTCTGGTCCTTGAAGAGCACACATCAAGGCCCAGCTGCTCAGCGCTGAGGAAGGCATAGAAAGTGCCACCGTAGCCAATGTCAACCACCACCTTCCCATGGCCAGGGACATCAATGGCCAAGTCTGAGCAGAGAAAGGGAAGAAGGTGAGGAGGCAAAAATGTGCTGAGCCATGGGCTTGCGTGCAGAGTGAATGATAACTTGAGTACTCCTATAGCACCTTACAGCACCTCTGATGACCTCTGAACAACAGTGGAACTAGGGAGATAATCGCCAGTGGCCTCTCAGCCAGGCCACCAGCCCCCAGCGCCTGCACGGCCACCACCAACCCCTCCACCAAACCCAGCGGTCCCCACCGGTGGCGGCAGCGAAGGCGGGCACGCTGTGGAAGCGCACGGGGTTGCCACTGCGGTGGCCGTCCCAGGGCACGAAGGCGGTGACGGGCCCGCAGGGGCAGCGCAGACGGACGGCGGTCTCGGGGCGGGTGGGCGCCGGCACCAGCCCGTAGTCGAGGGCGAAGCGGCCGAGGGCCATCACGGCGTGGCCGCACATGGCGCTGTAGCCGGCGCAGTGCAGGAACAGCACCGCCAGGTGCGCGCCCTCCGCGGCCGCCCCGCCGCGCACCACCACGGCCCCGTACATGCCGGCGTGGCCGCGCGGCTCGTGCATCAACGCCCGCCGCACGTGGTCCTGCCCGGCCGCCACCTCCCGCCGCAGCGACAGCAGCGACAGCCCCGCCGCCGCCGCCTGCTCCGCCGCCTCCAGCCGTGGGATGATGCGCAGCGGCTCGCCGCCCGTGTGCATCTCCACCGTCTGCAGCACCGCGCCCGAGGGCGAATGCGGCGGCAGCGCCCGTCCCGCTCTGTCGCCGCCACCGTCGCCGTGCGCCGCCATCGCGTCCGCACGACCAGGGCGACACCGCTGGGACGCGCCCGCGCAACAAGCCACACCCACCAGAGGCCACGCCCTGTTCAACTCCCACGCCTGAGGCCACGCCCACGCACGCCCACTCAATTTGACACCCGCAACCACGCCCATGGCAGTAGCCACGCCCCCAGCTGAGGGCCCGCCCCCCTCACCCCGTCCCGTGCGTGTTCCCGCGCCCGCGTTCCCGGGTGGAGCCGACCCGCGGCGGAAGCGGAAGTGCCGCGGCGGAAGTACCGGGGTCGCGGTTGCTGGGTTACCGCGATGTTCCGCGCCGGTAAGAAGGGCCGCGATGGGGCATCGGGATGGGGCTGGGAATGAGGGTGGGGGTGTAGATGGGGTGGCGGGTGTTGTCAGCGGCTGGAGCGGGCCGGGACTGGTGTTCGGTGCCTCTCCCGGTAACGCGGCCCGCGCTCTCCCCGCAGCTGTGGACATCCAGCCCGCCTGCCTCGGGCTGTACTGCGGCAGGACCGTGCTGTCGGTGAACGGCTCCGTGGAGATCTACGGGGACTGCGGGGTGAGTGCGAGGCTGGGCCCGGTGCGGGGTGCCTCAGGCGGGTCCCGCCGGGAGCGGCGGCCCGGCCCCAGCCCAGCCCCCGCGGGTCGGGGTGACGGGGCTGTGGGGGGCCAGAACAGCGCCCTGACCGAACAGGAGCCGCACCCTGACACGCTGCCCGAAGGAGCTGCTGGAGGCTCGGTGCCGAACCCGAGCTGATTGAAAAAGCTGGAACGGAACGGGATGGTGTGGAGAGCTGTGCTGAAATAAGTCGCTGTGCACGCCGATTTTATTGGAGCGCTAAGGGAGAGCGAGATCCAGGGAAGGTGGGATGAAAGGGGAGAAAGAAACTGGGGAACAGTAGTTGTGAGCAACCTGGTGAGAGAGCTGAGATGAAAAGGAGTGGTGTGACAGCAGGAGAGGAAAATGGAGGCTTGCATGAAGGTTTTTAATCGTGCTTCACCCTTGTTTATATTTAAAAAGAAGAGCCAGAGAGATCAAGTGTAGCTTCAGAAATTCCTGGGGTTATTGTTTCATCTCTTTAAAAATCTGGTCTATGTCTTGCCCCGTGCTGCTGTTTTCCCATTAACTGCAGTGATTTGCTGCTGGCAGTGGGGTTCTAAATGCAGCCTCTGCTTTCTGTAGGTGTGTCCTAGAGGCCAAAGAACCGATGACAACAAAATCTGCCGGGAGTGTGTGGGCTCTCCAGACCGCTATGACTGGCTGTACCTCGGCTTCATGGCCATGTTGCCCCTGGTTTTACACTGGTTCTTCATTGAGTGGTATTCTGGGAAGAAGAGGTTTGTGTGCCCTTTCTCAAGATGAGCTGTTTAAACTTGGAAATCTTTTGTCCAATCTGAGATGCTGAACTGAACTGTCCAGCAGTTCTTAAAGTCCTCGACTGCTTTGGGTTGGGGGAAACCTTAAAGATCATCCAGTTCCAATTCTCTCTCTTGGGCAGGGACACCTTCCAGCAGACCAGGTTGCTCAGAGCCCCATTGTTGTTGATTGAGCTGATATGGTTGCACAGAAGTTTGGAGCAGCTGTAGCAGGGTTTATTTACAAATGTAAGTGTCCTGCAGGGCACCCTTTCCAGTCACTGCACTCAGGGCATGGTCTGTACCTCTTCAATGTGGCTGTGCACAGTCCACCTGGCAGTTTGGGCTGGATTTGGTTTCTCAGCAGACAGAAGCAGCAGGTTGTATCCTTCCCTCTCTCCTGGGTCAGCAGTGCAATGTGCAGTCACAAGTGCAATGAGAGGATGGGCTTGAGTTTTCTCTTTAGGAATATGTGTTCTGGGTTTGGGTCTTGACAGCAGAGCTGCTGTGGGCTTTACATCAGAGAAGTTCTGTAAAAAAAGAGGTTTAAATCTACAGCTGAATGTGGCCATTAGGTGTTAGACTGGAGTTTTTTAAGAAGTGATGGCTCTGGAGTGTACTGAACTGTCCCTGCCCATGGCAGAGGGTTGGAACTGGATAAAGTCCCTTCTAACCCAAATCATTCTGTGATTCTGTGAAAAGATAAGGGGCTGGGAATGTTTAATATGTGAATATTTATCATCTTCAATGAGGACTTGCAGCTTTGAAAATTCTGCTTATATCACCTGTCACCTTATAGCAATGTCACCCCTTCTGAGATGTGTGGCATGTTACCCTCGCTGCACTTTTCTTTTACACACTAAATCATCTGAGATTGTCAAAAAGTTTCCCCACTGAGAGGATTTTAACTCTGCAGAAGACTGCCCTGCCCAGGCCCCCTCTTTCCAATTGGTATTGGGATTTGCCAGAAGCTGGTGATGCCTTGGGAAGGCTGACCTGGAAGAGAGACTGGACAGAGCTAGAGAATAAAGTAGATATTTATTGAAGGGCTTTTAAGGGTACTCCTTGGGCAGGACAAGAGCCTGGCCGGGTCTACACCCATGGTGGAGTAGGAATGGTCACAAAATGGCTGACCAGTCACGAGGTCTTACACTTTTATAAGTTTTGGTCCATTTGCATATTGGGGTTTAATTGTCCAATTACAGTTTCAGGTTGTGAGGTCCCATCCTTCTTGTTCCTTCCTTCAGTTCACCATTGTTTATGTTTTTGGGCCTGAAAGTTGTCCTTGGTCTTCAGCAGGAAAAGGATTTGTTTTGTCTCCCTACTCTGTGAAGTGAGATTGCTAGCACAATGTGAGGCTCAGAACTACACCCCTAGGCAGCACAGAATCTGAAAAACACGAAAGCTAAAACTTAAGGCACCATTTCCCCTGTTTAGAGGCTTGCAAGGCTGACACTTGCTGCCTCCCTGGCAGTGGCAGTGACCCCGCGTGTGTGTTGCCCCTCAGCTCCAGCGCGCTGCTGCTGCAGCACCTCACGGTACAAAACCTGAAAATCACAAAAGCTAAAACTTAAGGCACCATTTCCCCTGTTTAGAGGCTTGCCAGGTTGACACTTGCTGCCTCCCTGGCAGTGGCAGTGACGCTGTGTGTGTGTGTGTTGCCCCTCAGCTCCAGCGCGCTGCTGCAGCACCTGACGGCTCTGCTGGAGTGCGGCGCGGCCGCCGTGGTGACGCTGCTGCTGAGCGACCCCGCGGGCTCCCTGCACATCCGCTCCTGCAGGGTGAAGAAGCTCTCGGACTGGTACACCATGCTCTACAACCCCAGCCCCGACTACATCACCACGGTGCACTGCACCCACGAGGCCGTGTACCCGCTGTGAGTGTCGGGGGTTTGTGCTCCTGCCTCCCCTCGCCCTTTGGGTTTCTGTTTCGTCCCTGCCTCTCCTCGAAGCTGTCAAAGGTCTTCGTGTAGAGCTGGGATCAATGGCAATCAACCCCCTGAATCTTTTGTGTGTTAAGCTGTTTTACACGGGTTGAGCAACACTTAATGACTTTCTGAGTAATCAAAGAAAATGGCATAGTCTTGACTATCACACAATCAATTTAGTTGGGAAAGACCTCTGGGAGCACTGAGTCCAACCTATGATCCAACACCACCATGGCACTGAGTGTCAATCCCACTCTTTCCTTAAACATCTCTAAGGATGGTGACTCCATCACCTCCCTGAACAGCCCATTCCAGTGTCTGATCACCCTTTCTGTGAAGAAATTCCTCCTGATGTCCAGTCTGAACCTCCCCATGTGCAGCTTATGTCCTCTCATCCTGTCAATATGTAGCTTTAAAGCTTCTTTTTTTCTTTTTCTTTTCCTTTTCTTGGAAAGGAAACATCTTGACTGTTTCCCCTAAGTAAAAATGATCCTACCATTCTGTGTTTACACCTTTTGCCTATAAAGTCTTTGTGGTTCACTGACTAACCCCAAATTCCTTGGTTGTGACCTGAATCTCCATGAGAAAATGCACATTTTAAGGAATTTTTTTCTTTTTTGTTTTCTCCAGGTACACCATTGTGTTTATCTATTACGCCTTCTGTCTCGTGCTGATGATGCTGCTCAGGCCTCTCCTGGTTAAGAAGATTGCCTGTGGTTTGGGAAGGTCTGACCGATTTAAAAGCATTTATGCAGCCCTCTACTTCTTCCCCATCCTCACCGTGCTGCAGGCCGTGGGAGGAGGCCTCCTCTGTGAGTTCTCTCCTAAAAATCACTCCTGAACACACCTGTAAATGCACACTAAGAAAGGACTTAAGGCAGAGAAGAAAGGGACACTTTTTGCTTTGAGAATAAGGATATTGTTTAGGGTTGTTTTCAGGAGTTTTACCTGAAAAGGTTGCTCGTTAGGAGCTCTGTGCTCGCCAGGCTCCTGACCAACACTGCTTTGCCTCAGCCAGTGCTGCTAGAGACTGTCCCTTTCCCCAAAAAAAGGAAGAGGGGGGGTGTGAGAGGAAAGTACTTCAGAGTGAGCTAGTTCTACTTTTTTGCTAAGGCAGAGTTTGTCTGATTTTGGAGATGGATTTCAGTGTAAATTTGGGGAGATCAGCTATTTTTGGTTTAGCTTCCAGCCTTCTTGTCACATTTGGAGAAGTGCCACAAAATCTCCACTCAGCCTGACTACTTTGCTCATGATGTGCCTTTTTCAATTCGTGCTGGAAGTGTTGAATGACTCCACTGAGAAACAGCAGAAAACCTCAGGGGGAGCAGCTGAAGGGCCATGCCAGGCTGACCCTCACTGCTCTGCACGTGTGGTGCCATGCTAAGAGGCAGCTGGAGCAGCTCAGTTTGCTTCACACCTTTGGAAAAACTCTCTCTGCTGAAGGATAAGCCGTGCCTTTTTTTTTTTTTTTTGCCTGCTAACATGTTGCATGTTTGCCTTTAGATTATGCCTTCCCATACATCATCCTGGTGCTCTCTTTGGTTACACTGGCTGTGTACATGTCTGCTTCTGAAGTGGAGGTGGGTAAACATGTTTCCTGTGTTAAAACTCAAGAGTAAAAAAGACTTGAGTGAGCAGAGACCACTTTGTCTCCTGCCTTTTCTCAGTGGTGTGTTTTACATTTAAGCCTCTTGCTTTATCCCTTCCCCTTTTGGCTGGAGGAATCTCATGTGAGAATTCCTCTGATGGTGCCCTGAGAAATTGTGTGTGCTGGAAGGGCTCAAACCCAGGAGGCTTCACATGATTTTTGTGCTCCACCTGTCACACCTTAAATTTCAGGTGCTGAATACTAACAGGATATTGTGTTTATTTTGCAAGTTTTTCAAGGATCTGCTCGTGAGGAAGAAAAGGCTTGTTGTCCTCTTCAGCCACTGGTTACTCCATGCCTATGGAATCATCTCCATTTCCAAACTGGATAAGCTTGAGCAGGACCTGCCTTTGCTTGCCTTGGTGCCTGCCCCTGCTCTCTTCTACCTGCTGACAGCAAAGTACACAGAGCCCTCACGCATCCTTGCTGAAACTGGGAATGGACACTGAAAGGAGCCTGGGCCAACAGCTCTGTCCCTCTGGTCTGGAGGGAGCAATTTTAATACTTGTCACGCTTTGGAAACTTCTGTTTTCAAAAAGAAGTTGTTTATGTGCCAGGCTTCTGGTGAAGCACCTCTGGCTGAGACTGTATGATATTAAAAAGCTGCACTTTGTATTCTTCCTGAGTATCTGGTATAGATCAAAAGCAATGTCTTTTTATCTGTTTATCACTGTGAATCTGTATAAAAACTTTGTGACATGTCCTAGTACAACAGTTTGCTTGTGTATTGTTTATTTCCTAGCACAGTATTTGAATAAAACAATAGAGCCTGGTTTTCAATAGACTTTAATAAAAAAAAATAGAGCTTGAATATACCAGAGAACTTGATTTTTTTCATCACATACTCTAGCTTCCATCCCCTACCACTGGAAACAGACTGTCTTCTTCCTAACATCAAAAGATAAAACATGGGCATGATTCCTCATGATGTTTGGGACTGACTGCTGGAGAAGAAGTGCACTGTAAAAGAAGAAATGCACTATAAAATTCTTTTTAAGGTCGAGTTTATGCTCTGTGTGCTTCAAATATGGAGACTTTCCTGGAGTGCATTAAAGTAAATCAAAGATTTTCTTTTCTTGGGAGTTGGGTTGGCGTTGGTCACCAAAACTTGATGCTGTAGAGGGTCTAGAGGAAGATGCAGAGCAGTGCTGAAAGGTCAAAAACGGAACCAAGAGCAAGAAGATCCTCTCAAATTACTTGGATCATTGGCTGTAACAGTGCATATTTCTATATGTCTGTGATGATAATGCTTTTTTCATTCTGTCACCTGCCAACACTGCAAAGGACAGAGTCTGCCAGCAGCTCAGAGGCTTTGAAAGGTGTCACCCCAGCCAGGCAGCCTGGAGCTGTCACTCTTCTCTCACTCTTCTCCACAGAAGGTTTATTTTTGTTACATCTGATACACTCATAGCTTCATGTGGGTTGTTTTTTTTTTTTTTTTATTTTAATGTGAAATGCCACTTGACAGGTTCACTGTGCCTAAAAATTGTGTGCAAACAACCTCACTCTTGCATGCAGAAGCGAGGTTTTATTTAGGGATTAAGGGAGTAACTGATCTTAAATCAAATACTGTCTGTACTGCTGTGTACAGGGTGTAATTTGCAGACACAGTGATCTAGAGGAGAGTTCTAAAAGTATGGGATTAAAATTCGTGTTAAAATACCACATCTAAGGACTTTACTCTTCCATGTATATTCCTGTGTGGACTATGTGGATTGGGTTTAAATGTTGTGCTACATCTTGTTTTCAAAAAGAAAAGTAAAAAGTCCTAGGTAAAGAGTACAATTTTTTTGAGGTCTGGAAAATGGTGTGTTGGTTTGGAAAGCAGAATGAGGGATTCTATTAAAAGCAAATCTTACAGGAAGGCAGTGCACCCCAGGGACCTTGCCTGGCACCCCAACCACTGACCTTTGTGCTGGACTCCAGTGCTTTAGCCTTCAGCAAAACCTGGAATGTGAAATGCAAATTAATGAAGTCTTTTAGCATCTTCTCTCAGTAGCATTAAAAGAATTATATATATATATATAAATTTAAAGACAGCCACAGAAACAACAGTACAAATTGCTCACATGGAAATTGTAAAGAACATGAGCATTAATTAACCATACAGTCCTGCAGTGATAATCACTCAGCCACAAGCTGCAGGAGCTGGGGTTTATTAGTTTTATTTATCTTTTGTGCAAAAGCAAACAACTCAGTTCTGGGAAGATCACTGATGCTCAGACTATTTTACAGCCCCCTCACTGCTCTTAGCACAGCTCTTTGGGAAGTGGATGTTAAGGATGATTAAGGAATGCCTTAAAGCATTTCTGGTTCTTCCAAGAAATGGTCTCAGTCTGCAGCAGGAGGCTTGGACACATAGCTTGTGTTTTACAGATTCGCAGAATCACAGAACAGTTTGGATTGAAAGGGACTAAAAAACCATCCAGTTCCAAGCCCCTGCCATGGGCTGGGACACCTTCCACCATGCCAGGCTGCTCCAAGCCCTGTCCCACCTGGCCTGGAACACTGCCAGGGATGGGGCAGCCACAGCTTCTCTGGGCACCTGTGCCGGGGCCTCACCACCTTCACAGGGAAGAATTTCTTCTTAACCCAGTCTAAACCTCTTCTCTTTAAGTTTGAAGCCATTCCTCCTTGTTCCATCACTACAGTGCCTGCTGAAACCTGCTAAGAAGTAAAATATTGTGGGATTTAGAAGGAAAAAAAGATGTGTGGAAAAATAAAAAAAGTTCAGTGTATCTTACAGTGATCACCCATTCAGGATTCTTTGACAACCAGAGTATCCAGTCCTTCCAGCTTGCATTGTAGCCTGCTGATCTTTTCCTCTCATTGCTGAATTTTTGTTGTTAGAGTTTGCACTGTGTTCAGTATTTCCCACTAATTTTCCAGAAATTCGTGTAGTGACACAGAGTACAACCTATTTTTTTTCTTAAAATGAAAAAACCCCTCACAAAATGTTAAGAAACTTGTTTTGCTCATCTTCTTTTCCCACAGCTTGACTGGCCACCAGACCTGTACCTCTGCAGGAACTTTTTCAAGTACCCAATCCTTGCATAAAAAAACCCCCAAAGTTTGCTTTTCTGACAGGATAAGTGGTGAAAAAACTTACTTGATAGTTTATTTGAATCTCTGTTAAAAATTAAAGCCACACCCAGCTGGAAAAACGTTACAAGGCTGATGAACTGAATGAGAACAGAAAGAACATTGTAAGGTACAGATTTAAGAAAAGCTTGAATATCAGATCGACAAAAGGAATAAAATCAGGAAAAATTGGTTTTATATCCAAGATTTTATACATTAAATTTATACATTTATACACAGATTTAATAATTTGCCTCATATGACTTCAAAGATGGTAGTGCCTTATTTGAAAAATGCAATTTTGTTTTTCACGTGGTAAGTGAAATAGATTTATGCAAACCAGTGCATCAGAAAATTTAAGTTCATCTTTTGAATAAAGATCTCCTCTGACCATCTCTTCAGAAAATTTATAACAGAGTTGAGAGTTAAAATGAGGTAGATTGCTGTCCCAAAAAAATAAAATATAAGGACTGAAAGATATTCTTAAAAATGTTACCTTAAAAAGAAGAAAAGTAACTTTTTTTGTTTTGAAGTAGTTATTAACATGTTACCATGAAGCAATGTCAAGTCATTCAGGCTTTTGCCTATTGCTGGCTTGAGTTGGCTGCAAAAATATCTTCTTTTATTATTGCTCTGTGAAAAAAAAATAAAAATATATTTACAACCGAATATTACCACAGTTTTCTAAATATTCTCCAGAGAGTTTCACTGTTTCTGGAGAGATCAGGAAGAATAAAATCAGTTTTAGCTCATGGAAATACAAAGGTTAATGTATTCCTCTGACATTAAAAAGACAGTTTTTCTTTCAACAACATCATCCATTTCACCCCACTGAACAAATTTTAGGAGTTACCAAAATCAACACAAACCTCTCGTGTCTGTGGCACCAAATAAAATGGGTGAGAGCAGCCAGAGCAGCTGGCTCAGGTCACGCTCAAGCAGGGAAACTCTTCCTCTTTTCCTCTCACAAAATTGTATTGACTCAATAACGTTGGATCAGCTCTACCAGTGCCCAGCTAAATTTCATCTTGAGGGAAGCCTTTGTTTCCAGACAGATATGATCAGACAGGGCTGATAGCCAAGGGCCTGAAGGATGTGCAGAATCATTTCAAAGCATAAATCCCACATTTCACAGGCCTGTTCCACACCTCACCTGCATGCCAGCCCCCTTTGTGTGCCAGGGAAGCATTTTCCTGTAATCCCTGACTGGATGCACCAGACACAGGACATTGATTATGCCTCAGGCAGGTGCCTTGCCCTCGGATACTTGTTGGAGTCCAGGGCATCCCTTTGGATGACCTGGGACCTGAGAAAGGGAGTTCGGACCCTGGACAGGGGGGTGTGGAGCCGGTCCAGGAGGTTGGAGACCTTGACACAGAGCCCAGGGAGACACCGAGTTTGATTTTAGTCCATGGGAGAAGCTTCCAACACTGAGAGAGGAATTACAAACCTCAAAAGTGTGAAATTAGTAGTTTAGTACAGCATGGGGTGAGAAATTTTGTAGTTTAGGAATTCTTAGAATACAGATGAATGGGGGACAAGATGGAGGATTTAGGGTGTTGTCCTAAATTCTTCTCCTTCTTCTTCGTCCTCCATCCTCTGGGATGGTGATCACACAAAGTAGTTCTAGGCTATTGGATTAGGGTAGAAATGACCATTGTAGTATAGATATGACACATTGGTACAAAATAGTAAATAGTGGGCACGTATTTATCTGTATAAGAACCAAGAAACGCCCCATCAGTGGGCAGTCACATCATGTCCCAGCCGCTGTCCAGACCTCGGCTGGGTGCGGAGCAAATTGTGAGATACCAAATAATAAACAACACATGAGAACTGAGAACAAGACCTTGAAGGACTCCGCTTCTTTCTGCGACACGGCTCAGGGCTTTTAGAGGGCCGGGGACTTTTAACAACCTTGAATCTCGGCAAGGACAGAGACAAACCCGAGAGATACTCCTCTTTGTTCCCTTCCCAATTTCATCTCTCTTTTCTGCCAAGCAGAGGAACTGTTTGTTAGACAGTGCAAAGACTGAACATCAGACTTACAGTGTTATGAATAAAAGCAGGGTCTATCAGTAACTGATTGGCTTAACTGATCTCCCCCCTTTTTTTTTTTAAATTTTGTTTCTCTCTTTTGCTTCTCTCTTTTGTTTCTCTCTAGGTTTCTTCCAGGGTTAGCCTGCTTAGGTTTAATTCTCCTTCTTTGTACAGTAGGAGAAAGAATACTGACAGTAATCTCAAAAGGTCATCTTAGTCCATCCCTGCTGTACAGCAGAATCAATTAGACCTAAGTACCCCTGACAGATGTTTGATTTGTCCTTAAAAACCCTGGTGGCAGAAATACTCGGGCTCTGCAAAACTCAGACAACTGGTTCCAGTTTGATTCCAGGGGTTCCTGTGTGCTGGCAGTGCTTTCTAAGAGAATTCTTCTTATGTTAAATCTGTTCTGTTCCCAGTTATTTGCCTGAGAAAGTGGGGAAGGAGAAAAGCTTACTGTCTTGCTAGGAATTGTTATTTATTTGATAGTTCCCACCATGCCTTCTTAGATTTACCTGTTTTAAATGGAAAAGTTGCACATTTCTTCAACGTTTTTTTTCCTCATCTTTACTGAACTCCTCTTCAAGCTAAAAATAATCTGCATCCTCCTTTAAACTCCACGTCTGTCCTATACCAAAGCTCCAGGTGAGAACACACACCTTAAACTTTGCCAGGCCACCCATTCACACACACTGGTCTGACTGTTGCCTCTTTCATTGCTGCAATTTTTTGTTGACTTATATTCAACTTTTCAGCTTTAATTCTGTTCTTCACTGCTTAAATATCTCCCTCATGATGGATTTGCACAAACAACTGGTTTTTACCTGAATGAGAAAACATGGATTTAAAAAAATTATTATGAACCTTTTTTTCCCTTAAATTAATTTTCTGGCTTGCTAAAATAATCCTTAATTTCTAGTTCTGCCCTGCAGAGGGTGCTCCCACTCTTATCATGTTTGTCATCTGCAGCTATGATAAGCGTTTGCTCTATCCTATCACCTGAGTCCTTCAGGAAAAAGCAGATTAATTCCAGCATGAGGCCAGACCTCCTGCAAACTAACAGGAATCATTATTCTGTTCAGCCAGTAAAGCATGGGTGACAATTATCTAGGGTGACTTTTCCAACTGGTTTTGCTCAGCCTGAAAAAGAGGCAGTTGAAGGGACATAGAGTAAAGGTGTGTAAAAATCACACACACCTTTGCTGGAGGAGTTGAGATGAGTTACTGCTTCTCATAACACAAGATGCCAATAAACTTTTGAGACAGCAGGCTTAAAACAAGAGAATTCTTGTCCTCATTAAAATAAATTATATAAGTTATTAAGGAGGATAAATGCACATGTGAGCTGAAAGAATCCATCAGCGATAGAGGAATATTGCACTGAGGATCCGGCGTAGCATAAAACTCCATCAAAAGCTATTAAAATGCAGATATCATCCTCACCCAGAGAAGTTCCTGACACTCCATTTGTCATGGAGATTATGCAGAAGAAGGGTCATTCTATATTTGACTATTCTTGCATTACTTCTCCAAGGAGGACTATTGATCACTGCAGAAGACAGGATTCTGGTGGGACCAGCACTGAGGCTCACCCAGCACGGCTATTTTGGGAACTGAAGCTGGTTTGAACTTCACTCACCCATTCCTGATGAGCACTTAAATATAATCACGGTAGCTCTGGCCAAAAAAAGTTTAATTTTGATGTATGTGCATCTCTCAGCATAGCGGAATCTCATCTTGGTTAAGGACAAAGAAACACAAGTCATGAGTTAAATGGGTTTTCAGTGGAAAAATACATCCCCTCTGTTTTGCTGCAGTAGGTAAAAGCACAGAAAGGGAGGAGAGGAACAATCTGCAGGCTGGGAGACCTGGGGAACAGAGAGACAAGATGATACCCAGGAAATAAAGCCAAACAAAGGAATGAAACTGGGCCCGGGATGAGAAGCAACACAAGACTCTGAACTCACTTCAATGTCAAGTGCTGCACTCCCTGGTTTTGTTCCCTCTGAGACTCTGAAGTCAGGTAAAGTTGTCCTACCCACTCCTGTGATCAAAGACTAGAAACATCAGATAAACTCAAAGTATAGATGTTTGGATATTCTCACGAGCTTTAAATTGTTTTGGTTTTTCTTGTTTTTTAATATAAAGGACTGTAGCAGAAAAAATCAGTATAAAAAGTGGGAAAAAAAAGTAAAATATGTAGAACAGAGGAAATGGCTCCCTAGGCAGAAACAGGTATGTGAGAAAGGCAGAGAAAGGTGAGCTGAGTCTCATTTCTGTGAACTACTTTGATATCTTGCACCACTGTAATGCTCCAAACATTACAGGGAGTGGAAGAATGAGCTTGATCTGACATGGTTCCTACAAAGGAATTTATTCCCCTCACACACATCACCTCCATAACACAGCATGCAGACTGAGGCATTTTGCAGATGAAAATAATGGAGGGCAAGTGGAAGAAATACTGAAAACCCTGATAGAAAGGTGGAGGAGAAAAGGAAGCAACTTCAGTTGTTTCATCAGAATGGGATGAAATAAAGCAAAGCAGGAAAAGCTTAAGAAAGGAGAAAGTGTTACTAGTGTGTCATTGAGCGAAAAGAAATTGTTACAATTGCTTTTTATACCTAGTTCTGTTCAAGACATAAAAGGAAAAGAAATCCTCTGATCACAGTCTCATCAGCACTGCATTAGATGAGGGGGGAGGCTCTTTTAGAATGGATCACATTAAGGAAAATACAGAGTAGGAGAGTATCAAGGTACATTTGACATTCCTTTTGTATGTTCTGCTTAGCTCAGGTGCCAGGAAGAGCATGAGAATGGATCCAGCACAGTGGTTTCCTCGGCAGTGACAGCCTCAGCCCTGATTTTTAGGGAGGCTTGAGGAGTTACATGACCATGGCTGTGCTTTTGATGTGGGAGCCCAACCAGCAGAATGAGAACAACCCTCAAGGCTGGCTGTAAATCCACCTTTCTAAGGTCAGACGTGCAAAGAGTGCATTTCCTGCACTCCTGGCACCTGATTTATCCTGTCTCAGATCAGACTGGTGACCAAGGGTCAGACAATTTCCCTGGGGACAGAGCATCTGCTACAGACCAGAGGAGCTCCTGGAATCTTTGAAAGCTGCACAGCTCATACTCAGCACTCCAGTGCCCTACTTTCTTTGGGAAAGAAGCTCCTCATTGTTGTAAGGAGCAGTGACAGTCAGAAGCCTTGGGGGATGTCTTGACCACCGTCACTCACTCCAACAGATTTACTACAATAATTCAGAGGAAATTTTGACCAGTGCCTAAAAAGTGGAAGTCTTGACCATGAAGGATGGGATGGAAGGGATGCAATATCAGTGGAGGCAGGCAGGAGCTCTGGGTCTGGGTTAGTGGAGGTGAGTGCAGAAAAATGGAAGAGACCCAGCAAACAGGAATGTGGGTGGTTGTGGCCATGGCTGTGAATGCTGTAGAAGAGCAGGTGGAGTGGCCATGGCATGGGGACAATGTGGCTCCCAGCTCGTGCTGCCTAACCCCAGCATGGCAGAGTTTTTAATGGCCCAGCCTCTTGTTTGAGATGTGTACTTCTGGAGGAGAGGTTATGGACACAGCCCCCGTGGACAGATGTGTGTGGAACCCCCACCAGATTTAGATTTTCCTCCCATCCAGTGAAGATCAATACTGACATTAAAAAAGCAGGGAGCAAGGCAGCCAGGATGACTCTGAAAACTGCACACTCAGCTTTGCAGACCAGGAACCCCCCCTCACCCTTGCTGACAACCCTCCCCACAATCCTCCCACATCCATCTGCCTGCCCCATGCTCTTACTGCACGTTTAGTCCCTCCCAAACCAACATACCAACCTCATTACCTTCTCTTCCCTTCCATCCCAGCACACAAAACCTCTCCTTCAACTCATCAGACCTCTCAATGCCCCTCAAGTCTTTCAACACTAGCCCATGGCCTCACTAGTAAAAACTCTGAGCCAGGATAAATGTATCTCTCTTACCTTTCTGGGTTCCTTATTGAAATCCTTTTCTTGGGCAATTTTTTGACTGTAAAAGCAGTAACTCAGAATCAAGCTGCATCCTAATAACCAAAACCAATGGAGATATATTTAGGAAGTTGTTAACAAAAAACCCCCCAAAACAACAACAAAACCAAAACCAAAAACAACAACAAAAAAACCCAAACCAAAACACCACCAAAAAACCAAACCAAAGCAAACCAAAAAAAAATTAAGGAAAAGGTCATGCATTCCAATTTTCAGGTCTCTCATGTGAATATAAGCTATGTCTACATGCTTTTGAGCTCTATTCCAGTCCATCTTTATTCATTAATTCCCTCTGATACATCTGATGAAAATAAAACTGGCAAAGAAGGAAAGCACATACAGAACTAGTAGAATTTCTGTTGCAAGGTCCTAAATTACAGGTTGAGGCAGACTTGTGGGGAGAGGAAATATTTTTCCATAGAAAAAGTACACAGGGAGAAAACAGATGCTTTCAGGTAGGTAAGTCCAACCTGCTGGTCTAGAGGATAAAAATTTGAGCACAGATTCATACTTCTCTCTTGGGTGAACATCGTGCATTTGTGTGTTTAACAGGATGCACTCAGGACAAGGGATAATTTCTTCCTTTTTTTAAATTTCCTACACAAAACTGGAGTTGTGCAAGAAGCACCAACCTACCTTGTGTTTTGGGAAACAGAAATAGGCAAACTTGAAATCACTACATGAAAGAAGTGTTTGAGGAAAGAAATCTGATACAGAAAATGAGAAGATAAACTAAAGGGGGAAATGAAGAATAAGAAACCCAAGCACCCCAGCAGTCTTAGAGCAAACAAATACAGAACCAGAAATCCATCTTGACCAGGACTGGGGACCATGTGGCAAAAAATGTGAAGGAAAAAAATACATTGATGAGATATTTTCTTTAACTCAACTCAACTGAACAGCTGTAAAAGTGCAGCACAAAAACCCTGTTATAGTTTGAGGGGAAGTGAGTTTTTCAAGAAGCTGAGGTCAAATCAATTAGTGGCTCAATTTAAATGTTGACACTTTTGCTGACTACTAAGAAGTTGGACACGCCTCTGAGGACACAAAGTGTTAAAACCAAGGACTCTCAGAGGNCAAAAAACCCGAAAGAAAGGAAAAAAAAAAAGAAAAGAAAAGAAAAAGAAAAAAGAAACAAAAAAATAAACAGAAAGACAATGCTTCTCTTCCACTCAGGCTGTGGAAGTCCTGGCCTGCAGCTCTCTGGTCATCATCAGATCAGAACTCCCAGGACCCTTGAAACAACTTGGTCAACTTCCCCAGCAAAAATATTTCTACAGAAGTTAGTGCTCGGAAGAGTAAAGATAAGACATTTGTAACTGCCTACAAGATCAAGGGCTGGATGCTGGCTGCAGCTCATTTTTTACAGTAATTACATTGTTAATTAATGGCGACATTCATTTCATGAGGACAGTAATGAAATAGTTCTGCCACCAAGAAAAATAGTTGAGTTCTGAGCAATGGTTTTACACAAGTTTCCAGGAACTCATATTTGCTTCTCCATAGGGATTCTTAGCTGGGATTGTACAGGGAAGGGGGTTCAAATGTGGGGTTTGATTCACCAGGAAGAGTCTCAACTTTCCCCCCTTTACTTTTGTTCTACAGCCCTTTAAAAGGCAGATCAGGAGAGAAGCAACTAATATATAATTATAATTATGAGATTATTATTATAGTGCTACATTGAGGATCTGCACATCGAGCTCCGTGAATGTAACACAGGTAAATCCACAGTGCATTTGGATTATTTTGCTTGTTCACACCCTTTGCAATGCCTTGCAATTCAGGTGACGTTCAGAAGGAGAAACCTCTGTGCCACAGATTCTCTTTTCTGAGAATGCCGAAATGTCTGTCTCTCTAAATTCCATTTTTTTTCCCAGTTGCTTGGGGGTTCTGCTATGAGAATTAAATATAGCCTATAAAAATAAAACAGAATATGTCAAAACAAATGAAATTTCCAAAACAGCAGATAACGAATCCCTTTACTGCCACTGGTGGGGATTTTTTAAGTTTTCATAATATCTGCATGACGATCTGCAGTTTTCTAGCCCCTCTGAGATTTCACAGTTAGAATTTCAACAGCCTGCAAAGAAAGAATACTGAAGGAGCAGTGGTTAAGGCTGTATTTTCTGTATTTAATTCCATTTAATCACAGAAAGAGTTAGAAAAAATAACCAATTCAGCTTGGTAATGAAAAAAAACCTTTAAGATGTTAACCTGTGAAATCTACTGTTTGAGGGACCTTCGCTGCAGGATTAACTCAGGTTAAAATTCTGGAGGAGTACAAACTCTTTCATAATGTCTGAACAGTCTTCTTTTCTAAATTTCTTCCTATTTTACATCATAGTTTGCATCCACTAAACATCTGTTGATTTTAATTTCTCCTTTTCCGCTGGTCCACCAGAGGCATGGGAGGGACTGGGATCCAAATCAGCCTCTCACTGACTCTTTTAAATGTTCCTTATAAAAATGTCCTGATAAATTGACCAAAAGAGTAGCAAAGAGTTTTTTTACCAGATTCCCCGAATCTGGTAAAAACAGTCTATAGAGACCTCGTGTTTTTTTGAAAGTGATTTTATAGCCAAGTAATTAACAGCTAATAAGGTCAGACATCACAAAAGCTCATTTTCTTCCTAAAAGGTAAGGGCTGCACTTCTTTATAAATGCCCCTCACTTTGACCAATTATGAATTTTGGCCTTTGCACTAATGAACCCAAAGAATTTTGTGTGAAATGTACCACTGAATTCAGATTTATCAAATGCTGTAAGTCCAAAAATGTTATACCCGGGTTTTCCAATTCAACCTTTTTCTTGGAAGATTTTCTTGGAAAATTTTCTTGGAAGATGAGCATCGAGGGTTTTTTTTTCCCTTTTCACTTCTTTCTTCCATATTAAAATTAATGCAATTAACTGAGCAATGTACTGTGCAATGTGTAACACTTTAAATTAAAACATCTGAAGCCTTCCAAAATTAAATGAGCACGAAACTTAGGCTGGAAGAAAAGAATTTTCTGCAAAAACCACAGCTATGTACCAAACGACAAAACTCTGTAAAATAAAGAAACTATGACTAATTAATATATCATGCAAATTAGGACCTGATTAAATTTCATGTGACTTTATTCCAGTGGAGGAACCTGATTATACCAGATTTAGTAAAAAATCCAAATAATTTTTAACCTGGTAATCTGTCTTTATGTTATTATTCAGAAGGAAAATCAAATACACACAACAGAAAGTAGGACAGAACATAAAAACAAGTGAATCATCTCACAGCCTGCTGGGAAATGCAGGTGCCTTTATTTTAAGCAGTTTGCCTGGAGGGAGTGAATTCCAAGCGTGTGTTTGCTGGTCTCACAGTCTGTAAGAAGCATCAATACAGGTGTGGCAATCTGAGAGGTTCTGATACAGAAAAAAAAAAATCAGATTCCATGTCTGTGAGTGGATACGTGTGTATGTACCACTCACACAGAAATCAAAACTGCACAGGTGCACCCAAGGCCAAGGGAGGCACTTTCCTGCCCGTGCCACTGTGGAAACACATCAGCTCCATGTGAGGAGGCAAAATTCAGCATCTGGAATAATTTCTAAGGAAATTTCATTTTTGGCACTATATAATATCTGCAGAACTGGGAGGAGGTTTCACAGCCTTTACCTTTTCACCACACTCACGGAAGCACAGAATGCTTTGGGTTGGAAGGGACTTTCAAGATGATCTCAGTCCAGGTTTCCAGGGGGGTTGGAACAAAGCGGCTTTGAAGGTCCCTTCCAACCCAAACCGTTCTGTGATTCCACCATTCTGTGTTTGCTGAAATGAATCCTTGCTTATCCATACATGAACAAAATTAATACACATACCACAAAGCATGACACGACCAGTAGCTGTGATTAGACCTTTAAGACTTTGTGTCCCAATAAAACGGATTCCAGTTATTTGTATCTTCCAGGAAGTGGTGCTTTTTCTGATGCAGTGGTTTCCCACCAGTTTCGTTAAAAATGGAAGGGTGGCTTGCAAGCACTGGAAGAACAAAGACAGCAGGAAGAGGCTCCCCCAAAGAAGGGGCATTGTGATTTATTTTTGGACAGCTCTAGCAGCGTGGCAGAAGGTGACAGTGACACGAAATCTGGCAGGGAGAAAACAAATATCTCCCAAGTCTCTGTTGGAGCGACTCTTGAAGAAAAAGATGAATCTCTAGCACAGCTACTGATTCAGAATTCTTCTTTTGTCTTTTTTTTTTTCTAGCTGAAAACTGTGATTTTTGATGAGGCAACAGCCTCAAGTCATGCCAGGGAAAGCTTAGATTGGATATTAATAAAAATGTTGCTCTGAAAGGGTGACCAGGCACAGGCTGCCCAGGGAAGTGCTGCAGTCACCATCCCTGGAGGGATTTAAAAGATGTGGAGACGTGGCATTTAGGGCTATGTTTTAATGATGGGCTTAGCGCTGCTGAACTAATGGTTGATTAGTTGATCTTAGAGGGCTTTTCCACCCTTAATGATTCTGTTCTATGATTTTTTTCTGCAGCAGTCCCTTAACATTAATTGTTAAAACTCCAGTTTTCCCTCAGCGAGCTCACCAGGGCTGTAGAAGGCTGGCAGCAGCAGGCAGGATCTGCTGTTCCAGAAAAAAAAAGATCTTAAAAACCTCTTGCTGCTGCAGCAGAGAGTTGCTTAGGAACATCAGCAGTGAGCTGCAGGGGTGAGGGCCAAGCACTGCTCACCAAATATTTCTATTCTCCTCAATAATCTCTGGCCAGTGCAATTTTCCATGCATGCCATGGTGCAGCATTCTCTCTTTCCAAAGGGTTTCTTTGCCTTTCAAGCAGGAATTCAGTTCCATAAGCACAGAAAGCTGCAGCTGATGTGTCTGACCAGCACTAGATTCACCTGCAGCAGTAACAAGGGGTAAAAAATAAATGCAAAACATGCAGAAGCCTCTTCGGTATAAAAAGCTATTTAGATATATAAGATAATGCATTAAGGGATTGATTTATAATCTCCAGTTCTCTACTATTGCTGCTGTCAGCTGGTAAAGGATAGCTGTGATTCTGACATCCCAGAAATCACACCCTTATTCCAGTAGTTTATTCTTACCACGTTTTCCCTGAGTCATCTGCATTTATCAGTGAGAAGAAACCTGCTGTGTTCTCACAGAATTGCTCTTTTTCATGCTGTTAATCTAAGAAACTCACTAGATATATAGTGAACTGATAAAAATTAGTCCTTTCCTCCCCAAAAAATCTTCAGCACAATGAGCTCCGGCAGCCAAGGATAAGGACTAGGATCACCTGGCTTGAAATTCAGTATTTTTCTCCCAGAAAAGCCACTGCTGTGTGAAAGGGGAGAGCAAGGAGGCACTGGGGATGGAGCTGCTCTGTGCAGGGGTGTTGTACTACAGCATCTCTTCAGCTCCAGAGATAAGAGACACACCAGGGTACATCCATCCCTACAAAAAAAAAACCCACTTAAGGTGTGCAAGATGGGAGCCAGAAGTCCAAACAACCTTCTGGCTGCAAAGCAGACACATGCTGTGGGCAGAGAGAGGTGAGGCAGGGAACTGGCTATAAAAGGAAGTAAACCACAAGCATCAAACACAACTGGAGAGGGGAGGGGCTAAAAAAAGAAAAAGAGAAAAAAAGAAAAGGCCTGGTTGCTGTTTCTTGATGAATTTAAAGCTGATCTAACTCAGTAGTATTAAAAAAAAAAAAAAAAGGCCAGTCTTGCTCTCCCTGGCCACCCTGCCACATTCCCATCCCTCCTGTGCCAGCACTAATAGTCATGCCATGGTTGGCTGGATAAAGAACTGCAACTCCCTCGCTTCTCCCGGGAAAAGGAAACCCTGACTTTCATCTCTGTCAGCTCCCTGAACAATTTGTTTTGTGGCCACAGTGCAAAGAGAAGGGTGGTAGTAGAATATGGCTTGGTTGTCCTACAAGTGAAGCCATACTTGAGGGGGAAAGAAAAGGAGAAACACAGCTCCACCTTTATTTCAAACACAGCTCCACCTTTATTTCAAACACAGCTCCACCTTTATTTCATGTGGATATCTAAATTTGAGCTGAGGCTTCTGCCTCCTGTCAGAGCCAATGGAAAGAAAGAGGAACTTCCAGCTCGTGATGAGCTCCAGCTCCAGCCTGGAGAAGAGGAGGCTCAGAGGGAAATTTCTCATTCTGCAACTCCCAGACAGGAGGGTGGAGCAGCCAGGTGGGGGTCAGGCTCTGCTCCCAGGGAACGAGGGACAGGACAAGAGGAAATGGCCTCAAGTTCTGCCAGGGGAGGTTTAGATTGGATATTGGGTAAAAATCTCTCCTCTGAAAGGGTTGTCAAGCACTGGCACAAGCTGCCCAGGACAGTGCTGGAATCATTATCCTTGGAGGGATTTGAGAAATGTGTGAATGTGACACTTGGGGACATGGGTCAGTGGTGGCCTTGGCAGTGCTGGGGGAACGGTTGGATTGGTGATCTTAGAGGTCTTTTACAACCTAAATGATTCTGTGAGTCTTCTGACCTGCCTTAAACATCTATTCCAGGATGGAGGATGTCTGAAAATGCCTCTTTCTGTTTGCTGCCTAAAAGGGACAGGTGACAAGCATTTGGACAGGTGAACCCCAGCCAGAAGCAATGTCACATCCCAGTAAGTATCATCATCCCCACCTCACACAGGGGGAACCTGCAGCACAGAGCTGGAATTAGAAGGAAATGCTGCAGTTCTCCAGTCATTCCTCTAGTGCTTGTGTGATGCCCTGAGGTTTTCTGCCTTTCTGTCTCTGTGCAGAAGTTTCTCACGTAGCCTTCTATAAACAAAGTTTATTCTTGGAATGTTTGCATTCTTCTCCTCTGAGAGAAGAAATGATTGATGGTCATGTCCACCACACAGGTTAAGAGGTGGCGACCTCTGTAGCCAATCTCTGGACCTCTGTACAAATGTATAAAAGAATTAGATTGTAAATAAAGTAGAGAGTTTGTCCCCTCACTGCGATGCTTCTGGTCTGCTCTTTCTGTCCCTAAAGTGGGACACGCCCAGCCTCGGCTAGCGACACTTGTGCAGAGTCTTCAGTGAAGACACCTCTCATTTAGACCCTGATGTGAGAGATTAGCCCTCACAGTACCACCCATCAGCAAACATCTTCTTCCATTAATAACTTATTAATTAATACTTCAAATTGTTAAAATGCATATAAAATTCAGTTCTCATGTTGAGGTTTCTTCAGGGCTGGTTAAGTAAAGACTACCTGTCATCTCTGCAACAATTTCTCCTGGAAAATTCTGCATTTTGAAGCAAAGATTGCTGCTATTTATAGTCTCTTCTAGACATTCAAGCCTTCAAATTTCTTTCTGACAATAAAAAAAATCCACAAGTGACAATGAAGTAGTACAACTGGTGAAAAAGCACTTTTTCCTTTCAATTTTTTTTAAAAATTATTTGATACTGGATATTTTCCATGTCTAGGTAAATCATTCTGCTTGCTTACCTTGCTCAGCAGGCTGCCCAGAGAAATTGTGGCTGCCCCTTCCCTGGAAGTGTCCAAGGCCAGGTTGGATGGGGCTTGGAGCAACCTGGGATAGTGGACGGTGTCATCAATCCAATTCAGTCTTTCTCCTTCAATTTTTCTGGAAGTTACAATCACCTGCTGAGACACCCTGGAAAGAAATTATATTGTTGAACTTTGCTTTCTGCAGAGCCAGTTCTGCATGCAGGCATATAAATGACTCTCCTTTCCCTGGCAAGGTGGAATATTTAGAGGTGTAAAATAAATGTCTAAAAGGTTTTAATTTTCCTGTGAGTTACATCCTCAATTAGCTGAGGTGGTGAAAAAGAGAACGGCTTTATGATTTCAGCACCTTGCATAAAACACTCATCTGATAGACTAATGCAGGGCTGGCCTGAAACAGATGATTTAGAGACCCACTGAAAGAGAAAGGGAAATTTTAGAAGTTTTACACCTGCATAGATAAATACATTATGGAGATGCTTTTAAAACCCCTTCTGTTTGAAGCCATTCTGGCTTTATTGGTGTCTCGTTTTAGGGTAAATTTGGGAGAAAACGTTTGAAAAGGGGTTTTTTTGGGGAGTAAATTTAAACGGCCCCTCCCCTGATTGGTTTGGGAGAAAATTTGTTTAGAGAAAAGTGGAAAAAACTATTTATTTAATAAATAAGGTGCTTGTAAGTATAAAGAATGAATAATATGAAATAATAACAATTTTTGTTGCTTTGAAGGGAGATGGTAAAATTGAGGAAGTCTTTGCTGTGGGTGAGGCTTGGCTTGCTCAGTTTTTTATTAGTTTTAGTCTTTTTGGCGCTGGAAAATGCCAAAAAGCTGCTTCCTTCCCCCCCTTTGCTCTCAGAACCAGTCTTAAAGGTGCAGAACCTAATATAGAACATAAAAAAAGCCAGACAACTGGGGATACAATCATCAAAAAGTCACCCCAGGATATTTGGCTTCAGAGGTCTTACAGCAGTTGCCTGTGAGCAGCCATCCCCAGCTCATAATTGCTGCCAGCTCTTTTATTAGCAAGCAATCACCCTTCAAGAGGTGTTTGGGCAGCACTCTCGGGCCCGTGCTGGAATTTTTGGGGGTGCCCTGTGCAGGGCCAGGAGTTGGACTTGATGATCCTTGTGGTTCCCTTTTAACTCAAGGTATTCTGTGATTCTAAGAAACGATGAAAAAGTTTCCCGTAATGATAAGTTATTTTTAAAAAATCACTTTGCAGTCAGTCACAGGGCAAACCACCCTCCTGCTGCACTCCGTGCACCTGCAGACCCCACTGACAGCAGTGGGTGCATCCCCACAGCAGCACTGAAGGAGGGGAGCAGGGTTTTCCCCCCATGCAGTGGCAGTGTTAAAAAACGATGCAAAAAGCTCTACAGGAGTAGACCTTTGCCTCCACATGATATTCACAGTGCTCCTGCCCAGTCAGTCCAGGTTCAGAGCTGGCTTGTGCACAGAAGCAAACAAGGAAATCACAACAGGTTTTAGAGGAGAACTTCAGCCTTGAGTCACAATTCACTTCACTGACCAGAAAACCCTGGCTCTTTTTACTTTGACAGAAGTGCAGGCACACATCAGATTTCCCCAGATCCTATAAGGTGTAAATGACCTCTTCTGCTCCCCCATTAAAACCCCTCCACGTGAGCCAAGGCTTGGATCAGCTGTGCTATCTTCCCTGGTGTCTTGGTTTGGAAAGACCAGGGAAAAGCCAGAGCTTCCCTTGGAATGGAGAATGAAAAGCCCCTCCCTGTGAATTATTATAATTTTGAAATCAAGGGGTTTTCAGGCAAAGATGTGGGAATAAGAATAGCAGGTTTTTACTAGGAATATTAAAAATGTAGTAGTACAAAAAAAAAAGCGCAAATGAACAAAAAAAGAAAAACAGTCAGAGTCAGAACATGACCTGACACCCTGTTGGTCAGGGTGTTGGCAGCAGCCCAGTCAAGTCCTCCTGCAGTGACAGATGTGGTTCTGTTGGAGCAATGATCCTGTAGAAGGGTGGAGTTTTCCTCTGAAGGTCCAGTGGTGGTGAGATTGGTCTGGTCTTCCTCTGGGAATCCAGTGCAAACAGGCTGCCCTGATGTTCTGAATCCCAGGTTTTATCCAGGTAGGAATGCTGGGCTCCTCCCACTGGGTGGAGCATCTCCCAATGGGATGATGTAATTGTCTCAGCCCTGCAGTGAGCCTGGATGGCCCATGAACAGCAGATATCCCCTGGAGGGAGGATGGGTCATGGAAGAGATAAAGAACACTGCCCCACCTGGTTTAACAGCTGCCCATTAACAGAACACACCCGCTCCCTCCCCCTGAGAGTGATGAGATAAAATAAAACACCTCTTCAACTGGTTTCAACAGATGGGAATAAAATACATCTTGCATTGAACCCAAGACTCCTAGTCAGATTGTTTTTTTCCGTGACAGCCAAACCTCTGCAGGCAAGCACCCCCCCATCACCCCAAAATGCCTTCCCCTCTCTCTCTCTTCATTCACACAAGAGAACACTTCTAATAGTACAGCTGTGAAAGATTAATTCCACGGTTAAGTCCCATATGTTTGAGACTAAATATTAAATTTTCTGTACCAATTTCTTAATAGCAGCAAGAGTACCTTCAAGACACTGCACAATTTCCCAGCTGAATGCAGAGCCTTCATTTTCCAAGCGCTTTCCTAAATGAAAAACACAATGAAATTAGAATGTATGGTTTCTAAGTGTCGACTATTGCTCTATTGTTGTGCAAGAATTATACTGAAAGAGAAGGAATTTTTTTTTATTATTATTATTTGCTAAAGCTGTTTTCCCTTGTTCTAAAGTAGGTCAGCATCTTTCACACTCCTCCTCCTCCTCCTGGTGCACAGAAGAGGAAGATGCACAATCAACATTTGGACTCCACAGGACCTGGTAAAATTTTCAGTGACAAAAATGCTTCCAAATTCAATTCTGCTCACTTAATCTTTTAAAATAGTCATTCAGAGAAGTTTACAGAGGCTATTAAACTGAATTAAGAGCTGTGGATCAAAATAATTCCCCCTTAAGCAGGGTGTAACTAATCTTTAGAATTTTTCCAGGCAGTCACGCCTTCATTACGTCTTTTTCCAACCAAAAACACTAATCCGGATTCGTCAAAGCCTGAAGTGAGATTTATGTTAGTCCAGAAGCTACTCTTTGTGTTGCAAATTTTAATTTAGCTTGAGCTGGAATAATAACTGCAGGGATTTGAATTCATCCAAAATATTATTGTACCTCTTACAGCGGCGTGAAAATTTTTTAATACCCCGATTTTGTAACAGAGCCTAAATTCTCATAGGAGGGGGAAAAAGAAAATTTGTAATCCACGAATAAGTGAATTTGTAGTGAAGATGAGGCTCTTGGCCAGCTGAGAGCTCTGGTTTTAATTTGATCTACTAACTTGTTGGACAACGAGTAGCTGCCTCATGACCATGGGGTCTTTTATCCACAGCTGGTGGGAACAGAGGCCAGGAGAGGTTCCTACCTCAGCTTTTCCTGCCTATCTTCATCCCTGATGGTGACCAGCTACTGGCGTGGCACTTTCTGTGAAATATCAGCAGGAGAAATGTTGGAAAACAAGCCCACATATGCAGAAAACAGCAGAGTGGGTGTTCTGGAAGGGCAGAGTTGCTGTTCTGGAAGGGCAGAATTTGCCCCAGCTTCACCAGTTTGTAGCAATTCCAGGCAATTCTTTCTAACAACAGCAGTCTGAAATCACAAAATTTTTTTGCAGCCTTCAGATCAATAGAGCTGTGAGTTATTTTCCCCAGAAATATCACAAAATGTAAGGCACAATGTGCATAAATGAAGATACATGATAACATCTAATTTAAGTGCTGCCTTCTGTCAGTGGGAAGCCACTGCCCCTGGTGCTGTCCCTCCTTGTACACAGCCCCTCTGCAGGTCTCTTGAAGCCTCTTCCAAGGACTGAAAGGCACTAAAAAGTCTCTTTCATTTGCTTTCTCAAAGTATCTGTTTCCTAGATTGGACATCTCATTCAGAAAAAAAAAAAAAGAAAATTTGAGATAAAGCACTTAGATATTTTCAACTTCCTTCTATGCCTGTTTCTAAACCAAAAATAAATGCCAGCCATAAACTCACATTAGTGAAGTAAAGCTTTCTCAAATATAGGGGTTTTATTAAGGAAAAAGACTCCTCTGGAAAATCTTGACATTTTTTCCTACATGCTCCTCCAAAATCCAGCCAGCCTTTTATCCCAGCCTCTTCACTGCTGAATTTTTTCTCCTAATCAAACTTTTAAGCCTTTTAAAAATGGCTTGTAAGTTAAGGTGATATGCAAAACAAGTCAGCTGACCCTTTTCCATCCCTCCTGGACTCTCTCACTCGTTGCCACAGCCACAAACTTCTGGCTTCAGAACAGCACCAGCTCATCTTCCCTGTTCAGCAGAGCACTGCTTGCACACCGTGTTTCCAAAAACCATGGAATTATCCCAGTTGGAAAAGACCTTTAAGATCATCAAGTCCAACAGTTCCCCCGGCACTGCCAAGGCCACCACTAACCCCTGTCCCTGAGTGCCACATTCACATTTCTTTTAAATCCCTGCAGGGATTTTGACTCCATCACTTCATGGCATCAGTGTCAGGGACACAGCAGAGCCACTTGAAATCCCTCCTCAACCCCCCTGGCTCCTTGGGCACGGAATGAACAGCAGCCTGACAGTGGCCAGGAGGGCAGAGTGCTGAGATCATGGACAGCTGCTGGTAAAGTGTTTCCAGACCATCTTACATCCCATGAATCAGCTCCTGCCACCCCAAGCCATTTGTCTGATCTGTGGATGCCTTTTTTGGACCTCCTGGTTAAAAGCTCTTTGAGGGACATTATAAATGTGCAGTGTTTGAAACCAGATTGCCCTGACACCCATCCCAAAGACAACAGGGCAGCTCAGGCCCCCATCCCATACAGTCCTTATTCTGACAGCTGAGGCCTCCAGAAGTGAAGATTTTGTGCTGTACGTGTTACAAGCACAAGCTGTGCCAAATCCTCACTATTTATAAGAAACCAGTTTTGTTAGACAGGAATAACTTTCCATTACACTTGAACAGATTTGACAACCAGGGAAAGTTTTGAATGCTCTGAAACGGCACAATTTGGAGCGATAACCAGAGGCAGTATGGAATCCATCCCTGGAGATTGCTCAGCCATGTCTGCCCCTACATCTCAAAGAGGGGCATTTTAGAGACAGATAAAACCTGTTTGAAATGTGTCTCCTGGTACTTAGTTTATTTGTGCTCTTTTCTCTGGGCAACTTTATTACTCATAGTGCAATTTCCTTGCTTGCACTTGAAGCAATCCTTCTCCTGTATGATGATTAATCTTGCCTTCTGAAACAAATTTATTCTGTTTTTAGCCATTACTTCACCTCTTTCAGGAAGGCCTTCACACCGAGATGCTGATTGCTGAATTGTTCCAGTTTTGCATCCCTGTAATCCATCCAGGTACCCTGACAGCAGGCCCTATTTCTTACAGCAATCATGATAAATGGCATTCAATAGGCCACATTTATCTTCCAAGAAAGCCCAACAGCTCCATAACCAGGTTCTTGCCTGATACGGCACAAAGGGAAAAAAAATTAACATTCAAGACAGTTCAAGAGCTTCTAACCTCTCAAGAGCTGAGAAGAATGAATTTGTGCTCTGGGCATATTTTAAATTTCCTTCTGCCTTCAGATCCCAGGCCACATGATCACCTCAGAGGGGACAAGGAGCATCTGTCCCTCACCACCTGCCACTGAACCACAAGGAACAGCCACTTCCTTAATGTGCCACCAGACTTGTCAGGGAAGGAGGATTTTCCTAACACTGCCCTACAACACCAACACTGCTGACAGCGAGGTTTGTGTGACAGGTAGAGCCTGCAGCTCTCCATTTTTTTTTATTTTATTTTTTTTAGCAGGGTTTCCAGAAATAAGATGTGGCAGAAAGGCTCAAAGAGGAAAAACCCCAGACATCTTCACCTGTGGGCTTGCCAAAACGTCTTGGGAGTCCCACAGAGGAACCAGATGGCCCCATATGTGAGAGTAAAACCAAAAAGACAAGGAGGAAATGCACTAATAACCATGGCAGCCACCTCATCTACAAACACACGGCCTTCACATGGCCCTTCCCCACCAAACACTTGCTGTGACTCTTCCCTTTGGATTTTATGTCTTTTACATTACCCCAGAAAACAGGAAAAGACAGTCTGTGGCCACTGTAGCCATGGGGATAACTATGTTTTCTTAGGCAGATCTTTAAACAAAAACAAAAAGAAATTAAAAATAGTAAGTTAGAATAAGACCCGTTTTCCCTATTAATCCTTGGCTCCAAATATTCCCACATGAGAAAACATGTACAATGCAAAGAGATGACCATTTCATAAAACACAGTGCATGCAATACTTCTTGCAGTAAAAAAGAAATAATTTCTGACCTTGGAGACTATGCTGGCATCCCAAACTTTCAAAACATGAAAGTTTAAAAAAATATTAGTAATAAACCTTACAGGCTTTATTTTCTCTTCCAAGCCTGCACATTGCAGTGGAGTTGCATTTTGGGGCCTTCCCATGGACGTGTTTAAATGCAGCCATGGGGTCTAAGTACAGATATCCTCAATCCAAAACTGAAGGTGGAGAAGTGATTGTAGGAGGGGATATCAGCTGGCACTGCTGATCATCTCTGTGAGAAACAGCCTGGTAGAAACAAAGAACCCCTTTTCAATTGTCTAAAAAAGTCTAATAAAAAGTGCTGTGATGTCGCTAGCCAGGGCTGGGTGTGTCCCAGTTTAGGGACAAAAAGAGAGCAGGCTGACACAGCAGCAGTGAGGGGACAAACTCTTCTACTTTATTTACAATTTTACTACTTTATACATTTGTACAGAGGTCCAGAGATTGGCTACAGAGGTCGCCACCTCTTAACTTGTATGGTGGACATCACCATCAATCATTTCTTCTCTCACAGGAGAAGAATATAAACATTCCAAGAATAAATTTTGTTATCAAAAAAAAGCTACGTGAGAAAGTTCTGCACAGAGACAGAAGGCAGAAAACCTCAGGGCAACACTGTGACTTTCCTCTGGAGACAATCAGCTTTGAGAGATGGCCCCTTTCTCTCCATTATATTTACAGCTGCTGCCACCTTGCCAGGCTGTTCCTGGAGACCTTCCCCATCCCAAATCAGCATGGATTTATGGCTCAGCCAGGGACCATCAGCCAAGGTGGGGCCATCCTTCACCTCCTGCACTCTGAGAAATTGCCTTGGAGATTGAACTGTGCCAGGAACAGCCAGGTGTTAAATGATCTGTGTGTCGGGCACCTGCACAGGTCCTGATCCCAGCAGAGGTGAGCAGCTTCCCATCCCTCCTCCTGACATTGGCAAGGGAAGGGGGAATTCAGTCTTGTGGACTGGGGCAATGCTCTTCTGTGGCTTGAATGTGCAAAGTGTCTCCAGTTCACACCCAAAACTGATGGATCCATATCTTCATTGCCCTGCAGTCAAAATGCCATTATCTGGGTGAGCACAGTTATCCCTGGAATAGCAGAAGACCTATTTTACCTGGCTTTATGCAGGGGAAAAAATTCATCTGTTCATTGCACAACAGCCAATTGAATAATTAACAATTAAATTTTGCTAGGAGGAAGAGGAGGCTCTCTGTTTCTCAATATCTTTTCAAGCCTTAAACAGGACTCAGGCCTCAGTGAACTTGGGAGTTGCACTTCTGTACCTGACTGAAATTCAGGCAGCTCTGGGCCAAGCAAACAAATGGATTTAGAATCACAGAATTGCTGAGATTAGAAAAGACCTCTAAGATCACTGAGCCCAGCCATTAACCCATCACTATAATACCAAAGTACTCCATTCTCCTGGTGAGTTTAACCCCTCAACTAGAAATTATTCTTGAGGAAGAATCATAAGTTGGTTCCTTTTCAAGCAATAAAACATTTCTAGGTAGAATATTTACCTATTCTTCACTTTTTTAAAAAAATATTTTATAGTCCCACAGTTGTGGTGGCACAGCTTTGTATAAATACACACAGCTTTGTATAAATACATCAATGGAATTACAGATTTTGATGGAAAAATAATACTAATATTCTTTTTTCTTTATGAACTATATAGGCTTTTTTTTTTAATAACAGCCTCAAAATCAAAACTTCTGATATGAAAGAGTAACTTGTTGTTTTTTTTTTTTTCCAGCAGATATTTCAAGCCAGGGCTTCACTTCTAACAGCTCTGCAGAGTTGCACAGGAATTTTAGTCCTTTAACACTTAAAAGAAGACGTCTGGTGACTCCTGCACAAAAGGTCCTCCACAGGGCTCTCTCCTCTCCTAGAGAAATGCCTTTTGCTTTGCCATCATGCTGCCTCTGCATGTCCAACAAAACCACATCTGCAGGTCTTGCTTTCAAACTCCTGTCAAAGATGAGAGTGTTAAATAAGGCACAGACGCATAAAGTGCAAAAGCAAAGGGTAAGTCATGAACCGGGATGGTTTTACTGCTGCTGTGGGACATTTAAGCAAAGAAATACTCTGGTTTCTAGCCCCAGACTTGTAAGGATTTATTGCTGTCCTGCACCTGAAATAAATTCGGCTACTGCAATGATCATCAAACGGGGAGAGAAAAATCCCTGCCCAGCCTGAAGGTGAGAGTAGCTGGGAAATGCAGCAGCAGCCTGCAAGAGCAAGAGCTACCAGAGGTAATTTTGTGTAGGAGGATCTGCTCCCTCCTTCCTCACACTACAACTCTCAGTCTGAACAAATACATGTTCACTGTGAATGGAAATTTCCATCTCTCATAGATCACCTGCATCCTGACGAGTTTATTAAAAACTATGAAGGGAATTCGAGCAGATTTTTTCCCACTTCTATTTACTTACACCAATCAGAAAACCCCAGTGGGTTTGTTTGCACTCATTTCTATTAACCTATCCATCACAACCTGAATCTAATCTGGTTACCCTTTTCCCCACCTGAAAAATTATGTCACAGCAAAACAGATTCACGGAGGAAGACACGGGCCAGCCTGCCTTTGTAGCATCTTCCTAACTCCCAGGAAACAAGAGGAGCCATGAAGCACCATCTGCATTTGGAAGAATTGACAAGACTTTAAAATTTTGTCACAAGCCTTTAAAATTTTGTCACAAGCCTAACGATGGCCCCATGGGTACCTGGGCGAGTGCCTGCCTCTCTGAGCCTGGAACATTCTTCTTGAAATCACAGACATTGCCAGTAAATAATAAATGACAAGAGCAATCTTTCCTTCCCAAGGAGAATGGGCTAAATTTTGAGTTCCTGTGATCTGGGGAGAGTTTCTCTGACTGCAGCAGATCTGCTTGTTCATATCCTCATCCATGTAATATTCTTTCCCTGATAAATAAACACAGGCACTCTCTGATGGCTGAATGCACTGGTGCAGTAATTGCTGGGGGGAAAAAATGTGTGTGGCTGCCCTCAGTCCTCTCTAGTAAACTCACTTTTTTTGTAAATTCACCTTTCACAAAGGAGAGCTACATGGGGAATTGCCACCTGTGCACGGTATCAACAAGACACTCTGCATTTATTTCCCACCTTGAATGACTCAGAGGTTCACAGTGCTTGTTTCTAACTCCTGTTTGGGAGCCGGTGTTAATTTCCCTGAGCAATAATAAATTTCAACATACAGAACAAAACCATGGAATGAAATTTTTTTTCCTGTGCCATCATTTAGCACTTTAATTAAGCACCAGCTTAGACAGATTTTAGTCTTCCTGTGTTTATGCCCAATGCACACGTGAAGAGCAATTCTATTCCCCCTTCCCAGCCTCTGGTTTGCTAAAAGTAACAAAGCTGAACTCTTCTGGACTCCAGTCCCCCACACTCCCTTTTATAACTCTGAGAGCACTTCTCTGCCCCACTGAGCATTTCCAGTGTTTAACGAGAATTTTTCCTCAGTATTTGTTTGTAACCAGCAGCCTTTTAGCCAACCAGGTAACTTCTGCTATCAATCCAGGACAGAACTCTGCAGTGCAAAACACAATCTGATTTTTAGTGCTCATGGGTGTCAAGATTACCCCTCTCCTTCCCTATGGCATCCCCTCCTGACACTTCACCACTTCGTATCTTTAGCAAAGCTCAGCCTTTTCATTTTCATTTTATGTTACCAATTCTTATCTGCTTCTGGAGATCTCCTTAAAAATCTTGCATTAATTAAGGTTTTATCTGCTTCCCTCATAATTTCTCTCATGGCACCATACCCATGACACCTTGACTTCAGGTACTCTAAGGCCTTCTCTGGCTGATTTTTTTCTTTGCAAGATTTAGTGATGAACCTCAGCTCATCCTGCATAGCAGAGGCAGCCCCATTTCTCCCTAGAAGGCAGACTTACTCAAGTCTCTTGTGACTGGAGAGCTGTGGGAGTTACTTCTGGCTAAATGGCAGCAGGAAAAAATGTTTTCTTTTAATTTGCACTATTGGTATAGTATGTGAGTCATAGACGTGTGACTGCTGTGGAGAAAGTGGGTGGGAGGAAACACTTGAGATGAAGAGAGCTTCTTGATTAGATGATGATGTCAGAATTAAAATTTGGGCTGATTTCCTGAAAGTCTGGTGTTCAAAAGAGACAGTAGTACAACCAGAATTTTACACTCCTTCAGGTTTTTTTAAGCTGGCACGTGAAAACTCAGAGCGTACTTTTCAAGGGTTTTTCTCTCCGCAGTTCATCGTATTTCTGTACTTCATCTGGAAAAAAATTGTAAATTGCATAGTTTTTGAGGAGAGAGAGCTGTCAAGAAGGTTTCCAGGACTTCAAGATTTCCAGCTAGAAGGATACAAGGGGTGTTATCCCAGGTAGGTTCTTCTAAGAAGGTTCCAGCCCACCTCTTCCTAACTAAGCACCTCAGATTTGCTGAGAACTCAAGCTGATGTTCTGCTGGTAACTGTTCAGTAATTGTGTTTAACCTGTGCCAAAAGTGATATTTTTTCACTCAGAGTGATGATTGTGTGGAAGCTGGTTTCTCCAAGCAAGCATCTGTGGAATTAGGAGAAAGGAAATCAGACCTCATGTCTAACTTGGCAAATGAAGAATATTTTGTGTAGAGACATCTGCTATTGAAGTCACTCCACTGCCTGGATGTTACATTTTGTTGTTGTTGTTGTTTTTGGCATGTCTATAAAATGTTGTAAGAATTTTTGGTGATACTGTAGCTCATAGACCTGTTGAAGTGAGTCCAGAGGAGGCCACAAAGATGCTTTGAGGGTCAGAGCATCTCTGCTGTAAGGAAAGGCTGAGAGAGCTGGGGTTGTTCAGCTTGGAGAAGGCTCCACAGAGACCTGAAAGTCCCAGAACCTAAAGGAGCTGCAAGAGATCTGGAGAAGGACTTTGGGCAAGGGCATGGAGTGACAGGATGAGGGGGAATGGCTTCAAACTGATAGAGGGCAGGGTTGGATGGGATATTGGGAAGAAATTCCTCCCTGTGAGGGTGCTCAGGCCCTGGCACAGGTTTCCCACAGAAGCTGTGGCTGCCCCATCACTGAAAATGTCCAAAGCCAGGTTGGATGGGGCTTGGAGCAACCTGAGATAGTGGAAGGTGTTCCTGCTCATGACAGGAGGTTGAAACTAGATAATCTTTAAGGTTCCTTCCAACCCAAACCATTCTGGGATTTTATAATTCTGAGATTTTTATACCGGTCTGGGGTACTTTATATCACTGCATCTAAATTAGAGAGCTGTGCAAAAGAAGTAAAAATGTCACTAAATTCTCTTCACAGCTTCCTCAGAAAGGGAAGTGTGTGCAGAGGGACCTTAGTGTGAATGACAATTAGCTTCGCTGGACTGAATTATTTTTTCAGCTAAAACAAAAAGACTCATGAGGAGGCATAAATTGCAACCTTGAGGCTGAACCTCTTTAATATTCAATGAACAAGGGAAATGAGTCTGACTTGCTGGTGGAGGGGCAGACAGGAGGGAAAAGGAATGAAAGCACAGGTGTCCTTGGTCTTCTGGCTTTCTCAGACAGACTCCTGCAGCTCTGTCCATCCTCTAACCCTGACCCTGGTGCCTGCAGCATCTCCCAGTGCTTTGGCTGGGGCAGAAGGAGTGAAAGGGAAGAGGAGAATGGGGCAATGCAGAGATGAGCATGTCCCAGTCACAGAGGGATTGTCAGAATGCTGGACGGAACAGTAACTGCACAGGTAACTTCACTCTGCCTTGCACACACCTGGCGGTGTCCCCAGACTACAAACCTGTCACACTTGTAGATTTAGAACCCTTTCTAGGGGAGCTGCAGACGTGGCAGCCACTTGGATCAGAGGCTGACCAGAGGAGAGTTCCAGCACACAGTGATCTGGCTCTTCCCTTGTGAGCAGACACCAACGACAAGGAAATGAGCAGTTCAGATAAATGAGAGAAGAAGGTCAAGCCCATTTACCTGCTTAGAATCCATTCCCATTTCTCTGTGTACCGGTGGAGAAGGGGCCCCCACTCTCAATATCTCCCAGTATCTCTCAGTATCTTTCAGTATAAAAAAAAAAACAAAACAAAAAAGGGAGCTCTGCCACTCTCTCCTGTGCAGGTGCAGAGCACCAAGGAAGCCTGGCAGAAATGAGCAGAGCCCACTCCTCCTTCTGCTCCAGGCACTGCAGCTTTTGACTCCCGTCAGTGGACATATCTCACCCTGACCCAAATACCACATGTCCTGCAGGGCTGCATGCACCAGCCAGTCCCACCAGGCTCCCTTGTGCCAGCAGCCTCACTCCACTCATTCCTGGCATCCCAGGCATCCCACAGGCACATTCCCTGATGGAGCATCTTTTAATCCTGTGCCTGAGAATATATTATGAGGGGTCAGGAAGAAATAATTGCACTTGGTCTTCTCAAAGCTGCACTGGGCAAACACATGGGCTTGCCACATATTGCCCCGGGCCCATATGGAGAGGGAAAGGCTGGTGAGCTCACAGCTGACTGACTTGGAGCCCACCAGGACAGGGATGGGAGCCAGCTGCCATCTGAAAGCAAGCAGGGAGCGAGCAAGAGCTCTGGGGGAGCAGACAGATTCTCTTTAAATGGATTAGCTGCTCACAGAATATTGTAACATTCTTATCTCCTCCCAGTCCCAGGGTCTTCCTGACACTCATGGGCTCTATGATCCTGCTCTCACTAGATAAATACTTCAGAGCAGAAGGAACGTAGAAGAGATCAGTAGCATAGCAGAGGCAAATACAATGTGTAGAGGAGTGGAATGGTGCTGAAACACCAAGAACCAGGGAGTCAAAACCAGTGACCTTAGAGAATATTCACATTTCATGAAATACTAATGCAGTAATCATTTCAAAGTACAGGAACAGACATTTAAGTGACCTAAAGCTCTGACAGAACTTTTAAGTAACCATTGAGCCTCTACTTAACAGGCAGCAGTTTAGGAGAAGGGTTATAAAGTTTCTGCAAGGTACAAGTAAAACCATGGAGAAGATATTTTAAAGTCACAGAGGATCAGAAAAGACTCACGTTGATGAAGTTTGGTCACCTTCCAGCATGGCACTCCTGATTTCATATCCCCAAGCCAGAGATAAATTACTTTCAGTTCAAATTAGCACAGTCGTTTGGGCTGGCTGTCAAAGCTCAGCTCAGCAGGTGGACTTGTTATCTTCCTTGAAAAGCAGCACCATGTTGAGCAGATCAAAAGTTGAATTTACATTATCCAGCCAGTTCCCAGCCTTGGAAAATCCTGGTCTATACCTGCCCCTGCATCTAAACAAGCTTGTGACATCCACTGTGGAGACCTCCCAGCTTCCTCTCCAGGAAGGGAACATCAGCATCACAAACTCCTGGGTGGAGGAGGGAGGCACAGCCCAGGCCAGGGATTTGGCACACAGCTACCTCCAGCCACCTGAACAACCTCCCCTGGGGAGGTGGGTCCTCAAAACACCCATCAATGGCTTGTCTCATTAAAGCAGCCTTTGAAGCAGGCAGAAAAGCTGACCCCTGAATCCCTGATGATTTGATGTCCAGGTTCCTCACCCAAGGGACACTTTGAAGAGAAATTAATGGTTTAACACCTTCCCCTGCATTTTATCCAGGCAGGGTGAGCTACTTCCCAGGTTTCACCTGCCTAGAAACACCCACAAGTTTGCTGCTTTTACTAGTCCAGCTTTCCTACTGCTGCTTTTTACTTTGCAGATGAAGATCAGAAAGGAAAGCTCTTCACAGCCTGTGTATCTCAGAGCACAGCTCATGAATGTGTTATTCTGCTTTCTTCAGCCATCTACTGTAACCACACTGAAATATTTTAACAACTAGAGCTTGGTGTTGGTTATTTCCCCCCACATTTCTCTGAAAACCAAAAAAATGGATGTCCAACCCCTCCACAAGGTGCTGTTCTATGAGTGAGACTTACCAGGGACACCGAGGGTGCCACAAACCTTCACTCCCCATATGCACAGGGACTCTGTTATCGCCAGGTGTGTGGCCAGGAATCAGCAGAAGTTGGCTTTCCCCAAGCTTCCATGTTCAAAGGTATCACAGAGAGTGGTGCTGTGATCCCAGTTAAGGGGACAGTGGCCATGAGCAGCATCAGCATTTCAAACCCTGTCTCAAACCCTCTGCTTCTCCCCCATCCCAGCGTGGCTCTCCCAGTTGATCCCACCCACCAGGTTAAGCCACCCCAGCTACCCAGCAGCACTTGCAGGCTGTTACTGCCAAGTATTTGGAAAGTCAGAGCAGCTCTGAGGAAGTTGGGAGGTTTGCTTGGCAAGGTGGGATGTGAGAAAAGGATGTGGGTGTGAGAGGTGTGTGTGCAGGGGGACAGTCAGAATGATTGAGGACTGGGACTGGGGCTTGGGAAAGGGTGATGCTGGAGGAGACAAGACTGGGAATCTTGGTCTCTACTCATTTAGGCTCTTGAGAATACTTGTACTCCTCCTGAAGGTTTATTTTTCTTTATTTCCAAATATGCAGGAGATGTAGCTTTTAAATCGTGTTCAGCATTCCAAAAGGCCAATCTTGGATATTACTGCATTGGGGGTGGGAGGGAAGAACACATTTATGGGACCGGGGGGATGGGACATTAAATGGGCTCATTTTCAAAATGTTGGGCCCACGCTCTCATCTTGTAAGTAACAAGAATTCTGGTGGTCAGTCTGTATCCTCAAGGATGCTTTGTATGGTCTGCACTCCCTCAGGGACACGGGGAACTCCAAGGCAGTTAAAGCTGGGGGTTCATGTCGAATTTTAACTCCTGGCTGCAAACTGCACATGCTAAAGCAAACACAGTCCATTTGATCAAAACCCAATATAGGTTCTTTTAAGACATTCAGTTTCTCATTGAGGAAAAATGTTCCCATCTAGCTGCAGGCGACATTTAAAACCCAACCTAGTATTTTTTAACATTTAGATATAAAGCTTAAATGAAAATAAGGGTATTTGAGACTTGTCACAAGAATTAACTAGATCACAGCATTAGCAATGTTTCTACCAACTCCTTATGTGCATTTGGGTTTTGCATTTAGATACAAACAGGACTGCAGCCTGACCTTGGAAAGGTGTCACTGTGGCCATGTGGAACTGAGACAAAGGTGAATTAATGAATGAATCTAAGGAAAGACTTCAAATTTATAAAGCTGGGGTAAGTGTTTAAAAATCCAGTTCTTTGTATAAAAAGAAATTCTTCATAAAACCTTTGTGATTGAAAAAGAGAAAATCAGCAATTTGGCTGAAGATATTTTGACGTTCACATTTTCATGCAAAAAAAAAATAAATTCCACAGGTGTGTTCCACAAATGGGCAAATCAAGCACTTAACCAGTTGTTTAGTCTGAAGCTCTTTGGATAATGTTCAACAGCTGTTTCTCTCCTCTGATGAGACAAACACCAAATTTCATTTCTTAAAAACCTTCACCTTTGAAGCAGACTAAGCCTTTGTTTCAGCTCCCAGCCTGTGGATTTGGTATTGATTCTGTTTAAAGCAGATTTCAGAGAACAGTTTCAGGTAAGAGGGCAATTGATGATAAATCAACTGAAAAGCCCTTTGTGCTGTGCTGCTCCTGGTTTGCACAGTGAGCAAACACAGGAAGAGACACTTGTTCATGTACCTGATAATTGCTACACCACCAACAAAAACAAACAAACAGCGTGCAGAAATCTTCCTTTTGTTCCAAGGAAGATCATCAAGATGTAAAAATATTAGATGAGCTACTTACTCTCAGTTAGGTACTACTCGTTGGACTGCACCATTGTAAGGGCAAAGTGTGTGCAGATGTCCAGAGGACAGAGAAAGAGGGAAAATGCTCCTTTTAGCACAGTATGTGCCCAGTTCCCAAATGTCAAGGTAATCCCAGCGGTGACAAGAAAGAGAACTTTTTACATTTAGTAACATTTATTTCTGCATTCGGTATCAAGTACATAAGTGCAAATATTCAGAGTCCATAATTAAGTCCATTAGGAACTACAGAGAATGTAATACAAATCGTAATAAATTGAACATGCTGGAACTTTCCAGTTACCATACATGTAAATCAGCCTGTCAATCCTTTACGACAAAAGTACTGGGTTTTGTTTCCTTTTTTNTTTTTTTTTTTTTTGTTGTTTTGTTTTTTTTTTGAGTTATACAAAACTGATTACCATAAGTACGGATTACTGTTTATTTTATTTGTGCTGGAAAACACTAAAACATCAGTCTACAATCCTATATAGTTAATAAAGATGAATCCAACCAGCAACCCAGTGACGTAGAAGCAATTTTAACTATTGCATCAAGTGCGCTAAGCAGGAAAGCCCCTAGCCACATGTAACATTAAAAGTTATAGAAGCAATGCCAATAGAAGAAGGAAAAACACTAAAAAAATAAAATCAAATAAATAAAGAGGTCAATATTATTTAGGCTCTCACCATCATGCACTTTATAAGCAACACAAAAAACCACATCTAGTACACTTTTCTCTTTACTATACTTTAGTGCTTGACACAAGTGATTGCAAATATTCTAAGTGCAGAAGCAGCAGGGGAAAAGCACTGCTTCTGGGTTTTATGTCTCTAAGATTATGGTGTCAAGAAAAAAAAAAGGATGATAAATTTGCAGTAAAGTGTAAGAACAGAATCTGTTTTCACTCCAGATTTCCCCATTATGCACTATTGTAGTCAATGAATTCTTGGTGTCTGCTTTACTCTGCCTTTCTCTTAGCACCTGGGATTTTAGCTTGAATCCTAAAAGATAAAGGAGAAAAAGATTATATGGTGAGACAGTTATTCCATTCCAGTGATTCCCCATTTGGACTTTTATTTAGGGATAATCTCTAGTCCATGTGCAGTGTGTTGTCTCAACAGGTGAATTAAAGTGCCACGAGGAACAGAAGTGATGCCCATCTAGGTGTTCTTACAGGCCTGTTTTTTGGTAGTTCATGTAGTCTTGGGATACACTCAGTGATATTCTCCCCCCAGCATTATTCCCCCATGGTCTATTGTCTATAGAAAGCCAGGAATGGAGTCTAAAAAATGAATTTTCAGTACAAAATTTCATAATTTCACCCAGGTCTTCTGCCTGTTTCATGGGGGCTTAAAACACTGAAGATCATGGTGCTTCCAGGTATGAGCTTTCTGTAACAGGGTGGTGTCCTAATTGCTTATTAATGCTATTAAATCCCTGAATGCAAAAAACCAGGTTTGGAATGGCCAATGGGGAAGAGAACTCATTCATTGCTGTTTGTCCTGGCCAGGTACCAGTGTGGACACCAGAGCATGACTGGGCTGCTCCCCCAGATGGCAGGAAAAGGGAGAGAAGGATGGAGTGCCTCAGTCTGCACTCAGCTGGGAGGGTCTGTGTTTCTCCAGGGATCTGCCCTCCCTCGACCTCCCACATTCCAGGATCTGGGGAGGACACCACTGATAGGACACAGTGTCCCCAGGACCAGCCAGGTCTCAGCCACCCCCAAGGGCACCACAACCTCACGCAGTCGGCTGCTGAACTCACTTTGCCACCACCGTGTTTATGTGGGTCCGCACCAGCCCCAAGTACTGATCAATCTGTGCCTGCAAAGAGCAAGAGGAGACCCAGTCAACGAGGCAACAACCAGGCAGGGCCACCCAAGCCACCCCAAACGCACCCTGCAGACACACCTACCTGGTACTTGTCATATACAACGGGGAGAGTAAACATAGACACCACAGCTGAGGAGAAAAAGAGCACAGCATTATGTTCCTGCAGATCAGATTCCTCCAGAGGAGAGACCTACTTTGGTGGCAAACACATTATCGTGCCACTTGGTCAGCTGATCCACCAGGGAGCTTTGTATTAAAAATGCACTTGGCTCAAGCCTCCCAAATATGGAATTCCCCCATTGCCCTGGGAGTGGGAGCTGCAAAACCACAAACTGCAAAGCAGCTCTAGCAGGAGGGACAGCGTAACAGAACAATGGATATTTACTGGGAAGGGAAATAAATGTTAGTGGTTTAACTGAGGGCAAGGCATGCCAGGGATAGGCTGTTTTGTCTAAGTTGAAGTACAGAGGGAGTTCAAGTTAAAAACAGATTTTTAAAAGAAATGTTGATTTTTACCCATTATCAGAAGAGTCAGGCCATTGAAGAGGGCTCCCACGTAAGTCAGCAGCCACATTAGTACTGCAAACTAAATTAAAGATGGATCATTACATCGCCTCCAGTGCCAGCATAAGGAGAAAGTAATTTGCTTAACTAGCTAACATAACAGCACATTAGCCTTTTGTAATGTGGAAGGGAGGGGTTAAGGCACATTAGGAACTAGGCAGTTTTTCCAGGTGTATAAACCCCTTTCTCTGTTCTGCTTCTCGCCCTCTCAGCTCAGCTTTCATGTCTATTTAGGGCTTAAATTGCATCCGTGTGGGACTCTGCATTGAGAATGGCATAGGCAGATTTCTGCATCCAATTTTTTGTGATGGCAGAGGTCATCCCAAAGAGGTTAAACAGAGCCCTGAGTTGATAATCCCACAGACTGATAACACTTGAGCCTGAAAAATGGGTATATTTTCCTAAAATTCTTCACTAATTTAGGGACCTAACCTATGTCTGCTCTCTTAATGATCCTTCCTTTGCTCTAAAGGACACCTGCTTGAGTGTAAGGCTAAAAATCAATAGTTATCTCAGCAGGGAGTGAAAGAAGATCTTATTCCATAGCCGGAAATGCCACCAGAGAAAATCCAGATTAACAGAGGGGATCCTTATTTTATAGCAAAGCCATAGAAAGCACAATGCTGGGATGCTTCTAGAACTGAGGTGGAGCTAAGCTGGTTCTGCAAATTCATGCATCCTCTATTACCTATCAATGCATTCAAATGCCAAACCTCTGAAGTGCTGAAACAGTTTTTAAATCAAAAAGCAGAGCAGCTTTCATATTTGGAGCTACACAAAACTAGGTTTCGTGACAACCCTGTCAACATGGGAAGCAGCTCTTTGAAATGTAGATTGATCCTCTAGAGAGGGGTTAAAAATATTTAAAGCAATCCTACTTTTAAAGAATCCACGAGGTCCTGAACGAGAAAGAGTCTCCTCAGCTCTTTGACTGTGCTGTTGACGTATAGCTGGAGACAATCTGTGTATTTCTGGATCTGGTCCTGTGAAAGATTCATCTCCATCTCCAAGTAGGCTCTGCCAGAAACACAGGTCCTGTTACAAACCTGGGAAGTTTCCCCTGCTGTTCACGCTCATACCCATCCGCCCCATCATTCCCTCCTTCCCAGACCTCATTTCTTTGTGCTGGAGCAGGGTGTTCCCCTTCCTGCAGGCACAGGGCCACCAGCACACCCTCTTCACCCTGCATGACCCATCTCTCTGGGTGATGCTGAGCTGGGGCTGTTTGCCTCCAGCCTCACCCTCTTCCCACTCAGAGCCTGGTCTTGATGGGATTTCTCTCTTTCTCTCACCCAAAGGGGGATACAGATCTGACCTGGGAGGTTTCCCCACAAATTTCTGTGCTGTTCTCTGAGCTACACTCTCCCATCCTGAGTTGCTGTCCAGAACTGACCCAAGTGGAGCAGAAGGAGCGGCACCCCAAGAAGATACGTTTTTAGTGTGTGTGTGTGTGTGTTTGTAAACCACACCAGTTCCATGACCTGCTTTACCAACTGGTTGGCACAGCAGAGGAGAAGGGATCACTGCTCTTGTGGAGCAAAACTCCCAGACCCTGTGGAGAGTGGGGAGTACACTGGCACTGGCACCATCACTTAGCTATCAGGTTGCTGGAGAAAAAATACAGATAGTTTCCTTCTATGCCAAATAGATTGTGCTCAGAAACTGTGGAAACTGTTCTGACAGTGGTCAGAACACAGATTTTTAGGCTCCAGGCAATACCTTGGGCCTGTGGGAAAGCCAAGTACAGAACTTTCTCACAGTGGCCTAGGAAGTCATAAAGAAGAATCAAAACAATCCTTGGAAGGTGAAAAACTGTTAAGGTAGAAAACTGTTAGCAGCTGATGTTTTTTTAACTTGTTGTTTACTTGTAAGAAATGGTTGAGAGGTGCTGCTCTAAATGACCAATCATACTGATTGTACCTAAACACTGTATAAAAGAGTCTGTCTTTGAATAAACTTTTGCTATAAGCCCTCTGAAGAAACCAGAGTTCTACGTACCCTTATTTTCTGCGTCTGAGAGATTTTAACCTGCTAGCAGCTGCTAACTTTTTCCCAAGGAAAAATTTATCAAGAAAGCTTCTTCTCAAAACAATCTTGGCGAACAACTATCCTTTCTCAAAACAAACTTTATCCAGGTGGTGTTTTCTGTTTCTCTAGTTTAACCAATGAGATTAGAGAGGTGTCGTTCCTATTCATCAATCATGTTAAGTCTGTATCAGAACACCTTATAAAAGGTAGTAAGAATTAGACAATAAAGGGTTTTTTTCTATGCTCTTTGCCTTCTGAAATATTTGGAGTCTCTCATCTTCCTTTCGTGTCCTACAGCGACAGTTATTTGAGCCATCCCAAATTGTAATGATCAGAAACAATGCTCTTTTCCCTTGCAGGTATGTATTACTACTAGCTCTAAAGAAACCCCTTTTCTCTGCTTAAAATTTCCTCAAAATCTTTCTGAGGGAAAAAAAAAAAATCCCACATCTTAGAAGATGACGATTTTTGCGACGCGTTGTTTCGCTCTCCCTCTCCGGGATCTACGCCGACAGAACCTTACAATACACTGTGAAAATATTATTATTTCCCGCTTTACGAGCAAGAAGGGAATCCCACGTGGCACAAAAGCCACTCACTTGAAGGGGTGGCCCTCGTCCGTCTTCTGCACGGCCTGTAGGACGGATTTGTAGATTCTGAAGCTGATGGTGGCCGAGAGGCCGGCCAGGGCCAGGTAGGCCACGACGCTGACGACGCTGAACTGGGTCAGGGAGAAGAGCAGCAGCAGGAGGCTGCCGAACACGATCCCCGTCTGCTTGATGTCACGCCAGTACAACAGGTCGATAGCTGGGGGGAGAAGACCAAATTTGTTAAAGGCAGGAACTGGGAAGGTCTCTGTGGGGCACTGTGTGAGCCCCGGAGCCCTCGCAGGAGGGAGAGGGCAGCAGGGATGTCTTTGTACCCCGGGACTGCCGGGGTAGCTGTTCTCAAGCAGTAGCCCCAAATTTCTTCATTACAGAGCATTTTAAAAGTTTTTCAGCCAATAACATATTGTTAAAGCTTACAGACAATTGTTCTAAGCAATCACGGACAGCACACGTACACCTGCCTCAAACAATGCTTGCTTTCTATTAACAATAAACAATATTCCATTACTAAGCTTAAAACCTTCTACTATCTTGTCAGGCATATATTTTCTGCAGTGTTAAGATTTATTCAAGCCAAACCTAGAAACTCAGCCTTTGTTTCCCATGTCCTTGCTTGCTACACAACTGTATCTTTTCTAGTTTCAAACTTTTTGGTTGCAGCAGATTCTGAGTTCTCAGCTTTTTTCCGTCTGAGGCCTGCTCTTTCAGCTCCTAAAAATCCTTTTTTACTTTTAGTGTTTCCTGCATCTCTGCTCACAGCAGCAGCAACAGGAGCTCCTCAAGCAGGAGCAACGCGCTGAGGAAATTGCTACTGATGACCTACTTGAAATCCTTGTTTTCCCTGGGTTAGATAAGATGGGTGAGTATCTCCAACCGCAGCACGGTGGGTGGGTCTCTTGCAGCAGCAAGGCAAGTGCAAGCTGGGGTTTGTGTTGTTGCTAGGGCTGTATGGAAGATTTCAACCTACCTTGTATTTACTCAGCCTGAAAATTCCAATTTTTTATTTGGTTTTGGGTTTGTTTTGTTTTTTGTTGTTTGGTTTGGTTTGGTTTTGTTCACAAGTTCAAATGCCAAAAGCTTGATCGAAGCGTTTTCCAGTTTTGGTTGTTGATAAACGAATGAGAAAGTTTGGGGCTAGCCACAATAAACCACTTTCCCATTCAAAGTTTTGTCAATTTAATTTTGATGTTTTGTAAGCATTGAGAAAGGAAAAGANGTTGCTAGGGCTGTATGGAAGATTTCAACCTACCTTGTATTTACTCAGCCTGAAAATTCCAATTTTTTATTTGGTTTTGGGTTTGTTTTGTTTTTTGTTGTTTGGTTTGGTTTGGTTTTGTTCACAAGTTCAAATGCCAAAAGCTTGATCGAAGCGTTTTCCAGTTTTGGTTGTTGATAAATGAACGAGAAAGTTTGGGGCTAGCCACAATAAACCACTTTCCCATTCAAAGTTTTGACAATTTAATTTTGTTGTTTTGTAAGCATTGAGAAAGGAAAAGACTCCTGTTTTACCACTTCTTAATAGTTCCATGAGTGGGAAACCATTTTTCAGGTAATCCTTCAAATACAGAATAAATCTACTCAATCCAACCATCTCAGAAATAATAATAATAATAATAAAAAAAAAGCAGCTTTCTGCTTGTTATATAACGTCCCTTGTCCATGAGAGGTGCTGGTTAGAACAAAACATGTGCATATGACCATTTTCAACTAGTGCATTTTTACATTTGTAAAGTAGTTAACTCCTACTGTGTTTTTCCACCCACTTTGTATATTTTATTTCAACCTCTCCAGCAAAAATTTTTAGCATGGGAAACAGCCACGAAAATAGCAGAATTTTACAAAAGGATTGTGGAATATCCAGTCCACACAGGTGAATTTAATCTGTTTAAACCCACAACCTTTCTGAGGTTTCTGAGAAGACTCGTCATCCAGCCAGAGAACGTGCTCATGACAACCTAAACAAAACAGCTTTAATTTCACACACTGCACAAGTCCTCAAGAACAGCTTGAACACACCACCAGCCAAACAGATTTGAGAGATGCCACTTGTCAAATCATTCTGAACAAAGAGTAAGTTCAGGAAAAACTGCAATCTGTCAGGAAAAAAAAAAAAGCCACCCATACTAAAAGAAACAAAATTAATCCAGCCTCTTAGTCCTTATCATCTAATCTCCAAAAATTCTGAGTCATCCCAGCATGCTTGCCTTGAGTCAATGAGTTATATTACTCATTACTATTACACATATTAGCCTTGCCTTACAGATGGGCTTGAATGCAAAAATTGCTGTTGTATTACTGAGCTCTCCTCTCTTCATGCATCATTCACATCCAATTATATTCTCCATCACTATGCACTATGTAATAACCTTTTAGTATTTTTAAGTGTTCAGCACCACACCTGTGATCATGAGCACACAGGACTGGATCCCATGGGCTGCATGGAGGCCACAGGACAAAGGGACTTTGGTTTGGAATCCTGGGGGCTGACCCCACAAAACAGAGATCAGTCTTTAACAGATATATGCCCACACCTGCTTCCTGCAGAAACCCATCCCCTCCCCAGGGCAGGGAGTGGGGAATGCTCCAAAATGCAGTTCCAGCACTGTCAGAGCAGCTGGATGAGGAGGTTTAGCAGCAGGACACAGCTGGAGCTCCATGGATTGCTCCCAGTGATGAGGTGCTGGAGCATGCAACTCCATCCTTGCAAACCATCCTCACAAAATGGCACCCACAACACAAGCGTGCAGCTTTGACTATTTTTCACATTCTTTTTCAGTTAAGGTACTTCAAACACAGGTACTGCAGCACAACTGGGTGCTGTCACCAGTGAGCACTGGGACAGGAGGTAATATATTTCCTGTGAGGGTGGTGAGGCCCTGGCACAGGGTTCCCACAGAAGCTGGGGCTGCCCCATCCCTGGAAGTGTTCAAGACCAGGCTGGGTGGGGCTTAGAACAAGTGGAAAGTGTCCCCGCCCATGGCAGGAGGGGTGGGATGAGATGATTTTTAAGGTTCCTTCCAACCCAACCCATTCTAAGATTCTGTGATTGTTCACAACCTGATATTATCTGTGCTTGAAAATTATTCTGACAGAGGACACTACTGGAAATTTATGCAAATCTGACTTAGGGATACTTAAGTTTTCTATCACACAAAACCTCAACATTAAATTAAATAAGCACAGGTGAGCTGGTGTACGTGGCACATCATCTGCTGACGGCAGAAAAAGGACAAGTGCCAGGGGAAAACACTCCCTGAGACACAGGCAGCAGAGAGGCAAACAAACGAGAACTGAGCCAAAAAATACTAACCGAACTCCAGCAGAGTTCCCTGAGTGTATCCCAATTAATTACAAGATCCAAAATGACCAACTAAGCCTTTTTCTTCTGATGATCTTCAAACTCAGACTCCTGCAGACCAGCAGTGGGCTGCATTCTCACAAAGAGAGATGCCAAACTGCATTTTCTCATTCCCCTCAAAAAGGAAGACGCTGAGTTACTCGAGACAGACTTGACCAGGTATGTGTATGTCCTGAAAGTCATCTGTTCCTGCCATGGAATGACTGGGATATTTACTCAGCTGTATCAGGTAGGAAAGGATCAGAGTGAGATGGAGAGAGGCCAAGTGACACAGTTCTGGGAACAAGTGCATGCGCCAGGGAGGAGATGAAAAAGCATCTGGCCTCTTTCTCCAGCCAAAGGAAACCTGGGAGAGAGGGATCCTGTGTCTTTTAGACCTGAGGTAAATATTCCCATGTGCATGGAAAAAAAAAAAAAAAGTGCCAACTGCTAGTTGGAAAATCTCAGCATAGAAAAGGGAGAGACAAGTCCAATGATTTTTACTCGGCTCTCCCAGTGCCCAGGTCCAGCCTGGGAGCACATTCCCCTCACCCATGGCCTGCCAGGTCTGTCAGGAATCTCAAGGGCAGGAAGAACATCTGCTTTCCCCTCATCTCCCTCGAAGGGACAGGGAGCTGCAGCAGTGCTGCCCTGTCCAGCTGCTCGGGTGGGATTTGATGCTCCTGTACCCATTCCTCCTCCTCTCCCTGAAGGAGAAGGGGCTGAGGCAAACCTCTTTGCAAAAGGTGATACAGGAGGGAGGTGACCCTCACAGCTCCTTGGGCAGGGGAGGGGAAGAAGGAGGATCCAGAACTAGAAATCAGTGGAGACTTGGGAAGAATTTGGCTAACAGGCCTCAGGGATTTGAGCTGTATAAGTTCCCCTGGAATTTAGATGCTGCTAAAAACACCTGAGCTACACCTGTCAGAGCCATGTTTTCTCTTTCAGTTGCATCTTCAGTCACTTCAAAGGCTTTTTTANGAATAGAATAGAATAGAATAGAATAGAATAGAATAGAATAGAATAGAATAGAATAGAATAGAATAGAATAGAATAGAATAGAATAGAATAGAATAGAATAGAATAGAATAGAATAGAATAGAATAGGCTACTTAAGTTATGAGGCACCTACAACCATCACCTACTCTAACAGCCTGACCAAAAGCTAAAGCACGTCTTCGAGGGCATTTTCCAAATGCCTCTGAACCACTGATAGGTTTGGGGCATTGACACTCTCTCTAGAAGCCAGTTCCAGAGTTTGACCACCCTGTTGGTAAAGAAATGCTTCCTTGCTGAGACAGTAGCCAAACACATTTTTCTCCTACATTTCCTTACCCAAACAAATCTCCCTAAAAAGCAGGGAGAGGCACTCTGGGTGCAGAATGCCCCAGCTGGGATCCTTTGCCTGGCTTCCTCAGAGTGCCATTTTCTCCTGTGACCATTTTCACCAGAGCCAAAGTACCTGTCACATCAGTGTCTGGTGCTGTAAATAGAGACCAAGTGGCAAACGAATGAGAAATGTTCCCACTGACCATCAGGTGAACCCAGATTTGCATCAACCTTCCTCACGCCCTTTTTTTTTAATTCTAAACAGGAATTAAAATTAAAGATGAGGTTCTCCACCACATTTTTATGTCTGCTTTGAGTTTTACATTCATGTAAAACTGATTAAGATCCCAAACGACTCCTCCCAAACACTCTCTGACCCCATGGGTTTAATGCCTTCCAGCAGGTCGCTAACATGACCAGTGCCTGAGCCTTTGCTGAGGGGCAGCTGCCTGTACCCCTCCCTTGGCACACTGCAGAGACAACCAGCCAGGCCCAGAGCAGCCTCCCCAGCACATGGGGACTCAGTGGGAATGAGGATGACAGGGCCAGGAGCTGAGCTGGAGCCACAGCTTTCACACACACACTCCTCTGCAGAGCCACTCGCCAGCACGCGCTGGCCCCATGCTCAGCCAGGCTGAGACAGCCTCCAGCCCAGCTCTAAGTGGGCACAGCAATCCCCAGATAAACTAAAGGACAAGAGGATACCTCACAGCACAAATTAACCACGGAATAATTGACTGCTTTGGTCAATCAGAAGTGAAAAGATAAAAGGTCCTAGTGTGGTGCAGGGTCCGGGTGTTTTACTGGGAAGGGGTGTGTGTGTGCAGGGTGCAACCCAGACCCCACCACAATGGCACAATTCTGAGCAATGCACACTGAATATTCATGAGGAAGGAGGCTGGTGCCACGTGAGGCTGTCGATGTGTGACGTGCATGCAATTGGACAGGGGCTCAGTCTGTTTGGCTAAGCCAGATCCACTTCCGAGAGCCAAAACGCCAACTTCAAACCAGCCAGTTTGCAGCGAGGGTTTGCAAAAGGGGATTGGGCATTGAAACCAGCCTTGGCTTCACTTGAGGGTCAGGCTCCTCCTGTTTTGAAAATCACTACTGTAAAATCCTACCCATGCCCATTAACATGCAGAAGCTGTTCTGCTGTAGCTTTCCATGATCTCCCTTTAACCTCCTGGAAGGAGGGAAGCAACATCACTCACTTTGCACTCTTAGCAGTACAACTCACCAAAAGTCTGAGTCATTTGTGGAGTTATAAAAGGACTCTGGGTTTTGCCAGAACTGCCTCAGACTCACAGCTATTTGCATTTATTAAGGAAGAGTTACCAGCCATCTTTAAGACAGCAGCGCTGCAGGTCACTGGCACTGCCTTTGAAGAATGTTTCTGGAGAAGCGTGGCTGATGAGCTGTTTATCTGCAAGTGTCGCCCGCTTGTGCTTTTGAACTCACAGCAGAACTTGCAAAATGTTACTCAAGCAGTCTTCTAGTTGCAAGATTTTTCAAGGGTGCCAAAAACAATGCTTTAAAGCCATACTTTAATGGCAGAACCTCATCTGACTAAACTAACGGGATCCTGCACTCAGAGCCAAGTCACAGACTAGCAAAGGTGAACTGTATGGTACAAGAAACCACCTGTTAATATGAACAGCTGGTAAATACCCATGTTTGTGGGGCAAGCTAAAATTAAACCTCACAAATATAAGAAACAGCAGCAGCCAGTGTTTGTGGCAGTAAGTAATGGCTCACTAGTGCCTAAAGGCTCTCACAGCTCTTACCAAGGCTTGCAGCAGAAAACATTTCTGCTCCTCCGTGCTTGGTATCAAAAAAGCCAGAAGCCAAATATGGGCTGGAAAGGGCAGTACTAAGGTAGATTGATTTAAAATGCTCCTGAATCCATTCTTGTTAGGATCTGGAAACACTGGGAGTTTTTGTGGTCCCCAGAAGCCTTGTGGTGTGAGTCAGCTGCAGGTCCAGCCTCCTGAGCAGAGACCCCAGAGGGAGAATAGAGGATCCAAAACAACCTGTAACTAAAATGTCCTCCTGCACGGTTATGTTTTCCAAAAATACTTTTGTAGGAAAAATGGGGATCTTTCCATGCCATGTCTCAAAGAAAAGCATTTTAGAATGGAAATCAATGATCAACCAAGCAGAGACTGGACAATTCAAATCTTCCACAGCTTCTCCTCTGAAAATCTCTGTTTTCTCCTTCTGACTTTGCAAGTTTTTCCTTTATTGCAACAACTCTGTGAAAAATGGCCATGCAAAAAGCAGCATTTCCATGGAAATGAAAATGCTGCTTTTTGCTCACACAAAAAGTGTGAGGACACACCTGGCACCCAGCCTTCAAATGAAGCCCGTGGGCCTTGATGATTATATAAAAGATTGTATGCTCTGTACTACACTACTAACACCTTTGGAAGGGATCAAGTTGCCCTTCCCACCATGGAGGTACCACCAGGCCTGTTTAGGAGGTAAAATCAATGGATTGTACTGCTCCACTCCCTATGTAACAATAGTTTTTAAGCGAAGTGAGAAAAACCTCTCTGTACACAGCATTAACTTCTGTACATTGTGTAGTATCACAGCTTCATACATATAAATGAATCCATAAGGCATTTATCAGACCTTCTGGGAGTGAAAAAAGCCAAGAAACACAATTTAAGAAGAACAATCTTGTTTATACCACTGTCACAAAAATGTTTGACAACAAATGAGACAATGCTGTAGGATTTGAGTAGAAATAAATACTGCTCATACCCAAAGCAAGCCCCGTGTGCAGGTTTAACCACAGGCTGCAGGACCAGCCTTTCCCTCTCCTCTCCAATGGAGGATCCCCTCCCCACAACAGACTTGACTCTAACGTAATACAGATGGATACACAGTTTAATGAGCAGTCTGCTGCCTTCAGGAGACTGCTGTGATGAACAGCAGAGCCAAGAGAGAATATCTGTGCTGCTTCATGAGGAATATCTCCTGATCCTTCATCTCCAGCCTTGAGCAATCTCTCCATACCTCTACCTCTTCTACACACTCTGACCATTAACTTCCCGTCCTCAGTTCAGCTTCATGACTTTATCATCCACCTGTTTCAAGGTTTAACTTGAGAATTCAGACCTTCCTTGTCCCCAGAGTTTGATGAGAGGAGACCTGGAACAAGACTAGGATCAGGGAAAAGGAAAACCTTGATACAGGATGCCCTCCATGTTACATCCTACAACATCTGCAAGATCAAGACGTGAGCAAAAAAGCATTGATGGATTGCCTTGTGTGAGGCACCAGAGCAGGCTTGGGTGGACAGGAGAGGACTGGCAGTAAAAGAGGATTGTCAGTAAAGAATCAACCCTGTGACCACACCACACACGAGTCTATTGTAGCATTCATTATCTTTAATTATTAATTAGTATGTGATTGGTGCTGCTAATAATGATTACGCTGTTGTCACTTTCACGTTCACTTGAGAGACGTTTTCAGACCAGGACTGAGCACAGCAGGAAGAGAAACACACCATTCCTGTTCATCAAACTGTATCACTGCCTGCCTTGGCCACTTTCTGGGGAGGATGTTATGGCTCTCACCTTAAATGGGCAGAAACCAAGGAGACCAAGCCGAGCCCTTGAATGCAGGCTCTGAGTGCACATAATGCTATGGAAATGTTAAGATTTTCCCAAAATGCTCCCGGACCAAAGGAATAGACCTGGACTCTCCCTTAGACTCTACCCAAACATTCGAAAATCTCCAGATTTTGGTCAAAATTAGTGGTTCAAACCTATGAACCACTATTATAACCTATGTTATTTATAATTAAATACGATGTGGAGAAAGTAACTCCTATGATATCATAAAAGCCTCACCAGAACTCACTTCCCAGAGGCCTAATGAAAATAAAAGCAGCCCTCCAATACTGCCTTCAGCTATTGCCCTCCCATCACCCCCCTGATGGAGTTTAAATTAATCCTCAGGGAATACCTCAAACTCTTACTTTGGGGGAGTTTTCACCTTGTTCTGGCAATGAAAGAATATTGTCCATCAGCTCTTAAAAGACATGGCTCTGAGCAACCTGGTCTGGTGGAAGGAGCCCTGTCCATGGAAGGGAGGTGGGAACTGGATGGTCTTATGGTCTTTAAGGTCCCTTCCATCCCAAACCATCCTGTGATTCTGTGATGGCACAGCAGGTGCTCGGAGCACATTTTCTCACTGATTTTTTTTTCCATCAACAGGAAACTGCTGGAAGAAGAATTGATACAATTTCTGCATCAGTGACAAAAAAAAAAAAGCAAATGTGAAAGTGGTAAACAATCTTGACAAATTTCCTTCAAACTTCACAGGAAATCATCTGTGAAATTAAGAAATAAACTTCCCATAAGTTGGTACAGTTTTATGAAACTATGAGCCAAACTGGTTACAGCAGGTGTGGAGTTGGTACCAAGGGTTTTAGCCCTTCCAAGATCCAACCTAAGAACCAAATACTGGGGCAGATCTTTATCAAGTGGATCCCAGCTGAGAGATCAGCCCACAGTATTTTCAGTAAAGCACTGAAGGTACCAACTGGCTGAAGTTTCATTCTCATTATAAAGCTGTAATTAGGTAGACTTCAGAACTGTCAATAAGATTACAGACTAACAGCATGCAACTGTATTACTGCCATCGAAATTCTTCATCAGTCTTAAAGTGAGGAACAGGGCCACGAACAGTTGCTGCAGCATCCCATCACCCTTTGGAAAGCAATGGGTGTATCAGTCAAGTAAGGAAGCTGGCTCTCTGAAAACAGCTGCCAAGAAAATGATAATCAATAACTGCAGCCCCAGCAGAGTTATGTCAACTAGAAGGATTTGATGAAGTCTGCAGTCCTTTCCCACATTAAGTTATAATTATAGTGTGGGTAATATTTAGGATCATTTCTATGAACACTCCACGGGCCTGTGCCTCTGGATCTTTACATTTTTCTTTTTTAATAAGTCTTGCAGAAAACAGAAGCTGCAGGAGCAAGCCTGACACTTATGACCAGTCAAGAGCTGGGATGTGGAAGGAGGAGTGGGAAAGGGAATATTCATGAGGACCAGTGTACTGACACCAAACAACTCCTCCAAGCTGGGGTAAGCTGGTGCAAACCTGGGCACTGATCTCCTGATCTCTTCTCTGTGGCGCCCACTGACAGATCCTGGGGGAACAGCTGGAGCTGTGTCAGGGGAGGATTAGGTTGAATATCAGGAAAATGTTCTTCACCCAGAGGGTGTTTGGGCACTGAACAGACTCCCCAGGGAGCTCACAGCACCAAACCTGACAGAGCTCAAGGAGTGTCTGGACAATGCTCTCAGGCACAGGGTGGGATTGTTGTGCAGGACCAGAAATTGGACTTTGAAGAACCTCGTGAATTCCTCCCAACTCAGGATATTCTGTGGTTTTATGTCCTTCCTAATCCAGAAAAGCTCTCTAGCAGGGTGTGAACCTGTGTCCTGCCGAGCTGAGTCCCTGGGGAAGGCAGGGAGACCTGCTCCTTCACCTGACGCTGGAGGCTGCCCTCGTCCAGCAGCTCCCGGAGGGAAGCTGCACACTCTGTCACACCCTCGTGTCACACACACGGCTGGCACAGGCTGCAGGCTGCTCCTCCAAGGCCACCGGCACGCCCAGGGGGGGACAATTCTCCTCACACTCATGAATTATGCATGGCTCCATCCCAGCCTGCTTCAAATGCATCACCTTCCAGTGCGGAGATGACTTGGGCGTGGAAGTCGCTGCAATTCCCCAAAGCCACCCATGTTAATATTCTGAATGAAGCAGACGCCCAGCAGGAACAAATTACTGTCCTGCTCATCCAAAGCTGGATCATGATCTACCTTTGCTCTAATCCTGCTGTACCTGCAGGATGGGAAGGTAAAACCCAATATTTCTAAATGCATGCAGCAGCAGCAGTTGATTCACTGCAAGGGAAACAACAGCACCTCGAATGAGTGGGGCAAAGTCAAAGCTTCACCAAAGGGTCTTTGCAGCTTCTCATGATCCCCACCCAATTTTACACCAGTTCTAAGTACTGTAGGATCAATTCAATGATACAGCTAGTTGCAGGCTTGGTTGTTGATTAATCAAAACTTTTGTTGAATCTCCATAATTTCCATAAAAATATGTACTGAGGTTTCTCTCTGCATCTGTTACACTCACAGACACATTCCAGACTTTTCAGGGAGGAACCATAATTCCATTGACAATCAAGCTGGCAAAATTATACAACTCCAGATTTTGCACGCAACTGATATTCCAGGTTGAGACAGAGACAACATGAATAATAGATACTAAAGGAATCAATGAATCGTCTTTAGTCTTCATTCTCCTGAATTTTAAATTTCCTCTATTTTATCTGGGACTGATCAAAGAATTTTGATGACAGAAATAATAGTCTATGGCTATTTCATGTTTTCTGCAGGATCATTTTGGAATCATAAAGCACCACCCAAGGAAAAGAAAAAATATGCAAATGCTGGGGAAGTGAGGCAAGTGATTTATTTTAACTGCGTTGATTTTTTCAGACCTGGGATTTTTTTTCAAACCAGCATGGGACATATTGTGCCACTCAATTTTCATCAAATCTACCCCACTTTCAAAAAGGAAAGCACTGAAGGGCAGAAACCTCACTATTATTATTAATTATTAATTAAACAATAGCAGCATGCCCTTCATTATTCCCCTTTTTTTAATTTATGAATTATTTTTTTCTGATGAGAAGGAAAATACTCAGTTTGGCTCTAAAAACAGGTGGTTCAGCAATCTGACTCAGCAAGTCAACGTTTTTATAAGAATCAGCAAAATACCGAGCATTTCTGAAGAAAAACCCAAACCCAAACCCCACCCTACGAGGAAGTTCATCTGCAAAGCTCAGATGAAAAGACCCCGAAGTTTGGTTGTGGCTCTTATGAGCTCAATGATTCCCACAAACGCATGGAAAAGCCCAGCCCTTCATTTCGGTGTGGAAAGCTGGAGCTTGGCATTTAACAGGTGCATGTTTACTTTCCAGCTACTCCTCTTCCTTAAAAAAAAACCCCTCTCAGTTCCTAAATACAATTAGATGCTGAATTAAGATTGCAAAAATATCAAGCTCCCTAGAGACAAGCGTCTGAAAGGTCTCTCCAACCCCACCCCTCCCCAAAAAAACACTTTAGGGAGGTTTTCCAGCTTCTGTTGCATCGAGCAGCGTTTATGAAACTATGTCTGCAAACATCCTGGACCCTTTACTGAGATGATGCCATGGAGTGATCTCCCTCCCAGGGAGCCTGCTGTGAGCATCAGCACCACGAACTGACTATTCAGCGTCAACATGCACCTTAAAATTAAAAAAAAAATACATCCAAACAAAGCCTGTCCGAAGCAGCCCCAGCCTGCCCGGGCAGGATCAGCCGCTGGCTTTTCTCCCTCTAATCTGCCCACCGAGCAGCGTCACAGAGACTGTCTTTTATCAAAACAAAGGCTGGATGCTGGCTGGGAAGTGTGAAGCCGACTAAAAATGGCTGAAAAGCCTGTCCAAGGCACCCGGGAAGGTGGCCAGCCCCACCCAGCGCAGACACCGACCCGCTCAAAATACGCTGAAAATCAACCCAAAAAAAAAGAGGGAGATGCCATTGTTCCCTTCGCCTACGCGGCAGCCAGACAACATCACCGCGATATTTTATACCCCCCGGAACGAGTGCTCGGGAGCATCACGAAAAGATTATTGTGGGTTAAAAAACCCAACAAAACAACAAAAAAACCCCCACAATCTCAGAGCAAAGTAGGAAGCGGGGGGCCATCCCCGGCTGTGTCGCCCTCCTTGCCGAAGCTGCGTTTTCTTTGTGTGCCACAAGGCTAAGCCGGGCTCTGGGTGTGTCCGTGGGCAGGAGGCACCCGGGAGCCCAAAGCCACCACCTGCAAACCCTCGCCAGCCCCGGCGGGCACCGAGGCACCGTCACCCGGCTTCCCTAAAGCCCCGAAAGGTAGGAAACCATGCCGGCGATATCCCGACGGAGAGAGTCGAGGATGAGGAATGACGCCGCTAAGGGCAAGGGCGGATGCTTTGGGAATGAGCTGTGAGGTGGGAAAGGGAGGACCTGTATCCTGGATGCTTCCAGGGTGAGACGCCTGGGGACGGGAGAAACGCATTCCAAGAAACAGGGGGTTTTCATCTTTCTTCCTTAAATTACCCCCAAAGAAAAGCTTTGGCGGGGAGGGAGAGGAAACAGCATGCAAAGGCCCACACAGGTGAACAATGCACAAAAAAAAAAATGGATGGATCCTGCCTTTGCCTCCTCCTCCTCCTCTGCCATGCAGTTCCTAGCATGCAACACCAGAATAGACAGAATACCCTGACATTTCCAGTTGCTCCAAAGACAGTCCATCTTGGTGGAATCGGCACTGGCTTGCATCTCGGGAGAGCTGGAGGGGTTTTGCCCGGTCCTTGTGGTCGGAGGCACTGCGTTAGCAGTCAGGCATTCCCGAGCATGGGTGGGTTGGTGGGTACCGCCGCCGTCTCCCCGCTCGGCTCCGGACTGATGCTGTAAGCAGCACAGGCGGAGGGGGAGGGCATATTGTACGCGCTGCGGTCTCCACTGCAGCAAATCAGCAGTGTGATGTGGTTGCCCTAGGGAGCAGGCTCCTTTGAAAAGGGGATGCGGGTCCCTTTTCAAATCAAAAGCTTGCGCTCCAGTCGGCTTAGCCTCCTAAAAGCCATGGAAATGGTTAAGGCAACCTGATGGCAAAGAAATAAAAACAAATTGGGTGCGGGTAAAAGGCGGGGGGGGGATGAGCAGCTATGTGTCAGTACGGTTGTGACTGTTCGCGTTCCAGAAATTTCTTGACAGTGATGGAATCTGGTGTTTTCTTCCCTTTTTTTTTTCCCCCCCTTTACTTTCTTTTTTTATTTCNTTTTTTTTTTTTTTTTTCGTGTGCAGGCCAAATTTCACCCAACCCCTCCAGGTTTTCATGGCTCCCTCTCCTCTGCCTAGCTGGGTGGAGTCGGGAGCAGGCAGGAAAATAAACAAGGTCAGGATTCAAGCCCTGCAGAGACACCCCTATTTTAATTTTTTTTTTTTGAAAACCCTGCGGGCACAGGGTGACCCGTGTGGCCCCCTCAGGCCAAGCCCTGCCACACCAGGATACTGAGGACTCCCACCTGCACCAGGTTTGGGTGTGCAGGGAACAAGTGCTGCCTCCTCTTGTTGCCCAAAATGCTGCAGAAATCAGGATTTGAGGTGTAAGAGTATGGGAATACAGGACAATTTGTGAAAGGCCCACTGATAGCTGAATTTTAACATGGGCCCCACTGCTCCTCCCCTAGCAGGACACAGCCTCTGCCTCAGTTTCCCCGCCAATAAACTATTATGAATAGCCTTGCAGAGACATCATAACCATGCAATGGTTGTACTTGGTAAACACTGGGAAAGAAAAACCTCTGCCACTCAACCTGTTTGTATTTTCAGATTTTGGGGTGCCTAGTAATATTAGGAAACTCCCCAAAAAGTCACCCCATTTCACTGAAGAGTAACCAATATATTAGAGTATGTCCAGTCATTTTGGGCAGAATGACCCCAGCTGGGCACCTCAGCTCTAAGGCTGGATTTAAACCTTTAGATCATGACAGTTCATGAAATAATTTCACTTTAGCTGCGTTTTACTGAATTTTGCTTTTGTTATGTGGGAACAGACACCAACACAGACACAGTGGGTCACATACCCATCAGCGTGGGGAATGGAGTTTGAACCCCTCTGCTCTTCTGGCTCCAAAAATAAAAGGTCCTTAATACCTTTGTTAACAGATATCTCCTCCACCTGGCAGTAGTAGGTCACTTATCCTTCTCTCAGGTAACTCATCTTATAGAAAAAAGCCCAAATTTAAGGAGATTCACCACAGTATTATCTTACCCTTTACCTAGGAAACTCTGCTGGGATCACAGAGGCCAACAGCTATTGTTCATGTTTATAAACCATCCTTGAGATCCCCCAAAACACTTGCTTAGGCTTGAACCCAGCATCTTCATTCCCCTAACAGGGAGATCCTTAACCAACTGGGGCAGAACTGGCTTCAGCTGTCATTGCATGCTCTAAGATTAAACCATCTGTAATTTTACAAATCTGGATTTTGTGTTCTTCCTGGCTTTGTTAAGGAAAAAATAAAAAAGGAAGAAAGTGGTTGGCAAGGGATGATTTCTAAGCATGGACTGATTGGTTTAGACCCTTTGCAAGAGCAGAAAATATCCCTATTGATCCATTTTGCCCTGCAAACTCTTCACAGCTCTGCAATGGGGTTCCCAGCACCAAACCATAATATGAAGTATTTACAAGCAATGTGTATAAAACAGAGACATAATTCACATAAAACTTCTACATCCCTGTCCCTGGAATAGCCACAGACAGCCCAAACATGGTGCACAGGTCAAATTCTTGGCTACTGGGTGCATACCACCAGCAACACAGCAGTGAGAAGGGAAAAGATCTCTGTTTGGTCTCACTGTAACCCAAATTTCTCAGGCAAGTATGAAGGACAAATTCCCTCTGGACAGAACAGTGGTCCATTTACATTTAACATCTCACTAATGATTTCTCCTTGCCTTCATTGTTGGTAGAAATTTTTCTTGCCTCAGATTTGATGTCTCCATTCCCTCTTTCAGGCTACCAAAATGAGCCAGACCATCAGGCTTCCTGTTTAAATTCTTACTCCCCTTTGGAAAAGTGTCTCTTCAGACGTGGCCCATGTGATTGGACTCTCCCACACTACTTCCAGAAACTATTTTAATCCACAGGCACCAGAACCCATCGCTTTACCGGCAGTAACAAGAACATTTGTGTCAGAAAGAGAACTGATCTGGAACAGGGAGATGAAGACATTTAGAAAATGCACATGGGCTAAGAAGAGCTTCCACTGTGCACTCACCCGTCCCAGGACCTGAGGCAGGTGGGGGACAGGAGCCACCTCTATGTGTGACTACAGAAATTTAACAAAATCCCAATCAGAGCTGGGTGGATCCAGCACTGAAATGGCCATTGATAAAAAATACATTTCCACAATGAGATTTTAAACTATGCATTCAGTAAGTAGTGGGCCAGAATTAGGACTAAGCACTTGGCCATCAATCCTGAGGTTAAGAACTGCACCTTTGACACAGAACTAAACCAAGAGCAGGATGGAAGGCACAAATAAACATTGCACTGCCTGGATCTTAGAAGGGTGAGATGTGCACAGAGATCTTGGCATCAGCTGCAGGAAAGTTCAGTGTTGGAGGAGAGCTTTCCTGTGATCATGAATAAGAGCAGGATGAAAAGTAGAAAGTGGAATTTGCTCCCCTTCAGAGCCCTGTCCATGTGGGTGTTACTGATTACAGATTATTACAGATCTTAAGATGTGTTGGTGAGATCACATGAAGCTCAGTGTTGATGGCACAGCCACGAGCCCAGAGAGCTCATCAACCCTTGCCTGTTACGTAGCTCTGCTGGAGGCAATGACCTGTGTGTGCAGGATGTGTGGGGTGAGGACCCAGTGAAATAAAGTTACCCATGGGATCATTTCAGGAAACCACTGGCCAAGTGAACACGTTGCTGTCCACCTCATTTCTTTCCATGCCTCCAACTCCATCTGAGACCACAGAATCACAGACTGATTTGGGCTGGAAGGGACCTTAAAGGTCATCCAGTTCCAAACCCTTTGCCCATGGGCAGGGATGCCGTCCACTAGACAAAGATTCTTAAAACCCCATCCAATCTGGCCTTGAACAATTCCAGGGATGGGGCACCCACCTCTGGATGGCCAAAGGAGACTGTAACTCTGCAGAGGACAGGGACACCCTGCCATGGTGTGTGGCCACCAGGGTTGTGCCCCTTGCAGGGACACAGGAAATCCTGCAGCAGGACTGGTGCTCCAGCCCCGCTTTGTCTCCCTCAGAGGTCCTTCCACAGTGACCCAACCCACCTATGCACCACTGATGAGCTTTGATGAGCTCTGAGTTAGCAACATTTCAAGGATTTTTAGGTAAATATACTTGAATGGACCATAACAGACCACAAGAGCTCAGAAGCACCCACTGTTCTACCAGAGGAACTAAACTTCGGGGCTGTCCCTTAACAACCCCGCTGGAGGGCAGGGGTGGAAGCCAGCTGATTTCAAAGATTATTTAAAGATCAAAAATCCAAAGACAGAGCTGAAACCAGTGTTTGGAGTGCAGTGACTTTGAAGGCACTTTGGACCGACTCCATTTTCCTGCATCACTCCACGTCAAGGCCTGGTGGGACACATTGAGGGCAGCGCCAGATCTGCAACGTGGTGCTGAAGGATCCTGACACTTAGCACTTCAGGAGAACAACAGCATTAAGGGAGATCATTTGGGTTGTTTTTTTCTAAGCTAATTTGTTCTTAGCATTAGCAACAAAAATAGAGAGGATGCTATTTTAAAAGTTGCATTAATATGTCTCGAAGCTCTAAAGAGCAATGGGGAATTTTTGCCTGAGCACTCCAAGCAAGGGCAGCCAGCAATTACATTTTCGTGAGGAAGCTGTCAATAGCAGAAGGATGGGCCAAAGCCTGGCTCTGCTCGCATCCTTTTCACTGTCTTGGGCTCATTCTTGCACATTTTCTGGTCTGCAGAGCTGCTCAGAGGCAGCTCGAATGGCAAGGCCGTGATCTGGGAGATGCTGATGGCTCTTTCAGGTCCATCACTTCTCACAGTGCAGGAAGCACACAGACAGCTCTGTCCTTGCTGTCTTTTGCCCCAGGTCTTTGCTGTTTTCTCTTAGAAGATGTAATGCAGTGATGAATTATCTTTTTTTTTCTCAGGTCTTCAGACCACAAAAGCAATCAATAAGCTGGTAAAAAAAGACAATATGGTCTTAAACTGGCAGAATTAGAGTTTGAAGCTGAACAATCACAACAAAAGAAGCCCCATGTCTGGGCACGTCACATAATGTTCCAGCCTCTCTGCAATTTCTTTTTAAGTCTTGAAATGCCTGGATTTATGGGGTTTTTTTTTTTCAATCATCAGTCAAAATATTTGGGTTGTTCACAAGGACAAGAAGTGTGATTTTGAGATGTGCTAAGCTTCTGCTCTGCTGCCTCTGTTCCTGCTCAGCAAAACTGTTCTTCATACCCATCTTTGCTCAAAGGCTGAGACTACAGATGTATATATCTCTATATGGGCATATATGGATATATCTAATCATGGAAGTGTAAATTCAAAGGGACTTTAAAGATCATCCAGTTCCCAATCCCTCCCATGGGCAGGGACACCTCCCACTAGACCAGCTTGGTCAGAGCTCCATCCAACCTGGCCTTGAACACTTCCAGGGATGGGGCAGCCACAGCTTCTCTGGGCACCCTGTGCCAGGGCCTCACCAGCCTCACAGGGAAGATTTTCTTCCCAACATCTAATCCAAAACTGCCTGCTGTCAGATGAAGCCAGTCCCCTTTCTCCTGTCACCCAATGCTCTTGTCCAAAATCCCTCTCTAGCTCTCTTGTCAGCCCCTTTAGGCATTGGAAGGTGCTCTGAGGTCTGCCCTTCTCCAGGCTCAAGAGTCCCAACTGTATAAGAGGACTGTACAATAACTATATATAACTGTATAATAACCATACATAACTGTATAATAACCATACATAACTGTATAATAAGACCTTATTATCATAAGATTTTCAGCAAACAGCCAAATGAGTGGGTGAAAAGGTGACACAAATTTTGTGCTTCCTTCCTTCCCTGGGAACGAGGTGGCCTTTCCTTGAATCCTAGTGAATGAGCCCTATGGGGGGAGCCCCTTACACTCAATGGTGTTGTTAAGAAACAATTTTGGGGTTTGAGGCTCTGATGTGCCTCAGTGGACACGGCTCAGACCTCCTTCAGCAGCCATCCCAGAGATGGTTGGAACTCCTCTGGTGCCATTTGAGCTCCCTGATTACTGCAGGCAGCAGCACAACTCACACATAACAATCAGTTTAGATTTACTCCTGGTTCTTCAGAGGTGGATAATTTCTCTTGGTTCTTTAATGTTATTTTTGAACTGTGAGGTTCATAGAAATAAAGGCTCTATTCCTGCCATTGACCTAGAAAAGTCTTTTGATTCTTTCCAGTGGGACTACTTTTTTCAGTTGCTGGGAACCTTAAAATCATGAGTGTCTCTCCTCTGGGGGAGGTAGTTGCTACATCTTCATTCCTACTTTAAGGTTTGATCAGTAAAGCTGAAGAGACCCTAAAACTCTCTCTGACCTCCTGCACTCCCCCATTACAAAGGGAAGTGCTTGCAGCTTATTCCCATTTCCAAGCCTTCTGTTTTTAAGCCTGTGCTGTGAAATTCTTCTCTCCTCCAGCATTGCTGGTGCTGCAGCTGGCATTATTAATTCCATTTCATTAACTGATCTTCTTAATGTACTGGAAGACAAAAGAGAAGACAGTGCTGAGACCACAGCATGGCTGAGCCTCAGGAGATCTCTGTTCAGTCCCCACGTCTGCCACAGGCTTCCTACGTGACCTTGGGACTCATCTCTCTGAGGTCTCTGGGTCTGCTTGGTCTAGTTAAATTTGGGGCATCATCTGCTTTTTGAGCTTTGCTCCTGCAGCACCCAGCACAACATCTGTGGCTCCACCAAAGGAGACTCGCTCATTTCTGCAACATAACTCGCAAGGCTGGGGCTACTGGCTGCCATTCTTGGACCAGGGGAGATGGAGCAAGGCTGTAAAGATGAATTTGGGTTGCACTGCTCCTGCAAATGGTGAAATCCTGCCTGGTGGTGTGTAAGGGGCACAGGGGACTCTCCTCTTTGGCCAAGCATGCCCCGAAGAGATGATGATGATGCATTTTTAGCAAATTGTTGAAGCGAGGTCTAGTATTCAGTGCTTAAGCTGGGGAAATGAGGCTGTGCCACATGGCAGTGCCACAAGCCACCAGGGGAAAGTCCTGTCCTGCCCTTTGCTCCTCTGCACATCCAAGTCCTGAGCTCAGGCAGCTCTGGTGCAACCCCAGGAAAGATGTTCCCACAAAAATGCCAAAGGTTTGCTTCCAGCTTGCAGGGCCATCCTTTGCTCTGGCTCTGCTGGGAACAGACCCAAATTCTGAAGCCCCAGGTGCTGATTCAGAGGTTGGGATGCTCTGCCCAAGTGCAAAATGCAGCTACAAATTTTGCAAATGTGACTGCAAATTAAACCAACAGCCTGCAGGCAGAGGCTCACAAGGCTGAGGCTACATTTGCAGCACTGCCACAAAGCCCTTAATTGAGTTTGGGATATTCTTAAGCAGCCAGGGGTGCTTGAAAATGAGCTGGGGTTTGCAGCATTTCTGCTGGCTCCACTGCTCCCATACCTGACACTCCTGCTGCCTGCCCAGTTCAGGCCAGGGGTGAAGGTGCAGAATAATTTAATGTAGATCAAACCCCTTTCCCCAGCTTCAGATGCTCCCAAAAAATAATATTCTCTGGGGAAAGGTGCTCTCCAGAAAGTCCTGAGCTGCTCACCGTGCTGGAGAGCTGCTACGAGCATCTCACCACGGGCATCTTTACATCCCCCACCCTGCCCCGCAGGGAGGATAAAAGGCATTAGTGCTGGAGGTGTGTGGATACTGCAGCCATGCACCGGCTCGGCCGGCACACAATTGTCATGGCAACCCCAGCTTTCCCTGGAAAACAGAAGCAAATCACTGACACGCTGCTGGATTCAACAGCCTGCTCCATGCCTCTGAGACACCTGGGTACCAAGATGCTCTCTGCAAGGAGACAGCTCCAATTGTACCCAGCCTGGGAAGCTGGCTGTTCATATGGGAAAATCCTGGCTGAGGTTGCAGAGAAATGAAGGACAGGTCGGACAGGGGAAGGTGAAGAAGCAGCTGCTCCTGTCCTGAGCAAACACAGCCTAAAATGCTTGCAAAAGAGATGGAGGAGGCAGTGTGGCTGCTTATTGCAGTAATGCCAACAGTGCTGCATGGCACAGAGTGGGGGAAAACAACCCAAAAGGAGCAGTGAAGGACATAAAATAATGATGTGTGAGGCAGAAATGCCAGTGCAAGGCTGTGAGAAGGGGAAAGACAAGGACAAGGTTCTGTTGAGAGTCTGTGTGGGCACTGGCTGGAGAAATGCTTTGGACGGCGAAGCAGCACTGAGTTTTCAATGTTATTATGGGCCTCTAGGGCAATTAGAAGAATTAGATCAGGAAATGATGTGCCAGAAGTGTTGGCTGAAAAGTGGTCAGAGTTGTGTTTGCTGGGGAAACAAACAGGGAAAATAGTTTTGTGTGGTGTTTTAGGACATCGGTTGGAAGTGAAGCAACACAGAAAAGCAGAAATGGTTTGAGCAGTGGGGTTCTGGCCCTGCCCCAGCACACCCCCTCACATGGGGGAGAGGGAAGAGGACAGATCATATGTATATATCTTATGGAAGATACCATAAACAAGGTCAAGCATCCAATCAGCAGAATATGCCATGAAAATCCACACCCTGGAGCTAGCTCATTAGGAACTTAAGATCAGTCATCCCTAAAACCAGTTATCTTATGCTAACAGATGCAAAATGAGGAAAACGAGGAGAAAAAAATGCAGAACCCGGTTGAACCCACTGAGTTTGTGGAAATGAGTTTCTCTCTGAAGAACAGATCCTATCTCTGAGCACTTGACTATCATATAACCTCGCTCCCTCTCTGCACACAATGTCAAAGTCCTGATTTGGATGCTGACATCAAGTATCTGAGAAAAGACAATTTAATTTCCCATTCTCAAGGCTAAAGGATTAAAGATAGATCAGCAAAACTATTTCACATTTAGAAAACCAAAAGAGAGAGCCTGAGGAATTCCGATTTCTCTGAAGATATTGTTAAACACCACAAACCACATTTTCCTGATTGCTTCTGCAGAAGGACTGAGAGCTTTCTATCCTGGGATGAGTGAGAGCAAAACAGAAGGTATAGGGTGGATTTGAATATATACATGAAAAACAGAATTATTTTTTCCATATTTATCAATTAATAAGTAACTTGAAAGTCCACTGGACAAAACCAAATGAGGGAAGGTGTTTTCCTTATTGACAACACATTTAACCACAGCATGTGGATACGGTAGAAGCATCAGGAATTTCAGGATAACTGCAGATTTGTAGAGATCCAGAAATAACTGTATCCCAGAGCACTGCACAAGAGCAATGTGAGGTGGAAGGAAGCACACTGCATATTCTGCATGACTAGTGAATTCCCTTGCCACAGGTTTGGCTTTTGCAGAAATGGGGGACTTCCAAAGAGAACAGTAAAATAAGTCTGGGCAAGATTCACAGAAGGCCTGCTGGGATTTCAGAACTGCTTTCCTTAAGTGTTTCCCTCCTTGCAAACATTTAAGTACATGGGGCTTTGATGAAACTCCCTGACTGAGACAGGTACCACCAAATATCTCATTGGATTATATCAGCTGGTTCATTTTTAATAAATCCACCCAGGGATCCAAAGCACAATATCCCTTGTGTCCCATGTGAGGTTCTTGGATTTCAAATGCCAGGTAATTAATGTCTTGCTGATGAATCAGAGATAAACCATAACGGCATGACATTAATTTCAAATTATTATAAATTCAAGAAAACCACAATCTTATTTTGGTTTGCAAACAAAAAAAAAAACAAAACAACTCAACCTCCAAACTCAATTGTCGTAGTTTGTTTTGGATGAGCCTCCTCTTTCACAGTAGATGTGAATTCTGAATGTGAATTTGCTGGATTCTGGGCAGGACTCTGAGTCCAGCTGGTCCTCAGCACCTGTGGAGCTGGGCTTTGGAAACCTCAGCCTCTGAGCACCCCCAGCTTAAAGCTGAGACACACCAGCCCTCAAAATGAGGATGAATAATACTGGGGGCTAGAAGAGAAGACCTTTGTTTTGGAAGTAGCAGCAGCAGCTCTTACCTTTTCCAAAACACTTTCTTTTTAACTGTGCTTTCTTCCCCCCTTCATTCTTTTCCCAGACTGCCTGACATTTAAAGTGATCAAAGATCCCTGTGAACCACAGCTTCTAAATTTCAGATAAATATAGCCACGCTGCTCTGCATTTGTTTGTTTTTCTCAGGTTGCAAACCTGCAGTAGAGACCTACTTATCCTGGAGCAGGGGGAGCTGCTGGTTTGTTCAGCAGCCGGGAGGGAGCGGAGCCCTCTGTGCAAGATGTGGCTGTGCACTGCTCCCAACAGAGGGTCCACTCCTGCTCTGGCAACTCAGAACTAACCCAGCAGCAGCCCCCTTGTTGTCTGGAGGAGCCAGAGCTGCCCTGGAGTGGGCAGAAGGCACGTGGAGACATGATGCATGGAGGGGAGGATGGAGATGGCCGTGGCTGAGCGTGGTGACATGTCCAGCCCACGCTGACACACAGGGGGACAACCCTGAGCCCTCTGAGGCATTGGGAAGCTCTCTGGGCTCTGGGGTATGGATGGAATCACATGCAAGGGCAGGAAAATCCTGCCTCTGCCCATACACACACAACCACTCAGCCAGGTACAATTTATTTTGTTCTCCCCATTAGCTGAGAAGTAAATGCAACAATTACATTGTACATCCGAAGTGTCAGAACCCTTTGGCACATTTCCCTGAAGCTAAATAATTAATGAAGGGCTCTGATTAGCGTGACTCTTGTGGCATCATCAGACAGCCATGGAGTGACTGTGTCATGGAGTGACATTTACTTCTTGATGCCTGAGACAGGGCTTGGTGATGAGGCTTCCATCCTTTCCTGCAGCTGAAAGGGCGCGGCCTGGGGCTTGTTGTGTAAAAAAGGTTTCTGCCCTGCTTTGTGCTGAGGCTGCCACAGACACGAGCAGCCTTCAAAATATGAAAGCTTTGCAAGTGATGGAAGATAAAATGCATTTCTGTTCCACGCAGGAAAGGCATCCTGCAAATGTAGCACCCGGCAAATCGTTTCCTTCAGTGCCTCATTAGAGTCACCACATCTAAAAGGGTTATTTTTCATCTCTTACTGACAAACAGGACTTGGCTAGAAGATACCAGGTGTGCCAGGGGTGAGGCTCAGATGCTGCAAACTCAGCCACCACAGCAGGATCTGACCCCCAAAGCAGGATCTGGCTTCCATAGCAGTGGGGCTCGGGCTTGGCACTGGGTGGCAGAGCAAGCTGATGTCCCTGCAGGGTGACAGATCTTCTAATAAGAGACTGCTGCATGGGAGCTATAGGAAGAGCTGGTGGCTGTCACTTTAGGTCCATTTTCTCCTACAATTCCTTTCTGAATCAATTCCCCACACAAAACACACCAGAAAGGTGTACTGAGCTATGACACGCAGCTCTGCTGCCCTTTCCCCAGTCCTGCCTCATTTTACCATCAAACTGCAAATAATCTGTCTGTTACCCTGAGGAACAGAGGTTTTTACTAGGGAGGAGAGGGGCTGCCCAGAGAACACATGGAGCTATTACATGTGGAAATTGGACATCTTTGGGGCCCTAAAGTGCAGAATAAGGTACAATCTTCATCTCTCCAGGGAGGAGATGAAAGTAAAGCAAAGAGTTTACATAAAAGCAGAACTCTTCTGATCCCAAATGCCACAGACAGAGTGACACCAGCCCCAAAATGTCCCTGCTCTGTCTCTCATGTATTTCACCTCTGAGCAGCACATTCACATGCTCAGGGATTATATTTTCAAACTTGTGCATCAAGACCAGACACCTCAAAAAAGTCACTTCTCCCTAGAGAGATTTCCTCCTCACACAGAGTTTTGTAAAAACAGGAGGTAAAGGACTCCTTGCAAGGAAAAGCAAAGAGTTTGGAAATCATGTACTTTTTAAGTCTCTGCCTGGTTCTGCCTCATCCTGCATGTGTTTCCATGGAAGCAGAGGAGGGAACGGGCAGCCTGTGGCTGCAAATCACAGCCATCTCACTGCCTGCTCACGAGCCTGAAAAGACAAATGGATCATTAAAAATAAAAAACACCTGAAATTTTAAGCATCCCTTCTGATAGTAGATAGCTGGTATTTAGTGCTGCGGCATTCTCTTCAGGGACAGGGTTTCAAGTGCATCACAGCTGAATGAAACCAAACTTGGGCTCGTTCTCAGAGGAAACAGAGGATATGCCAAATAAAATGATTTTTGCTCTTTTGTTGGTCACGCTGGGGTAGTGATTGTGCGAGCACAGAGAATGGCAGCACAGCACACAAAGGCAGTTATATAAATGGAATAACAAGCATGTTTTCGGCACAGTTTGGAGGAGTGAGAGAGACTAAACCAAGGAAGGTTTAGGAAATACAGGCTGTTTAGGAAAAGTTTATCTGTGGATCAAACCTGACTCTGATCTCAGGAGTGAGTCAAGTCAACCTGTCAGTCAGTCACTTGTCTTATCAACATGTCCTTTGAGCATAAACTTGTTTCTGACTATAACCATGAAGTTTTCCTGGCCTTAAACGAGCATCTTGAGGCATCACTGCACCCAGAGAAAACGCACAGCTCCTAACACTTCGCAAGCCAGTTGCAAATACATCCTGCTGCTGGGCCAGGCACATTTCACTGGGAGTAATGACCATTTATCCTCAGGTAAAGAGCTGCCTCTTGGCCAAAATGTGGCACTGGGTGACTTGATTGTAGCTGCTCTAGAGTGACTAAGCTGGATCTACCTGGTGGCCTCGTGCCAGCTCCCAGCAAGGCACCAGGGCTGATCTCTGTGCAGCCATTACAGGATCAAATGCAAAATGTCCTTCTTGCACTTACCCCCTACTCCCTCAGAAAAACATATATCTCTTTTACAGCAGCTGCCTTATCCCAAAAGGCTGCAGAATCTCTCACCAGTAGATCTGGGTTTCTTTTCTTTCTTGATTACCAGGCAAGAGAAATTAGGAACACTTTAAAAAACCTGCCAATTAGGAAACAGAATTACAGACTCCAGTGAGTTAAAAATCCTGAGTTTTTTGGTGTTTGGGAGATTTTTCTCCCCACAGCTCTGTGTGCAATGGATTTGGAGCTGTTCTCTGTAGCTGCCTGAATGCTGAATTTCTGAATACGGTGATCAATACTGCATTGAATAACGATAGCTATGATCTAATGACAGCTCTGTGTGTGTCTAGGACTTAAGTTTAGTAGATTGTTTTCAGGCAGAGAACAGCAAAAATTAAAAGAATGGATCAAATCCATTTGAGTTTCTTAGACACTACATGCAAACAGGGAAATATGAAAGATAAAAATAAATCTACTGGGGAAAATGAAGAGATTGAGCTTGTACCAGGACTGACCCTATTTCCAGAGCCTGTAAAGGTCCCAGACAACTCAATACCAGCACGTCCCAGTGAGCATATGGGAGTACCACAGAAGGTATCCTTCTTCCTTTAGAAGCCTGTGAACACATGGCTTTAAGGGAGGGTGCACTGGATTGGTTTTCATCTCTGGCTAGTGCTCAATATTCTTCATCTCACCAGTGGAAATTACCTGGTGGTACTGGATGGTGCCGTGAACTGTGATAATCTGGGATTTTCCCTTTTTTTTTTCCAAAAAATATGGATGTCAAATCATAATAATGGTTTGTGCATTGTTATGATTTGATCAAACTATAATAGTGATTTATAGGTTGTTTCTACCTATGCTATTGATGATTGAGCCACTCAGTGTCTACTGGGCCCAAAAGCCTGAAGATGAACGGCTCCTGTATCCTATTCCCAACTCCAAGACCACCAGGACATGCATGGGAGTGTTCAAGTCCAAGCTGGATGAGACTTTGAGCAACCTGGTCTAGTGGAAGGTGTCCCTGGCCATGGCAGGGGGTTGGAACTGGGAGATCTTTAAGATCCCTTCCAAACCTAACTATTCTGTGATTCTGGGATTCTATGAAAAGGATCTGCAAGTCTTAAAAAACATGTAAGGAAAGGAAGAGCACTGCAAATAAAGTCTCGGACCAAGCAGGAAGGAAGAGAAAGGTGAGCAGAAAACTGGTGCAGACGAGCCTGCACTAGGAGAATATCAGAAAAGCATTTGCTTCTAGACAGCCAGAGATATTGATCTGCAGTCACACAGCAGCACAGGCTGGACAGGAAGCATCATCAGAAACTGGCTGAGGGAAAGGGAGAAACATGTCAATAAAATCAAGCCCTGTGTCAAAGGGAGGAGGAGGAAGGAGGAGGCCAGCAGGGCAGCCTGTGCTGGAGCCATGGGTGTTTACCTCACGCTGTGTATCGGTGACCTTGAGGGTGGTGCCATTATCTAATGATGCCAAATTGTAGGAGGCACAGAACAAATTAATTACAAATGGGAGATTAGGCTTACGGTCTGATAAGCAGCTCACGGACTTCAATGGAGAGAAGTTTTAATGAGATTAAGTGACAAAGCCATCACTTAGAAGGAAGCATTAAACAGACTACAGACAAGGAGAAAGAACTGGGGGCGAAGACAGAGAACTATTAAAACCATCTGTGTTATTAAAAGAGGAGTAAACAAGGCCTGTGCCTCTCAGGGAGAAATGGGGATGATAGTAAGGCGTGCTGGCACCGCCGGTGGGAACTGTTCCCGTGAACGTATTGTATGAAACATCTGAGTCACACTCAGGGGGATATTGATGGGAATCCCAGCACAAACTTGGGATTAACACCAGCAGCAAAGCACTCTCTGGCTTGGTATGAATATCTGCAAGCAAGAGCCTGGAGACGAGGTCCAGGGGCCCTGGATGAGTGGGATATGGCAAAGGGTTGGAGACGGCTTGATGGAAAAGAGTTTTGCTTTGGCCCAAAAGCAAAAAGAGGAGGATACTGGATGGTAGCAATCAAGGAAAGGCTCTGGCCAGCAGTTAATATGTCAGGCTCTTAAATAATAATAGCTACTGCTAATGATGCATAATTAAAGCAGAGCACTTGGTCCTCAGGCCCTTGCGTAGTTCCGTTCCTCTGATGCACGGCAGAAGCATCATTTATGGTATGTGGCAGGAGGAATCTTGTGATTACAGGGACTGGCTCTGCTCCATCTCCTACCAAACCCTCTCTGCATCCTTCTCCATGAGCTGTATTTAAGGCTGAGCTCAAATAAAACGGGAATCGGAGCAGCTTCGAATCAGACTGATCAGAGACCTGAGGTGTGGGGATTGGAAATAATGGCCTGTGTTTATGTTACCTGCAGGCAATGGGCCAAAACAGTTCCTGAAAAGGAGGAGAGACACGTCTCAGTTCAGCAGCAGTGGGCAGGCTTCTGTATGGCAGAGCAGATGTTAGGCACGTTTCCTCATCCTTCCTCTCTGTGATGGGGCTGCTGCTGTTGGGGTGCACGGGGCTGACTGGCATTGTCAGGCATGGGGTGACTCACTAACACATGAGTTTGTCAATTCCCACCTTTCAAGTGCATCTAAGTAGGGAAAAGGTGTGGGGACAAAGCAGAGCAGACCCCCAGACCCCTTGTTTTTCTCCCCCCTCCCTCACTTTTCCACCCAAAACCTCACCCAAAGTGTAAAACCATTGTGAGGGGACTGAAAAAAGGAACAGGCACCGAACAAAGCAGGGCTGATCCTCAGATGACACAAAAAGGTGGCAATTCCTGCATTTAATAATCCTCCTCACACTGAAATTCATCCTGCAAGCTCTCCAAGGAAAGGACCTTACTGCCTGCTCTTATCTTGGCTAACAAAAGATCCTGATCTTGACTGGGTCTCCAGGCACTACATCTAAAATAAGATCTAAAAACAATAATCGGCCCAGAGCTTTCTTTTTCCTGAGAAATCAGGGAGCAATTTGTGTGTGTTAAGAAACACATCCAGCACTGTGGCCTTTCAAAGTCATCTGCTATTCCCTTGACTTCCCTTGCAATGCAGATTATCCAAATGCAGATCCCTGGATGCTCTCTGATACAAAATTCCAGTAAATATTTACATCCCCTCTCTTCCTATTTTGGGTCGAAATATGCTAAAAGGATACATAGGGGATGTCTCAGCATTTTACAGTTTCTTCACTTTGGTCAGCAAAACTGAGATCCTGTGGGGGTGACAGCTGAAAGTGTTTTGCAATCTCACCTTTCTGGAAAGATTCAAACCCCTACAGTTAACCCTGATTTTTAAAATCTACAGGTAGAGGGTTAAACATACAGGTATGATCTGGGTCTATGCCTGACTCAAATCCACAAATAGAGTTCTGCAGCTCTGAACTCCTGCCTTGCCCACAGGGCAAAAGCAAAGCTCTCATCTGAATAAATCCTGAAAATCTCATCTGCCAGCATCTCCAAATCAGTGCAACAGGAGCTGAAGCCAAGTGCTCTGAATATTTCCTTGCAGAATACCCAGGAGAGCACAGCTATATGTAACAGAGATATTTACACAATGTTTGAGGCAACATTTCTACTCTTAGCAGACACGGAGGTGCCAGGAAATGATTCTACTCCCCAGGCAGGATTCAAACCACAGCACAGGCAGGCCTGTGAGGCCATGATTATCACAGTGATCTTTTTAACCCCCCTTCATATGGCATCAAGCATGAGCTAAGTGACCACTGCCCATCCAGACACTCCTCTTAGCTGCTGCTGTGGGTTGTAGTGCAGTGAACATGGTCCCTTAAGTTTTAGCTTTCATGTTTTTCAGATTCTGTGCTGCCTAGGGGTGTAGTTCTGATCCTCACATTAAGTGTCAGTCAGCTCTCTTCACAGATTAGGGAGACAAAACAAATCCTTTTCCTGCCAAAGACCAAGGACAACTTTCAACCCAACAGCACAAACAATGGTGGACTGAAGGGAGGAACAAGAAGGATGGGACCTCACAACCTGAAGCTGGAATTGGACAATTAAACCCCGATATGCAAATGGACCAAAACTGATAAAAATGTAAGACCTCATGACCAGTCTGCCATTTTGTCGCCATTTTGGGTCCACCTTGGGTGTAGCCCTGGTCATGCTCCTGTCCTGCCCAAGGTGTATCCTAAAGGCCTTTCAATAAATACCCACTTTATTCTCTAGCTCTGTCCAGTCTCTGTTTCAGCTCAGCCTTCCCAAGACATCAAACACTGCAAAGGCAATGCCCCTGCTCAGACTGCCCCGAGAAGTGCCCGATCCCAACCACGCTGAGGAACAGGCCTCAGTTCCCTTCCTTCCTTTACATGTGGTGGTGTAGTGCAGGACAGCTTGATAGGCCATTATTTCCCTCTTTCTGTGGGATCTGAAGTGGAGGGAAGAGCTGCAGACAGCTGCCCAGGTTGGTCAGGGAAAGGGCCTCTCACCTGGAGAGGGAAAGCACGGCTATAACTTAGCAAGGGCTGCAGGAACAGAAGGAAGCAAGACTCCTTTCAAAGGGCTAAGAGACGGCGTGTTCTCCAGACAGGTGTGTCTGACAAAGGTTAATCTTTCAGTCTGCGTGGCTCCACATGCTCCATGAGTTTCCCCATCAACACCTCTGACCCTGAGCAGCGGCCTGCTGGCCATTGCCAGCTCTTTGCAACGCCTCCCCTCAAAGGGAAGGTCTCACATCCCAAACTGAGCTGATCTGGGCCCAGAAACATCACTAAAGTCTGTATGCACAGCCAAAACATCCAGTCTCTCCTTTACAAAAGGCTTGCACCTGACAGCTGCTGGCACTTCAGGGAGAGATCACTGCCCCAGTTCCCTGTGAGCTCTGTGACACCGGGACATTTGGCTAAGGCATCCTTTAGCATTTTTCCTCCAGCACCCTCATTTATTTCCCTTTGCAATGTCGGTTTGACCAGCCAGCTCAATGAATAATTCAGCAACATTAAACACGTGCCAAAGCTGTTTCAGCTCTTAGCAGGATCAGTTCTTTGGTCGTTTTTTCCATTTAAACTTCATTCCAACATAATCTCCCCTTCATTGCTGCTGAGGGAGCAAGATCTACAAGTAAAAAGCACAGTGCTGTAGTTATATGGAAATATAACAATATATATGGAAATTCCCTCTTTGATAGGAATGGTGTGCTGCTAATCATTCTGCTGGATGTCTTGCTGCTCCTGCTCACTGCTTCTGTTAATGATGGGAAAAATAGCTAATTTTTTTTACAGACATCTATTGGCTATAAGGTTCAATAACCATGCAATAGGGATGATTTCACAAACCAGAATTCAGAAAAAAAAAAAACCTGAGGTAATTTCCCAGCTTTGTTGTGCGTTCCTGGTGTTACTGCAGTGAAAGCAATTCATCACACCCAACAAATCAATTACTCACACAATAAATTAGCCAATACCAGTCCTTTTTCAGCAGCTTTTCAAGACAAAAGGGGTGTGCACGTGTAGCGGAGTCAGCGTGTGACATCCAGCTGCAATAATTGTGCACATGAAGGGTAAGGTGAGTGCTCATTTCAGAAGGCACAATTGCTACTATGGCTTTGATTAAATCCCACTCGTTTTATCACTCCCTAGTTGGAGCAATAAGCCTTTCACTTTCAGACAGGGTGAAAGAAAGGGTGAAACATGGCTCTGTTTTTGCAGCAGCAAAGCTCCAGTGTAAGAATCCCAGAAAAACAGGGAAGACAGCCTGTTCTCCCTCTTTGGGATGTAACTTTCAATTCTTTGGAACAACTCTAACACTTAACCTAAACAAGTAAGCGCAGCTGTTTGTGTTTCAGTGTTTCAGTGCTACCTTAGCTGATAAAGTGACCTTCAGAAATCCTGGCTATTAATCTCTGCTGGCTTTTCTTCAGGCTCCCCTACCTGGTTCGTTGCTCAGATACAGACCTTGCTTTGTTCATGCTCTCAGCATTTCATGAGGATGTTTGCAAGGACCCCCTCACAAACTCCTCTGTAAAGAAGTGTCTCTATTCCTAAAAGAGAGCAGAAAAACCTGTCTGTGCAATGCCTGCCTCTGCCAACAGCACACACTGAGTGAGCAGAGATCCTGGGCTGCTTTTATGGGAAAACGGTGTCTATGGGATTGTTAGAGGATTTTAATCTTGTACCAGCCAGGCCATGGTGGTACCAAACCTTGGAAATCTGAATTAATTTTATCCCACAAATTTTGCAGTCTCATTGCACCTTCTATTCAAAAGATAAGCTATTTAAAAAATTACACTTTGCTCATTTGTATGAAATGTGTTGCTCTCATCCCAGGTGGATAATGCAGCAACATCAAAAGCTGCTTCCCTGGCAAATTATTCTTTAGGATCCAGTTTGAAAGAAGACAGTCTTTGCTGAGATTCCTACATTACCTGGTAGTTTAATGACAAATCCTCAAGGAAAGCTCAATTTACTGCCTTGGAAGCGATATATATCTCCCTTTCTAAGACATGGCTTTTTTGCAAAGGTAACACTGATTATCTGTGTCCTTTTAGTGCCTCTCAAGTTACCCCAGCTCAGAGGACTCCTGAGGTGACCTCTCGCTGTATCTTGCACTCTCATGAACCGAGTTGTGAATTATTTTGATATGAACTGGGAGAAATCCTGTGCATCTTTTCCAGTGAAGTTGGAGAGTTGCAGGAAAGCATTGGAGGACTAATTCCATATAAAATCTCCTGGCACCAGCTGGGAAAGGGTTTCTCTGAGGAAGTGATATCAAAGGGCTTTCAGTGCATAGACTCGAACAGTGAGTCAAGTGGAAGCTGCAAGGAAGATAAACCCTAAAAACAGAGGTTCTGGCAGCAAAGCAACCCAACTGGCAGGGATTTTTTCCCACAAAAAAGTCCACTGCTGTGTAAGGTAGCTACAAATCTGTCATGTCTTGTGTCTTCTGAGCTCTGAACATGCAGGAAACAATTGCTCAGCCATCTTGAGTGGAGAAACACCTACTTCAGAAGCACAAGGAGCTTTGTATGCCAAATTTTCAGAAACAAGGCTCAGCTGGACCCTCCCAGACCCAGAGCACTTGTGAAATTGGTCATCACTGCCAAAAAGACAAACCTTCACCTTCATTTCTACAGGTGATTTAAGCAACCCTGACATCCCCATATATCCCCACCACAGGTAGGCTTGCCCTGTGGTGGGGGCAGGAGAGTATTGGCAACAAAACCAATCTGTCCTGTGTGTGCATTAGGGTTTTTTTCCATACTTGTTTGTATTCCTCACACACAAATGAAACACAGCAGAACCAGAACACCAGAATAACCTCTCACTGCCAGAGTTCTCATGAAACCACTGAGCTGCTCTCAGAGCCAGAGGGGAAAGAGGGTATTTGTGATATCTCCGTGGAAAAAAACAGCAGATTAAATTGCCCAGGTTGTGTAAAGGTCAAGAGAGATAGAAAAAAAAATTATACTGCAGAGGTATAAAACAAAGGAATGTGGTAACCAAGGTAAGATCAAGAGCTAAAGTGATGAGGACACGAGATGTTTCCTTCAGGGGGAAATTCAAGCCCTTTGGATTGAATGTTGGATCATTGCATGTCCCTTAATTTCAATATTGTTCTGAACTGACATGAACGAAGCAGCTCCCCAAGGAAAACAAAAATAAATAAATCCCCTTTTCTGTCAATGTAGCTGTTATGTCCCAATCAGCAGTGTTCCCTCGGAAGCTAAGGGAAAAAACACCAGGAAAATCAATATCCACCTCCAGGTTTTATTCCCAGTGGAAATCTATCACATGGCCAGCCTTCACTACAGCCAAATACATTAATTTTAACTTTATGCTATCTGCAAGACACAAATAGCAATACCCAAGGAAGTCCTTATTCTGCTGAACATCTGAGGAATTAGAGCCAACAGGTTCGGGAATTTGTATTCCACCTCTCATCGAGACCTAGAAGTACATTTTGTATCACTGGAGCTTAATCTTAGGTTTAAATCTGACCTGGAATGAGTCCAAACTCTTCAAATGAATTAGTCAATGAAACTGGTGAAAAAAACCTAATTCCCAGCTCACAGAGCATTGCAGAGGTTAAGAAGCAGCATTTCTAGATCAGAAAACAAAACATTCCAGGAGTTCCCTGCAAAATGCTACATTTATGAGAAAACTGCATTGATAAGAAAAATATTCTGTGTTAAAAAAAGAAATATATTCTGATTTTTTTCTTCACCTAATCTATATGCCACTGTATAAACTTCCCTAAGCACCTCCTGAGCTAAAACCTTAAGCTGGTATGGATGCCTCATCCCTGGAACAGGGAGTTGGAACAAGATGATCCTTAAGATCCCTTCCAACCCAAACCATTCTGTGATTCTATGAAAAATCTTTCAATGTAATTTACAAAAAACCTTACAGGTTTTATAACTTTCACCCCTTCATTATTTATGACTTAGAGCTTGAGATTTTTCCCGTTTCTGTGTGCCCAGAGTAAACATCACTTCTCACTATATATTGTATCAGCCACAGAAAATCTATCATTGGTGTCTCGTAGGTGCTAGATGTTTCCTTGTCCATGAAATCTCTCAGATCTGCTGGAATATCCAGGCAAAGCATCCTTACATCCAGGCATCTGCAAAATCTGGCCCCCATCACACTGTCAGTTCACAGCCTTGTCTGAAAGCTGAGTCACTGATCCCTGACACAAAGAGACACCAGAAGGGACTCTGTGTCAAGATTTTGGCTTTTAGAATGTGTATAAACTATGAGTGATTCTGCACTTGAGGTGTGTCTGAATTAACAGAAAAATCACTCGTGTACAGAGCAGTTGTCCCCTTGCAGCCTTTCCCAGGAGCACAACTGAGCCAACTTTGGGTGCTCAGCTTGGTGTGGCGTGGACATAGACATGGATATGGATATGGATAGAGCAAGCTGTGGGCTCACAGAGACAAGCCTCTGCACATAACACATCTTTTCTCTCCATTCCTCTTGCCAGCAGGTTGTTTGGCTGCAGATATCTCCCAACTCTCTGTGCTTGTCCTGGACTTTGCTGTTCATTGCCTTGACACTTAAACATTTGACACAACCATCAGGTCCCTGCATACAGTTAAACAAGTAGCTTTCTGGAGCTTGTTTGTTTGTTTGTTTTCCTACTGGTCGCTGTGTAATCTTGATCCGGCAGGAAGATTTTATAAACACCACCATATATCATCATTTTGTCACATCTGCCAGAAAGGTACGCTTCTGTCGGAGTGCTGGGACTGATGACAGCCCTTCAGAGGCTGTCCCCTGCTCTGAAAGGGAAGATCCATAAAAACGGAAGGATAAAGCCTGTAATTTTTTATAGCTTAGCACTTAACACTCACAGGCAGTGGAGTAGACAGCAGTCCCAGGAGAAGACATGTGATCCTCCCACGTTAGAGCTATGCCCAATTTTCAAAGCCCCTCTGAGCATCCAGTTGCTGTGTTTAAGATGCTTTGACACACATGCATTAAAAGTTTGATCTTACCCAATAGATGGGGAGTAATTTTCACCCACAGAGACAAAAATCGGGGAAGGAAAGAGATGCTAGAGGCGAAGCAGGCCAAACACTCAAGCTATGGATAACACAGGTTGTGGAATGAAGGGGTGAGATTTACTGAGACATTTCTGAAGGTCATATAAAGGTCATGCTCTGGTGTACGTACATAGGGCTCACTGTGAGAGGGATTATTGCAGTAATCACCACTGATCCCAGCCACTGCCCAAGCAAACTGTTATCTAGGGAGAAAATCCCCTGTTCTTTGCTTTGTTCTGATTCTTTCCAGGGTGCAGGCATCTCCTCTAGGTGACCGATCCTCACTTAGGAGACCCTGCTATGCTCCCATCAAACCAGGACTCCAGGAAGAACTCCAAAATCAGCACATGACAATTTTTCAGCTCTTTGTGTCCCCTCTGCAGAGGGGTCAGGTGACAATCCTGAAGCCAGAAGGGGCCAAACTCACTCCTTGGTTCCTGAAAAAGAGGAGGAGTGAAGGACAGGCCCGCTGGCGTGCACACTGCTGACTTCCACCACCATGGCCTGCACATCTCCAGCTTTCTCCAGCTCAACTCTGGCTGAGTTATCACAGCCTGATGGGTGACAAGCTGTCAGGTGGCAGCTGAACCGCATGAAATCGCCAGAAGTGGGGAGGTGGGGCAGAAATGTGCATCTGTGAAGTTCCTTCCCCTCCTCCACGGCCAGAGGAAGAGTCAGTGCTGATATGGGGAAACTCCTCCGATCATAGTGGCTGGAGATGATGTCTGGGGCCCAATGGTAGGAAAGAACAGAGGGAACAAGACAGCTCAGGAAGCTCAAAAACATAACCACAGAGGAAAAAAAAAAGAAGAAACCAGAATTGGTTAGCTTAAAGTAAAGAAGGATGGAAGAGTGTTAACAGTTTTTGAGATACCTGGGAACTCATGGAGGATCTGCCAACAGAGACCTTTCCAAATGAGTCACAAGCATCTGTCAAGAGTGTTCTACCAGGAATCGTGGCTGTGGGCCAGGAGATGGGCTCTTGGGACCTCTTGCTGCCAGCCCGCTCTGTCTGAGCTGCATTGAGTGGGATCTCTCCTTGACCCTGCTCTGCCCGCAGGCAACGGCGCCGAGGCGGCAGCACAGGACTGAGCCAGACCTGCAGGCTCCAACCCTCAGCTCCCCCAAACCTCTGCCTTTGCTGAGAGCATGGACAGAGATGGCACAGGAGGCCAGAGATGGCAGAGGAGGCCCTGAGCCACCTGGCCAAACTGCTTTGAGAGCAAGGGATCAGACCAGCGGCCTCCACAGGCCCCTTCCCACCTGAATCGTTCCATTTGGGAGGAAAGTCCACAGAGATTCACCAAGTTACTCCAGGATTTCATGGCAAGACCAGGACTAGGTTCACATATTTACTTCTCTGGACAGGTTTTTATCCCACTCCTCCTAGACCATCACAAGGTGCAGACACTCCACTCCCAGGCAGGACATCCCTCTCCCCTACAAGTTTTCCAAGCAGGGGCTTTCCAAAGGATGCAAAGCTACCGGAGCCCCATAAAAAGCAAACTGAAGCACAGAAAACAGATGGGCCAGAGTGTGGAGGCACTTACAGCAGATGGCACTAAAATATTAAACTAACATTACCATATGCTTAAGCCTTGGCCTGGCTTGCTGCTGATTGCAGAGCCAGCCTGGTGAGAGCATGCAGATGAGAAACGAGCCTCAGATTGCTAAAGAACCCAACCAAACATCCCCTTCCCACGGAAAAATGCCTCATAGCAGCTCCTCCAACAGCAGGGATGTGCTAACTCAATGCAGACGATGTTTAGCTGAATGAAAAAGCGTTCCCAACAAATTCGGGTCTTTCCCAGATCTCTGCTGGAAAACCATTTCCTTGAGAAACTCTGTAAAATCAGTTTGTCTGTGACAGCCAACGGGGAAAAAGCCCACACTGCTTAGTGTTTGTCCACTGTGGGATAGCCCTGGACACCATGGGACAGCACAAGAGGCACCAGGAAGGAGGGAAAACACCTTCTTCAACCCAGGGCATTTTCCATTGTCACCCCAAAACCAGAAGGGATCCCGACTGCAGCTTGTGACACTACCTAAGAGACACTAGGGTACCACACAGGGATGGGTGGCCCTGAACCTTGGTGTCCCTCATGGGTGCTCAGAGCCACAGCAGCCACCAAGGGTGTGTGGTAAGGACACACGTTTGTAGGGGACTGACTGGAGTAGTGCTGTGAAAGTCTTTCATAAGGCATAAAAATCAAGATGCTTCGTGGCAGGTTGGCACAGGACTGTGCTGCAGAATAATGCACTTGAAATGATTAATTTTATTTGACTGTGTGTCCAGCAGGATCCTGCCTGGAGTCTGGGTCCTGCCCATTGTGTCCTCTAACCTGTGAGTGACAGCCCACAGCCCCAGGCCTGGGCCTTCCTTTTCTTAAGTGAAATTCTGCCATAAAGCAAAAAGAAAATTAAAATAACCATTACTATGAATGTCCACATCTCTTTCTTTCTTTTTTATGTCCTGAGATCAGGCATCTGATCTGAAGAGTAACAAGCTGCTGCATATTTCATTAAATGGATCGACAAGAAAGAATCTCGTAATACTGTCACTGAAGGAGGGGCTGGGGAGAGGCATGATCCTTCAGCATAAGGGAGATCTCCTCCCAGGACGAGGTCCTCAGGCTGTGGGACACCAGCACAAGGTAAGGCAGGCCACCCTGGCAGAGAGTGACCAAAAGGCACCACAAGAGAAGACAGGAAAGGACTCAGCCAAAGAGCTCCTTCTCAGCTTGCCTTGATCCAGGCTCCTTTTAGGCTTCCTTTAAAATGCCCCAGGCCAAAGGACTCATATTTCCAGGACAGCAGATCTTTTCTGAAATTCCCTGTGTGCCCAAGCCATGTGCAAGTCCAGCACATAAGAATTTAAAAAAAGAATAAAAAGGAAGAAGAAACTGAGCTGGCACCCTCCCTTCCTGCAGCGCCACAGTCAGATGTGCTCCAAGCCCTGTTGTGTAAGGGCTGTGCCCACCCCAGGGAGGAGATGCCAGGAGTGATGTGAGGGCTGCTTGCCTGCAGCTCTGCCTTCCCCTCTGTGCTCTGCAGGAGGAGGAGGAGGAGTTGGCAGCACTAACACAGGTAACAACTGCACATCTCGGGCCAAAGCCAAGTCTGGGGTGCATCAAGCAAAGCCATCGTTCTGACCATGCAGAAAAGCAGGACAGGCTGCTTGGTGATCAACAGCGTGAGAATAGCTCCACTCCATCAAATCCTGACAGCTCCAGCAAAATGGAGGTGGGAAGTCACTGCCCATTTTCGCTACTGCCACTGGATGGCAATAGACGTTAAGCAGAGATCACCGTGCAAACCGCACACGCACTTGCTGAGCTCCACCTTGCTGTTCTGGGGGATGGCCGTGGATTCAGCACGCCCACCAGACACAACAGAGAGGTCCAGAGCCCACAGGCTGGCAGCAACACAACCAGCAAGACTGTTCCTGGGGTTGGGCTGAACGCTGGGCTTTTCCTTTGCACAGCCTTTCCTGCACCAAAAATCAATTTCTGTCTCGCCAGCTCAGAGCAAACTCTTCTGCTGAGCAATGCAAAATACATTAATGGCATGGTGAAAAAACAGCTGGTGGGATCCCAGTGCCACGCTGTGAAATAGTTAAGGCTTACATTGAAACTGATGGGTGACTGCTTTTAAATTACATATACCTGGCTATGAGCTGGCCAAGGGCCACGGAAAGATCTACAGCAGGGTGTCAAAAACACAGCCAGGTGTGTTGAACAGCTTCATTTGATCTTGTGTAACAAGTAAGTAATAGGAAACTATCAAGGTTTTCTTTATTTAACAAGTGCATAGTTGCATCTTCTTAGTATTCTCTTAATGATAGATAACTGTGACTAAGATAATTCTCCTAATTAGTGGATGATGACTGCTCCTGCTCTGGGTGACATCACTCTGCTGCACCTCTGTTGTGTGTCACTGCCTCTTCTCCCCCTGTTCCTGTCACTTTGGCTGAGTGTGGCCTGTGCCAAATGCCTGCCAGGTGCCTCTGAGGTGGCACGTGGCACAAATGTGATGCTGTGACATCAAGCTCTGCCAAGACCTCGAGCTGATGCCACAAAAGCAGCCCCTGCCCCAGTGGACGTGCTCTGCCACACCATTTCCCTGCCAGACAATGTGCCTTGGGACGACCCACAGGGATGCTCTGGTTTCACCAAGCCAGTTAACACATCCCTCAGTTCACCTCTGACAGCTGATAAAGTCCTGGCTTTCGCATGGATTTCTTGTGGGTTTCATGTGGATTCTCCCAGAGAGGGACCAGCTCTCCTTTCCCAGGAGAGAAAGAGAGCCCCATACACCACCTTTAACATAACAATTTAAATACTGCCCAAACACAGCAACACACTCGTGACTGGAAGATACTGTAAACTGAGTCCTACCATCATCCAAACTTTCTCATCTTGAACCCACCTCCCTATATCTATAAATCAGCTTTAAAAAAACATTCACAAGTTTCACCAACAATACTCTCAAGAGGCTCTATGTTTTTGTTTTCCTTGCCTTGGGCACCAGGGTGTCTTGAGAGCAAAAAAGCACACACTGAATTAGTCCTCTTTGCACCACCAAGCAGTAATTAGCTGTCTTGGGAGGTAAAGTTCCTGCCTCTACTGTCCTAGGGGAATAAAAATAGGAAACATGCACACAAGGACAAAGTCTGCTCACGTACACAGGGATTTTCTCCGACCACCATATGAGAACAAGTATGTTAGCATCACTTTAGGCAATGACAGAAATAAAGACAGTCATGAAACTTAGGCCAAAAAAATCTGAATATGATTGGGGGGTACTAATAATTGTAACAGATTCTGAAATCTCAAAATTGAGACACAGAACACTAGTTGTCCACATGACACCCCCCAGCTACTTTCCAAGACCAATTTTTTAGTGTTCTGTCCAGAGCAACACACACACACAGTGGGACTGCAGAGATCCAAAGCTAGTCTGAAGGAGCAGTGTTTAAAGTTAATTTAATGAGCCCTACAACTTGTAGGGTTCGGGCAGAGGCTTGTCTAGTCCAGAAAAATGGGAACTTGGTCAGTGGGAAAGAAATGGTTTGAGCTCAGACTATTTGTGAGGGAGATGAGATGCACAGCATGACATCGGGAGCTCTGAGAGTCTGCCAGGAAAACACACTTACAAGCAATAATCATGTTTCTTATTCAGACTGTTAATGTCATTAGTGCATCACCACTCAGAATCAGTATTAACATATTTTGTTTGTGCTGCAGATCTTGCAGCCCTCAGCACATCATGATAGCTCAGGCTGTTTCCTGACCAGACTTGCATGCTTGGGCTCACAGCACAGAGGAAATGGGTTTTAAGTGTGCCACCCACACAGGCCTGCCACATCTCCAGGCCATCATGTGGGACGCGCCTGCACGAACGTGGACAGAGGAGAAAGATGCTCTTTAAGCAGGTCGGGGCGGGGTGGGGATTCTTCCCCTCCTCCAATCTCTATCCAGCTGTTTGAAGGAAGCAACAGCTCTTTGAGTTCCAAAAATATCTGACAAGAAATGTGGGCAGTCACTGCCCTCCAGCCCAGCCAGGGGGATGGCAGAGGGGCAGCAGGGCAGGTGTGGGGCAGTCCCACTGTCCCTCCCTCCCACACCAGCCTACAAAGCCAGGGCGCACAAAGTGCTACTTAAAGCTGGCATCTCACAAAGAATAATTTAATTTTTTTTGTGTGTAGTTTGTATCCCAAGCCCTTTATAGGCTATAGAGACCCTGGCAGTGTCAGCATGCAATGACCACAAGCTGCCCCTTGGTGCTCAGGATTCAGCTCAGACTAAAACCTGGTGGTTCTCCAAGGTTTTGGTATATCCTGTTAGATCAGAGTGCCTGGCACAGCAAGCCTGGACCTGGCTGGTTCTGCACTGGCTTTGAAGGGATCCTATGGGGAGACAACTTAAGCTCACCTACCAGTGTCCTGCCCTTCCTCCTCACACCGCCAGATTCAGGAAGGGGACCTCAGAGGAGCACACAGGATGTCCCCTAAGTCCTGCAGAGCTGGGATGAGCCACCCACTGCCTTGCACTGGAAGCATCCTCATGATTAAGAATGGAGGGTGTCAGTCACCATGAGAGAGATTTGTTTAAACTGCACCACCTTCAGTATCACTGAATGGTTTGGGTTGGAAGTGACCTTAAATATTATACAGTTCCAACCCCACATCCACAGACAGGGACACCTTCCACTGGACCAGATTGCTCAAAGCCCCATCCAGCGTGGCCTTGAACATCTCTAGAAACATCTAGACTCACTAAACCAAACTCCTCTCCTCCAAATGTTACCTTTTTTTTTTTTCTCTATAAATGCATCCTGAAAATCTTTATCCTTACACCTCTGAGAGGTGCAGAACCACATCCCTGATTGCACCTCTTCCCTGGGACAAGGGAAGTAGTACTTAAAAAGTAAGATGATAATTTGCTCCTCTTTGTCCCCCAGATGCCTGATGTACAAATCAGCCGTATGGTACTGGGGTTCCTGCACCATCCTGTATCTATGCTTAAGCCTAAAAATTATTGTTGCTGGCATTTATTTCTTCTCTAAGAGGATGGGCAGGTCAGTGATGATGTGTGGATTTTCACAGGCATGCCCGGCTTCCACCTGAGGGTATCCTGTGCCAGCAGCTCCCCCTGCTCCACACTTCAAACATCTCCCCTGCCAGGAGCGGGCACTCCTCCCTCCCCCTGCTCTCAGCAGCGCTGCAAAAACCAACAGAACATCTGCATTTACCTTTCTGCTTATTTAAAAACGGCAGTAGGAACGAAGCCAACAGACTTTTTTTGCCAAAGTCCTTGGAAGACACTTTGCTTTGGTTAACAACAGTTTCTTCGATGGGTTTCTTCAGGATTACTCTTTCCTTCAGCTCCTCGGTGCTGACGGCAGAGGTCGGGGGCTCCGCGCTGATTTTTGGCGCAACAAAGGAGCTTTTCAGGTAGGACGAGGACTCGGCCAGGTTCTCCCTGTTCATCCTGCTCTCCGTCATTTTACCGGCCTCGTAGTCCGAGGCGTCGGCGCGCGAGTTGTTCTCTTCCTTGATAATGTCCATCACCTTGGGCTTCATCAGAGGGGAGTCCTGCTCCCTCTTGGGGCTCTCCTCGGAGGCCGACGAGGCGTCGCAGGACTCGATGATGAGCTCGCTGTCGAGCTCGGCCTCCCGCTCCTCCCGCAGGATGCTGTACTGGATGGAGGGCGAGGCTGGCGACGGCGGGGGCCCCCCGATGTGGCTGAAGGTCATGTAGTTGGAGTGCAGCACCTCCTCGGCAGCCAGGGGGTCCTCCGAGACCAGCTCGATCTCCGAGTCGCCGGACTCGGCGCTGCTGGCTTCGTTATCGCCATGTGAGGAGGAGGATGGAGGGCGGCCGGGCTTGGCCCGCTGGTCCCGCTTCTCCGCGGGAGGGGCTGGAGATCGCTGCGCCTCCGGGGATTCGAAGGAAAAGCTCTTGGCTTCCTTGATGGCACTGATGAGCTCGTCCTCCGACAGGCTGCCTTTGCCCTGCGACTCTGAGCCGGACGGTTCTGCCGGGCAGGAGAAAAAAAAAAAAAAGAAAAAAATTACTAATCCTTTTTTTCTAGCAACTTAGGGAACAAACACCATCGATTTCACAGCAGCACATATCCCTCTAGCACGGCTGGGAGCACAGGCACAAAGTCTCCCAGTCTGGCATGACTAACAGTAATAACAGCTTGACCTTATACTACCTACATTTCCCATGTAGTCCTTACAAAAGAAGCATCACTTACAGAAGAAAAAGCTGAGGTACAAGGCAATGCTGGTCACTGCTTGACCAGTGCCTCCACAACGTGGTTTTCACCAGGAAAATCATCAGTCAAGAGGAACGTGGGCTCAGGACACACATGACAGCATCAGACTGTCACCAACAGATATTCATCTGGTCTGGGGACAAACACACACATGGGGCTGGTGGCTTCTGCTGATCCTAGCAACCTCCCTGTAGTTTTGCCCAGCTTTCACTTTCAGGTGTGGAAAATTTAAGACCAGAAACTTTTTTTTTTTTACTAGTTGGGGTGTTTTTAATTAATTTGGGATTTGCGTTTTTTTCAATTTGGGATTTTTTTTATTTTTTTTCCAGGGTGTGGGTGGTGAATACTCTCTGTTTTTAGGTCAGTTGGGTCCAAGAATGAAACCAATTTTTTCTACTGTAATTCTTAATATCACTATGAACTATACTAACAAAAATAGTGACAATCTCGTCACCCAAAATTTGAAACAAAGCAAAACAAAAAGATTAACAGCATAGTCTGCATTTTCTGACTGCAATTCCCCAATTACATCAAAACAGCCATCAGGCACACATGGAAATTTGTCCTCTGGGATCCTAATTTATGTGCTCATTCCCTAATTTAAAGTCATTATTAACGTGATGGGGTCACTAAGTGGCACTTCAGGTTGTGAGGAGTCAAGAAAGCCACCAGGAAAATAAATCCCCAAGTTTCCTGCAGGGGATGCTGGTGAAGAGGTCCATGACAGGACAGTGCCTGCAGGTGTCCCCCAGGGCTGGGTACCACAGTGGAGTGGAGGGAGGTTTCCAGCCCCGTGGCTGCAGGTGACACAAGAAAATCCTTCTGCACCCCAGATTGTGGCCAGAGGCAGGATTAAGGTGCTGGCACTGTTACAACACACTCCTGTCTGGATGCTGGGAATTTTCTGGTGCATTGGGAGCTCATGCATCCTTCTCTGGCTGCAGGAAGCTGCGCTGCTCTCCTGCATCACCCCATATGAGCATTTTCTCCCTGAGCCACGACTGAACTCAGCACAAATCCAAACGGGCATGTGACTTCCAGCCCTTGTAGCACAGCAACAGGGCCATCCCTGGGCTTCACCCCACTCCTCCCTGTCCTGGCAGTGTGTAACTCCCAGCCCTGGCATTCACCTTGGGAATAAAACAGGCCTTTGTGGCCAGCAGCAGGGTGTCACATTTACTGTTGGCACTGGGAAATGGATGAATACCCACGGCCTTTCAGCACCAGCACAGACAGAGTGTGTCTTCCTTCTCCAGCAAGATGAGGGCCAGAGATTAAAAGCAAAATGTTTTTAAAAGTGATCCAAGCAGGGGGTTGATGCACTGCACCAGGTAGATGTTTTCTGTATAAGAAAAAGGGTCTCGGTTTCACCCCAGGACCTTTAAGGGAAAAACACTAGAAATTTCTATGCTCTCCTGGCAGCAATTGGCTCAATGCCAACACAAAAACACTGAGAGGTCTTTTTAGCTGTTTCTTAGAGATGTAGTTGCTTTCTATTGGGCTGTTTGCCAAAAAACCCACCTAAATCGTTCAATATTTAAGGAGGAACACGAGGCTTCTCTGTGCATTTTCAGGGTGTTGCAGCAGGTGTATGGGACCTCTCCCTACACTGTGAACAGCTTTGTTCTTTTGTTTCGTTCTTTTGTATTATTTTCTTCTTTAATTAAAACCTTTTTGTTTTTTCAAGACCCGTTTGATCTTGCCGCCTCGCAAATTATCTTAAGCCATTTCTGTGAGGTGCTGGACACCCTCAGAGTGTGTTGGACCCTTGTGAAGCTAAAAACACTTGGCTAAGTGAGAATTCCAAGAGGGAGTACTGGCAGCTTTGCCAAAATGCTTGAGGGGTACCCAGGAGCCACGACTTCGCTGGGTCACTGCATGGGAATGGCAAGGGCAGGTTTTAAATTTCTTCATCGCTTATGAATGTGGGGTCTGGGCATTGAACATTCCCAGCTGCAGGAAAAGAGGGAAAATCCAGAGGAATCTCCCCTTGGGAGCCAGCCTCTAGAAGAAGATGCCTTCTTCTTTCCTTAGCAGGATGGAAAAGAAGTTTTGATGGGCTACAGATACCGAGCATCCCCAAGGCAGCCTAGAACAGTCACCTGGACTCAGTAAGTAACAGTGCCTGAAGTCCTTAATTACCTTGAAGCAAAAAGTGTAAATTGATGAACATGGCACTTCTCAGGGCCAGTGTGTGATTTCACTCAGTCAAATAAAAGAAGGAAAATGTGGCTCTGAAGTCTGTTCATTAAATAATTCCAGAATAAATTCACAGCTGTGGTGGACTCTATCTCCTTTTCCTATGTGGAAGTGCCCAAATGCTCCCTCACTTTTCTGTAGGAACCAAATATTTCTCCAAGGGGATGTATTAGTTTGGGTGCCAGACTGCCATTTTAAGGGAATTCTAGGTTGGGTTTTTTTTAAATGCTTCTAAAAGAAATTGAAAAAATAGAAGTTTCAGTTTGGGGATGTTCTTTGTCAAATATTCATTGTTAAAGGATTCCAGAACACTGAAATTTAATTTTCAGTCTAAAAATTCTGTTTTCTGTCACAGAACTTTGGTCCTTTTTAAAGAACTATGCTATTTTTATATTTTAGCAGTGTACAATAGGGAAAATGAGGAATAGGTATTATGCACTAGTGCAGTAATCAGGCAATAGGAAAATGTATAAACATGGGGTTTTGCTGATCCCCAATAGCAATCAGGAGTCTTCTAAAGAGACTGGCCCTTTGTCCTTCCAGTCCCCTTTGTAAAGGAGGTGACAGCATTTCCCTCCTCAGCACTTTATAAAAGCTGCACTTTGACATGAAAACAGCACTGATTTTTACCAATTTAAGCTTATTTTCTGCAGGGGCAAAGAGATATTAAGCCAGCCATTAAAATGTTAATAATATGAACCCAGTCAGTTGCACTACCCTGATCCCAACACACCTCATTTCCCTTGGGGAATCAGGGCAGCCAGGGTGACCAAGAGACCCCCAACCCACCAGGGTCCAGCTCAAAGCATGGCCTAGATGAAGATACCCCAGTGATGCCCACAGGCACACTGCTTCCCCTCGAGGAGAGATCCCTGAGGACTGGGCTCAGCAGGCCTGGATCCCTTCCCACACAGCAAGGCCAGCCCATCCTGAGCAGTGTGTTGTGGTGTGGAGCACAGTTTGCCTCCCCCTTCACTTTGGCTGCACAAACTGGTGCCAGAGCAGAGCACAAACACCTCCAGCACGGAGACTTTTCAGTGCCCCCTCACACCGTTACAGTCACCCCAAAAATCCACGGTAATTCTCCAAAGTGCAGGGCACAATTGCAACCCCTTCTCGAACAGCAAAGCCCTCAGTGCCCTGCACCACCAGCAGCATTACCTGTGCCAGAGGAGGGTGGTGTGACAGATCCTGGGCTGTCATCCTCGGGCTCTGACACCGTCACCATTGGCACCACCTCATGGCTCGGCTTCAGGCCAGTGTCCGGCTGCGTGGGGCTCGGCTCTTTGCTGGCAGCTTCCTTGGTGCTTTCTGTCTCAGTGAGTGTGATCTTGACGGGGCTTGTAGCCACAGAGGGACTGTGCTGACCCCCAGGCTTTCTGTCTTCCAGCAAGTCTTGTTCCTTGGTTGCCTTTGTGCTCTCCGAAGGCGTCCGTGGAGGTTCAGCGGCGTGGTTGGACCCCGCGGGTGTTCCCCGGTACTTGTCACTAAGGCCTGGGCTCTCATCTTCTGAGTCAGAGTCATCTTTTTCTTGGTACTTTATTTCTTCCGACCTACTCATGTCCATGTATTTGTAAGCTTCTACTTTCATGGGATCTGCTAAGGTTTTGTCGACTTCAGTAGACTCTGCAGGAGTCATCTCTATTCCCGAGTCTGAGCTAAACAAGCCGCGGGATTCAAACCCAGTCACATCTTGAACAGGGTGCCCCAGGGCGTTAAACCCCTCCGTGCTGCCCGAACAGGAAATGGGGGTGTTTTCCTGCTGATAGATGCCCGTGAAATAGGTGGAGTCCCGCGGGGTGGTGTAGTGGACGTCGGAGATCAGAGAGGTGTAGAAGGAGTTGTCCCCTCCGTTGGCAGTGGAGCCGTAGTCAAAGAGATGTGAGGAGCCTGTGACACCTGAAGCAAACACACAGAAACGAGGCACAGTAAGACACAAACGCCTGCATGCTTTCTGCATCAGGCTTTCTGCAAAGCCACGCTCATCCCCTGCTGATTTTAGATTTGGTTCGTGAACCAGACTTGACTTTGCTTGCAAGCTCTTGGGACTGTCCCTTTCTATACCTTTGGGCAATATAGTGGCACATCTGTCACACAAGGCTTCCAGCTGCTGTGCTATCTTAAAATAGTTACAGAAATCGTGATAGTAACTAAGCATCCCTGGCCAATGTTTGCCCAGCCTGTAAATTAAAACTTCCTGTGATTGCAACCTCACGACATCCCTCACAATCCAACCCAGAGGCACAGCATTCAATACCCTTAAAAGAAATCTAATGTCCAATCCTAAACCAATATTTATTTTTAAATTCATAGAACTGGAGGAAGTTCATCCTAAGGAAACTTTTCATTATGAAAAAAAAAATCTGCTGGACAGAAATTGAGAGGGAAAGTTGGCAAGCAGATTTAGATTACATTTTCTCTTAAGAGCAGCCACCCTAAATTTGTGAAACGCCAACGCAGAGACTCAACATCCTCATTTAGTGATTTCCACACGTTCAGAAAGCTGTAGCCCATGTGCATCCTTTAGAAACCATGCTGGCACCAAGGTGGTTAAACCCATGCATCATTTTCATGCACTGCCTCTAATTCCCTCTGCCACGCTCTCAGGTCCCGGGGATGATGCTAATTAAATTAGAAACAGCAGCCACTCTCTGCAGCATTCATACAAAAATGATTGGAACAGCGAGATCCCCCATGAGGGAGGTGGGAGAGACGGATTTCTGTGGGGGCTGAGGGAATGGGATGAGCAGGAACAAAGCCAGTGTCTGTAGGAGCTGGTGCCTATGGGAGGGAGCAGCCTGTTAACCCCTCATGTGCTGAAGAGGCTGGCTGGCTTCCTCCCACCTCTGCTCATCACCTGCAAGGGATGTGAGGCTCCTGGCCTGCTCCACACGTGCCTGGGCCACCACACACAAAGCAGACTTCATCCTAATACTAAAGGGATATTGCTGCAGCTGCAAAGCCAGAAGCTGGAAGATGTCCATGAGAAAGCTCCTGAGCTGCTTGCATTTGGGTATTTCCTTCCTCCTTGGGCACACAGAGAATGATACCCTCTCTAAACACCACCACAACTGCCTTCCCCCACAGCCCTCCACACATCAGCCATGTGCAGCTCCTTTAGTGAGCCTTGAAGCAGTATTTTCCACCCTGTCATACTTCAGAGCTGTAGCTGAAGGCTTTATTTTACTGCACAACCTCACTGGATTTGACACACACGCCCCCCAAGCCCTACACAAAGGCAGGGTGATCATTTCCCTCATCGTGTTTCTGCACTGTTCAGGGTTGTGATGTCTTGCAAGCAACTCTTCCCTGGATTGCCTCTAGGCTGGGAACAAAATGTCCCTCCTATTACAGGGGGAAAGCTGGTAGCACAGAGGGAAAACAACCCAAAAGTGCCACTCCTCGCTTTTCAGCCTCCCTGTGCTACCTGTTCCTGTGTCCCCATCCTCCCTGGCTTTGGGGGCTGCTGCTCCCCACCAGTCCTCCCTGGTAATCTGCTCCTGCACACACAATGCTGGCAGCAGCTCCATCCCCACAGCCAGGGATTTGTAGCAGCCTTTGCCACAGGAGAGCACAGAGCGAGGGGTGCTGCAGCCAGCAGGTGGAAAATCAGCCATTCCCAGTCATTCCCAGCCTTCAGCTGGGTGTTCTCACTGCTGTGCAGCACTGCATAGAACTTTTCATAGAAACATTTACCATCAAGGCAAGCTCTTGCCTCAGAGTGGCGAGGGTCACTGTGGAGATGTGAACTTGGGGATTATTTCCCCCGTCTCTATCTATGCACCTTTACATTCACCTACTCCAAATTTCACCTTCTGCTTTCCTGCCAGCTCTCTCAGGGCTGCAAGATGCTTTTGTAACTTGCTGCAGGCAGCTCCCATCCTCACTGCTCCGAATAACTCAGTCCCAACAGCAAAGCTACGTGAGAATGAAGCCCAGGTGGAAAAGCACAGCAAAACCAAAGCAGAACAAGGGATAAACTGGGCTGCCCAACACCCGAGTTCTACCTGAGGTCATCCAGTGCCTTGCAAGGACAGCTCATACCCAGAACACATTTCTAAATGAGCAGTAAGCAAAAAGGGAAGGGTTCTATTCCTTGCAAGTGCTCTTCTTGCTGAACTTGTCTTTTTGAAAATTATCCATAAACAGGCTTGGATTTTCACAAATGTGTTGGTTAGCTGGAATTATCTGATGCATTGTTTACGCCAACATATTCCAGACTGTGAATTGCTGACTACAGACTATTCATGCCTGTTGCTGCCAGTATCTGCTGTTTGTAATTTACTGTTTGTGCTGGGTGAGTGGCTGTCTAAATCACGGGGTTTCAGGGCTGCTCTTTCATTAAATGCTTCCTCAGGTGCCTCCTGGACCTGATCCAAAGCCCACTGAATTCACTAGAAAAAGTCCCACTGACTCTGAGTGCCTGTGGACCAGCTCAAGATGGCTGTGGGGTACTTTCTGCTCATGAGGAAAACGCTGTCACAACACCATCAGAGGGCAAAAAATCCATTCCTACAAACACCCCACTATTGCTAGGAGAGAGGGAGCACAAACAGAGTCAAAGGAGATTGAAGCCACCGCCAAGGCAATATTAACAGACGCTTTTCACAGCTTTCATTTGTGCTTTGTCCACAGTGCATGGGAGCCAGATGCACAAGCATTTGCAGCTCTTAGCAATGCTGATCAACAGAGCAGTGAAATGGTTTCTAATGCATTTGGTCAGGTGCTTCGTAGCAGGAGCTATAGCCAGGGCAGGTCACAGGAGAGCCACGGTGATAAAGAGAGGCTGAGAAAATACCATCCTATTCTTTAGGTTATTCCTCAGCAGAAAGAAAAATAGCCCTGAAATAGTCATCGACACAAAACATCACGTCTTTCAAATAGTACAAACCCGGCACTGTAGCAGATGTTAACGCAGGAGCTGATGTAGAATGGAATCACTGCCAATCATAAACCTTTTTTGTTTTTTTCCTGCAGCAGTTTTGCAAATAAAAATCAAGCCACGGAATATGCATTTGCTGCTGGGGTTGAGGAGGAGAGAGTTACAGAGTATGTCAGCGAAGGGAGGCTCACATTAGCAGGACATGTGGGGATCCCAACTCTCAGGGCGACTGCAGAGTCAAAAGCACTGAAGACAGCTGAAATTGCCTAATTAACAGGATTTAATGTAACTCCCCATTTCCACAGGGATTGATTTAAAGCCATTGCTAAAACTGCCTCTCATTTGGGAAGCGTGAATCTCTCAGCTATTAGACTGGCTATTAAAGACATGGAAACTGATAATAGCTGAGCAGATTTTTGCTGAAGAATAGTGCACTCAGAGCCTGGTGATTAAGCAGTGCCCTCTCTGACTTTTAGGTTTATTTGGTTCAATATCCGTGGGAAGGAGAAGCCTTGAATAGCACCGGTAACAGATGACACTATCAGGTCTGAATTTACCCTTGTTACAAAGGCTGGGGGGTTTTTAATCTGGATTTCACTCAAAACTCCCCAAAAAACTTGCCTGTCAATTCAGGCGAAGGAAAGCTATTCAGCTCCTGAGAGCAGCAGTTGTGCTTTCCTGTAACCCGAGCCCTCGGGAAATAATTTCACTTCCTGCGACCAGCTAAGAAGTAATGAGACTGATTCAATCACTGCGGCCCAGCTGAGATGCTCGGCAAGTTACATGTGTTTTCATCAACTGCAAAGGAGAAAAAAAGAATATTGGAAAATGACTGTTTTGTTTGTTCAGAATAAGTGAATGCTCCAGAAATCCTCTCCTACGGAACTGGATTTAGAGCTGTTTAGCAATTCACACAGGAAATAATTTAGAAATCATCGGTTCCAGGCAGAGTAGCTCTTAATTTAAGAAAAGCAGCTGAAGACCAATTTGGATCAAGGCAAGCTGCACTGCTGCAGCACACTGGAACTGGGAACAAAAAGTTAGCTGAGGATCACAGTCAGAAAAAAGAGATGATTTAAATAAAACTGATTCCTTTTTTTCCCCCCAACTAGAGTATTCTCACCCTTATTAAAATTGATCGCTTCAGAATATTGTGCTCAACTTTCAATAAAATCACCTTATTTCATATTAACCTGTCAAGCTTCACACGCAGCTCTGGTGATCTTCACTGGCACAGACAGACTGACATTTGAGGGACCTGATCTAGTAGAAGGTGTCCCTGCCCACAGCAGGAGGGTTGGAACAAGATGATCTTTAAGGTCCCTTTCAACTCAAACATTTCCATGACTCTGTGACATGAAATTTCAGTTCCCCAAAACAACTGGCAACCCCTTAGTGCAAGGTACTGTATTTACTGCACGTCACTGATTAGCTCAAAATTAATAATTTTTCAGAAGAAGAGAGGGGAGAACTAATCTTTAGTTAGGTGATGCAGTTTTTACAGCCTGGAGCTGTGCAGAGAAGACAAAATCTTTTTGGTTCCAACAGGAGGAATCAAGGTTTCAGCGACCTTTTCAGACAAAAGCAGGATAGTGGGAGCAAGCAGCTTCCAGCAAATTCCTGTAAGTCTTTTAAATAGTTGGCTCTGACTTTTTGCTTTGGGTATTGAGTTTCAGGAGTCATTACTGGCTGCCCCAGTGCTGCAGGGATGAAAGCTCCCAGAAGCAGGGTCTTCCCAGCTCTCTCCCATGTCCACCCTGTCCCATTTCAATAATCCCTGACCTGTAGTAATTAATCAATTAGAGATATAATTTCATTTTTATTACTCAGCCGTGACCATTAGGAAAATGCATCTTCCTGCCTTCTTCCAAACGCACAACAAAAGTAGTTATTAAACAGCCCTGCCTCTTTTTCTGTACCAAATTTAAACTTTGCCATCAGCCACAAGTAAAAAGCCTTTGCTTGACCTTGGCTTCTTTTTATTCCTCACTTACACTTAAAAAATGAGAGGAGGAAAGGGAAAGACTTTTTTTTTTTTGACCCTGATACATGATGTCTCATTGCGTCCTTTTAGTTCTCCAAGTCAGTTACTTTCCTTTTTAAAACTCGTAATGACTTACTGCATTCTCATCTGATCCATACACTACTTGGTGCACGTGTTCAGTCTTACATCACTGTTCCACTCCTCTTTACCACACCCAGACAGACCAGCAGTCCCAACTCTGTCTCCAAATTCAAAGCACACCACTTTCTTAGATCCAGACCAAGCTGTTTTTCCCCTCTCTGCTTGTTTTCAAGTTCAACCCAAACATCAGGAAAGCTCCACATTTCCAAACTTCTTTGACTTGTACCTTCCTGGGAGAGGCAAGGGCAGCTTGCACGAGCGGCAGAGGCATCTCTCAACCCCAACCCAAATCTTATTCAAAACTGTGGCCACCCTCAGGGATATTTGAGTGTACCACTTGGGAGTCATGCTCTCAGCTCTGCAAGACCCTTCTGCGTGAATTTTCCAACCCCAAACGCTTCCAAACAAAACTCAAAAGTAGTTTAGCAATTTTGTGTCAACTCGAGTAGAGCTTGAAACCCAAATGGCCGAGGGCTCTCACGCCAAGCAGAGGCATCACTGTGCTGTGGATAACACCCCTGGATTAGCCTTTCCCAGAGCCAGCTGCCAGCCCTGAGCTATCCCACCTCCAGATGCTCCGGGCCAGACAGAGAGAGCAAGGAGAACTGCGACGGGGCGTGCATCCCTGGAAGCAGCGCCAGCTATTCCCAGCTGCCAGGAGATGGTGCTCTTTGTTTTAGCTCGGGATTCCCAAACCCGCTCCACAGGCTGGCAACTTCCTTTCCTCCAGAACTCTCGTAATCCTGTCTGCGACAAAGACACATCCCCACAAATGGCACCGGCAGCCGCGAACGGCCACACCCCGAGAGGGGTCTGGGGATTCGTTGGCGCAAGGGATGCTACAGGAAAACCGGATCTATGGCGAGGGGACATGATCCCACTCCATTATTTCTCCCCGTGGTTCTCTGCGTGGTCCCGAATGTGCTGGGGACACACAGAGCAGCAGGGAGGCTGCAGCAGGCGACAGCTCCTGGGGACAGCAGTGAGTCAGTGCCTCGGCTGTGCCAGTTATCCACCTGCAGATCCCCCGGCACCACAGCAAACACTGCCACGGCAGGTGCTGCCTCCTGCACAGCCAGGAGGGCAAGAGGACAGTGTGGAAAAAAAAAACCAAGCTTAATCCTATAGACACTCTGATTGCTCAATTGATTTCATTGGAGTGGCTGCTCATTCATCCCCCCCTGAGATGGAAGCGAGTCCTAAATTCAAACAAGTTAATGATAAGCTTTGGTGCATGTAAAACCTCTCCTCCAGGTCATTTTGCAGAGGAAATGAGTTACTACAGCCTCCTGGTTGGGCTTGCATCACTTTTCCACAGCTTTAGCTGTCTATTGTAAATGGCATTGCAGCTTCCAGATGCAGGGATACCCAATCTCAGTCCTCCACATCATAAACACATGGGGGAATGGGGGTCAGCTGGGATCCCAGCCCCCAAAAACCTTGGCTCCTGAGGAGCAGCAACCTTTATCAATTCCCCACCTTCTTGCAAGCACAGAGACTGGAGCAGGGGACAAATCCCTTTCAGGATCCAGCCCTTAGAGACCCTGACACTTTTGGGACCATCAGTTTGCCAGGTTGAGAAGCTCCCCTCAGCAGCTGGAAGCAGGTCACCATCTCGTTATGGTTCTCCCCAAGACCCTGCCTGGGGTTTTCCCGTTGCCCCAGCCAGATTTTGGTTTCTTCCAACATCTGGGCAGGTCCTGGCTCTGCTGTGGAGTGCTGCAGCCTCATCTGTGGGAGGGATGTGTAGGAAACACTGCTGAGCTTTTAATAAAATTAAGAAGGTGCACTCCATCCCGGGAGGAGATTAACAACATCCTTTTTTTGGCCACAGATGCTGCTATTGTTTCCCTGCCAGCGCCTCTCCCAAAAGATACCAAAAAGTCCATCCTGCTGCTGAGCAGCCACTGTGGGTGTCATGGTGCACCCCAGACCAAGCCAGGTCAAACAGGGGAGCAGAGCTTGGTCTGGTGATGTTGAACATCCTCAGCTCCCATGGGCATCCAGGGGACTCCAGGGCTCACAGCATCTGGCAGGGGATGCTGAGCAGGCGCCCCAAAGGCAACCATCAGCGTGCAAAGTGAACCCATCGTAAATCAGTCAGCATTTCCCACCCCCCTCCACGTGCCCTCGGGGCTTTCTGCTTCAATAAATGGTCTCAGAGGGCTCCAATTTGACCTGGCAGTAAAGCCCTGGCATAAGGTCTGTGACAGCCCTCCACAGTACTCTGGACAGCATGAAAAATACTGAGCATTTTAAAAGGAGGCCTGAGAAGGAGGTTTGAAATGGGCAGAAATTTGCAAATGCTGCTAGATGTCCAGCATTAGTAAAAAAAAAATCATTTAGCGAGTTCACAAAAATCTGGTTCTTGTAAAAAGGTTTTCACTCCAGTGATAGTAACATGACTTGTTGATAGGTTTCAATGATGCCATGATATTACCTGAAATACCTTCAAATGCAATTTCCTGAGGATAATTAAAGCCCACTTACAAGATTAATTCTTTCTTATTTCACTGTAGTCACATTTTCCCTGGAATGATAAAACTTCACTGAGCTCCACGACAAAAATACTCCAAGCACTAAGTGAATTAGCACCTAAATGATGCTTTTCCATTTCCTGAAATGGGACCCAACTCCCTTTAGAGCAATAGACTCCAAAGCATCCCACAGAATCTGGATGCGTTTGGTTAAGTCTCATTCTTCTTTTAAGTTTTAAAATACCAAAATCCCATTTCCAGCATGATTCAGGAAATTCAGCTGCTCGCTGCTTTGTCCCTTAGAGCAGACCAGGTTGTCCTCCAATCTCCCTTGCAGAACCACCTTTTCTCCTGGCCAGATTCCATCCCTGGAATGCCCTGAAGGTCCCAGGCACCTTCAGCCCATCCAGCCCCATCTTTGCTGAGTCCCAGTTCCTTGTAAATTCAGCTTTTCATGATTGCTCCAAGTCAATCCCCAGCCACAGAGCTACAGATTCCAACTCGGCCTGGAAAAGGGAGAAATTACAATGCCAGCTTTGCTTTTGATGCTGAGATAAACCTGGGACAGAAATCACTGCCCTGCAGCTTCAGGCTCTTCCAAAGGGAGGGAAAATCCAGTGTTGGAGAAGAGCTTTGCTGAAACATAAGGGGTTTTTAGTAAGAACCTGATACACCTCTAGAGAGACTGCTGAGTTCTCTCCATGCCACTCACACCTGCCACAAGAAACCTTGAAAATGTCATGGAAAGCCATGAATAAAAAATGAGAGAAAAGGCAGAAAGGGTTGTCTTGCACTTGGACTTGGCTCTCCATCCCCCAAGGCTGAAGCCACTCCAGCTGCATGAATCTTCCAGGACGACAGAGAGACAATTGCAAAGAGGTTCAGCTGAAATCACTGAGGGCTCTCGAGAGGAAAATTAATTTTGTGGCAACGCCTGACACCTCCAGTGATGTGTCAGGCACAGTAATTCAGGGAGCAAACCAGCTGTCAGGCACTGTGGGCTGGGGTAAATCAGGAGTGACCCCACCAAAGGTACAAGAGTTGAACCGGCATAAAACTGTCACCAGGGAAGGAAGTACGAGGCCCTGGGAGCCAACAAATAGAGTCTGGAGACAAGGCATTACTGGCCATAAATCAGGATCCAATCTAATGCCCAGGGGACAGCAGGGAAATCTAGGTCAGAGAGGACACAGCAGTGCCAGGCTGACGCAGGCAGACACAGAGAAATATCAAAAATCATCGTCGAGCTCTCTTTCCACCCAAGGTTTTCTCACCTCAACATGACCTGCTCCAGAAAGGCCAGAGGAGCAGGTGTGCTGACTGCTGGTGTCTGCCTTTACAGGCAGCAACAGGAACTTCAGGACAAAAGACCCTGTAGAGCATCGAGCAGGACGCAGAATATATAATATCAGAAAATATTTATAGAAGGAAAGAGAAATGGGGAGGTTCTGCAGAGGCAGGTGAGGCAGCAGACTCTGATCCCAGAGCTAATGGGGTTTCCTTGCATATTAAGTGATTTCTCTCTGTTGCTAGAAGGTGGTGCCACCAAGGATGCAGCTGAAAGTCAATCAGAAAGTTTTCAAAAGTGTATTAAACCTCTCAAAGTAGTGCAGAATTTGGGGCAGAGCCACTGCAGTCATAAATCAGCATCAACCTGCTGGCTCCAGCTTCTGCTTGAGGAGGATTGGGCCATGTGTGCTGTAACTAATGCTAGAAATGTCCTTGCCCTCAAGGTCTCTCCTTTCTTTACCTGCCACTGCGTCTCTTCTCCTGTGACAGAGGAGTTCACTCCCAGCAGAGACAGGAAAATCCTCCCCAGATATCTCACTCCCCTGGAGGATGATTTTTAGACCTATCCCACCCTTCACCCTACGTTACAGAAGAACCAACACAAGTCCTTCCCTCTCTCTACTGTGAATACGTGACTCCAAAACTGTTCACCCACCCAGGAGAGCAGCCAGAAAATTTGAACTCTGTGCTCTGAGTGGAGGTATAATTAAGATTACAAGGAACACAGGTTAGTTTGGCTGTTGCTGTCCCAGAGAAGGGGATGAGAGGAGATGCTCCTGCTCCTTCCTTGCAGGGACACCCAGCTCCCCCACAGCCGAGGCTGGTGGCCAAACCCCAGCCTTCAGCAGGGTGAACCACAGCACGGCCTGCACTCCTGAGAGCTTCTGAGGCTGTGGCAGAGCAAGCAAGGATCCAACCCAACCATTTGCTGGAGTTGTGGTGTGTTATTAAAGCAGGAGGGGGGCAGCAGCTCCGCAGCAGCGCCAGGACCAACCTCCCTGTCAGGAGCTTCTCAGCGGCACAGCCGGGGTTTGGCTCCAGCCGGGAAAGGCTGGGGATAATTGCACAGCTCCTGATGCCTCCTGCGGCTTTACCAGAGCCGGCTCAGGTGCCAGCTGCCTGTGGGAGCTGCAGGGAAAGGCAGGAGCAGAGAGCTCCCCTATTGCTCTGCCTGTCATCCCATCCATGGGCCGGCAGTGCCGCTGCCTCATCCACACCTGGGGCAGGATTTCTAGGAAAAGCTGCAAGGAAAACTTAGCTACTCAGTCACGGGTGTGAGAAATTAAGCTATGATTCATGTCAGAAAAAAATATGTATTATGATGAGATTGTGACACAGGACCAATACGAAGATAAATTTTAAGAAACTGCCAGGTGAAACTAAAGGAACGATAACTGAACAAAATATTGTGGTCACTGAGCAGAATGGTTAAGCAAATATGCAGCTGTGTGAAGCTGCAAGCAAGGGAAAACTGCCATGAAAAGGCACCAGAGGTCAGAGAAGGGTGAAGGATAAAGACTCTGACCCCCCCACCAGTGACCACCAGAAATGATTAATGGAAACTCGACATCACAACGAGGAATGGAAACTAAACATCTCAAGGAAGAATAGAAACTGGGAGGGGACCACTAACATGAACACCCATAAACATCTGCAAAATTAACAGTTGGTGTGCAGGTTGGTGGAGCAGTGACTCCCCGTGCACCCAGAGCTGCCTTGCCCACTTTTTGCCCAAGACAAAATTAATGAATTGCTTAATTTGAAAATGGAATAAAGGACTACGCCTCCTCATTTATAACACAGGGAGGTCTGTTTTCCTCCAAAAAATGTCCCTTCTCCCAGTGGGACACGCAAGGCTCCCAGGCTGATGCCACCCTGGCCCTAGAGGAGGCAGAAGGCACTGGAATAGTATTCTGTATAGCCCAGGAAGTTTCAGATCATGAGCAACTGAAAGCTTTTGAGAGCAGTTACAGAAGGAGCCCTCAGATGCAATCAGTGGAGGAGCTCCTGCTTGAAGATGTCAGTGTCCAGGGCATCCCTCTGGGTGCCCTGGATGGTCACAGACCTCGGCAGAGAGGGTTTGAGAAAGAGGGTTTGAGACCTGGACAAGGGGGGGGTCTGTCCAGGGGAGGTTTCCTGGCACAGAGCCCAGGAAGATGCAGACTTAGATTTCAGTCCATGAAAAAAACTTCCAACACAGAGAAGAATTACAAGTCACAAAGGTGTAACAGAAGTAGTGTAGTTTATCACCGGGTGGAAAATTTTGTAGTTTTGAGTTCTTAGAATGGAGAACAAAATAGAAAAAAAGTAGTACCCTGAGTTCTTCTTGTTCTCCCTTGGCATCCATCTTTTGCAGTGACGGTGGCACAAAGTAGTTTAAGGAGATTGGGTCAGAGTAGAGATGACCCTTTAGTATAGGCAATAGGCATTGGCACAGAATTGTAAATAAGACACAGGTAATTATCTGTATAAGAGGCAGAGACCTCCCATCACAGGGGGAGTCGTCCTGTGTCCGACCTGCTGTGAACATCTCAGCCGGGCACAGAGAAAAACTTGTAAGATAAGAATTAATAAACATGCGAGAAACCAAGAAACAGCAAGACCTTGAAGACTCCATTTCATTCTCGTGTCTGGCTCAAAGCCTTCAGAGGGCAAAAAAAGACCCACTCGAACAACCACCAGAACCGCCACCTAAATCTCGGGTGAGAGAAACCAAACCTGAAAGAAGAGACAGGGTAGATACATGACCTCCAGGGCAGCTCTCCTGCTTCAGTCTCCAGCACGAGCTACTTTTGGAAAACAGCTACACACAACAGTCAGAATTGCATCTGTGATGACCAACAAGGGCCTTTTCCATCCCAGCAGATGCACCAGGCATAGCACTTCAGCTGAGGAGAGAGTAGCTTCTAGAACAAGTTCTGGACAGGACATCTCTGCAGATACTGCTGATTCATCCACAGGTTTGCACCACAATGATAAAAATGTCCAAAGAGAATATGAAAATATGAAAAGCAGGTTTTTTCTGCACTGTTTTCAAAGAGGCAGGAGATCCAGAAAACTTCAGGGCAAGTGAAGCAGTTTTTCCTCTGGGAAAAGCCCATTTTTAGAGTCTCCCACTGTCAGTGAGCCAGAGGGCATTTGGAAGAGCATCACTACTAAATAAGCTCAAGCATTAGAATCATGGAATGGGTTGGAAGAGACCTTATAGATCCTCCAGTTCCAACTCTCTGCCATGGGCTGGGACACCTTCCACTAGATCAGTTTGTGCCAAACCCCTCCAACCTGTCCTGGAACACTGCCAGGGATGGGGCAGCCACAGCTCCTCTGGGCACCCTGTGCCAGGGCCTCACCAGCCCCACAGGCAAGAATTTCTTCCTAATCTCCAATCTAAATTCACCCTCTGCCAGTTAGAAGCCATTTCCCCCAGGTCCTGTCAGTCCATGCCCCTGTAAACAGCCCCTCTCCAGATCTCTTGGAGCCCTTTCAGGTACTGCAGAGCTTCAATTATGTCACCCCAGAGCCTTCTCTTCCCCAGACTGAACATCCCCAGCTCTCTCAGCCTGTCTCCAGAGCAGAGCAGCTCCAGCCCTTGGAGTGTCTTGGTGGCCTCCTCTGGACTCACTCCAACAGCTCAGTGGCCTTCCTGTGCTGAGGATTCCACAGCTGGATGCAGCTTTCCAGCTGGGGTCTCACCAGAGCAGAGGGGCAGAATCCCCTCCCTCAACCCAGTGCTCACACTGGTTTTGTTGCAGCCCAGGGCACAGTTGACTTTTTGTGCTGCCAGCACATATTGCTCAGTCATGTCCAGCCTCTGGCTTGTGCTTCGAAAAAAAAAAAAAAAGAAGTGTTAAAAAATTAAATCTAACAGCTTTCTTGGCTATAATATTGGCTTTAGGCAGCACAGGAAAAATACTGAGTGTGGAAAACTTCATTTTTTCTTGTAATTTTGACATTTGGTTCCCTCTGGTAATCAACTTGCGATGTACATACTGGATATCAGTCAGATGGATGAAGTGATAACAGGGGAATTAAGACACTAAGGTGTCCTGGAGGGAGGTCTTTTCGTGCGATATCAGACACTGGCGATCATTCATTGCATTAAAAACCTCAGCCAGGGTGGTGTAGATGCATCAGTGGAGGCTTCTGTGCTCAGGGATGCAGTTATTCCCCTCAGGAGGGAGAGTGTGTGTGCAGTGCTGCAGCCTCAACACCCAGCAGGACACTCGAGGAGGTCGAAGCCAGCCCATGAACACAAATAATACAAATAAGAGCTCATGCACTAACTCTGAAATGTAAAACAGGACGTCCCTGACAAGCATGGATGGGGCAGGGAGAAAAGACCCCCATTATTTGTTTGTACCTTGTCCTTTACCCAGGAGCTGGGCATTTCTGTGGTTTGTTTTCCCTATTTAGGAGGACAAGAAGAGAAAGATGCAGAGAGGCTACAGAAGATGCCCTGGAGGGCAGGACACCCGGGGCCAGTCTGGAGGAGGGAATAACAGATAAATTTATATTGCACAGTAGAGGGAAGGGAGGGCGAGAACAGGATCACAGTCTATAAATATTCTCAAGGTACAAGTGAAGGGAGGGAATTAGTCACAGTCTTAGAGGATGGGAGAAAAAGTGCCTTGAAGTTAATACATAAAATTAGGCTGCATGTCAAGGTGTATTTCTTGATGGACAAGGGCAGGGGAGTGGAACAGGGAGCACAGGGGTGCCCATAGACCATCTCCCCACTACAGCACATCTGCATGAGGGAATAAATTCCAGTTCTGCCCTTTGACAGGGTTCCAGATGTCATTTTCTGGCACCACCATAAACAGCCCTATTTTGCCTCTAGTAACTTAGCACTGCAGATGAAAACTGGTCAACTAAGAGACTTTTCAGTTTGGCAAGAGAGAAAATTAAAGGGAAGTAATTCTGCTTGGAACTGAGCTGTAACAGATTTTTTTTTTTTAATGATTTTTTTTTTTTAACGTGAAACAAAAACAAACCAATAAAAATCATTCTAGGTCAAATCAATTTAATTTGACCTGAAGCTAAATGTCAGATCTGGTTTACAGCAAACTTCTAATACCAAAAGGGAACTGCTGTGCATCAGGGTCCCTCATGGCCACACATGCAAACTGGTGCATAGGGAGGATTCTGGAGTGTCCTTAATTTTCACTCTCCCACCCCAGCTGCATCAACAGCTCCCTTCAGAGCCAGAGAAGCATTTTTTTATCTTCTACCCTAACTTTTCCCCAAGTCAAATCATTCCAGCACAGCACCCACATGACCAAAGTCCTAAATCATGCTCAGACCCATCTTAGCTCCCAGCATTTTGGATTTAAGCCCATGAAATTATTCACCACATCATAGAGTTGCTATGGCAACATCCTATTGAGTATTAATATAAATTGCTGTTCCAAAATCCCATCTATTGGGAGGAGCTGTGCAGCAGGGGTAAGAGACACCTTTGCCTGAATGGCTTTTCCATTTCCCATTGCCCCCAAGAGCAGTTGATCCAGGATTAACCACGTGCTGTCTTCCCTCAGGGCTATCCATTGTGGCACTGAGCTGTGGAGGGCAAAAAGCAAAAGGAACCCCACTGCCAAGGGCCCAGCTTCTCCAAAGCTGCCTCCTCACAGCAAAATTTCCAGAAGTGAACAAAACATGCCCTAATTTAAATGCAGGCAATGAGGATTTTTGGTAGCCCAAGCTAACACGTTAAAAATCAGACCTTTACCGCTCCTTTTTGGACAAGAATTTAGAGCATGATGCTGCAGAGATTTAATTTTCCAGTAGAACTTTCTGAACACTTCCTTTTCACTAAGAAGGACAATAATTGCTTTTTTTTTTCTGGTGTTGGATGTTAGAACAGTGCACATTCCTCAGCAGACATGAAATTAAGTTAGTACAGAGCTGAGGATGGGCAGAGAGCACTGGATGGAGGAAGACAAGGCTGCCCCTGCTCTAAACAGAGGTAACCACATCCTTCCATTAAATTCTTCTTCCAAGAGGAAAGGTGGCTTTGAGTGGTTAAATACAACTAATTAGTTAAACAATGGCTTTCCACAATAAGTTAGGGATTTCAGGAAGCTTGAAACAGCATTTGATGCTTTCCTATCCGAATGCCACACGGCTCAGGCTCTTCCCCTACAGCCCACGAGCCCGGGAGATGAAAACATCAGCCATGGGGTTTTAACACAAAAAGAGCTGCTGAGGCCCACACAGCTCCCAGACTGACCCGAAACATCCCAAAACCCAACATGTTTCTCTATAAAAAACTGGAAATGGGAAAGATGAGGGAAGTTGAGGATAGGAAGCAGCATGAAGAGCATTTCCAGCAGGCTATTTATACCCTCTCTGGCTCCAATCCACTTACCCTGAAGCCATTTAACACTGTTTCATAGTGTGAAAGGGTCTTCATGTGGATAAACATTCAGGTCTGTCAGCGTAAGACACTCACAACATACGGGCAGACTCTTCATTGCTAATGTTTTCACCCATCTAAATGCATCAGATACAGGCTTAAGGATTTTATGTCTGATTCTGACCAGGATGACGAGTGTAAACAGCCATTTCAGTGAGGTATTTCTGTCTGCACACCCAGGATGCAATGAAACACCTCCCTTTGGCTGCCGGCCCTGTCCCTGAGCCAAAGGCTGTGCTGGCAACCCAGGTCAGGGTTGTCTTTGGGGATCAAGAGTCCCCAGAGTGAAAAGGAAGAGGAGACAAGAGGGACAACAGGGAGCACTGGCTAAAAACAGGGAGAAGTATTGGGAAAGAAGAAAAAGATGAAGTATGGAGGAGCAGGATGGAAAGCAGAAGCAGGGAAGGACACTGATGGGAAGGGAGAGAAATAGGCAGAGCAGAGAGTTAAATTAAAAAAAAAAGAATGATGCAGGAGAATTAAAACAAAGCCATGGGAACACAGGACAAAGAAAGGTAGAGAAGAAAGCAGAGACTGGAGTATGAAATGGGTGAGAAAAGATATTTAAGAAGCTCTAGGATAGACACACGTACCTGTCCATTTGCAGACTCTGAAGGTTACTACATTAGCTCTTCCCTCATTCATATTTATCCAACATACAGTTCTGGGAGGCTATTTTTAACCACGCACAAAAACCACACAAGGAGATTTTCTCACTTCCATTTTGTAGGAAGGGCCAGGCACTTCCCAGGCACAAGGCAGATCTCTTTTTAGAATAAATTCAGAAAGACTATCAGAGCAAACCCAACGCCTATGAATAAATAAGGCTGTTCCTGCGGAGGAGGCTGTGCCAGGGAAGCTATTCTGAGAATAGAGGAGGATGTTTGGGAGTGAATGATGAGGTTGTGGCCTCCCTGTATGGAATTTTACCTGCCTCCTCTCAGGCATTTTTACCTGTCTCTTTGCAAGGGATGAGCTTTTCCAGTCTGGAGCATGAGGAACAACATGTGCAAAGTCCTAAAGGCAGGGGAACGTGGTGAACACGTGAGCTGCTGGGCAGGTCCTGCTGCCTGCACTGGTGCAGCAGCTTCTTGCACCATGGCCATGCCAGTCTGCCCGAGGACAGCCTGAAACAGGTTCAGGAGCAGCAGCCTGATGACACAGATTAACACGGGGCTTAACAGAGTCTTATCAGCCACATGCTAATGTGTCAGTCTCTGAGGGTCCAGCCTTTGCAGAGAAGCAGCTAAAATTCATTTCAGCTAGACTGCCCTGCAGAGGTGTTTGTAAAGCGGAAGGTTTAATAAATAAAAGTAACAAAATAACAAACGTTATAACAAAATAACAAACAAAAGAAAAGCCGCACACAGGTGTCCAAGAAACCTCTGACACCTTGCCAAGAGACTCCAAAAATCCCCTTACTTCCTTTGGGCTCCTTCCTAAATACTGAATGTTTTAGGAGGGATAATCTGGCTTGCAGCCAATGGAGAGAGATACAGGGTTTGAAGAACAGTGACAAGGTCCAACGGATGCTTCTCTCTTGGCCCTGAGCCAATCGCTGCCAGAACTGCAAAGAAGTTTCTGGGTTCTTTACCTCAAGGGGTGAATCTTAAACTTTTCCCTATATGGAAAATACTTGCTGGGTGTGGGAAATGCACTCCTACAGCCTGATGTTGTTTTTGTTCCACATCAGGTGTGGGGACCTTGGCTGGAGCAGACGTGCTGCTGGAGGGATGCCCTGTGCACCCTCATCAGCAGGGCTGGGTACTGCTGCAGGGGGAAACTCTGGGCAGGGAGGGGATTAGCTTAAGGCAGAAATGTGCTGATTTAAGGCTGAACTTCTCCCAGGGTCATCCGTGTGCTTGAATCTGTCAAATAAGCTGCTGTGTCCTGTTCCCTGCACATTACAGCTGCTCCGCCCCTCACTATAAGCATCAGCGGGGGATGATTTCACCAGTTACAGGAGGAAGAACCCAGAATTTGTAAAAATCCACCCATCCCTTCTTGGGTAGGAGACCAAGGAAGGCAGGGATGGAGTCTGAGGAAGCATCACCTCCTGTTTCTTCCCCGTAGGGCTGCTGGAGGCTGGCTGAGCCCTGCCTCAAGGCTGCCCCAACTCCAGCTGGAGCCACTCTCGTTACTCCACATGAAGTGGGAGCACACAGAGATGCACAAAACCATTTCCACCCACCTTTCCCCCCAGTCCCATGCCATTTGACCATGAGGCACATTCAGCCTGCTTTGAAAAGCACATCCCTCTCCCTGGGAAGTGGCTGGGGACACCCATAAGCACAGAGGCAGGAGCTGAACACTGTTTGACAGGACTCAGGCAACAAGCTTCCAGATATCCTTTTATATATATTTTTATGTTCCTTCTCTTTGGCTGCTAGATTTTACTCTCTAAATTGTGCAGCCTTATTCATCTGGAAGTTTATGAAGTGAGGCATTGGTGAATTTTATAAGATGGCAATGGAGGCATCACTTTTGTGAGAAGTAAAAACAAAAGACTTTGGTCCATCTGCAATTTGACTTTACTCAGCTGCCTCTCAGAGCAACTGGGCTGACAGAGCTGCATCCTCCCGAGAGTCCAGGCACTAAAAATATCAGTAATGTGCATCAGAGTCTGAGTGCCTGCACAATTTATCCTCATTAAACTGATGTGCAATTTGAGGATACATATCCTTGCTTAAAAATTGGTATGTTTCCCTATTCTGGTCCATTCCCAAAGTCTCTGGGACTGGAGCTCCAGAAGGCCTGGCTGCAGCAGAGATGGCTTTAATGAATTCAGCTGGTTGGGTTGTGTCCTGTAGCCAGAGGAATAAGCCAGAGATGCAGGGAGATGGCAGGAAGGCAAAGCTGGGTGGAAAGAGACCAGCAGAGGCTGTGAAGATGCAGAACTGCGGCTTGATGCTTGGAAGCACATTTTCCTGGAGAATTCAATTGCTAATGCACATGCAGAAGGTGGAGAGTGCACCAAAGTCCAGATGGGAACCAATCTCTCCTGTGATACCCCTCTGTCATCCCATGCAAAGCCATGCAGAGCACAGGCAGTGCAGGAACAAAACCCTCGGAGGGTTTGAGATATGGGAGAGGTCACAGGGTTTCAAGCACAGCCTGCCTTGATGCCAGACTTAAAGAAGGAGATGGAGATCTCAGATCTGAGGCTTGCTGCCAGCCTTGGAAATGGCTGGAAGTCCTTTCTGCTTATCAGCACTTCAGCCCTCAAAAATAAATCTATTTCCTATCAGTCCTTGGCAGGAGATGCTGCTGGGAGGGAGTGGCAGCCTGTTCAAAGGGGCAGAAGGAAGCAGGGAAATGCTTTCCAGATGTGCAAGGCAAGGGCTGGCACACAACAAGGTGATACACTTGGGAGTTCCTGCTCTTGCCATCCCCACAATGTCTGGCATCTCCATGACTTTCTTCTCAACTCCACTTTTTGGGGTCTTCAGGGGGGACAAGGCCATCCTGTTTACCGCCAGCTACCACACCCTCAAACCAAGGAGTGGGGTTTCTATAACCAAGCTGTTCCCTCACACAGGCCCCTGCTGCTTTCCAACGCATTTTAAGGACACTCCATGGGCGAAGGAACCAGTTTTCCTCAAAATTCCAAGCTAAAAGTGGGGGACATTTGGATCTCTAGGCAAAGCCATCCCCTTGCCAAATGACAAACACTGTCACAGGGCCCTTTTCAGGACTTCAACCTCTGCCTTAAAAATCAGTTTGGGTTTTGATCCCTTACACTCATTAGGAAGTTGTTACACAACCTGTCCGATATTTAGGAGTCTCCGAAAATTTCCACCCCAGATTTATTCATCACCAACCCACGCCCATTAGTTGTTCTGTCAGCATCAGCTCTTGCACCTTGAAAATATTCATAGGAAGCAATCCCTCCCTTGGAGCTCTCATTTTGCTAGACTGAACAAATCACTGCCACCAGTCTCCTGAGGAAAGCTCCCCACCCTTGGACACTAAATCTCCTGGAGACTCTAGGATGCCTGATGCTGCACTCTGGAAAGTTTATTTTTCGTCCTAAATTCTTCTTTAATGCTGTGTACTTCAAGCCACTCTTTAATGATGTTTCTGCACACAGAGATGTGTCTTATTGCAGTGCAGGCAGCTCACACCATTATTTCAGTTGGCTGAAGCAGCACGAAAATCCACTGACAGCAATAGGGTGGTTTCTGAAGCCTTATTCTTTCTGGTTCAACCTTAATAATTTCTGCTCTGGTATCATGAAAGGAAGAGAAACACCGATCAGGATCAGAAATGGTGCTGAAATTGGAAGCACACAGTATTACCAGAGTCAAGAAAACAGTTATCAGAGTTTTCCTGGCAAGCACAGCCACACAGTAAATGCCCCATCAAAGAATCAAACCCCAGCTACTCCAAAACAGCCACGGGAAGGCACATCCATGTGTACACACACACCCCCCTACATGCACTTCCCCTTCTCTCCCGAGCACAGGGATTAACTTTAAGCCTCTGAAATTGCTGGAATCACATTTCTGGATGACCACTACACTCAGTGCCTTTTCCAGTCCCTGCATCGCTGTGCTTGAAAAGGGAAGCTCTGTGCAATTTAGCAGGCTCACGCTGAATGTTAGCCAGAGTATCCCGGCCCATCTGTTGGAGATTAAGACCACAGTTGAGCAGAGCATCAATAAATGATCTGCAATTCCTGCCCTCCTCCACTTTAAGACATAGGCAGGAAAAAAAAATTATTCCCAACACCCAAACGCACTTTTCAGCACAAATATCATCAACAAATAATGATTTGGCTGAGCATTAAGCACAAAAGAAAAAAGTTTGATGCAGAACTTGAGCACCATCCTGTCTCACGGGGCTGTTGTTTCAGCATGAAGAATTACGTGTAGCTGAATCTTTTTATTAGATTAATTCAATTCTTCGGCTGCTTAGACTGCTCCTGTACGTCCTTTCTAAATGAAGTTTGGTTTTCTATACCTGCAGCTATGGTTATCCTGCGTATTTTCCCTGTGAATTCCGCTGTGAAAACCGTGATTGAGTTCATTTGTCATGAAACAAACACGATGCCATGAATGATGAATAAGCGGAGCGTGCTGCAGAGACTGGCAGTGCAGCCCGGCTGCCTCGGCGCCTGGGGAGCAGGGAGGGTTTCTGTGCCGCTCATGTCTCAGATTAGAAAGCTTCCTAATGAAGAAATCTGCCTAACAAATGATGCCATTTCTGGCAAAGCCACGAGCTAATTTGCAGGGAAAGGCCCAGCGACCCCAGCGTCACCTCCCGAGGTGCCCCGAGGAGAAGTTTTCTTTTCTGGCTCTCAAGAAAGCAGGACGTGGAGGGAAGGCAGCAGTGGGGGGCTGCCTGCCTTGCCCTGCCCCTCACACCCACAGGCATGAGCTTCACAGCCCCACACACCTCCTCAGGAGCTGGGGGGGGACATTCACCCCAAGGGGACACAGCCTCCTGTCACCCTCACCGCATCCCTGGGGATCCCAGGAGCCCATCCACTGTTGCACACTCCCACACCCTGCTCCCTTTGATCCCATTTCCAGAGGACAGAGGGGATCAGTGCAACATTCACAGCCGTGTTTTGTTAAATACATCTCAGGATAAACCGTCACGTTAGGCAGGATTTCACCAGCACCACATTCGCCCCAGCCCATATCCAGCCCTGAGCCAGCAGCAGGTGCTGGGGAGCACAGAGCCATGACCGGGGAGCACAGAGCCATGACCAGGGAGCTGTGGGTTGCGTTTCCCACCATCTCACACATCCCAAACTTCAGGAGGTTCCAAAGCAGCCTGGCCCACATCCAGGAGAGTTCACTTCAACACCCTGATGAGATCCAGGGCACAGAAGGTCAGGAATCAGGCCCTCAGCTCTGCTGGGCACCACAAGCTCCATGACACACGACCCTCATCTTCTGGGCACTGTCTGTGCTATCACCAACCCTGGATTTGAGCACTTCACGGCTTTCCCTATCATGATTATTTAACTCAAGACAGGTTAAATGTTCAGCTCAGCTCCCAGAAAGCTTTCCGTGCTTTGTGGCAGCCCTGGCTGGAAGAGGAGGTGGATGTGTGCTGCAGTTCTCAGCCTGTGCTGCCCTGCTCCTGCTTCCAATCTTTCTGCTGGAGTTTCTCCCTCTGTTGACTTCGTTTGCACCAACTTGCTTCCTTCTGCAGAGCCCACAGGTTCTTACTCAGACCTCTTAATTACATGTTTAACAGAAAACACAGGAATAGACAGAATACAAGCCTATGCTTTGCTAAGTCATAGCAAATACAAAAAGCTGCAACTGATGAGTTATAAACACATTTTCACTGTCTATAATTCAGTCCTACTCAGGCTCTTCTTTCTCCAGCTCCCAGCCCACCCAGAGAATTATCTTGCTCTTAAGTTCTCTCTTCCTCTGCTATTTCTTCACCTAGCAAGCCTCAATAAAAAACTTTTTTTTTTGCCATTTTCACTGCTCTCTTGCTTCAGAGGTCCCCAGGCTCATTGATATGTTTGCCACTAACCTCATGTTCTAAGGCATCCATAGGTCTTTTTGTTGGAAACCACCTTTGGAGCTGGAGTCCTAAACAAAGCCCTAAAAAAGTCCTAAACAAAGCCCTTTATAATTCCTAAACAAAAGGCTTGCAAAGGCAGCCAGCCAAATACTGACCTGCCCAATGCAGTAGCTGCAAACCAGCCAAACACAGCAGACACAGTCACTGGGGTGAGGAGAGTTGCCTCCAGAAGAGAGGCAGCTTTTCTTTCTTCGAGGGATAATGGACAAGACAGAGATAGGAATCACCTGCAAAAATTCAGAGCAAGTTTGTGATCTCTCCCCATGGATTTTCAGAGCATTCACTCCATTCAGCTGTAGGCTAATCCTTCTTCGTTTACCCTATTCACAAGTACCACAACAGTGTTTGCTTAATTCCCCAGTCCTTTCTGTCTCCTGCTTTCCGGAGTGGATTCAATTTCAGCTTTCCCCATTCCCAAAAATCTCTTTGGCCAATTCTCCTCCTAACTCAGTTTAAAAAGCTTCAGCTAGAGGCAGATCAATATCTTCCCATTAACGCAGTATTTTCTCTTCCATGCATAATAAAGGCAAGATGCAAATACATCCTGCTTCCCTCTCCAAGAGCCTCATCTCCTCTTTCTGGAGCCCATCAGACGTGCACATTCTCACCTTTCTGACACGCTTTTCAACAAGGTTGTCCCCTCTTCCCCTAATTGCTCTCATTACATGCTGTGTGCTGTGCTGGGAGCAGCTGTAAATAAAAAGCTGCTCACAGTATCCCCTGAATCCATACTGTCCTCCAAAGCAGCCCCTGAGTCCCCAGGGCCTCTCTGCTCTCAGTGCAGACAGGCTGGGGATGTATTTTGTGCAGAACCACCTGACCAGCAGGTCTCTAACACGGAAGGGCAAATGCCACAGGCTTGGATGTAAAGTGCAGGGCCTCAGCAGAATATTTAGCTGATAACAGACAATTCTCCGTGTACTCAAACTGCTCTCCACATCCAGCTGCACGATCACAGCAAACTGAGTCCTGATCTGCTACAAAGCTTATTTTTTACCTGTAGAGGCTTTTAGGAATGGATATCCCAGTTTTGCAGCTATTCACGAATTTGAGACCTAGCTGAAGACCCAATAAAGCCAGTCTCAATTGTTTCTACTTACATAAAGCTTTCAGTCAGGTCACCTCCATCCCCTATAGGAACAAACCAGGGGAGGAATTAATAAGTTTCTACAGAACTTAGCCCAGAACTGGTAAAAAGACACGTTCTAGCTACAAGACCCTTTGGGATGATCTGAACAGCACACAGGCAGACAGGAAGACTGTGCCAAGTGCTGGGAATTTTCCTATAGACATTATTAAACAAGGAGAGGAACTGCTCCTTGAGAGCAGAGGCTCACTGCTTTTTAAATTCACTCTCAGGAAGACCTGCACCGAATCAATGCTGCATCTCTAAGTGCAGAGCAGGACCTCCCCAACCAGTCAACAATGAGGTTTGTCAGAACAATTACATCGGAAAATGCATTTTTAGGTGTCACCAAGTGACTGGCAATGCTACCAAGGAAGACAGCTTAAAAAAAAAATAAACCCAACAACCTGCTGCTCAGTAAGGCAGCTACAGACAGCAAAGCCCTCCATCGAGCTGCTCACAAACAGCTCAGGCACTGCACTGAACAGAGAGTGGAATTTCACAGCTCTGCAAGGCAGTGCTGTGTTTGTATCCCATTTTCCTAAGGCATGGAGCACTGCAGGCATGGCAGAGCAGGGACAGTTCCAACCTGCTTCCCCCAGTGCTGCAGTTCCTGGGCAGAACATCCCTGCTGGAGAGAGCGACCCTGCACGGGGCCCATCCAGGAGAGGAGCTACCCTTCCCACCCCACAGGTGACAAATCGTGAGAGTGAACATTTAAATAATGCGCCCAAAGCCACAATGAGGGGTTAAAGAAGTGAATGGCACCTCAGGTCGCTGCTCACCCCACAAAATGGGTGTCTGCCATGTGTCCCCTCCCTCATGTGCACTTGGCAGGTGATTCCTTACAGGCACAGCAAACACCACTGGGGGCTCACACAGCCCTACTGCAGCACCACGGTTAGAACAGACCCAAAGTCTTCCAAAAAGGCACATTTTTCAAATTTAAAAACCTCTTTTAGGCCATTACTCTCGCATTCAGACAAAGCAGCAGCAATGGAGAGGCATTTATTGAGCTTGGTCAAAGACCGATCATAACAGATTTTGGTCCCTAAAGGAAAGCTTCATTATCAGAGCATAAAAGTGGAGGTAAATGGGTTCATGCAGACATCCAAGGCAGCGAGCTCCTCACTGCAGCACAGACTTTGTAACCCACTAACCTGACATATGATGGCAGAATAATATCGAGCTCTTAGAGAGCCCTTTTCATCGACAGATCTGAGAAAACTTTGTACCTGCTGGTTGTGTTGGTGCCTGTGAGCGCCTGGAGAACAGGGAAAGCGCAGTGTGAGCGTTTCTGAGGAGAGCTTTGCAGCTCCGGGTTTGATCAGTGCCACTCTACAATGGGAAAACTGACTCAAAGGATTTCATGGAGCCATTATTGCAGACTTCAAAGGGCTTTGAAGGAGAACACCAGGGATTACCATAACTTTCACTACAATTGCTTTTAAAACAATAAAACCACGCAATGACAATACCTTCTGTCTCATACCTCCTCAAATATCCCAGAGTTTAAAATGATCTCTCTTTCTGTTCCTAAAGGCACATCCACGGTGCTTCCACATGTCTTGTGTCCAGCTGTAAGTGATGCGAAAGAGGCTAAAGAGACTCTAGAATGCCAATTTACAAAATGCTTTTTCTAAGGTTCAGGGCTTTTCAGCGCTTTGCACAGCGTATTCAAGCTTTAAAACAATGCCATCTGTCATGATGTATTTCTTGAACTAACACCAAGAAGGATGGGATAGTCAAAAGCACCGTCAGTCCAACTCAGATGTCACACCTCAATATCTGTGCAGCAACAGACCTCAGCAAATAACTTGGGTGAATCACGATGCCCACGGTGCTTTGAGGGGGTTTTGTTTGTTTCATTTTTAAGGTGGCTTTGCTACAAAATCACACATTTGTGTGAAATAGATTACTGCCAGAGAAGAACAAGTGCACTCATCAGATGCAGAAGGATCTCTTTCCACGCTTTTTCTTTTATTGCATTAGCAGAACAATGATGAAGAGCTTTATTTTCAGGATACCATAAAAGCAAGCAAGTTGTGAACAGCAAAATAATTTTAGAGCAGAGGAATAAGTATTAGGAAAAAAAAATTCTTGACTGTGAGGGTGATGGAGAACAGGCTGCCCACAGAAGCTGTGGATGCTCCATCTCTGGAAGTGTTCCAGGCCAGGCTGGATGGGGCTCTGGAAAACCTGGTCTAGTGGAAGGTGTCCCTGCCCGTGGCAGGGGAGTGGAACAAGATGGTTTTGAATGTCCCTTCTAACCCAAACTATTCCATCAATGTATATCTACTGCTGAAATTACTGCTCTTTTCCATATAAGACCTCAACAAAAAGTATTTTTAAATTAGTGAGTGCCATTTGCCCACAAAACTGGCAGAGAAGATGGAGCCATGTCCAGTCAGCAGGAATACAACTCCCAGTAACTCTGGTGGGAAGTGTCACATGAAACACCCTGCACATAAGGGCTGCTGGCTTACCAGGGTGGGGCCATATCCTGAAAAAGATCCATTTTTATGCCAGCTGAGAACCAGCAGTGTCCAATATGGGAGAATCTAACACCAAAAGAGCACATGGGAAAGCAAGCAGGAGTCTGTAACCAGTCAATCAGACAATCCACTTGGAAGCAGAGAGGCACAGGCTCCACTGCCTACTCCAAAAATCACTTTATACATCTTTAACAGCTTATAAATAAAGCAGTACAAGAACAGGGAGTGAAATTGGGTCCTTTGCCTTGGAGGCCTGCCTGTAGCACTGGTACTTTCCATCTCCAGTCGGCTGCACAGAGGCTCCTGCACTCACCCTGCTGGGCTGCAGCTCGTGCCCAACCCTCCTGAAAACAAGGATAAGGCACTAATGTCCTAAGGAAGGGCAGATTCCCTCCCCAGCCCTTTTCCTCAACCCCAAACCAGCTGCTTTAGAAACTATTTTGGCTTCCCAACCTCTAAACCAATGGCTTGGGTGCCAAATAATCAGACCTGCAGATGGTGAGTTCAGCACCTCCAGACTCACCTGTTGTTGTGCAGACCCAGGTGGAGATGCGAGTGACCCCCCAAAAAAGAGGAGTGTGAGGAAAGCAGGGCCAGGACCAACAGCTCTTTTCTGAAATGACTTTGCTCCCCACCACATTTATTACTACCTCCCTTGTCCAACTTTAAGCACAGGGCAGTGATTTAAGTGCTTTTACTAGCCCAGTGCCAAGACTAAATTAATGATGTATATTAATAATATACAGCATTCTTAATGAAGCTGAGGCCACTTTCTGATGCATAAAACAGTAAGCTAAAAATGACTAATTTTAAAATCAATACAAAATTCACTCCTTGCATAAACTGTAACTTTTATGCTGCGTCTTAAATATTAGATGGAAGTGGCTGGAAAACTCTGACTGAGAGAGTTCTGCCCTTTTTCAGTCTCAGAGGTGGCCTGCAGGTTTTGTGGGTTTGGACCTCCCTGGAGAAGAAAAAGTGGAGAACCACTGAATGCAGTGAGAGACCCTCCAGAAAACAGACTGTCACCTGGTAACTCACAAACAGCACACAGACCCACCAACTAGCCAGCTCTGTGGAGCCAAGAGCTGTTTAACCAAAACAGAAGCACTTCAGAGAAAGCCACCCTAAACCATGGAACAGTTTATGGAAGGTTTACCAAGTAGCTCTTCACCTTTGAGTTAAAAGGTCACATTTATCTACCCTCATCCCTCTTTTCACCAAGTCCAAAACACTAAAAAAAAAAAAGTAATCCAGAGAGACCACAAAACACTTGCCCTGGGATTCCCCTTGGCCATCTCTGGACATAAAGGTTTTGGGGGGTTATTGGAAGGTTTTTTTGTTTTGCTTGGTCGGTTGGTTTGGGGCTTGTTTTGGGATTTTTTTTTTTAAATCTTTGAACACCATGGCATGCAGCACAGTGGCATTTGTGCAGCATCACCCAAGACTGCACACCCAGAGCTGTGGCAGGAGAGCACCCAGGGGTTTCTGAGGGAATTAACCCTTCCAGAATGGGGCTGATGCACACAGAGGATGCAATCAGACCCCTGGACTCCCATATGGAACTGGTTCTGAGCCACTGGTTCCCTGCCTAAAGTGGGATTTAGCTAAAACTGTGCTATTCAACTCACTGAATAAAACACACAACAAAGCAGTCAGGATGAAAATGAGCCAATGTTGGAGCTGGAGAGTTGTGGACTAGGAGACCTTCACAGGCATAAACATGAGATGTGAAACATTAAGAAAAGCACCTACTTCCAAATCTTTGAATTTCAGCTGTGTGGAAACATTCTCATGCTTTTCGGACAAACAGAGGTTCTGTCTGTCTGTTTTAATTTTGGAAGAAATTGCTGTAACCCCCAGATACTTTAATCTGGACAGACCACAAAAATTAAAAGTTTCCATAGCAAAATCTCTACCAGCTTCCCTAAACCCAAACACATCAGAGCAGGACTAACACACAGGAAATGAATATTCTTCTTAATTAAATATAAATAATTTTAAAAATCGCTTTCTGGGTGTGTCGTATTCTCCATCATCTGTAAATTGATCTTGTTCCATTAAGACAAGCCAGAAAGCCAGCTTTTAAAATACTAAAGCCAGGTGAAGTGACTACTATCCCTAAGAGCATGATATCCTGGGCTAGAAACATATTTCAGAGTTACAGGCTCCTAGAAATATCCAGTATTCCCTCTCATAACACAAAACCACTACTCCTCCCAGCCATGTCCCCAGCTGGTGGCTGGCAATAGAGCACAGTCTTAAAATAGATACAGATGTAGGACACACTCTATTTCCCAAGGCAAACTACAGGCAAAATACCATGACCATTATTAAAAAAAGGAGGGAAAAAAAAAAAAACAAAACCCCACACGGCAAATTCACGGGCAAGAAACAGGTTGGCACTTGAGGGACAATTCGGGGCAGGTACATCCAGCTCCTGCAGTGACCAACAGGGGACCACCAGCGCAGGGACAGGCTCACAAACCTCCCCAGGGCACAGAGGAGAGAACACACCGTGCAAACCCCAGGGAAAATCCCTCCCCCACAAAAATCCTCAGCTCTGGGTTGTTTGCAAGCGCCGAGGCGGCTGAGGGAGGCATCCCTATTCGGGCGCTAATTAGATAAAGCAGAGCTATATAGCAAGCCTGGTGTTCAAATCGAAGCGGAGAGCAGAGGGCTGTAGGAGGGGAAATTGTGGCGTGTGTGTGGCTGCCAGGGTGAGCTGCTGGCCGCCGAACAGCTCTGTCCTCTCTGCGTCTTTATAGCACTTGCATTTGCCCACTGGAGCGGCTGCTGCTGATGGGAGCCCGGGGGTGGAACAGGGCAGGAGGTGGGATCGAGGAATTCCCGGTGGCCGTGGCTCCAGCAGCAGCTCCAGCTCACACAGCTGCACAGCCCAACCCCAGCCCAGAGCCCTGGCGCCCCCCATGCTGCTCTAGAGGGGTGGGCAGCTCTGTAAACCAGCCAAAAAGCCAAGCCGGAGGTGTCCTGATGCTGCCGAGGGGGGAACAAGGAGCCGCGCCCGAGAAGAGGCACCTCTGCTTGCAGCACATCCCCCCAGCTTTGCTCCTTGCTGGTTATAGAACAGCACGGGGAAACCTTCATGCCAAAGCCCCCCTGCATTAAAACAAGGCACCTGCAGCCTTTTGTGTTCAAACCAGCTTCGGCTGAGCCTCCTTCATGAAGTTATTCTGCACAACAGGTACAAACAATGCATTTTCCAGTGCGGCCTCAGTGTCACACACACTGTGCTGTGCACAGAGAGCCACCAAGCAGAGAGCCCTGTCACCTGCACCACGGACACAGCACTGTCACACCCAACAGTACACTGAAAAGTTGGATGTACGGAAAGAGAATCAAGCACAGCCTGTTTGATTCCAGCAAAATAAATCATCTGGATGATGCTCCATGTCCTGTGAGGCAAGAAAAAAACCACCAAGAGATTGTGTGTGCAAGTTAATGAAATCCAAGGGTGTTTGGTTGTTTTTTTTTTTCCTAAAGCAGCACGTGGGAGAAATGCCCTGCAGACCCCACAGCTGGGACAAACATTTCACCAGCCCTCCTGCACATCTCACCCTGAGATGGTTTTATTCGAGTATCACGCTGCCAGGCTGCATTAATGCCAGGATGTTAATATCCAGGGAAGCCAATCTGACTAAATACCATGCTGCTCTAATGAGCAATTTTTCTGTATTCACCAGCAGCAGGGCTCTGTTGTCGAATGTGGTTCTCCATAATTAGCACCCACTCGTCGCGCTGCTGTGAGCTGGTGTCTGAAGGCAGGAGTGAGAAGGGAAGCCCGTGAAGTTGGAAAAGCTCCTTCAGTGGGATCTTTATTAGGGACAAAGATGTTCTACAGCCCCTTTTAGCACAGAGAAAGGAGAGGGATTGGAGGGAAAAGCGGTGGTATCTTCCAGAGGATAAGGAGCATCTCAACAAAGCATATGCAGGGCTGAAAAAACCCCACAGCTCTGCTTTGAAAGCTGTGTCTGTAGGTACCTGTAACAGGCCACAGCCTCTATTTTCAGCTCACAGGGAAGTTCCCCCTCTGACCCAAGGAATCCCAGTGACTTCTCCTCTCCTTGTCCTCAGGGTTTTGGTGGGAGACAGCAGTAAATAAACGAGCCCCTGCATTGCACTATTCACCCAGAGACCTCCAAGCAGTCCAAGATTTTACAAAGCTTGTTAGGAAGCAGCAGCTTTGAAAGGCTCTGGCTGGCTCAGCAGGTCGTGGCTCGGAGGATGGTGTTAACAACCTGGATGGCTTTGATCTTGGGCACTGAAAGAAGCACATCTCACACTCCTCAGCCCTGAGCGATTTTTGAGCCACGCTGGGGGTTGCAGAAGCGTTTTGTCTGAGAGACACAGTGAGGAAACAGGATTTTGAGAAAGAGAAGTACCTGAATCACCTTTGGCTGGGTGGAAGAGGCTCTGCATAACCTGTTGGCACTAGCAGTGATGTTCTCCCTGCTGTATGTTAGCTTTCCATGTCCTCCCTACCCCATGTCACTTAATAAAAATACATAAAATGAAAGCAAAAAAATGTTGTCATAGATTTTTCCAATTTTAAAAAATTTCTCTTTTATAGGCTTTTAGAACAGCAGCTGCAACAAAATAGGGCACATTTGTGGACCAGTAAGCAAATATTCAACCATTTTAGACATATTTTCCCTCAAATCCCTGACTAATAATTTGCTAAAAAGCTCAGGCTGAGGGGAAATTATTATATAACCACATGTGGTAATCCTCGATACCACTTAAAAAACGGGAAGGGGGGGGGGNGGGGGGGGGGGGGGTAAAGGATCTGAGATGCTTTTTTAATTTCCAGATTTTAGCTTTGAAACACCTGTGCTCTGTAATTGTTAGGGGGGAAAGAGTGAGAATTGCAGTCAGCCATTTCAGGCATTAAAGAAGCTGCTTCTCCTGGTAAGTGCAGAAGGCAGAATGGTTTGGGGGGGGCCTGGAGTAGCCCAGTCCTTGCTGTTGGGCATGGAATCCACCCTCCAAATGCAGCACGGGTGGGAATGCTAATGGAAACCTCAAATCTCAAATTGACTGGCTGAAACTTCCACGTTTTAAGACATAAAGATGTAAGGCTATACTCAAACCATCACTGAGGCACATTGTGCAGGAAGGGAAGGGGGTGGTATGTAGGGCAGAGCCACTTAAGGCAGGTGAACTCCCTCTGCTTTGGCTCAACAAGCAACGAAATGGATCATTATGGATCATTTTATCTGCTGAAGTATTTGGCTGTCAGCAGCCTCCATCCACAAGGAATGCGCTGAAAACCTCATCTCCCCATTTCTTCGATGGTTTCAGCATTTTTGTCCTGTAATAAATCTTCACCCAAACCCACGCTGCCTCAACAGCATCCCCCATCTGCAAGGCAGCAATCCAGTGACAGATGAGATGTGAATTCCCTGCTCAGTTGCAGGCACGTGTTTTGATAAGTTGCGAGCTTATGGAAGCCATATGTACCAGCTGAAACAGCAGGTCATGCTGAATCAAATCCCTTTTGAGCCCCTGATCTTCCACATGCATGAGACCAGCTGAGTCACTGCCTGTGCAGGGAGGGAAACACTGGCCTCTGGTAGTGTGATATTGACTATTTTCCAAATTAATTCTCCCTGTATTACAGGTCAAACTATCTCCCCTTGATACAGTCCTGGTGCTGGACATTGTAGTCATCCTGGTTTCCTCCTACAGGAACCCCTGTGCTGCAGATTGAGGTTATAAAGTAGACCAAAAAAAAAGGTGAAAGAGCATCAAAAATCAAATTACTTCTGTTTTCCCATCTCCACCCACGTCTGGAAAAAAAGACAGCAAAATGCCAAGCTCCAGTAGATGATTTCCCTCCTAGGAGAAGTTATGGAGAGAGGGAGAGAGAGGAGACAGAGGGTCCAAATGAGGCAGGGGACGTGCTGGTGGCATGGCCAACCCCACGGCTGGTGCTGAGCTGTGTGGGGGCCCAGAGAAGCAGCACAGGAGGGGACAGAGATGCCCCAGTGGCACTGCTGGAGGCAGGGAGCACACAGGGCAGAGCAGGGTGTGCCATGGAGCGTTTCCAGCCACAGGGGAAGCTGTTGAAAAGCCTTTTCCCATTCCATGACTGGATCACCCTGGCGGCTGCACAGAGCTTTCCCTGTGGCTGCATGCAGCCCAAAATCTTGTAATAGGGACTTTTTTTTTTTCTCTTTCTTTCTCCTTCTCTGCAGATGTCTCCTGTATGAAAACCATGTCCTTGAGTGCAACTATCTCTTGGCTTGATCCTCTCCTTACTCATGTCTCTCATCCAGCAGACATTAATGCTGGTACATTCATAAACATGTATTTTTAACCTTCTTCAAGTAGACATCAGACTACACACAATGCCCCCACTCAGCTGGCTTCTGTTTATAATGCTGTTGTTTTTACTGTGTTGATAGATCTTCCACTCTTCTATGGTAACTTCAGCCCTGCAGGATGACACACCAGGGGGTTAGGGGAAAATCCAGTTCCTGCACACCTCACCTAGAAGGATTAGTAAAAGCCTAAAGATTGTTAAAACCCCTCTCCTTTCCTTTATTGTAGCAAAATAGGGGAAAAAAGGCAGCTTGTGACTCTGCTCCCAACAGCCATCTGATTAGTGTCCTGATTTGGGAAATCATGTGGGAAAAAAAGAAAAGAAAAGGTTTCTACCCAGGGATGCAAACAGAATTATAGAATTGCTCACTTATAATAATCACCCTCTGCCTGTGCTGAGCTTGAGGAGCTGGTGCTTTATCCTGGTCAGCAGGAATTTTGTGCCCTGGAGATGCAAATCCTCATTCTGAACATCCACACTGCTGGAGACGGCCCTTGGCAAACAGGAGGAGACATGAGGGAGCACTTGTGCCTGGGAGCTGTCTGTTTCCCCTACCAATATTAGCTGGTCCATTAGAAGTTGTTATCTCTCCTTACCAGTTGTGCCTCATGTGTCCCCAGGCCATCACAGCTGTGTCGCTGCTCTGACTCTGAAAAACAGCTCTGAAAGCCAAGCTGGAGGTGTTATAACACCACCAAGATTGGGCTGAAGGGAGAGGGACAGACAGTAAACACATGAACCCTTCTCCAGATCTCACTGAAGCACTTCAGGATGAAATCCTGATCATTGCACTCACTGGAAACTCCACCAGGCCTCAGGCTGGTCGGGATTTGCTCCTCATTTCTTCACCAGCAAGGGGGGTTTGACCCCTTTGTTCATTCAGATTGCTCCTTCCTTTGCTAAAAAAAAAAAAAAAATGAGCTGAATGTCTTCACTCCCTTCCCCACCCCCAATTCAACTCCTGAAAAAAATAAAATCCTTCTCCTACTCATCTCCCAAAAGCCAGGAAATACCTGCACGTACCATGTGCAGTCAAAGAGCACACAACTGATGGAGGCAGAGTTGGCAGGGTGGGAAAAGTGCCCCCAGCACAGACCTAGCCATGGGGACCTGATGGAATCAGGAGAATGAAACTGAAACTTGAGGTTTTTGGAAGATAAACACCTTTCCCTCCCAATCAATGTCCTCGTCAGGAAACGCAATTTCTGCGATGAGTGAGAGGAATGACAGATTTGTCTTTACAAACAAGCAGTGGGTCTGCTGGTACATAAAACTAGCACAGAGAGATAAAACAAACAATGGGAAGGATTCCACTGATTGATGAATGGAAAAGAAGATACTTGCCTTTACAAACAAACTGCAGGTTTGCTGATAAATGAAATTGGATATTAAAAGATGAAGGAAAAAAAATGGAGAAAACCCATAAATTCCATAAGAATTAAAAATTAAAAGGGGGGTTTGTACATTAAAGGGGAGTTTTAGGTATTAGGCACTCCGGGAAGTCTGCAACTATCAAATACCTCAGCCAATGGGGAAAGAGAGAGGGAAATGCAGCCGGGAAATTAGGATAAATAGGAGGCTGCATCCTCCAAAATTTGACAGACCCCAGGGGAAATGGCCCATGGCCTCTCCCTTTATTCAAATAAAGTAAAAGGACTCCTCTTGTCTCCTTTTTAGACATAAACCTCTAGAGTTTGTAGATTAATTCTCCTGACACGAGGATCGGGGTTTCTATGCAGCAGCAAAGAACATCCAGTGCATGCAGCGACAGGCTGAGAAACCTAAAGATAAATGCAGAGTCCTGCAGAGAGGAAGACATCTGGATCCTCTGAGGAGAGAGCTGTGAGCAGTGTTTACTGCAAAGCAATAGTGGCGCTTGCAAATGCAAATGTGTGTGTGAATCCCAAAAAGCAACAGACTGCAGGAGCAACACGAGCGCGTGGGATGCGACACAGCATCAGCTAGAGCTGCCTGTGTTCTTTTTTTTTTTTAAAGGTAGGGAAAGAAAGAGAGAGTTTGTAATGCCAAGGGAATTCAGCACACTAAACCTTGTCACTATAAGGATTGATTTCTGTCTTGGGTGTTTAAAAGAAAGAAAGAAATCTATCACCCAACTAATTCATTTATCCTTCTGCTTGAAGTCAGTGGCCGTCATTGCCATCAAGTGTGGCAAATGTCCTTTGATCACTGCGTCGAGGGGTCAATGAAACCTCTAATAATCTAGATTTAACAGACAATTACAATGAAATACCCTTTTTAAAAAGCCAGCCTGGAAAGACTTGCCTGTCTCTGAAGAAGCAACATGGGAATTTCAAGAGCTCTTCAAAGGCTCTGTTGGGCTCGCTAAAAGCAGAGGTGGAGCAGTAGCAACTGCTGGTGCTGCTCTGCGTGAGGAGATACAACTGCCCCCCACTCATGCTCAGTCACTCTGCATTGCAGGTGGGTTTATTGTCTCCTACCGTGTCTCCACACAGCACTGTTCTTAGAATACAGAAGTGCAGGTTGCCCAAAATAGGTCAAAACGGGTTCAAGCCTGACTTTCAAGCCATACTTCCCAAAGAGAGATGCTCTTAAAAATGTCACCTGCCTCTCTGGTGCACATCTGATGCACTGGTACTTTAGGGCTGTAGGAACTTTACACACAAGAACACAATTCATTACTGTTGTGCATCATTATCGTGTATTAATGTACTGTTATTATCAATTATTTGGATTTCAGTGAATCGAAATAGGAGCCCAAATAGTGATTTGTTCTCCTACATGCTGAAAGCTGAGAAAAGAAGATAGCGTTGCCTCAAATGGCTACAGCCTGAAAAGCCAGAGGCAGAACATGAAGGAGAAATGGGGAACACAGAGAAGTCGTGTCAGTGGAACTGGGACCATTTACTATTTTGGTTCTGTGCACCTCTGAGGGAGGATCTGCCTTATTACATATCCATAGAGTACCAATCTCAAAAGTGCCTTGACCTTGATTGATATTATAAGATGGATGTGATAACAAGACTGACATTTTCTGAGTGCTCACCTGAGATCCATGGTCTTCTGAGGGCTAGAAGTAAGAATCGAGCACTGCCTTGCTGAAAACAGGTTGGCAAGAAATTTCCTCAGTAGGGAACTGTATCACCAGTGCCAGACAAAAAGGTTGGATTGCTTTTAACCAAACACTGAACAGCCACATCTTTCACAGATGTCCTCCCACTGCTTTCAGTAAGATCTGTAAAAGGCTTGAACTTTTAAAAAGCTAGGAATTACATCTGAGTTCCCAAATGGCATATCTAGCTTTTTAATCTGGATCTCCTTTACTATCACATTGTTAGTTTTGAATAAATGATCCATAAACCCGGGCTCTTTTATTGTCCCTCAGTTCTGCTTTCTATAAATACGTTCATTATTTGCGTGTTGTCACTGAACACTTAATACTCTCTCCCATGGAGCCATGGAAAATTGTTATATTGGAATATATACACTACTCATTAGACGCTGCAGAACCAAACAATTAACTCACATTATGTTGTCTCCTTCGGCTGCCGATGAGAGTCACCAGCAGCAGACTATGAATAACAAATATCCACATTATCAAGGAACAGCCCCGTAGAAATGAAGAAGAGCATTGCTGGATGAGCCACCCAGCACTTGATCAGAACTCCAGCACTTGTTGAGAGCTGCTTTATCCCACAGACACAACCCCTCTTTTTTAAAACAAAAAAACTGTCAAAGAAGATGAAAAGAAGTGCTGCGAAACAATTTCCAGCTTGGAGCCACGGAGGACTTGGTAAAAACCTCTCTGTGTGTTTTCATGCTGGTGGATGGTACAGAAGAGAGAGAGGGGGTCAGGCAGCCTGCACACAGCACAGGGCTGCAAACTCATGCTGTGCCTCCTCTGGGGAGAGGTGTGTGCCTTTGGGCACTCCGCTTAATTTTCCCCTCTGCTTACTCCCTTGGCCTTGATATTTCCACACCCACTATGGGAAGAGGCAGCACGTGTGAATTAGAACCCACTAGGAGTGTTGAAGAACCACACCACGTAAGGGAATTCACTTCTTTCAAATATACCAAAAGCTAGGAAGAGATGGAAAGGCTTCTTCTGTTTCCCATCCCTTTCAAATGTGGGCATGGCACGGAAACACACTCTGACTTCCACGGTAATTACTGACAGAGTGAGTTTGACCTTGCCATAGCACTGTGAGATAAAATCTTTAAGCATGACTTCTGCAGGATGTCAGATTAAATGATGCAATTTTAAACTCCGATTTAAATCCAAGGAAGACCATTTCCTTCCACCAGTAACCCTCCACCCATGAAGTGCAACTGATCTTTAGCTTTGCTTTTTTTTTCTCTCTCTTTTCACATTAAACTGTTCCAGTGAATGGAGAAGGCCACGTGCTCCTCCTCCTGCACTTCCATCTCAACTCTGCTGTATCCCAAGTGCCCACACACATGCACCACAATTCCCTATGTATTTTTAGCCCTTATGGATACCTGAACTCTCCAGGACTGTAGCTACAATTTCAGGTTGTGCAACCTCCTGCGCCAAGGAGCAATGCACTAATGCATCAGGGAGCCTCTGTAAGAGACCCAGCACAGCACATTGCTTATTGCCTTTTCAATAATAGATGGATTCAAATGTATTCATGGTTTTTAAGCGGGAACACTTTTTACTTTGATATATGACTTTAGCATAGCATCAGCAGCCATTAAGGCTGCAAACTTCAGCGTGTCATGGTCCATCCGTAACACAGCACAGCGCCCGATCTTCAGCAGATTATTCCCACTCACAGTGTCTGTCCCAGCCCAAAAGCCTCAAATAAACCGTGCCCCTGTGGGCATCACCTTTACATCTTGCTGCCCTGTGTGCCCTAGCTGACAGCAGGCGTGGCAGAAGTGTCCCAAGGAGGTCCCCTAAAAGTGCTCTGGGAAACAGCAGGGTGCTGATGGCTTGTGTGACTCACAGAGCTCCTGTCAGCAGAACCACAAGCTAAAGATGCATCAGAAGTCTCAGGCATCAAACAGCTATTTTTGATTTTCACCTTGAACTTTTAGAGACGTCAGAGATGTTCGTGGTTTACAGAATTTGCCTGTGTTCCCTTGACCCTGCAGGAGGGACGAGTCACTACAGCGCTTGGTGCTGAGGGCAGAATCCTGATGCCAGATTGCAGGAGGATGGACTGAAGGCACAGAACTAATTCCAGTATATATGTGCACAGTGCATCTAGCAAAGGAGATAGCAGCTCTGGCCAGGGCAGTCAGGCATGGTAAAAGAAAGGGAAATTTTGATTGTAAAAGAAAGGAAAATTCCACCCAGGTATCCTACTAAAACTCTCTTTGCAGGTTTAATCTGGTCACATATCCCACTTCAGACTTAGTCCCAGAGCTGTCCCCTCCTGCTGAAACTCCCTCAAAAGAAAGAGAGAAAGAGAGAAAGCGAGA
>VZDJ01007753.1:47236011-47281163 GCA_008694505.1 Cyanoderma ruficeps | reverse complement strand
GAGAAAGAGAGAAAGAGAGAAAGAAAGAAAGTTGGATTAACCTAATGGGGAAGTAAATCCTGAACCAGCTCTTGAAAATTGTCCTGGGGTACATACATGTGAAAGACAATGCATGAAACAGCCCTTAACTAATTAGGCACAGGCAGTGCTGTGGCATTTTGCACATGAGAAGAAGAGTTTGGGGCTGTTTCCATAGCAGGACACTACACTTTAGTCTGTTTGGGAGCTCTCCTATTGCTCGAATGAAGTATGCCATTCATCTGATGTGTGCACTCAGCACCAGCCACACTCTGTTGATCCTCAGGCTGCTAACACTGCACACCGTGAGCAATGCCACCACAGAAGTGACGTCTTTTTGGTTTTCCTGCTTCCTTTGGTGTTCCAGCCTGTGCCAGTGGAAGCTCTGGATGGCCAGTGCACTGACAGCAGGTGTTTATCTGAAAATGCACTGCAGACACAGCTGGTATTTCTGGATACCCAGGGGCAGAGCTGTTGCTACAACCTGCTGGGATGCCAGACCTGTACAAGTGTGTCAAATCACTGAATTCTCTTTGGACAACATCTCCAGGTGGTAAAGGAGGCTCAGCTCAATATATAGAAGAGCTCTGCCCTCTGTGCAAGCCCTGCTCCAGCAGCCTCTGTCCCCTGGGATCTTGCCCTAATTCTGCCCTAATTACTCAAAGCTGAGCAGTGCCTGGGGTCAGGCAGAGAGAAAAGGCTGGGGGGAACCAGCTGGGTTGCTCTGCCCTACATGGCACAGGGCTCCTGGGAATGAGGAACTCTGGTTTCTATTCCTGGCTCTAGAAAGCAGTGTAGCCTCTGGGTGATGAACAGCCTGGTGGGGATGGGCAGATGTCCCCTGCTCACTTCACAGCCCAGCTCCCGTGGCATTTTATTTAGTGGTTTTTAAACTTTAAACAGAACATCTTAAGCCAGGGTTTTCTCCTTCTTTCTCAAGCACAAATCTTACACTTAAAATAATGAGTTAATCTTTAAAAGAGCTACAGTAGGAGGCTTTAAAATGACTCAATGCTGTATTTTGAAAAGAACTCGTGGATCGCCTGTGTCTCAGAGCTATTTATACGCTACCTGCCAGGGAAATTCACAGATGAACGAACCAGCAAGAAACATGCTATTCAAGAGAGACATTCTTGGGATCTGGAGTCAAAAAACCACACATAATTGCATAAGGGTTCTGGTTCAGAGGGCTCTGCTTGCTGGGGAGAAACTCTCCGACATAATTTCTCCATGTACTGCTAAAAAGGGGCTCTCCCCTCTGCCAGAGGAGTCACTACCAAGCAGGTTTGGGGTCCAAGGAATTCTTGTTGCAGCAACATTATCTGTGCTGTAGCTGTCACATGAAACCAGGCTGCAGAAAAATGGGAGAATGCCCACGCACGAAACTGGTTCATGGCCTGTAGTTCCATGGGTGAAGAGTAATAAATACAAGTGAAAATCCAGCATGCTTCCTTGCCTTCCCCTCTGTTAGTGCACTGTTAAATGTGACTTTGAGGGGCCATGGTCTCTGTGTCATTTTGCTCACCACCAAGTAACCCCAAGAATTTTTCCAGGGGTGAAAGCTGGATTTGAAGGTGTTTGGTGCAGCCTGCGAGATGCTGGAGAGGGAAATCTGTGAAGAGGGGGGAGAGGCAACCCTGAGACACCCAGCTCCAGGATTAGGGTGCAGAAATCTTGCGTTAGGCTCAGGTACTTACTGGTTTTAACAACACCAGAACCAGTGCAGAGCATGTCTGCAAATCCCTCTTTGTGGTGGTCCTGACAGCCTTAGCCTGGGCTCCTAATTAACAGCTCAGTCCCTGCCCAGGGAGTACAGGCAGGGCCTCTCCCACATCCACATTTGGCAGGGAAAAAAGACGAATTTCCTGCCGCTGCTGCTGCAGGGAGCAGCCTGGGACTGAGCACTGGTGTGTAACTGGGGTGTCAGTGTGGCACAGGAAAGGGGAAGTGCCAGAGGCACGTTGGCAGTCTGGGGACATCCCCTTGCAGAAGGGCCTCCCCACACCTCCCACTGCATTGCAAGGAAGCCCTCGGAGATTTTTTTCCTCCTTTTCCTTCTTCTTCTTCTCCTCTTCCTCCTCATCCTCCTCTCTGCAGGGCTGCAGCAGCCTGGGCTTTCAGGGGACACCCCAGACCTGCAGCAGATCATGGCCTGGAGGCGAGGTTTTGTCCTGCTTGCCATACTTTCCTCTTTCCTCAGGTATTTTCCAGGCTTTAAGGAAAGGTCTGCCACTTTTCACCAAGGATTTCCCCTTCCTTGGTGCTTGACCACACTCACTGCACAGCTTCAGCAAACACTTGTGTCTTTGCACCCACAGGTTTTTGTGAGGCCTCAACACTGCTAACCTGTGTGCCCCAAAACTGCATTTATTCATGTGTGAGCTCTCTACAACCTAATTCATCTGCACTAGGCTGTGGAAATGATGCTTCACAAGTTCTCTTTAAGCAGCCCCAGAGCTCTCCATGGTGGCTGGGACAGCTGAGGGGTCACTCGTCCGCCTAACAAAGAGTAAACCCCTTGCCATTTACCAGATCAGCTGCATAAATATTGCACGAGCTGGAGATGCAGAGGCCATCCCTGGGTATCACAGAGGCAGGCAAGCCTGCTGGGATGATCTCTCCTGATGGGCAAAGGGAGGCTTCACCTCCCTGCACCACTGCCCATGGGGGATGCTCTCCCACCAGCAGAAAGTCCCCTGTGTGGCACAGCCCAAAAAAACCCTTAGTGCTCCCGCCTGCCACTGCCCACTCTTCAGATCTAAACAATTCAGCAATTTCTCTGTCCCCTCAGACCTGGGCTAGGGTGGTGGTGGGTCAGATTTGACCCCCCCTGAGCCTTCTCTGCCCATCCCACGGGAGAGCAATTGAGGGTGTTTGCCAATAGGAAGGGGATGGAAGTGCCTGGCATGCTCAGCTGCTGAGAAGAAGCTGCCAGCCAGGAATGTCAGACATCTCTGGGAACCCCCAGCCCACACAGAGGCAGCAGCCAGGGCCTGCCTGCTGCACAGACACAGCACGTGGGGAGGAGGGAAGCTGCTCTGGGACCATAAGGCCCAGCCCTGCTGGGCAGTCCCTGAGCTGCAGTGGAACTCCCACCTCAACAAGAGTGGTTGTCCAAAGGCACCATGAGGGCAAAACCACAACAAAAGTGCAGGATGTACTTCCACTGCTCTCTTTTTTATTACATCTGTTCAGCTCCTTGCAGGTTGCAGGGGATCTGGCAGAGCTGCTGCTGGAAAAGGCACCTTTCCTACTGAAAAGAGTGGGAAAAAACCTCCTCCCTGTGTTTTGTGATCAGCTGTTCTGATTTTGTGATTGATGGAGTTTTTTTTTCACACAACTCCCCCCATTCCTGGCAAACCCCACCGTGGGCATGTGTTAAAATCAGCAGGATTATAACCCACGGGGACAAGTCCCCTCGTATTTACACCTCTTTCCACTGAATGTCAGGAAACCAGCCCTAAAGACAAGTGAAAAACAGTTGATCTAAAATTGACTCCTTTTAAAAAGGTATTTAAAATTTTCTTTTAGAGGTTCCCATTGACCTTAACAGGAGCAGTGCACAGGGAATAAATTTCGGTGACCAACACTGCGGGTTCATCTCCACGGGCAGGTACCAATGCCCATCCCTGTCTGTGCTCCCAGAGATCCATTCTCCCAGAGAGGAGCAGCCCTGGACTGTGTTAGTCCTTCTGGCAAGATTTTTATTGATACCACTCAAGGCTCCTGAGTGTAACCCGGGGTCAGCCTGATCCCAGGCTCATCAGCATTTTTGTTCTTTTAAAGGTGAACCACAAAGCAAATGCTTCAAATCCAGAGGACTGGGAAAACAGCAGCATCCCAGCAAGGTTTCCCTGTCTGCCTTAAGATGCCTGGTTATTTATAAAGAGACACAGGCAGAAGGCTGAGGGGTTTCCAGAGGCTGCCAGAACCATTGGATTCCAGAGCAGGATGGGGCAGGTAGGGCTGAACCCCAGCAGACCTGTGAGGTCTGCTTGTTGCAGTTTCCTTCTTGTGCATCCCAGTGATGGAGAAGCAGTTGGACATGGAATGGGCAGACAGACCGACAGACACGCAGTGGCTGTTCCCAGGGGCTCACAGTCTAACAGGAACAGAATCACAGAATCACTGAATTGTTAAAGCTGGAAAAGACCTCTAAGATCATCGAGTCACTCACTTGACCCAACACCACCATGACCACCACTAAACCAGGTCCCCAAGTGCCACATCCACATCTTTTTTTGAACACTTACAGGAATGGCATTTACAACAGTTCCCTGGGCAACCTATCCCAATGCCTGACCACCCCTAGGCACTGGGTGGTCAATTTTTCCTATTTTCCAATCCAAACTCCCTCTGGTATAACTTGAGGCCATTTCTTCTCATCCTGTTGTTTGTTCCTTGGGAGCAGAGCCTGAGGCCCTCTTGGCTCCACGCTCCTGTCAGGGAGCTGTAGAGAGTGGGAAGGTCCCCCCTGAGCCTCCTTTTCCCCAGCCTCAGCCCCTCCAGCCCCCTCAGCTGCTCCTCATCTGACCTGTGCTCCAGACTCTTCCTCTGCTCCACTGCCCTTCTCTGGACACATGAATGAAGAACCAATTGATACAGAAAATAAAATGAACTATTCCAGGCTGGACTTGGGAGTTTTTCTTGGGTCAAAGCCTTTTGTTTTTCATTCCAAGCATGAAAATGTTGCTATCTGTTCCAGAAAGACTGACCCCCTTCCTGACCCTCTTCCTTCTCCCTGTCCTGCACTGTCTCCCTGTTGCTTTGAACAGCCCTAGATCAAAGAATTTCAATTTTTTAGTAGCAACAACTACCTGAAGATATTTGCTTCTGGTTGCAAACAACATCAGAAATGTTGTGGAATCAAAGTTATAGCAAATATACCACGTTCTTCAAACACCTCCAGGAGCTCTCCCTATTATGGACAGGGAAAACATTCCCTTGCTGTATTAACTGGGATGTTTTTTGATGCCCTCGAAGATTGTCAGGTCAGTGACCCTGTGCACATTACAAGCTACTGCCATGTGCCATCCTGGGGCTCTCCCTGGTTTCACTGAGAGCAGGGACAGGGGAGAAGGTCAGGAAAAATGATCCTTCTCCAGAACTTTGGGTCTACCCATGGGAATTTTGTCGTGTTGGGGTTTCGCCCTCAATTTCAGCGTCCCATTGTGAGCCCACCTTTCACAGCTCAGCGTCTTCTGAAGGATGCCCCTTTTCACAGTTCGCTTCCAAACACAGAAACAAGAAGCTTATTCCTCTTTGGAACAGATTAAAGGAAGAAGCAGAAATATTTCTGAAACTTCCTCATAGCGCTTGAGACCCATTTATTTTTTCCTGCTTTATCCTGAAGATGCATTTCACTGTTTCTCAAGCCCCAGGTGTCTGCCTGGATGGGCCAGGAAGGCCACACAAGCCACGTTCACAGCTGCAGAGCAAATCCTCACATCCCACCCAGCAGCACATGTATTCAGCTGGAGCCACTCCCATGAGGGAAACATCATTGTACAGGATGATCTGGAGGGGGTTTTTATCATTCAGTAGAGACAGCAGTAAATATTATGCTTACAAACAATGTCCCTGAGCTCCTGAATGGGAGTTTTACCAAATCATAACAGCCAAAAGTCATGGTGGTCACCTCTCCATGCCTGGCACACGGATTCTCCCCACCACCTGCCCAAAGCAATGGCTGGTCCGGATTTATTTAGCACATCTCCCTGTCCACACTCAACTGGCCCCATCTGCTTTCCAGGAGGAGCTCTCCTCTGCACAACCCTGCCTGTCAGAGCAGATAAGGCTTCTCCTTGTGCTGCTCCCCAGGAGACAGATGGGAAGGAGGGGAGCAGGAGGCATCCCAGACACACCGTGTCAGCAGGGGCCGGCGGTGACGGGCTGGCGGAGAGGGGCATGTCTGTCACCAGGGCTGTGCCAGCCAGCAGGAGCCACGGGGACCACAGGGGCCAGCAGGGACCATGAGGACCAGCAGGGACCAGCAGGGACCAGCAGGAACCACAGGGACCAGCAGGAACCATGGGGACCAACAGAGACCAGCAGGGACCAACAGGGACCAACAGGGACCACGAGGACCAACAGGGACCAGCAGGAACCATGGGGACCAGCAGGGACCAGCAGGGATCAACAGGGACCACAGGGACCAACAGGGACCACGGGGACCAGGAGGGACCAGGAGGGACCAACAGGGACCAACAGGGACCACAGGGACCAGGAGGGACCAGCAGGGACCACAGGGACCAGCAGGGATCAACAGGGACCAACACGGACCAACACGGACCACGGGGACCAACACAGACCATGGGGACCAGCAGGGACCAGCAGAGACCCTGTGATTTGGGTCCTGTGAGGGGAGTTACAGGAGGAAATGAAGGGATGTCCAGCTGGTGCTCAGGAGAGAAAGGGAGGCAAAGCCAAGCAGGATGATGAGGTTACATTCCCCAGCAGGAGCAGAACTGCTTGGCTGCTTGCAAGTAGGACAAGCTTGGATACTGGGGATGACCTGCAAACATCACATCTCCTTGGAAATGGCCTGGATACCAGACCACACATTAACTCCTACTGTAACACAGCACAGTGCCAAGGGCTTCATTCCCCTGCTCAGAACATAAACAAAGGACATCCTGGCTTAAGTGGAGCATTTTAAAGAGGTGGTATGCACTCCCCAGCAATGCACCCAACCCAGCAGGTTGTATAGGAGGGGGATAGGTATACCTGCTCCCAGCTAGAGAAAAGCTCAACTAGAGCAGCTGATGGGCTTCAGATTTTATCCATGCTGGAATAATCCCAGTTTCATAACTAAGGGATATAGCTGACACATTTCTCAATTTGTAGATTAGAGGAAGGTCAACTCCAGTTTAATCCGCTGCTGGGAGGGGTCAGGAGACAGAGTAACTCGTAAGCAGTGTGAAATTAATGCAAGTATTTAGCATATTGTGCATGCAGTTTTCCATGCCTGCAATCCAAAAAAAAGAAACAAAAACAGAAAGGGGTGTCCCAAAGCCCTCCAAGCAATTGCCAAATATGTTCTTGGAAAAATCAAGATAGGAATGTAGCGGGGAAAATTCAACCAAGTGCAAACTGTGAGGGATTAGATTCACCCTTCCCAAGGATAGTCCTGGGGCAGAAAAGGGCTTTGGAATGGGCCTTTGCAAATCCATGGCCCACCTGAGCTCAAAGTACCAGGGAAGAGATGTCAGGGAGCTCTGCTGGCTTGCAGTGACCAAGGGTCCAGGTCTGCCACCCCACATGTCACCCTTGGCCCCCACAGCAGGGCACAGCCCATGCAGGGGTGGCAGAGATGTTGGGGATGTCATTGGTCTTACGGGAGGAGCTCCAGCAGAGATTTTCCAAAGGAACAACAGAGAGGCAGAATTCTGCACAAAAGAGGTAGTAAATACCGGTGGTAAATATTTCTTCTCTGTTTAGACCTCCTTTCAAAATACATTTAGGCCTTAACAATAGGCTTCATATTTTTCCAGGATTCAAATACATGTTTTCATCCACTCCACCCAGTTAAGGGTTGCTGGAGTTTCTGCCGTGATAAAAGACTATTTTGTGCAGATAAATGGCGCAGCAGATTATATTTGGGGCAGAGTGTATTAGAGTACTCAGGAATAAAGGCTCAACAGCACAGTTTGACTTCTGGAAAACTGCACTTAGGAAATAAACGTTATTTAGCAGGGCTGCACACCTCACAGCTTCTACAAACCAACAGCAAAGCACAGCAGAGTGTTCTGTCAATACCTTCACCCCTCCACCCTGCAAACATTTGTGTCACCCCCCTCTCTCCACTTGACTACAATCTCCATGTAATCCTCTGCAAATGGACCTCTCGATGAGTGTCCTCTGGTTTCCCAAGCTTTCTGTAGGCCAGTCACCATCACAAGCTGGAGACTGACTGTTCTCCAACCCATCCACCTTTCACAGCCTGGATGGTGGCAGATGTCCACCTCTGTCCTTGGGCACCGCTGCTCAGCCCCGCTGAGAGGCCTGTTTTGTGCAGACAGGCAGAGCACAAGACAGACAGACAGACTGCAGCCCACAAGGCCAGGGTGGCACCTTCACAGAGCGTGGCACTGCCCAGGATGGTTGGAGAGTTGGCTCACCCACAGGGAACTGCTGGCTGTGTTCTGCTTTACGCTGCCCACAGCATCTCTCCGAGCAATTTCCCATTCTCTCTCTGTCTGAACATCCTGCTTTGCCTCCACATCACCTGCAGCTTTGCATCCCCACTGTGTGTTGCCCTGAGTTTTTTGCCTTCTGTCTCTGTGCAGAAGTTTTCTCACGCAGCTTCACGTAAACAATGTCTATTTTCAGAATGTTTGCATACTTCTCCTCTGAGAGAAGAGATGATTGATGGTGATGTCCACCATCCAGGTTGAGAGGTGGCGACCTCTGTAGCCAATCTCTGGACCTCTGTACAAATGTATAAAGGAGTTAGGTTTGTAAATAGAGAGTTTGTCCCTCACTGTGATGCTTCTGTGCCTGCTTCTCTTTCTGTCCCTAAAGTGGGACACACCCAGCCTCGGCCCACAACAACTGTGCTGTTTCTTCTGGTCTCCCTGGGAACACCCACCCCACATCACGCTCTGTCCTCATACCACAGCATTCAGAAGAGGGGATTTTCTCCTGAGAAAGTCAAGGCCTGAGGAATGCAAAGTGAGCACCACTTCTTGCTCCAGCATGCCCCCAATGTCAGCAGCTGCTGGCTGAAATAGATAATGGCACTTCTTTTCTCCTTTCCTGCCTTGCTAAAGACTTGTAACAACCTCAGAGTGAGCAGAACAGCAGGAGAAGTGCACACTGCCCATGGAAATTAGGCCAGAAAATAAACAAGCCAGCCCACAGCAGGAGAGATGTGGCCAGACACTCTTGCTATCATCCCTTTGCCTTGGTCCAAACCAGCTGGTGTGAGCTGAGTCCCTCCGCTGTGCAACAGAGCAACAGATTCACGGCCACTTTTCCCCCTGGAGAAATCAAGACTTCAAGTGTTAATCAGGCTTCCCACCCAGGAGCTGACAGCACAGCACACGAGCAAACATCAGCACTTTTGTCACCACCTTGCCCTTATTCTGTTATCACCACCCCTCCGCACAAAACGCTGCCGGCAAGGAGCGCCAGCTCCAAGAGGAAACCATTCCTCATCTCCGGGGATGGGGAAAAGAGGGACAAAGACAGGAAAAGAGATGTGCACAGAAGAGGTGACTGTCCCCATTCCAGTTGCCCAGTCAAATCACCTCACAGAAAACTCATCTCTGCACCTTCGCCTTTCTCCTTAGTTTCAGGCCAGCTTTTCACTCCAATAAAACAAGAAAAAAACGCTCCATTGCCAGATTATTCCTCCTTGAAACCAGCAGCAGCTTCACAAGTGCAAATCTCTGCTTTACACTGTTAAAATGTGGCCTTTGTAGGACAAATAAGGGATGCAGGAATTCCCAGCTGCATGGCCAGAATTGAAGAATTTCTGAGATTTGGGGTCTTGATAGGTGATTGGGCCAAAAAGCTCACACTTGGTCGACCCCAGCGTTTGGAAGTTTCTGCCAAATCCAGACAAATATTTTAGCTAAGAAGAAAGATTTTGTTGCACAGTGGTTGTGGCAGACTGCACTGCAATTTATGTGCAGAGTCTTTTCCCAAGCTGACTTTTCATAAAAGTAATAAGTAGTTTCCAAAGTGAAATGAAAGGAACTGGCAGGGAGAAAAAATTGAACACCTGGGATTTCATAAAAACAACTTTTTATTTGGTTTGTTTGTTTGTTTTCCTGAGGAAAGTGAAAATTCCTAGTCTCAGGCAGAAATACAAACATTTTATTTCATTAATTCAGTCTGTGAACCAGAAAGAGTGAAGAGACTTGCACAGCAGAGCGACAAGACATGCAGCTGGGTTTGAGAAGCGACCCAAGACCTTTGTTGGGGTAGAAGTGTCTCAAGGGCCAGCAGCCAACTTTTAAAATAGCCCTAATTACCTTTATATCTATAACAGGAAAACAGGTGGAAGAGGTCAGGAACAGTAGGCAGAAGAAGAGCAGAGAGAAAGGTGATAAAACTGAGTCTAAAAAGTCGGAATTATAGGAAAAATTATGCTGGAGGGGACCTCTGGAGGGCTCCAGCCCAAACCCTGCCCAAAGCAGGCATTTCAAAGTGAGCTCAGATAGCTCCATTTCCCTTCTATCCACCCTTGGCTGAATAGAGGGAATAACCTCTTCTTTCAGTTCCCTGGCTGAGCCCACACTGCTCATCTCCAGCTCCTCCTGACCACCAGAACCTCTGCACATCACTCAGGCAAAACCATTGCACCGTGTGTTCGCAACACACCCGAGAATGTTTGCATGAATAAATGCATTATTCACATTATGCTACCAAGTTGTGATGAATTTTAAATTGCCGAAATTAAAGCCTAAAAAATTGTAATGCTGTTCACTGCCTGAGTAGGAAGTGATTTGAATTCAGTGCCCTGTAAGGTGGAGTTTTGACGTTCTTTCAATGACCCAGATAGCACCAGGGATAGAGAGCAGGAGCAGGTGTGTGACAGGAGGGTGACTCAGGGCTGGAACAGGACAGCAGAGTCTGGAGCCCTCCCAGGTGTGTTCACAACACCCACAGCGGTGCGACGTTCTCTCCTCAGATCCCCAAAATACAAGGCTCTCAGCAGGTGGTGTTGCACCTGGGGGTCCCTAAAATGTCCCAGCTGGATGGGAGCATCCTCAAGATATCCTCAAGAAACCCCTCAGCGGAAAAATGGCAAAAGAACTGCTCTAAATTCCTCAGCAATCATGTTTTTGCCCCATGGGATAATAATGTTAGTCATAGCCCCACTCAAATCCCAGCATTTGCATTTCAGGCTGTATGGAAGTTTGTCTCAGCACTGCACACAATGAAATTAAAAACTACCCACAATTCAACAGCACTTTAACGTCAGGTTTTACAAGTTTAAGACCATTGGTCTGTGAAAGAAAACACAAATATTTTGCAGAAGACATAATAATTTAGTTATAGAAACCCAAGGTTACATAAAATGCATATGTTCCCTTCTAAGCGGGGAAAACGATGCTACCTCAAAGCCACACAACAAAAGTCTAGGGATTTATTTTAAAAATTGATTTTGTCCTTGGCATTTCGTGGTGGTTGATGGGGGAAAGTGTATTCCTGCAGTTTGAAATATCTTTGATGTTACCAAATCTTTCAAGCAAGAACTGCACCACTAGCCACAAGCAGAAATTAAGAGAAATTATTCTAGTCAATGCCACCCTGCTACCAGCTCAACAAGATTTTGCTGTGGTGGGAACATAAGCTAAAATCTTCTAATCATGAAATGGTCAGAGTTTGTCTCTCTAAATAAAATCCTTTCTGTAACAGGGCTGTAGCATTCCCAGGCCAGCAACTGGTAAAAGATTTGGGCATTCCCAGCACTTCAAAAATCTCGGGCCATTTCGGCTGAGTCAGCAAAGCAGAGAATATCAAGATTATTTTAAGCATGCACAGAGTTCTATTTGAGACCTTGTTTTCCTCCTTACATACAGACTGAGATCTGTAAATATTGAAAAACATGAGAATTGGGCCTTTGTGTTTTCTAAGAAAAATACTTATAAATACTGGTTTTATAAGAAAAATACATATTAAAAAAATGAAAAAGGAAACAACCATCTGGCTCCACTCCTTCCAGATGTTTTCCTAACCATTCTCCATGTTTTCTTCCCAAATGTGTGTTTTCTGAATACTCAAAGGATTGCCATGATGCCCTCGTGTTTATCCATGCCCAGCTTCAGATCTCCAATCCTGTTATTTCTTTCTCTTTTTTCTTCCTTAATCTGTCATTCCTTTGGTCAGTGAATCTATTCAAAAAAACAATGTTGTGTTTTGGAAAGAATTTGATTTTGATTGCGTTTATTGTTCAAGGGGTTGTGGCTGGCTTGGCAGTGTGTTTGAAATGACAGTTTGTTAATAATTTAAACCAACACACAGACCAAGGAATTCTGGAAATAACCATGCCACTACAATGAATTTACAACATTCACTTGAGGTGGGAAACAATCATCAGCGTTTGGAATGTTGGAACAGAAAATGACCCTATTGTACCTGTGGAGTCACTTTCCAAAGAGATAATCTCATTTTTGTACTCTTAAATATATATATATATATCTGTAGCTTCAGCAATCAGGTAGGTCAGGGATCCTGGCCTGGTGCAACTGTACTGACCTTTACAGTGAAAAAAATTAAGATTATTTTTCAATCCAGGCAGGTGATTGACCCTGTCTTACATCAGCATCAGCCTTTGCTGCTAGGCAGAGGGAAGATCACATATGTCATGTTTTATATTCATGAAACACAGCTTTAAATCCAGTGAAGAGGTACTTCAGAGAAAGCTCTCCTGAAATCTGCTGTAGCTGTGTGCTTTAACAGAGTCTTCAGAAAACACAAAGGTTTTTTTTTTACCCAAATTTAATAAACAAACTTTCAAGAGAAAATTGTCTCACAAGCAGTGTACCACAAATGGTAAAAACTACTCATCTCCTCTAGCTGGGACTAGATGACCTTTGAAGTGCCTTCCAGCCCAGGCCTTTCTATGATTTTTGGAGATGTTTTGAGGACCCTGTGATTCCCCATTAATGCTGGATGCAGGATGAGACCCGGAGATGGGCAGAAGGGGTGGCACTGGAGCAGCTCTCTTGGAGCTGCAACACCCACTCTTGTTCTGAGGTGACAATTACAGCCACCCTCATGCCCAGGAGAAACTTAAACACACCAGAAACAAAAAAAAACCAAAACAAAACAAACCCAACCAACCAAACAAACAAAAAACCCCAAAAAAACCCCAAACAAACCAAGATCCCAGCTTACAGCAGAGCTAAGAAAGCAAATGGATCAGCCTTTCCTGAGGAGGATTCTGACTTCACCTACTAAAATTCCCACCGCTGGACACATGCTGCTGCCACCCAAGTGTATTTCACAAGTGAATATTAATTTTTTTTCCTAATTTTGTTACAGGGGAGATGAAATTTAAAAGAAATGTGGATGTGGCACTTGGGGACGTGGGTTAATGGTGGCCTTGGCAACGCTTGGACTCAAATGATCTTAAAAGTCTTTTCCAACCTAAATGATTCCATGGTTCTATGACTCTATTGTTCTATTACACACTTTATATTAGCTAAATCTTTTGTTGATACTTGAGAAATGACTTTTTTCTGGCCAAGAAATGTTTTCCAAGGCCAATGACAAATGCGTTACGTACCAGCATCGAGAGAAAATGAGCCCTGAAATTGGCACAATCAAGTGTGTATAAGAGACGTGTTTGCTCATGCCTCCAATCAAGGATCCTCATTAAATAATCATGTGACTCATACAAGAAGCTACAATTAAGAAGCACAGCTCACACTTCTAATATTCATGAGCAGTCCAGAGAGCCCAAGTATAAAGGGAATAATTTCTAAATTTGAGTCACGAGTTGGTCTGAGGAAATGCTGTTTTCTCACCAATATTAGCACAGTTGGGAAGAGGTGCTACATTTCTCCAAATAATATTCATTGATTATTTCCTCACCCTTTCTGAAGCATGGAAAATTTTTACTTAAAAGAATTGGCCGGGCAAATTAATTTCTATAAAAATGGACTTTTTTCTTTCTTTAAAAAAAAAAATTAATTGAATTAAAACTGTTTCAAAGCAAATCAAAAAAACATCAGAACCAAGCATTAGGTATTTAACATTTCAACTCTTTTTTCTCTGATGTCGTTCTTATTGCTTTCACTGCTTCCTCCCAGGTACATAAGGGACACTTTTCACTATCCCAGGTTGATCCAAACCAAATCCATCCTGTCCTTGGACACTTCCAGGGATGGGGCAGCCACAGCTTCTCTGCACAACTTGTGCCAGGGTCTCATCACTTTCACAGTGAAGAATTTCTTCTTAGTATCAAGTCTAAATCTCCCCTCTTTTAGTTTACACACATTCCCCCTTGTCCTATCAGTATCTGCCCACATAAAAAGTCACTGTCCCTCTTTTAGACAAGCTCCCATGAAGTACATTGTGACTGTAAGGTCACAGTGAGGTCACCCTGGAGTCTTCTTCAGAATGAACAACCCCAAATCTCTCAGCCTGTCTCCCCAGCAGGAGCGCTCCAAGCAGCGCTGGGTTTTCACCTCACTGAAACCCTGTCAGAAAACAATCACTCTCTTACTGCAGTGAACTATCAAGTTTGTCCTCACAGTCCACATTTACAAATCAATGATGCACTTTTCCCATCTTCCCTTTACGTTTGCAACAATGCTAATTAAATCAGTTTAATAAGACTGTAGTTGCTGTATCCTTTTCCATTCCCTTCTTCCTTGGATGCAGGCACTAGGCTCTCAGTATCCAGCTACCACTGCACTATTTATCTTGTAGAATTTCTCTCTTCCAAGCCTACATTTATTAAAAATCCTCATTATTATTTTGTGCTGAAGTTTGCTGTTTGTCCAACTTATTGAATATTAAGTTGAGATTTGTCTGCAGGAGTCAATTCACTCGCTCCCTCTAAGGAAAGCCAGGCTTTCCCTGCAAAACACACATAAAGCTATTTTTCTTTTAAAAAAATAATTACCAGAAAAAGACACTGAAACACAAAAATATCAGCCATTCCTACTTTTCTGTGACTTGTGGTTGACTCACATTTTCAAAGAGGAAGAGAAGCTGCTGGTTTGTACCAGGCAGGAACCAAACTAAGATGGAAAAAGAAAAAAAAAATAGCATATTTCCTGCTGCCATCCCTCACCTCAGCTTATAGATTCACCAAAAAACAGGGCCAGAAAGACCTGGAAGACCTGATTCCATGGCTGGCTCCAGGCAGCAGCATCACTCCCTTTGCCATGTGGGTGATGTCCCTCTGCACTGCCCACTCCAGCACCTGAGCTGCAGCCACCACCCACACACCAACCTGTGTTTGTCTGTCCCACAGCTCCACATTCTCCAAAGGTCTTTTCCCAAATGTTTAATCTGAATGTTGCAGCTGAAGCCACAGCCATTCCTGGAGATCAGGTTGGCTCAGGCTCTTTGCTTGGGCTTTCATGAACCCAAAGCATTTTGAGACTGCTCTTATTCTGTGCCCCAGAAATTCTCACTTTTAGCTTAAACAAGCCTGGTTCTTTCAATATTCCCTCCTAAGCTGTATTTTCCTGACATCTGATCACTCTGGTCCCTCTCCTCTGGGTTTTCTGCACTGCTCCTGAGGTGTTGTTCTCCAGCCTGGACACCACGCTCATCCCCAGGCCATTTATTGCATCTTGCACAGAAAACACCACATCACCACATCTCAGCCTGGCCTCTGCTGTTTAGCAATAGCAAAACAGCTCAAGGTTTGCAGCCTGCGATGGTTTGGGGTTGGAACCCTGGGCACTGAGAATTTCAGACTTTCTGTGTTGAGAGACACTGACCCCCAAGAAAACACTGCACTTGATCTGAGGCCGTGGAAGAGGCTTCCAAAACTCAGTGACGGCACTGGGATCATGGGTGTGTAGTTTGAATAGAAGTGTGTGATATCACAGGGTGGAAAGCTTAGAGTTTAAGGTTTTAAAATATAGTAATATATATACAAGGCAAGATGGAGGTTTTAGGGTGGAGGCCAGTCCTTTTTTACCTTCATCTTCATAGGTCTGGGTGGTGTTTTGTAATTGGTTAGGAAAGTCCATTGAGGGCCACAGGTGGTTGGTTACTGGGTTAAAAGTAAAAATAATTGAGGTGTCATTTCAAAATTGGACAGTTTATCCTTAAAAGGCCTCATAACGAGAGAGATGCAGCTCCATTTTTAGTTTGTTAGCTGGAAGTGCTGTAGAACTCAGTTTGTGAGACTGTAATATAGATAAGAATTAATAAACATCTGAGTCCGAACAAGAAATACTGTCTCGTGCATTTAATGCAGAAAAGAAGATAAAACTTGACAGCTTGGGTTTGGCTTGTGACCCTCAACGCCCCAGTCCTCCTCTGACGGATTCATCTGGAGTTTCCCATCCCATGTTTAGGAAGTTGTCTCCTCCTGCTGAGGTGCCCTGTCCCTGCATAACCCCCTGTTTATTCTGAATGTTTATACAGGAGGCCAAGATCATTCTGCTTTTTCGTGGTCTTCCTTGTGGTTTCCTAGTGCTGGATGCAGGAGCTGGGAGAGCTCAGGCAGCCTCCAAGGGTCTGGAGAGTGAACCCAGCACATAAGGCAGGTCCTGCTGTGGCACAGCACTCCTCCAGGTACTACTCACACAGTGAAAGGCTCAACAGATCTGTCTGTGCTTTGAAGAATGGGGATTTCATGCCCTTTCGACTGACTGAAAGAAATAACCGAGAAACAAAAATGCAATTCAAAAGCTTTTTTCAAATGCAATTATGTTAATTGCTCCAACTGAACAAAGGGTGGAGGGAGATGGTTCTGCAGGCAAACTTCGCCTCCAGATCTCGTGAGCACAGGGGATGTGGACCAAAAGGCATCTGCTGAATTTATAAACTTAACCCCCATCCCTGCATCCCTTCATAAACTGGTGAGAAATCCATCGCTTGAGAAATCCGAGCTCTTGAGAGTATCTGAGATTTCTTTTATTGCTATCCACTTTCCCTTCCATGCTGACTTTCTCTCCTCCCTAAATTGACACTTCTGTGTAATTTACACAATTTTACCCTCCTGCCCACACTGATTTTAAGTATAGCTCATTTCTCCTGTCACTTTCACCAAGCACCAGGAGGAAACACCCTTTTTTCCCTCTCAACTTTATGTTGGACAAGGTTAGAAACCAGCTTCTTTAATTAATCCTGTCAGAAACTTGTGCTTGGCACAGCAGAGCAGTTGCAACCAGAAATCTGAGTGAGCAATTCTGCAGAGTCTTTGCTCAACATGGTTGTTTTTTTTGCTCACATCAGGCTCTTAGTTTCTAAAAGTTACAAAACCCTGGGACACCTGGTGCTGGAAGCAGGAAGGAGCAGAAGAGTCCTGGTAAGATTTGGATTTTACCTGCCCCATCCAGCTGAATGGGGCNGTTTGTTTTTTGGTTTTTGGGGGTTTTTTGGTTTGGTTTGGTTTTTGGTGTTGTTTTGTTTTGTTTTCCTGGAAAGCTGACTAAAACGAGCAGCACAGCAAACCTGAGGGAGCAGTTGTTGTTGCAGCTCTGAGTTCAGGGTCGGGAAAAGGAACCTGAGATGGCTCCTAAAGGCTTCACTTCCTGCTCATGGGCAGCTGCATCGCTTTCCTGCTCACACAGCCTGAGAAGAGGAGGGCTTTTCCAAAAGGAAAGGCTTGTATGGAGACTAAGAAGAAAGAGTTTCATTTGCTGTCTTCCCTCACTTTCCTTCTCTTGCCTGGCATCAACAGGCAAGTCACATTTTTAAGTGAGTGAAGAAGGAGCGCTATGTAATGATCTTGACCTGTTGGAATGAGTCCAGCAGGGAGCTACCACAGGTCTGGAATACATCGATAAAGACAGGCTGAGACAGTTGGGACTGCTCAGACTGGAGAAAAGAAAGCTCCAGGGAGATCTTAGAGCCCCTTCCAGTACCTAAAGGGACTCCAAGAGAGCTGGAGAGGGACTTTGGACAAGGGTATGAAGTGATAGGACAAGGGAGAGCGGCCTTCAGCTGAAGGAGGGTAGGTTTAGGTTATTGTGAAGAAATTCTTTGCTGTAAGGGTGATGAGGCCCTGGCACAGGCTGCCCAGAAAAACTGTGGCTGCCCCTGGATCCTTGGAAGTGTTCCAGGCCAGGTTGGATGGGGCTTGGAGCAACCTGGGATAGTGGAAAGTGACCCTGTCCACAGCAGTGGGGTTGGAACTCAGCGGTCTTTTAAGACACATTCCAACCCAACCCATCCTATGATTTGTGATTCTGTGATAATTATTTAAATCCAAGGACCCTGGGCAGCTGCTGGCTTGGAGAACCTTTCATTCCTTCTTCACCACAGTGCTGGCAAAGTCATCTGCCATAAAGAGAAAATAACCTGCTTGGTGTTACAGCAGCGATGGGATGGGCTGGACCAGGAGGGAATTTCATTTCCAGTGGCAGAAAACCCAGGTCATAACCCTGTTGACTGCATTAAATAGATGCTCACAAACCCTACTTGCTGTTGCAGCTTTAATGGGTATTTTCAAGCTGGGAGTAAAGCGTGGTTATGTCGTTACTCTTCAGGGAGAAATGTCAAGGAGTAAGTCATGGATGCAGGGTTGAAATTAAGCACACTGATCACAGTGGTTTGTGTTATGCCTGACATTACCTAGAAGCTGAGCTATTGCAAAAGAAATTCTGTCCTGTGGAAAAATTTCATATTATTTTCAATTTTCTTTTCATCTCAAATCAAGGGGAAACAGAAAGCCATTCTGTGGAAGAGAAAGCTCCACAGGAAAAATGTCTGGAAATGTTGAAACACGTTGCTTCAGCAAATCTACCAATGTCAGTAGGGCTGGCAAATCATACATGGTATTCCCTCTATTTTGTTGAGCTGGAAGGGTGAATGCCTTTGTAAAACATAACTAAGGATCCTCGATATTAATTTAAAAGTGATAACATGCAGGAAAAAAAAAACCAACTATTTTCAGGAGCTCAGTAAAAATAACTGCCCTACATTTTTTCAGGGGAGAGGAATGACTTGTTGGAGTCTCAGCCTGAGAGGCCCTGTAAACTGAGTCACTGATGATGAAGCCAAAACCTCTTTGGAGGAGCCTGGCAGTGCCCAGGGCTCATCAGACCCAGATCAAGTTCAAATGCAGCTCCTGGGGGCTGTTTGTAAAACCCTCCACCCTCCTGTGGGTTAGATGTTCCATCAAGAAAATGGATGATGCCTCCCCAAAAGGCAACCTGAGGAACAACAGCTTTGTCCTGCCTCCTGTGCTTTTTGCCATCTCTTGGAAAGCAAAGGAAGATGCTGGCAGAGAGCTGGCCAAGGGAAAGCAAATAGAAACACAGACATTATAGACAGCAAGACTCCAAGTACAAGTCATGCCAAGCTCCTAGTTCCAGTCAACGCCAAGGACCCGAGTGGATCATGGGCAGGGAAGGGGAAAACTTCCTCAGAAAGTGCTGGAAGATGTGGCATTTCCATTTCCAAGACGTTGCTGATCTGCTGAAAACTCCCCTTTCTGCTCATTTAGCACAGCTGGAACGTTGCAAAAATCAAACCCTCCCTGTGAATTTTTTTTTTTTTTTTTGCAAATCAGCACATTCTGCAGCACAGTTTTCTTCCCTTGGCGGGGAGGGAGGTGTCAGGAGCTACCATCCAGCTGCGATGACACCTTGTAGGAACAGGCAGAAGAAACTCCTGAAATCTTTCTTGCTGAAGCTCGGGCTTTGGCCAATGTCTCAGAGGGGCTGTGCCCACTCTCTAACAGTTGTCTGCAGGCTGAGGTGGGAAAACATGCACCAGATTCCGTGCAGATGGCAGACAAAGGGAACAAGTAGTAAAAAAAGGGAGTGACTGAGGCTGCACTTCTGGGATGAATTCACAGAACCGTGTAGGAAATTGTTCACCCAGTGCAGATCACATCAGAAGTTATCTTGATGACAAAGAAAATAAAATAAGCTATTCTGTGTGTCTTCCTGCTCTTTAGGGTGCAATCAGGGCATGTCTTCAGCACTGCTATTAGCATTCCTCCACCAAAGAAATCCCAGCAAAGCACTGAGCTCTCATTTTCAAAGATGATGCTGGAAAGCTTCCCAGATTATATATTTTCCTCTTTAATTTATACCTCTGAGGATAATGCTAATCAAGGATGCAGCCGAAGTGGTGAGACATCCCCGGACCCAGGCTGATTTATTAGCAGTGGTTGCATTATTCTCACTCGGAGAATGATGTTAGCATCCCAAGCTTCCATAAAAAAAGCATCCTGCTTGCTGGTAGGTTATCAAATCCAAGCTGACAATGTACTTGCACAGCAGATATGCATAAAGTGCACTGCACAGTATGATTCATCTGCAAAACATCCAGCATGCTAGGATCTCAATTTAAAGTAGGTTAGAAGAACGATTCATTAAAAAGCAACAGCAGAGAGAGGGGAAAAAAAAGAAACCCAAACTCTAAAATCTCCTCCTGGGAAGGGTAAATTTACTTCTCAGTCTTTGTTCAGCCCCTTCTCCTCACTTTTGACTAGAGTTTGGATGGCACGGGGAGGGACAAGGATGTAAAAAACACGTGTAGCTGGACAAATATTACAAATGCCATCTTCAAGGCCTGGCAGATCTACCAAATATTCCAGGGATTATACATGGTCTGCTTAGCACGTTCAAAGTGGAAGGAGATTGCATTTATTTCACACAGCATTAATCCCCAGGCCTGTCTCCTCAGCTCTGACCTGAACTTCTACTACACAGCACTGAATTACAAAGGCTAATGTCAAAAGGAATTTGAGGGGGGGAAAAAATAAAAAAAAATCCCAAAATGGCAACTGGCTTTTACTACGATAACTGCTCAGATAATCCTCCTTAATCTCCAGCGGTATTTTTTAGGGTAGGTGAAAAAAAAAAGATCACAACATAAACAATGTACATGACATGGCAATTCTAAAATAGAATAAAGAACTTTGCAGGCTGGAATTTGTGCTTTCGAAATGGAATTGATGTATATTTGGAATAAATGTCTTCCTATGAAAGGTACTTTTCTGAACACTGCTGCCAGCCAAGTAAGGTGAAACACGAATTGATCTGAGAATAATTGAAAATAAATCCATTTATTTCTAAGATTTCACTATTTTTATTAATACTATTTTAGTCCATATGTCTCTTGCAGAAAGGTTTTGGGTGGTTTTTTTTGCCTGATGACAAATTTCTAAAAAAATTTAAATTTCAGGATAGTCAGTTCTTTCTCCTGGCAGCAGAGGTAGGTATGCATTTTCATAGGCAGAATTCCTATTTCATCCATGTAAAAGTAATCCAGGTTTTACTTAATGATTCCACACCCTTCCATGCAATCAATTAATTGCTTATTTGGCCTTTCAGTCCTCTGTTCAACGTACCCTCATTAAACACTCACAGAACTTTTTATGTAGAAAAATAGATACCACCTAAAACTCTGAGGATCTACAAAAATCCTCCCTTTCAAGCAACAAAGATGCCACCTACCAGCCAATCTGCTATAAGGATTTCTTAGTTAAAGTGATAAACAGAGCTACTGCCCAGAGGTTCNTTATTTTATTTTATTTTATATTTTATTCCCCTAAACAATGTGTCCAGAGGAGGGGACTCCTCTGGGATTTTAACTCTCACACATCATAGTGGGCCTCTTGTCACCTTTGGGCCTCTTGTCACCTTTGGGCCTAACAAACTTTCCTCCAAACTAGTTACACTCTGAGAATCACAAATTATAGGCAGAGATTTTTAGGAGAACCAGGAAATTCTGAGGCATCAATTCTACATTCCACTCCAGTGGTAATTTGCTAGAGCAGCAGAGCAATCAGCAACTACATAAATGCTGCATTATGTCTTTTTTTAAAGAGCTGCAAAAGAGAGGAGTCAGCCTCAGCTTTAGGTTAGCCCTACATCAAAGGCAACTGTCTCAATTAAAATTTAGTGCACAGCAATATTGCAGTTTAGAGGATTTGCTCAATGTTTACCAAAGCTATAAACCTTTGTAATAAAAGGAAAAAAATACAAAAAACCCCCACAACAACCCAACCCAGCAAACTGACAAACACGCCACATCCTTAGATAGCACCAAACAGGAGATGAACAAACTGTGATACACGTTGTTGTAACTTTTTTAAGGAGTAGGATCAGCAGACTGATTTTAGAAGACTGAAATCAGTCTGCAAATAACAAATGACTGCTGCTGCTATCACACAGCTCCACCTGCACGGAGCAGCTCCCAGCTCAGCTGAAGTGAACATTTAATTTCCAGCGTGTTGCATCGTGCCTCGGCGCTGAAGTCAACAGGAATGAAAACAACATGAGATGCAAAACATCTCCTGTGCACATGAGCAGCAAGTGCACCTCTTCTGCCCCTGCATTAAGGACATCAAGGGAAAGACCCAATTAAAACTGATTGGAATTCAGACCCCCCCTCCGTGCTCCAGCAGCCAGTGGAGAGCTGAACGTGAAACCACCTTCCCCCTTCCCACAAACACGTGGAATGCTGCTCCACAGATCAGAGCAGAGGTGAGACACTGATCCCCAGCTCTGCTGGCTGCAGTTTTCACTCCCCAGCCCTGCTGTGGCCTCAGTGCCTCACACAGGGAGGGGGATGCAGCTGACCTGGATGCAGGTGAACACCTGAACGGTGGTGGCAGATTTAGGGCAAGCTTTAGGCTGTGCTCAGGATCCAGCCCTTTGGGCTGCCCAGGAGCTTGGCATTAAAACAATTCCCAAGCAGAGCTGCTCTGCTGGTTATGTGTGCACCAAAACCTGTGTGGGGTGAGGGACTCCCCACCTTCCTGAGATGCAAAATGCTGGTTGGGGGGGGGATAGGCCCCTATTTAGGGGATGGATCAGGCCTGTGAATGCCAGAACTTGACAACCCTTAAATGCAGTCTGTCCTTCCAGCAGTTCTCTCACAGGTGGCCCTGAGTGTTCTGGGAGCTGTGTGGAGGCACCCAGGCTCAGCAGGAGAACATCAGCATGAACTCAGATGGCTCAGGCTGTCTGCAGCCCTTCTCTGCACAGCTGTGCTGCAGAGCCTGCCCAGCGTGAGCATTTCTGTTTGATCATGCAGCCGGTGACTAATGCAGTGCAGGGAAAGCTGAGGATGTCATTGGGATCTGTAACTTATGCTTTTGTGGCTTTGAAATGTCCATGGGGGTTCCCATGGGGTGAGGGATGGCACCCAGGGCTGTGTTTGGGGTACAAAGCCCTGGCCAGACTTGGTGTTTGATCCTTCTCAGCCACAGGGCCCACGCAGGGGCACCCACATGTGCACCCAAGACATGGACTGATAATCTGGACAGAAAAAAAAACCCTCAGAGATGAGAAACACAAGATCCTGGAAGCAGGAAAGTTTCCAGCCTGACAAGGCTGCCCCATGCATTTACTTTTTACTGCCCACAGTTAATAAGTCCCTTCAATGTCTTTAAAGCTACCAACAATAAATCAGCTGCAGTTAATAAATTCAGCACCGCTGAAAAATAAAACATAACTCATGCCCTGAATGGCACAGAGAAGCCTTGAGCTGACAAAACTCTTCAGGTCTGCAGAGCCAACCCAGTGCAGAAAGCATCTTCCCTGCTCCATCATCTGCACCCAAGCAAACACCCCACTGCAGCACTGCATCCAGGATGGAAGGCACTGCTGTGGGAGGGAGACGTTGGGAATGCTGCAGCTGTTCCTTGACAATTGTGATGAAATCATCTCTGAAGAACCAGCTACCTTTTCTCACACAAGATCTCATGATAGCAGGAGGCTGCATCAGGGGCAGGCAACTCATAACAGCAGTGAAAGAAATCTGCAAATAACTCTTTTATCAGTTGTTATTTAAATAAAGATGGGAAAACCCTCTCTTAAGGAATATTCAAGTACAAAGCCAATGTTTGTGAGCTAACACCTCAACATTTGAAAGTGGCAGGCTTATGAAGGATGCAGTCATTTCTAACAATTTTTATTCTCACCTAGACACACATGATAGATCAAAATGAACAACAGCAACAGGATAATGATTTTCATTCTAAGCTTTCCATCTCTTTAAAGGTTAATTTTCACGGCGCTGTAATGAGATGGGTAAGTGCTGGCGCTTCCATTCTACATGCAAGTGTCCTGAAGCAGTCTGGTCTAATGGCTAATAAAGCCAATTTATACATGATATATCTTCTACTTCATTTATCCCTAAATTAAACAAAACCTGCTCACCTTTATGCATATGCTTAAGACCATCCTAATTTTAATAGCAGTTAAGAATGCACTTATGTTCCATAAAATTAGAATCTTAAATACTTCATTGAAACAAGGAGGACTGAAATAGGTGACTTAGGTCCTCTCTATTTCAAGTCTTGTCTTGCAGCTGAGTGCCAAGAATTTATTCTCACTGTTGAAGGTACGAGGTTTCTTGGAGGAACAGACTGACCATAAATCAGAAATGTCCTAAAAAACAAGAACACTAAACATGAGGTGTGCTCCTGAGTGCTGAATCATGCCAACTCTACAGCTTCCTCTAAATTAGAAAACTAATTACAAATAATGCTTCATTGTTTGAAACATGGTTTGCTCTGTGGAGGCCACCTTCTCTTTTGAAAAAAAAAATAAAACAACCAAACAACAAACAACCCAAGGAAAACAAGAACCCTCAGAATTTTGTAAGCAATCCTGATTTATAAGTAAGGGAACAGCACATGAAGAACAGATATAAATGCTAAATTGAAAATCTCATTGCATACTTGGCCCATTTTACAGGTACCAGCTACTAAGGAGGGAGAGTGAAGGAAACTCCTAAGAAGTCACTCATTTGAAAAACTCCATTCCCTGTTGATGACGGGGACTTGCAGCAGAACTCCTTGGTTGTTTCAGGAACTTTGAGCTAAAACACTTGTGCGCAAAATAATTAGGCCTCGAGGCCAACTCAGGCCTCAGGACTGAAAGCAGAGCCTAATTCTAATCCTGAGCATCCTGGGCCGATCCAGGCCAGGCAGTTGGGCCAGGATTCCTTCATGGGATGGTCTGTGAGGACATGATAAACACGTCTGTGGGATCTGCCCAAACTTTCCTGGGAGGATTGAAGCAGAGACAACGTGGAAGCATTTCCTGGGATCAGTGTCCCCAGACAGACTGATACCTGCACAATACAGATTTCTTGATTAAAAAAAGGCATAAAACATGTCATTGAGTGGCACTTCCAGAGCTGAAGGGAAAAAGGAGACAGATGTGCCTCCTGGGACCCTTGGACCAGTGAGAGATAATGAACCACCCAGCCCAGGGGACATTCACAGCCCAGAAAATACTGCAACTCACAAAACCCAACACTTGCAGTAACTGGGACACCCAAAGCCTCTCCCCTCCACACCAGTCTCCTCCTCCCCAAACTCTCCCCCTCTGTTCCTTGCCTATAAATAAAACACTTCATTACTGAGTGATGAAGATTAAAATAAGGCAGGTGAGTCACCCTCCCTGGTACTACTTTGCTCTTTCATCTGCCTCATCCTCTTCCTCAACCCAGTTGCAGCCCTGAAGGCTGAAGGAAATTCATCAGTGTGGCAGTAAAAGCAGACAGAGCTACCTGCATCCCTGTGAGGAACAGGGCAAAACCAGCTGCATTTTGATCTGTATGGAGCTGAGAACTACACTGCTGCACAGATTTTATATCAGGAGTTTTAGGCACCTCTGAGAGCATCCCAAATGCAGAGGATTTCTAGAAAAGCCCAGCAGGAACCATTGCTCTGACTTCACCCAAATGAGAATGAAGGATGGTAGTTCAACAGGATATTATTTATTTTTTTGATGGCTAACTGTGGGCTTAGGGTACTTTTTCAAGCTTCATGAGGATTACAAGAACAGAAAGATCCGAGAAGAAATCCGCTTTGTTTCTGTTCCTCTGCAAAATCTGCTTGCACTAAGAAAACACCAGGGAATGGGGAGAACATCAAATGATCCCTGTCCCCTTCACTCACAGCACTAGATAAGAAGTTTTGAGTGGCTAATCCAGACAGCAGAGAAAAACTAAATTCAGTTCTCTAAATCAGAAATTACTAAAATGTTCATGGTAGAACTGGCATGAATATAAACTCTTCCAAAGTAAATCTAAAAAAATCCAAATCTGGCTTCAGGTGGCTCAATCTGAGCAGGGTTGCTTGGAAGTTCAGGACATATTTCCCAACACCTTCTGAGGCTCCCCTGTGTCACTCTTAGCTCAATGAATCCACCATGTCAAGACTTTTCTACAACTTGAAAAACTAGGGTTTGGATCTTAGTGGTGGCTTTGAGCAGCACATTGCCATGGATGCTTGGGGAGATCTTCCTAGAGCAACACTTGGGAAGGGGTGGGAATGCCACAAAGAGCAGCCTTGGGGAATCTGCTGCATTTGTCCGTGATCTGACATCCCAAAAAGTGGGATGTCAGTGCCAAACCCGAGCAGTGCAGACATTTCATGCCCATGCCTACTTCTCTCCACCCAGGTGAACCACGGGGCCCTCAAACCTGCCTGAGAACGAGCACAAATCTCTTTCATGCTGAGGTGCAAAGCTGCCACTAACTGGAGAGAAACCATAAACCGAGATTCACTGGTGCAGCATCATCAGTGGAAGTTCAGGATTATGGCAGGAGCACCTCACTGCAGCCCCTTTCAGGCAGAAAGTTGGGTTGGTGGGTGAGCTCATGGTGAGAACATACACAGCACAATCTTCAAACCCAGCCTCTGAAAGTCATGTGAATTAGAAAGGGTTTTTAAAAAGGTGCTTTACTTAAAGCACTGGCATTAGAGATTGTCCTCATGACAGAGCAGTGAGAGCCAACCCCTCACGGTCTTCTGTGTTATATCTGCACTATCAAAGCATGAAACACTCCCGGGATTTGGTCTCCCACTGCTCCTCAGAGGCTGTTCCTCAGCTCATCTGCCTCATCCAAGCCGTTTGGAGTCCCTGTGTCCCTCACTGGCACACACCAAATGGGTGCTGTTACTCCCACAAGCACAGGATTTCCACGCCACTGAGGCACCCAGGGGAACCCACCCAACCCCTGGATGCTGTTCCAGAAGGGTTCCCACAGGCCATAGTCACCATCCCATTGTGTCCCCGTAGACACGTCCCAGTTATTAATGCCATCCCCTGTGGCACTGGCCTTCTCTCCTTTGGGCAGCTGGACCCCACATGTGATGTGACTTTGGAGCAGCTGGAGGCAGGCCAGGATTCCCAGGGATGGATGTCCTGCCTGCTGTGGCCTGCCTGAAGGCCTGGAGTGAGCATGAGCTTGCAGCTCTCTCAGTCTCAGTTGCATGGACATGGGGCCATAACACCACTGACTATTTCACCCTGCAGATACCCACCCACACACCAGGCTGCATGAAATTTCCCAAATCCTTACACAGGAATCACCACTTGTATGAGTTCCTGCCCTTTCCCTGCTATTTTTCCCTGAAGAACGTGTCCAGCATGGAGGTACAGTCCATTCCTCCGTTTAGCCTTTTCTCTGGAGGAAACCATATGTATTTATCCTGGGGAATGCCTGTTAGCCTGTGCAATATTTTTGGAAATAATTCCTGTCAAAGGATTTTAATCACTGTTGGTGCATAAAAATAAAAGAACAGAATCTGTGACCAGATGGCGTGTTGGGTGACATGGGGCTCTCTTCACCAACGTGTAACTGCTCACCAGTCCTTGCAAGAGCTACCTGCAAGGTCCTCTCAGCCCTGAACAAAATTCATTTTTGGGAAGGAGGAAAACTCTGCATTTGAGGAAGAGAGACATTTTCAGCAAAATCCAGGGCCCAAGGATAAAACAAAAGAAACATCCTTATCCCTGCCCAGAAGCTACAGGAATTTATCTTCATTGGAGCCCTGCAAGGAGAGGCTGATGTGGGATCTGCAGCTCCCTGCTGCCCTGACGTTTCCTGAGAAATCTCTGAGCTTTCCACTCCTCGTGGGAATTTTTTCCTGCAGTCTCAATCACTGCCGATTTTGGCTGATCCAAAGAATGGGGACTGAAATCCACTGCTTTTCATCATTCAGAAACCACTCACCAGGTTTTGACACAAAGCCAGCTTGGCTCAAAGCCGGGCCCACGGCCAGCTTGAAAATATTCCTGAACCTTTCAACAATCCCTGGCTGGTTTTCAAACTTAAAACAAAAGCCATGATCAGGGAAAGTTTGCAAACGTTTAGGTTGTATAAGCAAATACCTGCACAACCTGTGATAAATTCCCACCATTTGTTTTCAGTTGTTTTCATGCTGAGAGAATCTCCCAGACTCCAAACCTTGCTCTTACCTCAGAGAGCATAACCATGGTTTTCACCAAAAAAAAAAAGAGACCGGTCTGACAGGTGTGGAGCAAGATAGAGGATGTGCTGGGGAGCTACCTGAAAATTATTCTGTCCAGTTCACGCCTGTTTGGATGGATTGCTCCTTGTCTAAAGTGTCCCCAGATGGCCCATTGTGTCAGGAGTGTTCGAGTTTATGGCAGACTATGGCAGTGTTGTAAAAAAGCTGGAGTTGTGCATCTCCTGCTGGGTCTGTTCCTATGGCTTAGGAGCAGGCAGGAATCTCTCTCCGAGCAAGAGAAATAAAGAGTTTTCAGAAAAGCTTGACAGTTTCAGATATTCAACAGCATGACAGTCTTCTTATTCAGAAACTTATGAGTACTTAGTCACACGGGGAGAACAAGGGAATTATTTACTTCCCCCGGTGAAGGGGGCAGGAGTCGTGGCTCTCTAGGTAGCGTGGAGCAGAAATACAGCTGCTGCAGCCACAAACAGAGGGAGGCTGCATGCACAGGGCTGCACTGCTTGGGATGCTGCTCCATCTGCCATGGCCGGCCAGACACGAGCACAGCCACACAAGGGCCCTTTATTGAGCAGGGAAAACAAAATGGGAAATGTTTTAAGCACGTTACTACTCTTATGGAACTGTGATTTGACAGCCTGACGGCCCACCAGCCAGCAAACACCAAAAAAAAAAAGGTCTGGATCACTCACTTTGCCTCCACCTTGTCACAGTTTGACAGATAAACACATCCGAAACCCCTTTGCAGAGGATTCCAAAAGCTGAAAATTTTGTTTGCTTTTTTTTTCATTCATCTTTATTTCCTTTTATTCTCTTTTCTTCCCTCTTTTTCTTTTCTTTCTGTTTGTCTGTTCGGCATTCTCTAAGTGTCAATCTACAGATATGTCAAGCCTGAAGAAGCCTCCATTAAATGTAAGCAGTTTCACATTTAATGGTGATTTACACAGTTTCAGAGACCACCCCTCTTTGTTCTGTGCACCAAGATTCAGCATGGCCATATTTTTATCCATCGGTGAACAAAAAAAACCTCGCAAGATTCTTTTCCCCCAATTCTTCGTGTCGTTATATGGTTGAGGCAGCCCTGCCTGGAGACCCCAGTCCTGCCCCTCTCTGCACACACTGAGTGACATTCCCAGCCCTCTGCCTCCAGCAGAAAGTCACGTTTCACAACCCAACACTCAGCTCAGCGAATGAGCAGCACAGCAGCGGATGAGCTGCCTGCCCAGAGCTACAAAACAGCAAAACCTTTCCCACATCAGCCAAGGGGTGTGAGAGAGCCTGTTTTAGCCCTGAACTCGGTCACAGGCAGGCAGCAGGGACACATCCACGTCGGGAGCACACCCAGACCACGCGTGTGGGTATGAGCAGAGCAGCACACGTAGCCACACAGACTCCTCCTGGCCAGCTACTCTTTGTGCTGATTGACTGGAGGGGATTAGAAGGGACTCAGCCCAAAAACGCAGTTCCTAATGCTCCTGCAGCTATTGCGTAACAGAGATCGATTCCTGTCCCGAGCCCTGACCCTCAACTCACTCAAGACAAGTTTAATTCTTCAGGCTCTGTAATGGAAACGTCTACTTCCTAGTGAGATGGGATGCAGCAGCTCCCCCAGGGCTGGGTTTTCTGGCTGTTTGGGTTCTCTGACAGACAGCAGTGGGAAAGAAAGTACGGAACTGTCACCAAGAAGGAAAGAAAGTCATTTTTCCCCAAACATTTCTACAGGAAGCTATGGGGAGCCAAAGCTTCCTGGGGTTCATTAACAGATATACACCTGCTTTTGATACACCTACTAAAGAAAGCAACCTTAAACCAAGGGAAACTGAACTCATCCCAAAAATAAACTGTAAATCAGTGGACCTGCAGACCCTAAACTGAATGCATCTGAAGTCGAACACACCTCAGTGTTCAAAAGGTGGAAAACACAGCAGGCAAGAAATCCACAAATAAATGACCAAGCCCCAAAAGCATAAACAAAAAGTACAAACACTTCAGAACAGGCACTCCATTAAAAGCTGCGTGTTGAAATAACATAAGGGGCCATGCAGGAATTCCAGGTGGAATGGGGAATAGCTGGAGTAACTCTGTTGAGATCTCACTCCAGATGTGAACAGGTGTATGACAAACGAGGACCGATCCACGTCAAGCCAGGTGAAATCAAATGCCTTTCAACACTTGCCTGAAATTTGGTTGCCTCGTGCCCAACAAACTGCTCGGAGCTTTAGGGAACTTGCCTGGTTCCTGCGTCCCCCCTCCCCCACATCAGCAAAAAATAACTATTTGCAAAGGCCGCAATCCCTCGTTATTTTCTGTTTCCCTACATGCACTCACTAACTCGTTCAGCAATGTTTCCAAGCAGCCAGGCTGGGAGAAAAAAACCAGAGGAAACATCGGGAACGAGACAACCGGGAGACGCTGCTGCCAAGGGCCCCTTTTGTTGAGCATCCCCGGGCACCCCTCGCCTTTTACCTGGGGATGCAGTCGCCATGGTAACGGGCGGGTGTTCCCTGGCGGAGCCGAATCCCAGCTGTTCCCGCTGCTGTGCCCCATCTCCATCCCGCAGCGGAGCCCCAGTGGCGCACTGGTTGGCCCCGTCCGCAGCCCAGTGCACCCCAGCGCCCGCCAGCAGCAGGTCCTGGGGGTCCGGCGGGGCTGACATGCTGCCTGCGAGGCGGCCGCTGGTCTCCGGCTCTGGGGGTGCAGCGGGGGCCGCCGGAAAGGCTGCGGGGCCCGCCGGGCTGGGGGTGCTGCGGCCGCGCTGGGGTCTGGCCGGCTGCGGGCTCCGGGAGCCGCCGCCGCCGCCGCTGCCGTATCTCTCTCCACTAGCGCTTATTACGCAGGTGAAAATGGCTTGTTAGTCGGAGCCTTCCAGCCCTTGCGTCACCCTGTGGCTGGCATATCACAGGGCAGGAATCTGCCAGCCGGGCTGCCGCTCTCCCCCGTTTAACTGCTTCGGCAGGGTAGGCATCGGCTTGTGCGGGTGAAGGAAGAAATGCCCGCTTGCAGGCGGGCACACGCCTCCCTCTTCCCCCTCCCGCAGCTCCCCCTCCTCCGCATCCCTGCGCTCCGGAGCATCCCGCAGGCGCCGCAGCCCCGCGTCCGCCGGGAGAGCCGCCGGCTCCTCCCGCACCGCCGGGCTCGGCCGAGGGGGCAGAGAGCTCCCGGCGAGCCCACCCCAAAATCGCCCCGTTCCTGCCCCTCTCCGCCGGCCCCGAGCCCGGCGGGGGAAGCCGCGCTCTGCCCCTGGGTTTGTTTTCCCAGTTGGCTCCTCTCTGTTTGCAGCCGCGCAGCTTATTGGCACTTGTCAAAATAAACTCACAGCTGGTGTCTGTGTGCCTTTTTTTTTCTTTTCTTTTCTTTTTTTCTTTTTTTCTTTTTTCTTTTTTTTCTTTTTTTTTTTTNTTTTTTTGGTGCCATTATATTTGCTTGCTTACTGCCTCACTGGAGTCATGTGTGTGTAGCAAGGCAATGAGAAATATCAGGGGGTTTTGCTGTCGGTGAGAGCAGCAGCAGCATGAGATACAGCAAAGGTGAAAGCACAGGGCAGCATCTGCGCTTTCACAGAATCTGTGCCGCCTCTGAGGTGAACTAGGAACAAGTTTCCCTGCTGCTCTTTTACAGATGAGGAAATGGGCTCAGGTGAAGGGTACGGGATCATTCCTGCATTGCACAGAGTCCTGGCGCTGATAGGTCAAGGAAACAAATTCCCTGCCTTGTAGAAGGGCCTCTCTCATTTCATGTGACAGGTCAAGCTGCACGGTGGAGCGTAATTGTCCCAGCCAGGAGATTTCATTCCCAGCTGGCTCTCTGCCTGCTGCAGCAGTGGATCTCCAGCTGTGATCTGGGCGTCACAGCATCCCTAGGCAGGATTCAAACCCTCTCCATCTACAGCAAGCTTATGCTTGGATTTGAAAACTCAACATGTTTCCACTTTTTCCAGACAAGGGGAGAGGAAATCCAGGGTAAGACCACAGTACAAAAAGAGAAGCCTTCAAAAGTAGCCTTGAGGCATTTGTGTTATCTTCCCAGGGAATTGCCACCCTTATCCTCACTCTGTCCTGCTGCTGCCTGAGAATCATAGAATGGTTTGGGATGAAAGGAAGCCAAGAGGCCATAGACCATCTAGTTCCAGCCCCCGGACAGGGACACCTTCCACTATCCCAGGTTGCTCCAAGCCCAGTCCAACGTGGCCTGGAACGCTGCCAGGGATGGGGCAGCCACAGCTGCTGTGGGCAACCTGTGCTAAGGCCTCAACCCCCTCAGAGTCAAGAACGTGCCCAGGCTAATTAGATTTTCTTTATCTCAAGATAGGACATGCCTGCTGCAGACCAGCAGCAATGATTTTAGTCATCATGGTTGTAATGCCAAATCCCACCCCGTCCCATCAGGGTTCACCTCATGAGCAAAGGAGATCAACTTTCCTAACTCATGTTTCCCCCTTTGACATGTGCAATGTCTGATTGCGATTTCAGCAAGATTCTGATGATGTCAACGCTGATATTAATGAAAGTAATAATATACAGTATGTTTTGTTTTTAAAACTGTGTCTTCCCATAGTTCTTAAAATACATCCTTGTTCCGGTTTCCCAGTTTTCTTCTGCATCCACAGCTCTCTGGGCTGCCCCATGAGTCTCTTTGCGTGAGTGTGCAGTGGACTGGAGTGCTCAGGAGAAGGCTGTAAGAGCACTGAGCCCCTGGCAGCTCTGCTGTGTGAGCAGTGGGCCATCACAAAGCTCTTGTGATAACGCAGCACACTGCTGCCAGGAATGATTCATTTCCACACACCAAAGGGGTCAGCCTGGTCTGAGGCTGCTGCCATCAACACAGGCGGTGTTGCTACAGGAAAAGGCTGAGAAGGAAGAGTGTGGGCTGTGTGTGCTCTGCTTATTGAATAGAAATGGGGACAAGCGGGAGTCAGCAGTGTGCCCAGGTGGTCAAGAAGGCCAATGACATCCTGGCCTGCATCAAAAATAGTGTGGCAGCAGGACCAGGGAAGTGATCGTCCCTCTCTGCTGGGCACTGGTGAGGCTGCATCTCAGATCTGTGATGAGTTTTGAACCCCTCATGACAAGAAAAACCTTGAGGGCCTGGAGCATGTGCAGAGAAGGGAACAGAGCTGGGGAAGATCCTGGAGAACAAGTTGGATGAGGAGCAGCTGAGGGAGCTGAAGGGGCCCAGCCTGGAGAAAGGGAGGCTCAGAGGGGACCTTCTCACTCTCTACTCCCCAACAGGGGGGTGGAGGCAGGTGGGGACAGGACAAGAAGAAACGGCCACAAGTTGTACCAGGAGAGGCTCAGGTTGGACATCAGGAACAACTTCTTCAAGGAAAGGCTTGTCAAGCACTGGAAGGGGCTGCCCAGGGAGGTCATGGAGTCACCATGCCTGGAGATCTAGTGCAGCCCAAGACTTTATTCCACCATTTCCTGTACAGTCCTCAGGTGACCTGGAGTTGTCTCATGCAATACAATCAGCTCTGCTCATCACCAGAGCAATTAATTGCAATATTGCAAGTAGTATTGCAAGGGAAAACCAGAGATCTGATTTCAAACTTTGGATACAAACCCTGAGCTCCCACTGACCATCACAGATACGGTACATGCATTTCTGATAGCATAGCTTTGGTTTGCCAGGATGACTGGAAAAAAATCAACAGGAGCAACAAGACAATACTCAAAAATCTTAATCACTCCATTTTTCACACTGTATAGAAAACTCTGACCGCAGCTCAACATGGGCTGTCCTGCATGAAGTTAATTTGCAGGGGTTTTTTTAAGGTTCTCACAGAAAGATCAAGCTGGATGAAGATTTAATCAAATACCTGTCTCAGAGAGGTGTGAGTTTAAGTGGCATAAGGAACAAAAATGAATTCTTTCTATTGTCAACGCATTTACAAAAACTCCTGGTAGTTTGTATTGTATTGTGTAGCAAACTGACCTGCACAGGGCTCATCTATCTCTGCTTATTGGTATTTAATTATCTTGATCTACCCTTTGGACATTATAAACCTCTGAATATATGAAGTCTGAAAACACAGACACACAAATTGTTTCTCTTTCCATTATAGCCCTTTGTGTCCTGGGGATGCTGCACAATGCTGGGACAAAGTGACTTTGAATCTCGAGGGGATTTGTGGTCTTGGATGTAACATTACCAGCAAAGAGCACAGGACCTGGCAGGGTATATCAAGGGATTCAGCAATGGGAGAAAAAAAAAAATCATCTCCTCTTCCTTGAGGGTTTATTCTTGAGGTTTTAGAATAAATGAAGTGCAATAGGAAAAAGGAAAGGGGGAAAAAAAAGAGGCTTTTGACATAAGTAGGAAAATGAAAATAAGTAAAACAACCTCCCCTACCCCACAGGAAAGATTTCTACACTGAAGCAGCAACAGTCTCTTTTTCAGTTCACCACATGTGCACTGCAGCCCACCTGCTCTCCATGTGTCCCACATGCTCACCCTCCCACAGGCACACCTCTGGCAGTGGGTGACAGCCCTGGGCTGGCCAGCATGCATGAATTCCCTCCTGCAGCATGCAGTCAGATCCCATTTGGACACAGACAGGGAGGAACCCAGGGAGCCCCAGTACTGTGGAGATCATCTGGCACACACCCACCTTACAAGATGTAGAGAGGTATTGGAACACCCAAAGGAAGTCTGGAAACCTGGTGAGAATAACAATTCCTTCTGGGCAAACTAAACCGCTCAAAACTGTCATTACAGAGAGGGAAAAGGCCTGAGAGAAAAGGTGACCACTGGGTGCTGCTGGCTCTCCCCACAGCAAAGGCCATTCATCATCTTTCAGTCCACAGAGATCCTTCCCAGGGAGCCCTTTGGTCTTCACACCTTCTCCCTCTCCATCTCCACAAGCTCTGGCAATGAAGCAGGGCCAGGCAGCCCCTCCAAGGTCCTTTTCATCTTTTCCTCCTACTGCCACAACTATGACAATGTTTTAGATCTTTCTGGAAACAGGTACCCCAAACTCCTGAGCTTGAAGGCATCTCCCACCTCCCCACCTTCCCCACAGCCCTCCTGGGACCCACCCAGGCTCCCATTCCAGACTGCTTCGGAATTTGGAGTGTCTGCACCAGCCAGTGGGTCTTAGCCCCAACTTTGCTCTGAAGGCACAAGCATCTCAGTGTCAGGAACATGGGCCAAGCCCAGGAAAGACAGAAGGTGCAGGTGTGATCTCACCTTTCCTGGACAAACAGCTGAGTGCTTCCCTGTGAGATGAACAACTTCAGAGATGAGACAGGTACTGAGTCCCAAACTGCAGCTCTCTAAAATGATCTCCTGGATAGTCCAACTCTGACCACATGCTGTAAAATGGGGAGACTGGTTCAACCTGGAGCTTTAATAAGTGCAATTTCAAATATACCAGAGTCTAAATAGCAGCATCTTTACTGTGTGTTGTGTGATTTAATTTCACTTTCACTGCTCTGAGGTTTTCTGGGTGTATCAGCAGTGCACAGAGACCCTGCCTGGCCCTTTAATTCCCACATCATGCAGCTTTCTCCAGCCCTGCAGTTGTAATGCGATGTGATTAAAGGTGGTGCTTTCCCTGGGTAAGCCTGACTGACTGCTCTGCCCTTCATCCCCTGCACATCAGCAGCTGCCCTGGGAGCGCTGAGGATTACCTCTGTTTCTCTGGAAAGAGGGTTCTGCAAGGAAATCCAGTGACAGGAGCATAAACAGCAAAACTATGGGACCTGTGACCTGGCAGAACCACGGGGTGGGAGTTTGTCAGGACTCAGAGAGGAAGAAACCCAACAGGCCTCTGATGAACATGGCCAGTTCTCCCTCCTTCCCAGCTTCAACCTCTTTGTAGAGACTGAGGGCTGAGCAGAGCAGACAGATGAGGAGGTGGGATATCCAAGACACATCCAGTACTGGCCTAGTTTCAGCTGCTTTTGCCACCCAAGTGTCTGAAAGGCTCTTCACCCCCCTCTGAACACATTTATTGAAATGACTCCTTGTCCTGGAGCCCAGGAGTCTCTGAATCCATGGTCTTATCTGAGGGTTTTGTTTGCAAGCACATCCTCCATGTGGCAGCAGAATCTCCGCTGGCCACTGCAAGTGCTGCTCAGGAGCATCTTCAGAACAATAACTCCTTTTTTCTCCTTTTACAGTGCTCATCCTGGGAGTCCAGCCCAGGGACACTAAAAGAAGCAGCACTGGGATTTGTCCTGTGGAGATTCCCATCTACATGGAACAGAACTTCCTTCTTTGAGTCCTGGCAGAGCAGTTTCAGAGGCTGAGTTTCCTCACTGAGGAAAATGTTCAGACTGACACCAATGGGTCTGGTGCTACTTAATTGCACTGTTAATGATCCAGCTGAAAGTGTGAGACAAGACAGTCCATGTGAGCCCTGAGCAGATCATCCCAGAAGTTTATATGGGCAGTGGTTTGGTACTGGTAAAACAGTGAAAGCAAACAAAATGAGAATTACAATGAAAATATCCACAAATTTGCTTAGGGAGAAGCTGAAAAAGTGAGACAAAGGTCTGGCCAGAATTGTGTCAGTCATAGGACATTTAGGCTGGTACTCCAAAGGTACAGCCAGAGATGCAGAAACGGATTTTTTAATGAATTCTCATTCCCTTGCATTACATCAGGAGGTATTTGTGCACAGAGTGCTCTGTACACTTACACAGCTCCTCAGCAAGTCCATTAGGGGTTGGCTCCTGAGTCCTGATTTATGCTGATCCATGCCTTTATCAGGCTCTGAGCGTTGATTATGCACCGTTTGCACATCCCCAGAAGCCCGTGGATACTGAAGATTAGAGCTTGTGAGCTGGAGGAGACTCAAATGGTTTCCATTTATAATTTGTCATGGCACAGAGGGTACCAGAGGCTCAGCCTATGGAGATAAAACCTACAATCCCTTCCAAAACCCATAAGAGATTGTTCCTTTTGGTGTAACTGAGAGGCACAGCCTCCATTCCTAGCACCCAGAACCCAGAATATGAAAATATTCTGAATCCTTAGAACCCAGAATATGAAAATATTGACAAAGCTGCAGGGAAAGGGAACACGTGCTTGGTAAAAGCAATGTTTTGTGCCCAGAGATGCCTCTAAGCAATTGTCACCTGAGGATAATCAGCTGCTATGAGGATATTGATGTGCAGGGCATTGGTTCATCTAAAGATACGGTGCTCGTAGGTAACCTGAGACATCAAATTTAATCTAAGTGGTCTGAGGAAAAGGGAAAAAATAAACATTGCAATTGCTGCCTCGGTGTAACCTTGATAGCTGGGAATCATATTCCCCCTTCCCCCAATGAGCCACATATTTGTCTTTTCTTCCATTTTCACAGCACAGGCCTAATTTTCTTGCTTTGTATGCAAATGAGAACCCAGAACAGCTTTGCAGCATCCACTGGGGCTAGTCCATAAATCAAAATCCAGCTCAGAACTCCCCATTTCTCACTTTTCATTTAAACATTGTTCAATGGAAGAAGTTATCTGAGGAAGAGGCTGATGCCTGTTGCCCAGTCAAACCTGAGCAAGGCAAGTCCATCTCGAAACAGGAAATTCTGGATGTGTCCAGCTGCCCTTTGGAGCTGAAGGTTGGGTGTGATAGGAGAGGATTTGGGAATACTGAACACAGCACTTTGCCAGTGGGTGCCCACACACTCCATCTCTGAGATGGGAATTGTGGAGGAGCTCTGCAGTGCAATGTTAGACCCTGTCCGGCAGGATTTGGATGCCAGAGACCCACAGATGGCTGAGCCAGGCAGGAATTGCACTTTGGCAGTGTGAAGCCAAGCTGGAGTTGTTCTGAGATCTATTTTTTATTAAATTGATGGAATTAAACCCCAGTTAACAGAAGGGCTGTACAACCAGGCTCTGCTTTACACTTGTAATTAGTCCCATTGACTTCAAAGAAGTTGTTTTTGTACAATATTTGCAGGGTTGGGATTTGTTTTCCATTTAATTGATATATCATTTGGCACTTGACATCAGCCCTTCAAAGGGAACATGAATGCTTTACATTTCAAAATCACTTTGTAGTGCATTCTGTGTATCACATTATTCAAACTGGGGAGAACAACCTGCAAATTCTCACCAGCTCTACTCATCTGTGCCTTTATTTTGTGAATTAAATGCCTGCAATGAACACAAGCCTACATTCCCCAAATTCTAGCTGATGTCAGTGCTGAAAAAGCAAAACCAGGCAGGATTAATCCCTGATAGAAATAACCACTAAAATCATCATTTCTTATTCTCGGTGTTTTGCAGTGGAGCTGGTAGTTAAGTAAATAATTCTGATTGCTTGTTTTTATAACTTGTGCCATGTTCTTTCCTTAATGTAACTTAACTTTTACCAAAAAAAAAAGCAAAACCTGAACTGAAAGCAAAGCTCAGCTGGTTTCCTGTGAACAGCTCCATTGTATGAGGAAAAAAAAAAAGAAAAAAAAAGTGAAATCAGATCCAGGGCCCTCTGCTGGATTGTGAAGAAATCCTTATCTTCCTCCAAATGCTGAAATGAAGAGCTGCCCTGGAAAGTTCAGAGTTTGCATCGACATAAAACCTTTGGCCTTTAACATCATCTTTATGAAAACAGATCTGCAGATTACAGCTCATCTCTGTGACAACTCACAAGCAAGGCTACAGGGAAGGTTTCCCAGAGTGAGGCACAGAGAATCTGTCCTTTTTGTGTCCAAGAAGAAGAAAAAACCCAACACCCTATTCACTGTCATTTCTTTATCTGAATGCTTATCAACTCATTACAGCTGAACACGGTAGAGAAATAGATAACCAGAGACAGACCAGAACCAGTGAAAGATGCTGTAAGAGGAACGGAGCTTTTGACTTTCACACAGCTTGGGGAATTGTTGAGAAAAATTCCAGCAAGTGGAAGGAGTTGAATATTTTCTGCTCTTTATACTTGGAAGTCATATCAACCCTCCCCCAAGGATTTCCCTGCCTCCAAGGGATGGAAAGGCCACATGACTCAGAATCCTGTCCTCTACCCCAGGCAGCAGGAGCTTTGTGAAGTCCAGGACCTCAGTCAGCACAGAAAAATGGAGATGGGCTCTGGGGGGGGAAAAACAGTGAGATAATTGGGCTTGCAGGACAGAAAGGCCAAATGCAAGTGGAAAGAGGGTTGTGATGCTAAAAGGAAACATTTCAGGTCAGCAGTGTCTCTGTTCAGCTGTTGGCAGAACAGTTTTCACAAGCCTTTTCTGGACAAAATTAGCCTGGAAGCCACAGCTGAGTCCTTCCTCGTGTCACACAACAGAATTCCTGTGACATTCCCAAAGAGGCTTCTGGAAAAAGGCAGAATCTTGGCAAGCCTGACTCTCCAGCTAGGGATGATGAATCCAAGTGAGATGAACACATAATAAGTGACTACACGATTCAAGATACAGTTGAAAACTTAAAAGCTGCGTGATGCTGTTGGAGGTTTGACTTGTGGAAACTGGGAGGAATTATTTGCCATTCCATTTTTTATCTGGCTTTTCAGAGCTTTCTTAGCATTTCTTACTTGCAGCTGTATCAAACTATCAGATGGTTTCCCTCTGTGCTCATTAATGGTGGATACGTGGGGGGGCTTTTCCTGAACATTTTTATATGTTCTCCATTTCATACACAAGAAGTTTGGAAATAATTTTGGTTAACATGATCACTTTTGTGAAAGTTGAGTGACACTATCTCAAAGCAGTGCCTTGGATTCTGGATTTGCATTTCCATCTCCCAGCTGAAGCAGTTTAGCAGAACCAGTAGGAAATAATTAATGGTTCTGAACCTGTATTTTTGGTGGTGAAAGTATTGCTGTCAGAGTTTTGTCCAGCTCTGGTATTCTCAGTACTGAAAGCTACATCAAGTGAGTTCATGAAAGAGAAATGTGAGAACTTGAAGTCTTTTTTTTCTTTAATTATTCATCTGTCGGTGTTGGGCAGAGCCCAGAACTTCAATGCTTTTATCAATTTGATTGTATATTAAGAATAAAGGGTAATGCCTGGCATCTGATGTGTAAGTGGGCATGGTCAGATAATAAATGCTCCCAGAGCATATTTATTTAATCAAGGAATGTAAGTCTCAAGGGAGTAGATTAAAAGATATCTCTGAGAACAATTAAATGACCTTGTACTGATATGCATGGAAATGAGGCTTACAATGCAAAGAATCAAAACTGCAGTTTTAATTAAAATCACAAAACTCATTGGGAGAGCTTAATTTCCCAAGCATGTCTACTTTAACTTTGGCTTATTTTCTATTAAAACAGCCAATCAATGAAGTTAGAATTGGTACCTTCATCTTGTTACAGATCTGTTCTAGTTTGCTAAAAACACCACTGTGAAGTCATTACCTTATGACTATTTACCTAAAACGTGCCTTGTCCTAGTGCCACAGTGATACGTTACAAAGGATCCAGGTTATCTCAAAAACGCACTAAATCTAAGCACCAGTGACTCTTCTTGTAAGAGAAAAACATTCTGGCCTGCTCTTCCACCCTGTTTTCCACATATTCCAGTCTCCATGCCATCATTTTCACCACTGGTCTGGAAAGTTCCATGAGCTCTGAACAGAAACCCTCTGCTACGTTTGTCATTCTGATGGCAGAACATACTCCTGTGTGCCTGGGAAAGGTGAGAGGGGATCACTGAACATTTCCAACATCGTATTTTTCCAAAGCAAAACACAAAGTTAAATGGCAGCTTAATAAATTTAAAAAAAACCTCCAAAAAACCACACCCCCCCCAAAAAAACAGCAGCATAAAAAACCCTCAAAACCAAAACAAACAACCAAACCAAAACAAAACAGAACCCACACGCCACCTTTAGAGAGTAGTAAGCTGTTTAAATATAAAACTAAAATTAGTAGCTGATTTTGCAGCCTGTACTGGCCAGTTCTTATACCTGCGGTCTGATCTTTTCGGTACTGACTTCCATGGCTACGGCCTTAGTTTTGTGAGCTTTTCAGAAGGCACGTGGCCTCAGAATCTGAGGTTCTTCCATGACATTTTGAACTCTGCAGCTGGAATTGGTGGTCCTGCACCTCCTTCTGAGATCATAGAATCAGAGAATAGTAAGGACTGGAAAGGACCTTGCAGATGATCTAGTTCCAGTCCTCTCCTGCATGGCAGGACACTGCCATGGGCAGTGACACCTTCCTCTAGACCAGGCTGCTCAGGGTCCATGAGCATCCTCCACACGGAATGTTTCCTCCTGCATGATTCTCTCTAGGATCCAGATCTTGTTCATGCCGGAATGTTTCCTCCTGCATGATTCTCTCTGGGATCCAGATCTCGTTCATGCCGACAAAATGGAAACCTAACACCACTTGGGGGTGAGCAATTAAGAATCCCCAGCCCAGCATTCATAACTTTTGGCCATCATCTCCTCCTTTTCAGCAGCTTTCAGAGAATCCACCTCCCTGTGTTTTGTATTTTTGTCATTGAGCTCCGAGGTTTGAATCACCAGAGCCCTATGACATGACTCCTGATGAAGAGTGACAATTAAGAGTGACTTGTTCATCGTGCTGGCACATCTTGAAATTACCTGGATTGCTGCTTTATTCAGCCTTATTTTAGTCAACCCAAATGATGAGTCATCCATGAGTCCCTTTGAGAAAATATTGCATAACCACTCTCAGAAGTTTCTCAAGAAAGTAATTCTCTCCCTGCCCTTCAAATGTTTATGATCTCAAATCTACTTTCATCTTATAATACAGAATTGCTTAAAATATAAAGATATAAGGGACTTCCTGGCTTGCCAGACACAGTCCTTTTCTATTTCAGGCAACAATATCATATAAGCTGTTCACTGTCATTTAAAAATAAAGTAGTGTTCTGTCTCTTTTGTTTCTACTAAAAAGCAGTTCCAAAAACTCACTCCTGTCAGGGCTAGACAAATTCTTCTAATCCACAGCCTAAATTTATTCATGGGCAGTTTACAGCCATTTGTTCTTGTGCCAACAGTGTACTTCAGCTTAAACAACTTTTCCCCCTCCTCTTTGCCAATGAATCCATGGCATTGTTAAAGTCTTTCCCTATTTTCATTTTGTTGTGGGTTTTAAACTTGGTTCAATTCGTTCTGGTTTTGCTATCCACAGTTTCCTGAAACTAGCTGCAGTGTCACAGATGTGCTTTCACCGCGGTTGAATCAAGAGGCTTCTCGCCATAATGCCCCTGTGTATGCAGATCAAATCGACCACCCCCATTTCCATTTCAATGTATCACTGTCATTTCACTTCCCTGCTGCTGTTCACTTAACCTCTGCTTTTCCATGCTGACATTTCTGCCTCCCTTTGAGAGCAGGAGTATGGGGAAGAGGAAAGGCAAAGCGATTCCCAGATGTATCAGTTTACAAAAGAGAGAATTTTTAAAAAACTAATTTCCAGATTCCATTTCCTAGTTGCTCTATTTATTTCCCCCAGTTGGTATTTGCATCCTGTTCCAGAGCTGGATCGTTTACACTTTTGTTTTTTTCCTAGTTGTGCTTTTTAAGTGCTCTTTTAGATAATGGAAATTCATTAGATTTTTTTCAGCCCAGCTCAGCTCAGTTGGTGTGCCTCAGACATCTGCCCAGCCTTGCCTAGCAGAGTCTTCAAAAACATCTCCAGTGTGCATCAAGGAAAATCGATTCTATGACTCATGTACCCAGGAGTTAATTGAAAATCCTCCCTGCTTTTTCCAGGTGCTGAGCATTAAGACAAGGCACAGGTAAACTGTCCAACAACCCCACAAGTCAAAAAGGGTTGTGAAGTCTGCTCAGACAGCAGCTGTGCTACTGAGGGACTTAGTTCATCCAATGCCTTGGCCATAAAAACTGAAGGCAGATAAAGGGAAAGGAGAAATGAAATAAAGAAAGAATTATAAAGAGTCATAGTGAGTCAAGCCAAAGGATTGTTCAGGATCCTGTGTCGGAGACAATCCAGTTTCAGCTGTTTAGAGAATATGCACAGGGGAAAATGAGGAGCAAAAATGATTCCTTTCACAAGGACTGAAAACCCTCTGCCCTCCTTCCTCAGTGTATCCTTGCAGATTTCCTGCAATCCTTGCTGAAAGATTTCCCAGGTCAGATACAGAAACCACATCCTTCTGTTTAACAGCCTTTGATGGAGGCGAATCCATAAATTTGTCTAATCACATTTTTAATTCATTTATGCTTTCAGCTTCCATGGCAGCCTGTAGCAATGAGATCCACAATTTCATTATGGACTGCTTGAAAAAACACTTCCTTCTGTTTGTTCAGGACTTGCTGACGATTTCGTGATGTGCTTGTACAGTAAGAAATAATGCCTGTAGTTCCCCACTTAAATCTTCCAAGCCACCTGTGGAGCATATTTTATGTATTTTATATATATATATTATATATATATATATATATAAAAAAAAATTATATTTTATGTATTTTATATTTTATATATTTTATACACTTTATATTTTTATGTGTTTTATATAACTCTGTGATTTAGTCCTCTGCTTTCCAAGGGGAGCACTTCTAGTTAGCCTCTCTTTGTATGGAAAATATTCCATGCTGCTGATCATTTTCAGTACTCTTCCCTGAGATTTTTCTAGCTATATTTTTTTAAAAATTGTCAATGAGGAAGTGGGAAGAGGTCAAGCTGCTTGCACAGTGTAAGGTGTGAGTATGCCGAGGATTTGGTGCTGTAGTGGGGTGGCTTTTTTCTCTCACCCTTCAGTGGTTATTAAATTTTCGTCTGTTTCTTTGGGGGTTTTTTTTCGTTGCTCCTAAAAATGGACCTGATATTTTCATTGAATTACCCACAATGACTCAGATAATTTTTCTTGAGATGTGGTAGCTATTTTGGAGCTCATTGGTGCATATCTACTCATGCCTGTTCCTCCTCCAGCCATCAACATGGAGTTTGATATCTACAGTTCCGTCATCCAGTTACTCAGATTTTATGAGGCCCCTTCTGCAACTCTTTGCAGGCAGCTTTAGTTCTTGCTAACCTAATCCCACATAATTTGTAGTCCTTGTCACTGTTCTCTGTTTTCCACATCATTTATGAGTCTGATGAGCAGGACCAAGCCAGCACTTGTCCCCCCTGATTGTTACTGAGAGGATCCATCCTTTGAACACTCTGCCCTTTCTGCCTCCTCTTTCCAGCCATCATTTCCCACTCTTTCGCAGCTCACTGAGCCTCCCCCTACTTCCCTCCCTCATGCCCAGCTTGCTGATTCTTCTCTCAACTCTGAATCTGTGCTCCAGCTCTGCTGTGACAGAGATCCTTCCAGCCACTCGTGCGCTCTGGTTTTGGGGGGCCCTGCTCCTCAAGGGAGTGTGGAGGCTGCTAGGATTTGTCACAGCTGTCTTTACAGGAGCTTCATTCAACTCCTCCAATCCTGGTGAAACACCAGACAAAATAAAAAAACAAAAAACAAAAAACAGGACCAATAGAATCTAACCCATACAACCACCTTTTGAATCCAACTGCAACCCCGAAAATCTAGAGATTAAAATGGTGTGTAAACTAATGCTAAAAAAAGTTGTTGCTTTCTGCCTGGCTTCTCCCCAGCTTGGACCTCTGGTGTCTCCTGTGGTGACTGAGAGTCTGGAGGCACTAAAATCACACAGAAAGACCAAATTGGTTTTCCAAGAGTATTGCCAATACCAAACCTCACTGCAGTCAGTGAGAAGGGAGAGTTACGACCATTGAACCAGAATTTAGAAGCATGTTGCACAGTTTGCTGCTTCCCATCCACACACCCCCAATTTCTGATTTGTCTCTTACACCATAACATCATAAACAGTCCTCAGGGAGACATGTAGTGCAGGCAGATTCATTTGGCCATAACTTTGAGTGGAAGAGGTCAGGCCAGTGTGGGCCATGTTTGATGGATCTGGGTGTGGAAATCAGCGAGGCCATTCCGTCCCCTGCAGCAGGGGCAGCCTTGTCTGAACGCTGCTGTGCCCTCTGTCCCTGATGTGACTGAGGCAGCACTGCACTGTGTTTTCACTAACGTCTATAAAGACTTCTGAGGTGTCATTGTTTCATTGGAAAGCTGAAGGCTTCACTCCATCACGGCTGGTTTCATTACAGGGTCTCACACAGGTATTACCAGCCCCCCCCCCCACCCCCTAAATCCCCTTGAAATAAGTTTGGAGATGTTTCAAATACACATTCCATCAAATGCAAGGGAAATTTTGGATTCCCTCTTTCCATCACATTTTATAATTCTATTAAAAAAGCAATCAAATTTCCCTGGCAAGAGAGAATCAGTCTAACTCGATCCTAGTTCAATATGCAGAGTTTCATTATCGTAGCCAAATTTAACATCTTTCTCATTCTTCCTCCTCTTTTCTTTTTTTTTTTTTTT
>VZDJ01007753.1:47025226-47235994 GCA_008694505.1 Cyanoderma ruficeps | reverse complement strand
CCCAGCATGTCCCTAGAAATGTGAGCTAGTTTTGAAAGGGAAAAGCAGACTCCTGAGTCTGTCTTTATTACCTCTGTGGCAGCACAGTCCTAGATCTCTCACACTGCAAGAATCTGCTGGGGCGTTGGGTGGCTTTTTTAAAATTATCCTTAGTGGTCGACCTGTACCAACACCAAGTAGGGAATTAATTCACCTCAGTCCTCTGCTTTTGTAGTCTTGAGGCTCTGAGCTTGTCCTCCAAACATGCTAAGACAGTCAAAAAGTCTTTATTCACTACGTGCCACCACCATTGCAGTACAATACGTGCACTTCCTCTGTGGATTTATTCATGGATGTCATAAATCAGAGAATATTTTGACATCCCTTTATTTTTAAACACCTGAGTGTTTCTGAAATCAGACTTAACACAAAATTTGGTTCAAGTTTGGCCTAGCATGTCAGCCTCTCTCATGGTTTCCCTAATTGTTTACAAACACTGATTAAAAATTGCAGCCTGGAAATTCGGAAGAAATAACTCACCAATATGGCTTTGAGTTGTTAAAATTGCATGTTTCATGGCAGTAAATCCAGTGTGCTGGGCTGCAAACAGCAGAGTGTTATGACTCTATTTCTTCCACTACAACTATTTATCATGCTTATCTTTTTCTCCTAAATGTACAGAACTTTTGTCAGGAGATTGTCTTATCCTCATAGACAATTCAACCTAAACAGCTAATTTATTTTCCATATTCTTCTCTGGATTTCACATTTCCTTCTATCTTTGTTTTCCATTAAACATTTTCTGTTTTCTTCCTTCAACATATAAACTCTAGGAAAAGCAAATAGATTTGGGGAATTCCTTTTGGCTTTTCTCCTCTTCTCGTGGTTCTCCTCAGATTCCTTCTGTTCAGTTCTCCCTCAGTTTATTGTCTCACAACCACAACTGTTCTCCATCGCTCTGGCAAAATGGTTTTATCCACAGTTTGTAATCCTTTGTGTTCCCTCTGCCTTCTCCATCTTGGAGGAATCTATTGTGCTGTTTAATTCCCCAGGGCTGTAATGATAGAGGATCCTCATCACCTAGGCACTATATATAAGTTTATATACAATTCATAAATATATAAGTAAGGACTATGCAAGAAAATACCCATCAATCCCGAGCATTTCTCTTCAAACACTGGAAAAACAGGAGCATAATCCTTGCACTGCAGAAACAAACCTCAGCCTCAGCCTTATCTAGAAAGCTAATTAGATTCTGAAGTAGAGAACTGGTTCATAAAAAAAAAAGCTGCTAATTAGCATGTCTTTCCATCTTTTACTCATCTGTTGGAATTAATTTGGTCCGTGGGAAGCACAAGGAAGAAAAAAGTCTCATCAGCTGAATTCATTAAGTCTGCTGTCCCTCGTAACCCCAGCAGGCATTTTCTCTGCTCACACGTGAGTGTTGCTGTCGACAGCAAACCAGCCTTCCTTACTGCTGCTCCACTGGGTTTTATGAAGAGTTCAGTTTAGTGAAATAAACAATTTGAAGCACAGCTGGCCCAAGATGTGCTCAAGAATATGATGCTGGACTACAACCAGCATTCTGGGGGAGCCACATTTCCCTTCTTCTGCAGGAAGCCGAGCACCTGATGCTGTCAGTGTTTGCGTTTCTTCCAGCAGGGAAATTCTCCTCTCCGTTGTGCTGGCTGGAAATTCCCTGCTGAGACACACACCCACGACTTACCCCACTCTGGGAATGAACAGTGACTGGCATCAGGCCATGTGGACCTCATGTGTGGGTTTTGCTTTTTCTGGAAGCTTTTCTTGCTTTGTTTTGCTTTTTTTTGGGGTTGTTGTTGGGAGTGATGGTGGTGATGTTTGGTTTCTGCTCTTTTTCCAGTTGCATCTAAAAGAGCACAAGAGATCCAGGTCCAGCTCTGATTCTTGATAGTACAAGGGGAAATGGTCTTGAGCTGCACCAAGAGATCATTTTCATCATCAATTCTAATTTTTGACACACCCTCCTTAAGTTGTTGCATGTTCTTATTAATAGATTCTGAGTAATCACATAAATTCATACAACACATCTCCACACCCATGTCCATGTGCTAATAAAGGAAATCGTTAAATGAAGATTGAATTAAAGAAGTATGAATACACCAATTAATCTGATTTTTGTATGCAGAATGGACCAAAGATTGATCCTTCCCCGTACAGTTAAATTTGGCATGAAAAAAACCCCATGTTTACAGAATCAAAGATGTCCAATTCTTCAGGTTCAAAAGATGCCTTGGGAAGGTGAGGAATCAGATATTATATGAGGCTGGATATTAGGAAAAATTTCTTCACTTGAAGAATGGTTAAACATTTGAACAGGCTGTCCTGGAAATGGAGGAGCCCTCAAGCCTGGAAGTGTTCACAGAGTGTATGTAAACCACAATATGGTTTAGTGGGAACTGAAGCTTGATGATCTTGAAGGTCCTTTCCAATGTTATTTTTTTTTATGATTTTGTTCTATCACTCTATCATATTCTATCTTTTTAATTATTTTATTCTACCATTCTCTTCTATTTTCTTATAAATAATGAGAGAAGTGGTAAGATGAAGGTCTGGAAAAGGTGTGTACATGAATTTTCCAACATCAGATGTCACACAAACAATGGAAGCGTCAGAGAAAAGCATTTTCTTCACTCCAAAAACAAAACACTGGAGTGTCCTGAGCCCTAGTGTTTAGTTCCTATATTCTGCCCAGAAAGACTGGTGTATTATATTACTAAAATAATTTCCCAGGAATGTGAGTGAAGCTTTTCAGCCACACTTTTGAAATCATAATCCCTCTCCCAGAGCAACTGAAGAGGATTGTCAGGACTCTTGATACTCCAGCTCCACTGGCTGACCCCTCCCCTGATGGAATCATTCCCCATTTCAGATGGACTCAGTCCCTTGAGCTTCTCCAAATCCTCCTTTGCCTCGGCAATATCAGTGCCTCAAGCTGTCAGAGTACAGTCACTTCACAACAGAAACTCAAACATAATCCTTTTGTCCTGGAACGTTTTTACCTATGGCTATACAAGAGGAATCAAAGGCATCTCTTTGCTGCTCCTTTTCAAAAGGAATACGTCAATTGTGGTCCCCAGAACTGCGTTCTTTCTTTTTTTTTTTTTTCAAATTAATTACAACACAAAGAGAGAACATTAATTTCTTCTTTAAAAAATAGAGTTGTTTTATAATAATACAAGCTGATCATCTCTCAGTCTTCCTTTGCCTAAAGTATAACATTGTTTAGCAGCCTTCAGGATGTTTCATGAACTTATTCATTCACAATATTAACTTAGATTATTAATTCTATTTCTAGTAATTTTGAGTTCTTTAGACTGTGTTATAACTATTTTACAGTGGGGACCTGGTGATAGCTAAATATTATTTCCTGTTATATTATTTCAAAAATGGCATTATGTTTTGAAAGTTTTCAATATTTATATTTTGAAGAGTTTTGATATATTAAGCTGTTCAAAACTCTAAATTGGGGGGTGGGGGGGGTTTCCTCCTCTATCAGAATTATAAGTCAAAAAGCAAATTCAGTCCATTTCCTGCTATTAATCTTCAGCTCATGACTTTGAACAAGAAATGTATTCCTTGGGCAACATAAAGGAAAATTAATTTCCACAATTAATTCAGAGGGCTGACACAGTCAGATGAGACTTTGAAACTTCCAGGTTCTTGCTCTCCTACAGAAAATTCACAGGTTAATGTAATATCAAAGCGTCACTGAGAATCCCACGATTTTCTCTTGCATTCACTAACTTTCTCTGCTTGTTGGGATTAAAATTTGCCGTTCATCTTTGGATTGGGAATTTCCACTACCAGAGGCTTTTAAAAGCAGGTTACAGAAACAGAACAGGGGGATGGTTTGGAAAAAATGCATTCTGCCTCGGAGTGAAGGGGTGCTTTCCCAAATGCCTTGGTAGACTTGTTTCTCTGATATAGACCAAAAATATTAATGAAAAAAAGAGAAATTCAAGAGAAATAAAAATATTCTTTTTAAGACTTCCTTAAGCTGGTTGTGTAGGAGTCCATTACATGCTCAAAACAATGATTTAAAGTACTCTTGTTCTGCAAATCACATCAGCAGTTCTCTTCATTAAAAGATACAAATAGCTCAAGGAAGATTAGATGATATCAGATCTCGGGTGCTTTTCTCATCATTTCTGTCAGAATGAGAGGACCGGGCTTGCACAGTTTTATTCCATACAGACAGAACTATTAAGGTATTATTTAATCCTGGAAAGCTGAAGGCACTTGTTCCAGTCCTGCAGGTTTTCAATTTCCATTGTGCCTCTGAGAGGCAGAGAGGTGCTGCTCACCATGGAAGAATTGCAGGAAAAGAATTCCTCAGCTGAGAATTCCTCACTGCATTTCTTTGTTGTTCTCAAGTGCCATTCTTTTGCCATAAATGGTGGGGAAAATACTCTTTTTTGGGGTTCACATTTCCTAGAGACCTCTGGTAGCTGCCATTGCAGTGACTGCAGCATTTGCTCAAGAACTCTCCTGAGTACTTTTGTTTGCTCCTCCCTGCCACCGTGGAGCAGAGGGTCTCAATCCCAGTGTACCCAGGCTCTGGGAAAGGATTATTCATAAGGATGAAGACTGAAATGATTCTTCCACACCTACTTGGACAGCTGGGTTTCGTGTCCTGTGATAAAGCCAAAACCAGGGAAAAATATGACCAGAATGCAGCTTTCAGTGGGGACAAAACTGGCATCATTCCATGGGATTCAGTGGAGCTACAGGAGTGCACAGACTGCAAATGAGGGGCAAAATTAAAGGTTTTTGTGGATGTCCCATCCCTGGAAGTGTCCAAGGCCAGGTGAGTTGGGACTTGGAAAAATTTGGTCTAATGGAAGATGTCCCTGCCCATGGCAGGAGGTTGGAATGGGATGGTCTTCAAGGACTCTTCCAACCCAAATTATTCCATGATTCTGTGATCCACAAGCCTGTAGTGACACCGTGTCCCATGGAAGATTTACTTTTGTTCCAGTGAAACTTGTTCAGGCCTTGGATATACAGAAAGATAAACAGGATGGAGACAAAGATGATGATGTTTTTTCAAAGCACTGGTACAAGCACAGTTTCTTACATAAAAATTGGAAATATTCTTCACCACTAAGATGAGAAGCACACTCAAATTCCTATACATGCAGATCCCTTTAGAAAGCTTGGAGAATTTTGTTCCCCCCCTCTTGGAGAGATTATTTACTTTACCATTATAGGGTTTGAAAAATTTAAATTGTAATCTTTAAAAGATTTCGTGCATTGGATATCATTGATAATTTACAAGGAAGGATAAAGCTGGAATTAGCGAAAAGCATTACTTTTTCCTGGCATGCACTTCTTTTTCCTGGCTGTCCAGGAAAATACCAGGATGAAATTTCACAGGTGCTGATTTCTAAGCTGATCATGCTGATCCTTAGATCAGATTAATGGTGCAGAAGGACTCATTAACTGTTTAATTGTTAATAAACACCATCATTAATTAATAGAATTAATAGAATTATATTATTTTATTGTGTATAGCTATATATTTTTCTATATTATTATATCAAATTATAATTATTATAATATAATCATTGATGATTAATGGTGCACTGACACAGCACAACCCCATTGATGCTGACAGTACTTCACATGCATTTTTCAGTACATTGGCCAACTTAAAACTGCAGTGGCTGGACATTGCTGCACCTTCCCTTGTCATACTCAAAAGCCCCCTGCTACCAGCTGTAATTTTCTGTAGCTTTTTATGTGCTGCTATTCAATTCATTTCAGCGTCCATCAGGGAGGGTCTGTCAGCAGTGAACAATCAGGTTTGGTTTCCTGTTCATAGCCAAGATTGTGGCCTCTTTTTCTGGATCTCAGACAAAATAAATGAACACACCATCACAGTGTTTTATGGGTGTTGCACACCAAAGAAAAATCTCTTCCCTGGGTCTTTTCTCTGTCTTCATCTACTTGATGAACCCGTGGATCACGTTGGGTAATTTCAGCAGAGCACTACAGCAGGAGCTCAGGCTGAAGCAGTTTGCTGTGGATGGCCCTTTATCCCTTTTCCCAACCAAAGGATTCCCAGATGGGAATACCCATTGTGCAGCTGTGGCCCATACAGCCCTGGTGTGTCAGAGCTTTTAGCTCTATTGAAGTGCATATTGCTGGACCATCAGCTTTTAATTAGGTAATTCAAATAATTCCGTGGGCATAACTTCATTACTTACTACTCAAGAAGTCTGTGCCGTTTGAAGATTTAATTGGCAGGGATCTATGCTCCCATTTGGATGGTCAATAAGATGATTAGATAGCTTTATTAAATTGATCAGTAATCCTTAAAATTATTTTTCCCCGTTTTGAGATATGCTGTTAAGTCAATTTCTTATACCATTAACTTGTGCCCTGCAAATTCTATTTTATTCTGCACTGCTTATTTTCATACATTTGGGTTCATAATTTGTGTGTGTGCTCTTTTCCCCTTGCAGTCTGTTTATAAAAACGTTCCTCTGTAGCTACCTAGCTGATGGTTTCTGGACAATTCCTTGCTTCCATTGACATTTTCCATTTTCAAGCTACTCTCCCTGTCAAAATTTATGTCAAAAATTGCTGTGAGCTCTGGGACAGTGACCCTAACAAAAACTTGGCTTGCATCCATTACTGCATGGTGATATTTTTTGTTTGCATAAAGTCAGCATGCCAGGACCATGAGTCACTAGGCAACTGCTAATTTATAGATCAATGCTGATCTCATTTCTGCCTGTGAGCACGACACCCAGCCCAGAGCTGGCTGAAGAAGTTACTGCAATAATAAAACATTCTGTAAGTCATGTCTTACCTATTGTTTTTAGAAGCACTAGTGAAGCTTTACTGGTTTGTTCAGGGAGGGGGTTTAATCTCCTTACAGAGAGCAGCCATGCCCAAAGCGATCTGAGATAACTCACCCTTCCTGTGTGCTTTTGCAGATACATGACAATCAGCCCCATTCCACGTGGGCAAGTGACAGACTTGACACAAAACACTTTTACCCCGTTGAATCCTGAAGATGAGGCTGTAACTAGGTTGGGATGTTGCCACACTGCTCCCTAAATAATATCTATTTTTGGCAGTGCCAAAACCAAACAAGTGCTCTCCTCCCCTGACCACATCCGTGCCCGTGGCTCATGGGACTCTTGTGAACACACTCACTGCATCACCACTCCTGCATCAAACCCTCAAAGTCTTGTTTGGATGCCTTTGGATTTAGCTTTTATATTTTTCAGACCCTGTACTGCTTTAGTGTATAACTCTAAAACTCAAAAGCCTGTCAGCTACTCTTCTCCCATTTTATCCAGACAAAACAATTCCTCTCTAGGCCTGAAACTCAAGCACACCTTATTGTCTCAGGCCCTGAGAGATGCAAACAACAGTGAATTGGGAGAGCAAACTTGGAGGAAATTACTTCATTACCTGAAACTGTAATTGGAGGATTAACCCCTGATATGTAAATGGACCAAACTTGTAACTGTATGAAAAACTGGTGACTGTTGTCCAGCTTGGGTGTTGCCCCTCGGAGGCTTTTGCCTGCCCGAGGTGTACCTGGTGAAGGCCTTGAACAAATTCCTGCTTTTATTCTCCTAATTTTGTCTAGCCTCTGTTTTAGATAGCCACTCCACAGCATCAGTTTCAGTAATATTTTTCTCGACCTCAGTGGGAGTAAGGGCTCTGCCTTATCAGATGGAGGCATCAGTGTAAGTAATCAGTTTTCCAAATGTTGCCTGTGCTCATCCTGCTTCCAATCACAGCTGAAGGGGTGATATTATCCAGGTAGTGTCTGTAAATCTATTATTTTAAATGTTTATAAGATATAATCTCATTACAGATCAAAATACTTCAACTGCTAAAATTATTAGGGAAAAACCACCCAATCCAAAAACTGTCTCATCTATCTTACCTGATACTAAAAGCTAAATGATAACACTTCTATTAAGGTGAAGGCACAGAGAGCCCAGTTTCTGAAATGTAATCTCCCTTAAACATTAACATGAGCTCTGTCATGACTGCTTCTTGCCATTTAATCTGACATTTCATCTAAGCACACACTGGCTTGCAGAGATGATTCCAGAAGCGCTTGGATTAATAAACGACACTGTCAGAAATACCCCAGTGATACAAAGCAGAAGCAGACAAAAAGGCACACATAGATTACAAACAGTATTTTTTTTTAGGGATGGGGGATCCTTCTACAAAAAAATGCAAGGACAACTGTTTAGCAATGTCAGTGAAACCGTCAAATATCAACACAAATAGAAGGCAGAGACAGAAACACTTATCTGTGACACACAGTGATCCATGAGAATCTGGAGAACATCAGTTTCAAAAGTTTCCATGGCAGTCAGCAGAAGTGCAAGGACAATTCCAAAAGTAAATATGCAGCAGCAAAGCACCATCAACACTTGAACAGTTGCTTTCACTGCTATGAAATGATTTCAAATTACAGTAAAAGGCATTAGGAGAATTAGAGCAGAATGTGCTGCAGCAGAAGGTGAAAGATAACACTCAAAGTGATTAATTCAGCCTGAGATAGGTTTGAAAATCCTTTACATTGAAAGAGAAACCTAGCAACTGCTGCCAGACATTTTAAAACTACTGTACATGCAAATATACATTTTAATGACTTTATAAACCACCCCAAGATTATCTAGCAGTAACATTAGCAAGCTTTCCATGAGCAGGGTTAATGATTAATATTGTAATGCTGCCCTGTATGTTTGGTGCAGCTAAAGAGATTAAGAGTATTAGGCACTCAGATTTGAGGCTGCCACAGCAGGTCACTCTGAGATGATTCAGTTACCTAGAAAGGGCCAAGGTGTTGATTTGTGCAATAATTCCCTTCTGGTAAGAGAGGAGTGCTTTCCAGTCAAGCAGAAATCCCTATACCCAAATTAGATCATTTGGCTTCCCTCACTGCCAATACTGAGTCATCCCCTCAGACACTCAGAAACAAAAGCAGTTCCAATTTGCTACTCATGGCACCAATGAATCTCTGAATTTGGATGCCATGTCCAGTTTTAATGCTTGTTCATTCAATTACTGTTTAAAAATATCAAACAGACCACAAAATGGTATCAGTTGGCCTTGCTGCAGAAACTAATTTAGAGAGAAGGTTGTCCCTAAGGTTCTTTGTCAATGAGAAAAGAAAGAAAAAAAGAGTAAATTGCTCTCAAGGAGAAAGGAAAGAAAAGAATTTGCTAGGCAAGATCTTCTTTCTTGCAGGAGGTGGTGGAAAGGGAACAGAACATTCAAGCAAAATTACATAAAAATATCTCTAAAGAAAGCTCAGAGTAGACGATTGTTTTGGTGGTGTTTCTCTTGAATTAGAAAATATGCACAACTTTCAGATGATTAACTTCTTATTTATTAATTTCAAATTTTTCCATCATGTACTTGCCATGACAATTTAGGAGAACATATTTGGACTCATAGACTTGTTACAGACTTCTGCTAAAAGAAGCAGTACATTTCAATATAAATATATATATATTTGTGTAAGTGAAATGAAGCACCTATAGATGGGAAGTCTAAGGTCAAGCCAAAACATCTTTTGCGAGGTAGAAATGTGGAATGTTCTGCTTTATGTGGACTTGGAAGGACATCTTGTGACAGGAAAAAGCAGTACAACCAACGAGCTGCAGACAGAGGCTCCACCTTGGCAGAACGGCAGAAACTGCTTGAGCCGTTTAAATGTTTAAAAAAATTAATGCAAAGACTTCAACAAAAAAATTTCCAGTTCTCAATAAAGTTAACCTCCGTACTCACAAACCAGAACATCTCTGATGACATTTGTTTCTGCGAGGATTCGATTTTCTGCCAAGCAACCCTACCCCTGGGAAATGTGCAGCTGGTCTCACTGCAAGAAAATGGGGGAGAAAAAATTCCCCACAAAACACACAGTGACTTAATTATAATTGATCTTACATGGATAAAATTATTCCAGTGTGAATGTCTCAGTGAGAACTTCTCTTTTTGGTTTGACAATGGCCTGTTTAACTGAGGCTCACACTGGTCACTGATTTCAGCTTCAGTAAACTCCTGCAGCTTGGCACAGTTAATCTCTATTTCCCCCCAAGGATAACCTGCCCCACAGACAGGACACCCTCCCACGGCACAAGACAGAGGAAAACTCCCTAAGCCTCTTTTTTTGACACTCCACAACCCACTTTATCAACCCCACTCCACCACTGGAGGAGGAGATGTCACTGCAGCTCAGATTTGCAGCCCAGCAAAGGGATGGGGAAGGTCTCCAAGGTGTTGCTGTCAAACTGCTGGCCAAGCAAGGCCGAGGAGCTAAAAAAAACCCCCCAGTTTTCACTGTCCCATTAGGGCTGGAGCACTGCTCCCATGGAGAGAGGCTGAAAGAACTGGAGTACTTCAGCCTGGAGAAGAGAAAGCCCCAGGGAGAACAACATGACTTGGCCAATCTGCAAACGTCAGGTAAAAATAAATCTGTGAGGATGAAGAATCTGAACCTGTAGGAGGAAGAATCTGGACCTGGAGGATGAATCTTCTTTGTATCTTCATTACCTGAACTGAAAATTCACTTCATGATAATGAAGATACAGAGAAGATGTGTCCAGAAATGCGAGACGGGCTTTGAGTACAGTTATCTCTGAATTATTTACTCTGTTATTTACTGACTCCAATGGAAGGAGAAGTGGGTGCAATTTCTCATCCTTCCTTATGAAAGTGATCAGGAGAGCTTATGTTATACAAATTTCTGGATGTTTAGAATCTCCCAACCACCAGCACACCCAACTCCAGGGAGATCTTAAATAGCATTTCAGTGTCTCAAGGACCTACAAGAGAGCTGAAGAGGGACTTTTGACAAGGGCTTGGAGTGACAGGATGAGAGGGAAAAAGGCTTTAAAGTGACAGAGAGCAGGGTCCTATTGGTTATATTGGATATGAGGAAGAAATTCTTTACTGTCAGGGTGGTGAGGCCCTGGCACAGATTGCCCAGAGAAGCTGTGGCTGCCCCTGGAGGTATTCAAGGCCGGGTTGGATGAGGCTTGGAACAACCTGATCTAGTGGAAGGTTTATCCAGGGTGTAGTTTACACGTAGTGTGGGTAATACACCATGGAAGTGGAGCAAAAGGAAAAAAGATCTCCTCTAAGGATTCCCTTCATTGCTAATAAGTGTTAATTCTAAAGATTAACCATAGCAGCCGTGTGATTACTTCTAAACATTCTAGCAGAAGTTTTTATACTCTCAGTTATATTCTGGTGGATTTTTTCACACATGCAGAGGGGTTTTATTGAGGTTTTTTTGGGGGGTTATTGGCTCTTTCTGGTTTGTTTTTATTTCATCTTTATGCTTTGTGTAAATACATCTTACTGAGTCCAGGGATAAATGAGTGCAATTCCTCACCCTTCCTTGTGAAGGCAGTCAGAAGAGGTTTTACTATATTCTTTTCTGGACCTTTGACATCTAAGAAAGAAAAAAAAAAGTTTATTAAAAAGGCAGTATAGTATTCCAGCCAATGTCAAGTTTCTTTTATCTCAATCCCCATTGTAATTCTATTAGAAATGCAGATTCTGCCATGCAATAATTGAAAAAAAATTTTTTGGAAAAATGTTTCAAAATAATTGTAAAATAATTTATTTTAGATGGAAGGTGCATTTTGGGACGTGGTATAAAGTACCCCTGTAATACTTTGCAAATGTGCTTTGGGAGCAGAAGAAGAGCTACTCGATTGCTGTATACTAAACAAAATTGCAAACACTGCACATTTTAGTGCAGAGAAAGTTTTAGAAGACACATCTGATGTTAATCAGCTCCCTTTGATTGGCTGTAATGGCACTAAGACGTTCGACTGCATAATGCATTTTTTACAGCATGGACATAAATAGAATAATATTTGCATTTCCAGTACAGATGTAATGGATCATCTTATGAGGACGTTGATCAAGAGCGACTAAAAAGAAAATTGGTGTTCTCAGATTATCCCAAGTTTGTGTGCACAAAATCCTCCTCAAATATATATATGTATATATATATATNAACATATATATATAATAAATATTTTGAGATACAGTATTCCAAAGGTTGCAGACCCACCTGTTGCCCAAGGAGCTGTGGATTCCTGTGCTGCTTAATGGGAAGTTAAATATGAGTTTCCTTTCTAGACAAATTTGTACAATATCCAGCACCTTACAACAATAATCATGTTCTTTCACAAGCACTCCTTTCCTCTGTTCAAGGAAGAAGGCACAGTTCAAAGCAATCAGGATCTGGCACTTTTTCACTGAAGTGTTGAAAAATCCCATTTTATGTATGGATCAAATATTACTTATTAGAGGGTTCTGTAATTTAGAACCTGGTTTTGGATTTTTTCTCTCTCATTTGAAACAATATTTTTTAAAAACAACTAAATTGAAACCTTCTGCAAAAAACCTGGTTAGATAGAAGGCACTTAAATGAAAATAACGCTTTATTTTAAAACATATAATTATTTATCTTGAATGGCTGTAGCTGCTCCTACTTTGTTGCCTTGATTGAAAAGTTTTCTCAGACTTCTGCACAGAGGATGGGATCCCAAATTATTTGGAACTACCTAACAACTTTCTGTGCAAGTTACTAACATTTTGATTTCAAAAGTAACATTTTGTCTTCAGTGCTGCAAAAAATAGTTCTGAGAAAATAGAAGATAGATGGCCTTCAAAAATGTGTAAATTTGCAAAAGATTTGTTCTTATTGCAATGAAATTTCCAGGATTGAAAATCTGGAAGCTCTAAAAAAGTTCAACCTGCTTTGGTTGAAAATTAACCCAATGAAGAATATGGAGGTGAGCCTCGTGTCCTTTTTAGGATTTCTTTTCTTCTAACTGGTATAATGTATGGTATTTAAATAATATGGTATATAAATGTGTCTAAGAAGCAAGGAACTTATAGAACTGCTGAACAACAAGAAGGAAAAATTGTAACTTTAAATTATAAGAATGAAGGCCGAGTCTTATTTGGATTTGCTTAGCTGTCAAATTTTTCTGCATATACATAATCAGTTCATTTCCAAATATTTTCTGAGATTCTTCCTAATAAAAAGGGGTTTTCACTTTTCTTATACCTGCAGATTTTTGTCTCAGTTTCGCTATTATGTGAAAGGATTGCTATGTGGTTTTTTTGTTGATTTTTTTTGGGTTTTTTTGTTGTTTTGCTTTGTTTGGGAGTTTTTTTTGGTGGGGTTTGCGGGTTTTTATGTGTGTTTGGAAATTTTTATTCTTGCATAACTTGGAGACCTAAACCGCTTTTCAGAAGGAAGTTTTATCCAGTCTTTTTCTTAGGCTCTTATATATCAAATGATCTCCTATGAAAAATTATTTTCTCCCAATTCAACTGGAAGCCGGTCCAGAAGAGCTCTGTGATGGAAAATTTGGCAGATAAAAGGTGAAGAAATGTGTGAATGCCTTTTTTTCTAGCAGAAGACCATGTGGCTTTCTGGATTCCCTGACTCTTCACACCCCAACAGGGACGTGGAATTGCTGCAGCTTAGTTCATTTTCCCTTGGGAGAGAACGTGGGGAAAAAAGGCAGAGGGAGATACTGATACCAAAATAAAAGCAGTCAGATCAGGAGATGCTGATCAGGGTGAATGAGATCAAATCGCTGTGAACATTCAAACCTGTTAAAAATAAGAAACAAGGAGGGAGAAATTGGAGCCTGGTGATAAGTAAGGGAAGAGAAGACTGAGAAATTACAGCTGACAAAGTACAAGTGTAGAAGGAGCAGAGCATTTCCAGAAATGGCTCTTTACCAGCAAGGACACTGCAAACACAAGTGGCACCTCACTGCAAAGAACTGCGGTGTCATCGTGCAGAGAAATGACTGACATGGGTGATTTAGTTCTCATGATTTCCCTCAGGCCGAGACGTGGGCTGCAGCCAAAAGCTAATGAGCACTCCTGACATGAGGCATGATCTCCGAGGTTCCTCATGCCCAGCTGTGAAAGTGTTCCTTTTCATCGCAGTATCATTTACAGAGGCTTTCCAAGCTAATCCCCTCTTGGCAAAATGCATTCTCTCTTTCCATGTCAAAAGAAAGCGATAGTTCACTACAGAGGCCAACATTGTTTAGACTCCAGTCAAATTTGTTTTTACATTTGAATGATCTGCCTGTTAGCCTGCGGGCTCCTCAGCATTTGCAGTGCTAGATTAGATTAAAACGGTATTGTTTAAAACATTCACAGGGTTTACATACTCCGCAGAATTTGCAAGAGGTCAACCTCACTGGGAACTTAGGAAAAATAGGAAGGTGGTACCGGTCTCACATTTTCATCATGATCATTATTATTATTATTATTACCAAGGATTTCTGTAAATGGTTTCATTTTTCTCTCATTCTAATAAATTCTCTCATTCCTACCAACTTGCACGATTTGGAGTCATATCCAAAATACACCACCCTGAGCATCCCAGAGGCTGTGTCAAAACTCCCCAGGGTATGAACTTTGGGTGCTCCAGACTCCTTCCCACAGATGAAGTCATGTCAAAAAGGACAGAAAATACATATCAATGGGATTTGTTCATATACTGATTTTTAATTTTCAGTGCCTATAGTACAAAGGGCACTTAATTTAAATGCAAATCAAGACTTCAGTTGTAAATAGAAATGTAAATAATGTCTGGATTTCTAGGCAGATTTTAGAGGATATATTATTTTTTCTTGGTTTTTCTTCATCTGTAACAAAAATAAAATCTTCCAAATGCTATCCGTACATTTTGAGTGGAAATAGAAAATAATAACTATTACATTTATGATGTCACTGTTCAATATTCTTCAGCAAAATAAATAACCAAGTTTCTAGAACACTTCATGTGTTGCAGGGGACCCATTTCCAGTTTCAGTTCTGCAGGATTCGTAACTGTTTGAATCAAATACCTCAAGCCTCAGGTAGGAGCTTTGACCAAAGGGCTCTTTAAAGGAACTGCATCAAAATAGAAGTTTTTGCACATAAGGACACAGAAAATCTTGCTGGTTACACAAATGGGACCCCTAAAAGCGTTTTGATCAAGAGTCAACAGATTTTTTTTTTTTGAGTGAGGGAGCAGAGACCAAGGGCTCTGTTTGATGCAGACTCTTGACATTTGTGGATCAGGTTATTACCTGGGTTATTATCTAGGAAGCAGAAATGTGCTTCAGTCACCTCATCTCTTTGTCAGAAGCGCCTATAGAAACTGCATATTTGAACATATTTGAACATTTCAAATGCTAATCACATTGAGAGGTATAGTAGAATCATCTTTCACTTTCAGACTTATAAAAAATGAAAAACAAACAAACCTTCCTGTAATCATTGTTTTCTCTGAATTTGTAGTTTACAAAAAAATCAAAATTATGTCAATTGTCCGTTGTTGTAATTTTTGTTGTTGTTGTTCTAGGCAGAATAATTTAAAAACATTTCAAAGTGGAAATGAAAGAAAGATTTATTTTGGAAGTACTGTTCTTGTTGGCATAATTGAAAACAGTGGGAAACTCCCACTTTGAAGAAGACTTATTAAAGAATCCATGGTAAACTTTTACAGATACTTCAAACTAGAAGCTGTTTCTTATGATTCCAAGTTAATAACTTTTAACAAGACAAATTTATGACAAGGATCTGGAGTTTTTTGAAGCATCAGGCTCCATTTAGAGACAGCTGGCAAGAAAGGAAACCCTCCCTCTCCTTTCCTTCTCTTGGTGGGAGCTGAAGCTTTGAGCCCACGGGGACTGATTTTTTTTGTTGCCTCTTTCTTTTCTTTCTATATATGAAGGTCTTGATTTTGAGAAGGAAATACAAAAGAACAAGCAAGCCATCCAACTGCTTCGTAACAACAGCAATTTGATTATTCTAAGTTCCTACAAATCCTTTCTTGTAGGGAAGCATTGGAAGTCAGTTACATAACCTTTGTTTGAACAACCTTGGCGCTCGGTTGAGGGGAGATTCAAATTTAGACTGGCAGTATTTCAAGGACTGTTTTCTGCTTGAGTACTCCAAGCTTGCCCACCTCAGGTGTGCCTTCTTTCCCTGTTCAGGGATGTTTGTTAGAGCTGCAGGTACTCCTGTACTTCCAGCTTGCATTTGAGGTTGTTTATAAATAGAATTCTGCTTGCTTTTAACGCCACGCTCTCTTCAGCCAAGGATCTTTTTGTTCTGGCAAGGAGAAATTAATAAATCAGCCTTGTAGGGATGAAAGCCAAAGCAAAGGGCTTTGGATGAGTAATATTAGCACATAGCCATTTTTGAGAAAAAAACATTTTTAATAGCTGCAGTTATTAATTTGGCTTTCACAGCTCATTCTTTTTAAGAAACCTTTCCATTAATTGAAAAGCTGGGGAACCTGTTTCTTTTCAAGGGTGGTTCCCTTTTTAAGGTGACTGATTACCACAAATTCTTCCAGGAATCTTGTGAATCTTAATAGAATCAGGTGGAAGCATGGGAGTTTTTCCTCAGGTTTGACTGTAGAAACTACTGTAGTTATTTGCAAACCAAGATTGGTTTAGAAGGATTTAAACAGATTGAGAATATGACACTGCAAAAAGAGAAAAGGAACACTGTGTGATTAGATATTGGTATTTGGTGCTCAGCTTGGAATGCAGCCCTTGAATAAAATAAAGTAAAATTTTTGGCTCCACTCAAGAGAGAAAAGTCATAATGAAATGAAACAGGCTAGAGGTAATGCTTGTGATTATTTTTTCCTGAGTGGGAAGGAGAACATAATGCAGAAAGAACTGAAAAAAATTCATGCAAAAGAAGAAAAAATACCATTAACTTCTTCTCTGTATGCCTTTCTGCACATGGCTTGAGTTTATGTTGTATAATTAAACCATGATTCTCTACTGGAGACATCAGAGTAAACAGTATGGGAATGAATATAAAATGCATATTTAGAGTGCCCAGTCACATCCCGAGGCTGAAATTGAAGAAGTATTTCTGTAAAAAGAAGTTTTCAGTGTAACAGAGTAAGTGCCTAAGTTCTATGAGGCATTGTAGTGGTTTGAAAACAAACCAAGTGAGAGGCTTCAAGTCAGAAAAATATAATTTAATAAGAAGAAAGAAAAAAAGGTAAAATAAAAATAAATTCAAATAATACAAAAGACCACTGACAGAGTCAGAAAACAACCTAATCCGGGTTATGGAAGCAGTCCAGATCAGGTGGTCTTCCTGAAGCAATGATCCCATGGAAAGGTCTGGTAGCTCCGGTCGTCTGGGATTCCAGTGGGTAAGGGCTGCCCAAATCCCAGATTATATCCAGGTGAGAATGCCTGGCTCCTCCCCCCTGGGCGCAGCATCTCACAATGGGATGGTGAGTGATGCAGCAGAGCCTTGATGGCCCATTAGCGAGAGATCACTCCCGGAGGCAGTTATCCATGGGTCATACAGCAAGGCACTTGATGGGCCATTAACAGAAGACAGTCCAGGGGGAGGGGTCTGGGAAACACTGCTCCAACAATCGGATTCAACAGTTCGTGAAGATGGGGATAGAATACTTTTGCATATTCTATACTCCAACCCAGGGCAGGCATTTAATGTACCATTGTCCTGCTTAACTTTATAAGAACAGAAACACTTTGCAAAGCAGCAAGTAAACGAAGTTTTACCCAAACAAAGGTAGCTTGAAGCCCCCTGAAGTCCCTATGGTTGGTGTTTCTCTGGCTCTTGGACTTCAGAAACAAACCAAATCCCATCCAGGTATTGTATTTCATTGTATCCCAGGGCAGCACTTGCATGTCAGGACAGTAACAAGGTGGATTTTGTCCACGCAAGTAAGTAATTTTCTATCTAAATCTCAACTTTGATATTTTCATGATTGCATTCATTCATTCAACTGCCTTACAAGAATCATCTTCAGATTGGGATGGAGCCAAGACCTTTGTCATAAGCCCGGCCCTGAGCAGCTCACAGAACTGTGTCACCACTGCTCTGAGGACACCCACTTGCCCACTTGTACCTCTGAAACAGAAACTGGCGAATCCATTTCTTCCTTTGCATATTTGATATTTGTGACTGTATTGTCACAATATTAGTAAAGAAGATGCTTTTCATCTTTTTTAAGTGCATTTACCATAAGCATCTAAAAGTTTATTTTATATGTAAGCTGAGAGCTTGAGGGGAGCAAAAAGACCTTTTCAATCTTGAAAGCAAAATTTCATCTCCTTGAGGGACAGCAGGTTCTGAGCTCAGAACACTTCAGCTGCCAAGATCAAAACAAAACAAATTCCCTGGGCTTCAGAGCATTCCCATTCAGAGATTTGGAGATTATTATTTTAGTTAATGGCATAATTATGTTTTGGGACTTTTTTAGAGGGTTCTCTTTTGTTTGCCATGGGATTTGGGGTGGTGGTGAGGCCCTGGCACAGGTTTCCCAGAGAAGCTGTAGGTGCTCCATCCCTGGCAGTGTTCCAGGCCAGGTTGGATGGGGCTTGGAGCAATCTGAGATAGTGAAAGGTGTCCTGAGGAAAATAACTCGGTTGGGTTTTGTTTTGGGGACTTTTTTGGTAATACTGAACATGGACACTCTTCTTACAGACTATAAAGAGGCAAGAAAAAAAAAAGAAAAAAGTCTTGCAGGTGCTCTCATGATGACAGTGGAAAACAGTATTATGGATTTTGTGTTAACCACAGTCTGTTCTACTTAGTAAATCCTGTGCTATGTGCAAACTTTGAATGGTCAGAATGTCTATTCTGGTCTTTTTCTCCTAATTTTCTTCTTTTCTCCTCCTTCCCCTTTCTCTTTTTGTTGCAAATTGTCTCTTCACATTCACTTCTCACCAGAAGTGTTTGGGGGAACTGGTGCAGGACTAGTTTGGAAGACCCCACAGTAACATGTGCAGCACCTGTATTTACTGCCCGTGGAACAGATTGTCTCCGTGGTTTCCTGAGCCATTTTTTAAACAATTTTAATTTCTATTCATTTGAACACAGCATCATTTTGCTATTACCGTGTCCTTCCTACCAGTGCTACACAGGTATTAAATGCTAAATGAGCACACAGGAAAAAGATCCTGTTCCCAGTTAATGGTCTGATTTTCTTGCACCTGTCTTTCATTGTGCTGGAATAATGACACCACAAATTGTTTTCTTATTCACTGTTCTTAACTTTCCCTGCATGCCATCCCTTAGCATACATTTTATGGTATATTTGACATTATTTTATAGTTATATTTTCATGCTGCTTAAATTTTCTTATACATTTAAGATATGGTCTCTGTCAAAAAAAGATACCTGGCCCTTGCTTTAATCTTTGCAGGAGTCCAACTGGAAAAAAAATAAGAAATCTTTTTTTTCCCTGTAGCAGTCTAAGCTTATGTGAATGTCCCAAAACAAAATTTCTGTAAAAATAAGCTAAAGCAGAAGGCAAAACCAGCAGTGATCCTGAGAAGTCTTTCAAGCATGGTGAGTCAAAGTTTGGAGAGATCTTGTAAGATAGGTGCTGTGTGGCTGGAATAATTCCTGCTGCAGGGACAGTCTGTAGATGCTGTAGATGGCCATGGGGTGGCACATGCAGCCTTGACAGAAGCTCTGAAGTACGGCTGAATTCTTTCCCAGCGGCAGTTTGGCATTAGCGTTCGGAGTTTGGAGTTAGGAAGCTCCACAAAGGGCTTTGGCTACTGGGAGTAATTCCCAGACAGGAGTTTTTGAAGAGTGAGGATTAACTAGATGTGTCTGATCTTTTCATGACACCAATTAGCTGTGTGACTCTGTCACTGCAGTGGCTGAGGATTGATCAGATTTCAAGCAAATTTGAAAAAAGTAAGGAAGTCTTAAAGGTAACAAAGTATGTATGACACAAATCGAAAGGACACCTGGCCTAACAGGTACCAGTCTTTATGAAATTACTTGTATTTTGGATTTCACAGGTTTTAAATAATAGCCAGCTACAAATGTCAGATTTCACAGTGCAATCACTTTCTTTTTTTCCTGCCAAAGTATATTTTTTAATTAATAAAACAATAAACCTAGAATCATTATATAAATAAAACACTTAATTTTATTAATATGTACTACATATATATTAGAATATCCATTTGCCAGACCAAGATGCAGCCTGCCTGTTATTACACTGACATCACTGTTGTGTTGTCCTAGCTGCACTCCTTAGCTAGAATTAAAACCATTAACTGTCTTTTCTCCCTCACTTAGGAAAAGTGATAATTGCAAGTTTTCCTTGGCCGCAGTTCTCCAGCTTGTGCAATGAATCAAATCTATCAAGCCAACTACCCAGGAGCTGATTCAGTATTCAGGCCATGGAAATGCCAAGAAAGTGATGCATCTGCTTCTGGCAATGGTGTGTATTTGTAGGCACTCGTTAGCATAAAGTTAAGGTTAAATTAACATTTGTATGCTAAACTCATCTTTGGCTCCGGGCTGTGTCAGTGTTTTCATTCCTCACAACACAGTCTCTGGTCAGCTGAAGTGTATTTTTTCCCAGACAATGACAGGCGAGAAGATTCCTCCTTGAATCTTCTCTGGAAGGTTTGTGCTTGTTGAGTTGGCAGAGTGGATGTGAGAGGAGCCCCGCTACTTTTTAGCCACGAGCCCACACTAAAACCAGATTTACACCTATTCATACACTGGGGCTGGGTGAGTGTTGCAAAGGGCAATATGCAAATAGCACAGACAAAATCTTCAGCCTTAAAAGCCACAGTCTTTGAGCAAATAAGAACGAGAAATAGAGTTACAAGTAACCAGATTAAATCACTGTCATAATTATCCTCTGATGCATTCTGCTTCACCCTATTTTTTTGCAAGAAAACAGAATTCATTTCAATAATAATTTTAACCTGTTCTGATACACCCTCCAAACTTTTCAGTGCTAACAGGGAGCAACATCTCTCGTTCCTTAAAGGAACTGGGATTGTTTCTGGCTTCTCAGAATGGAGGGAATGAATTTGGAAGGTGATCACAGCAGAGTATGGAGTAGTTTTGGACGGGAAGAGAAGCACTGCAGGAGAGCTGTCCATGCTCTCAGGATCTAAGCCAGACTTTGACAGGCTGAGATCTTCATGCTGGAACCTCTCAGTTGTTTATTCTGCACAGGATATCAGACAGCCAAGTTAAACTCCTTTATCAGCCTGTGTGAGTCTGTATGGCAAAGAACTCTAATGGTGGAAAGGAATCAAACTGATGGATCTTCATGGAAAAAGATACTTTTGACTCAACATTCTGAAATTATCAGACTTAGTTTTAAAAAAAAGGAATATATTTACCCTGTTTTGCCCACTTGCAAATGTGGGCTTCCTTGGGATAGGGGAGTTGGGACTGCTGCCACAAGCATTGTGAGAGGCTTGTGTTTGACCAAGAGCTGGTCCTGCCAAAATACACTGCTGGATTTTACTGTCTTACATTGGGTTTTGGTACACTTTGATTATGAGAAATTAAATCCAGTTTCTAAAAGGTCAGTGTTATAGAAAGATGATTTCCTGACTTGATTGCTATGTGCTTCCCAATCAAACTCCTCTCATCTGGCACTCAGTATTACATTCATAATTTAATTAAAAATCAGAAAGGTTGCAGATTTCAAATGCCTTTTATTTTATATAGCTCAGAAAACAGCATCTGTTTTCTATGTTCAATATAATTGTGGAAGAAGAAAAGAAAAACACAGAAAGATCCATTCTGTCTCATGATTTGTAACATGATGATGGTGTTTTGAACATGGAACTGACAGTAAAGGTCAGGCCTCAAACTGAAAAGAAAAAAGCCCACAATATTTACAGTGTTTAAGGCCAATATTTAGTCAAGTACAAGTGAGAGATTTTTTTCCAATTTTCAGTACAGTGAATGCATCATGTAATTGTTCCTTTGTTATTCAGCTTGGTCCATGACCTAAACCAAACACAAAAGTTAAAAATTAATGTTTACATTTGGGCTTTATTCTCATGCTACTTACATTTATTTAACATAACTAGAACTGGTATTTCTCTGCCTATCAGTTATTAAGCAATGTGAATTCAAATTATTTTGCTTAATCCTAGTTGCATTTCCTATTGTGTAAAGGACATAAAATTTGAAAGAAAAATAGTTTAAAAGCAATGTATACCTAAACTATCAGCCTGTCCTTTGAATTTTATGAAATACATGATTTCATGTCATTTTGTCAGTCGTTCTAGAAAATGTTTTCTTTTTTGTGAAATCTGACGTCACCAGAACGCAGCCCGAGGAAAAAAAAAAAAACTGAGAAATTTTAGAGGGATTGTTCAGGAAGAGGAGAAAGAGGTGAAAACAATTCTCTTCCTATTTTACCAAGGTGCCACCTTTCCAGTGATCCTGTGTTTGCAGTGAGATAATAGCAGTTCTCCTCTCTTCCTTTTCCTAAAGATCTGTTGCCTGTCTCTGCTTGGCTCCACTCTTCCTTTGCTGCTCTTTCCTAATGGAAGAGTTGCCAGTTCCTTCTTGTCCGCAGCATCTGTTCCCTTCTCTCTGAGTCCCCATCTTAGCCAAGTCACTTTTATTTCAAGGAGAAGTTAGAGAATAAATAGTCTTCAAATAACTGAAGAAGAGTCACCCATAACCTTTACTGACTTTTCTCCATTTCACTCAGCGTGTATTCCCACTTTATAGTCTTTTTATGGTTTAGCAGTAGGACAATATTTTATTAGCACTCCATCAGTTGAACTTTTCTCATTTTAAAGGCAGCCATGGAGCATTAGAGAATTTGGCTGCGTGTCTGGCAAGATTGTAATTTCTGATCTACTTTTGGCCAAGGTTCTGAGTTTGAGTAGGAACAGCCTGAGCACAGTGCAGGACATCTCTAGACTTAGAAGCACTTCTAAAACTTACCATCAGCTATCATGAATTTACTTCCTTAAATAATATTTATGGTCTGGTGAGAAATTAAGCTCTAATTCCTTCATAAGGAACATTTAGTAGCAGAAATATTCTTGCTTTGTGAGGTGAGCCCACAGGACAAGACTGGGCCAGGATGCACATGGGAAACTTGGATAATGACTACCTGGGATATTAGTAGTAGCCAAAAGCTTTGGTGCCTGTTTATGTGACCTCCAATTTGAATCACAGCATCAGTGTGGTATCACTTGATCATCCATCTGACCTTTATGATGGTCATTTCATTTCAAGACAAACAAATAAAGAAATATTCCTGGAGCACACTGGGTCTCCCTCAACAGGCCCAATACCGAGCCGGGGGAGTCCTAGGCTTTGGATCCAGTGAAGTGTACTTCAAGATTAAACGTGTCTGATTACTTTAACTAAATATTTTGATGTCAATCATAACCATGCGATCACTTTTGAGGGCAAGAGAGGCTTGAACAAAGTGCACTTCTGCAACCTGAGCTGGAACCAGCTATAAAGGCCCAGGGAAGACACAAACATTTTACAAAAACACATTACTAACGTGGTCAGTCTTAACATCACACACAACCCATGGCACAAGGTAGGCAGTAGCACTTGGAATTCCTGGGAGAGCATTCTGACAGCTGTAAAGGCCTAAAGTCTGCTCCTCCACCTTGTTATTTCTGAGGCTTTTGCAGTGGAAGAGGCCTTGTGCTCGTGTTTTATGGCGTTTTGTTCTTGCAGGGCTTTCACTTCTTTTTACAGTCCCAGCCTAACCAAGTGAATAAAATGCAGCATTTTTGTGCAGAGAACATCTCTGAGGCATAATTCCTTTTTTTTTTCCCCTTAGGATTTAAATATATTGGTGGCCTGTGCCAGATATCAAAACCAAGCCCTTGTGTTAATTCTGCTGTCTCAGCTGCCCTGAAGAAGGGGTGGGAGCAGAGGAATTCCCAGCCCTGGGAAGAGACATTCCCAGCCCTGGGGAGGTGTGTGCACACTGTGAGTCCCTGTTTCTGCCTGGATGTGCCTGCAGCATCACAGCTGTGCTGGCTGCAGCTCTGCTGACAGAGCCAATACTCAGCCCTGTTTCTCACTCTCATTCATCCCTGTTGCCCAACCAGCTTCTGGAACAAATCTTTCTCTCTGTGCTTTATCCCCCTTGAATCAATACATTTTAGCATTATTTAAAGGGCTCAGTCAGAACTGGCAGATTTAAACATCAAAAATTTGAGGCATTGAAACACTCTTTAAAAAGTTGGGGTTTTTTTTAATGATAACTTTAATTTAATATTTTGTACTAGTCAGAGTCAGGCCAACCATTTGAACAGAATAACTCTGAAATAATTTGAACAACAAGCCAACAGAGGAAACAGAACTCCATCGGGGCACCCAGGAAATATCCAAAAAGATGCTGCCTTGTCTATCTGTCCTGTCAATTAAGCTCCAAGTAATCTCTTCAACACATGCTAAGATATAAACACAATAATAAGAACCAGTCTCTGGTTCTTTGTTGTTATTCCTTCAGTATTTATCATAATAAACTTCTAATTTTGCTGTTTTCTTTGTCATCAGCTCTAGATGTCAACAACTCTTGAGTATTACAGATCACTAAACCTCATAAGTGACATGGCGACTGGAAGCAGACAATCTTTAAGGTCTCTTCCAACCCAAAACACTCTATGATTGCTTTTGGCTTATTTGGTTGTAAAAATATATCTCTATTTCATTCACAAAGATATTTTTGCTCATGATGTAAGAAGTGTGTATTTCATGTATTATACCTTAAATTAGTGGGTAGTCCAACATATCCTGTATGTATAAGACAGGTTTGTGGTGATGCTTTGAGGTTTCAGTGTCACATGTAAATCTTTTAAGTATTTCTCATGTGTCCAGTGATGCATTCGTTGGGACTTTTTTGCTATTATTTCTAGATCATAAATGAAATTCCTAGATTATAAAAACAAATAGTTTATATATTAGTGAGCTGTGCAAGATGAGTCAGCTTCTGAGTTAGCCCCTGTGATTCCAGAGCAGTTTATCACAGAAAATGGGGTCAATCAAAACTGGCCCAAAGATACTTTGTCCCATGTGTTTTGAGCAAGCAACATAAGCATGGATGGATGGCACTGTGGCTCTGTTGGAATCATAGCAAAGCTCTGGCTCTTGTCACCAATGAGGTGACAGCACACCTAACAGAAAGGAAATGCAAGTCTATGTTTTGTATATAAGTTATATTAAAATCTTTTAAGTATTTTATCTTCAAGCCAGCCACATTTCAGCTGAGGGCCACTGGGCAGTTAAAGGCTCTCATTGATCTGGATTGAGTCCTGATTTTTGATTAAGAAGTTGCAGAAGCATCACAAAATATTGCAGGATCAAAGATGAACGAGGCTTAGTGTTCTGTTTTGTTGCAGCTTTTACCAGATCCTATTGAAAAGGAAATCTTCAGGAAAAGTTCTGCAAACCTGTTTTTATAATGCAAATTTAATTTTCTGTGTTTTGTGAATATAGAAGCTTTGTCCTTGCCTCTAGCAGTAGGTCAGAAATTAATTATTAAACACTGATCCTACAAAGATCTTGGCTGGTATCAAAATTTTTATTCTAGCATGATCTTGGAAACAGTCATGTTCAAATTCAGCTGAATCCAGAATGCAAGAGTAACTATGTTTGACAAACAGGAACAATGGAGTGGAAAATCAGAGAATCACAGGATATTTTGGGTTGGAAGGAACCCTGAAGATCATCTTGTTCAAACCCCTGCCATGGGCAGGGACATTTTCCACTAGATCAGGTTATTCCAAGCCACATCCAACTTGGCCTGGAACACTTCCAGGGATGGGGCAACCACAGCTTCTCTGGGAAACCTGTGCCAGGACCTCACCAATCTCACAGTCAAGAGTTTTTTACTTATTTCTAATCTAAACCTACTATCTTCCTGTTTAAAGACATTTATCCTCAATATTATTATCACTTCATATTGCTCATAACCTTCTACAAGTTCCCAAGCTTACTTACCATTTATTTAAAATGAACTGGAAATTCTGCACTGATTCATTAACATCCCTGATTGAAAAATGCCTGCTTTAAAAACATTAGCATGTTTAGATTCTTTTTAGTTGCAAATTAAATACAAACTATTTTCCCTTACACATGAAAATTATACAGATCTCATCATGATTCTTCCCAAAGATGTAGAAAAACACTCATTGGAGCTGTGTTTCCCTTCTGTATTCTGACTGTTTTTAAATCCTTAGACAGGCTCAAGCCTACAGCATTGCTTGAATTTCCTTAGGTCCTGTCTGTGATCTGTATGAGCCATCACATTTTCATTGATATTTTTAGCTTCCATTTTCAGCAATCTGTGCTTCTAACAACTGTCTAATTCTCACTGCTATCACTTTTCCTATTTTTCATTCACTTCTGCTATAGTGGAATAAAAGGGCCATGGCCTGACCCAGCAGGGTTCATGAATATTTGCTTTTATTTGTAAACTTGAGAGGGTGAAGAATGTTTTTAATGTAAATGAATGTGTATTGATGAAGTGTTTAGTGTTTCTGCATCTTTAAACATCTGCTAAACAGCCTTCACGTTTTTAGATCAATTTTCTGTGTCACTCTGGTGACTCTTTTTAGAACATCAAGGCTGTACAATGGATGTACCTCTGAGAGACACTTGCTTGTTCTTTTAAAGCCAAGATCAAGTGCTTAATCCACTTGCTTCATTTAAGGATTCCAGGAATTTTAAATGCTTTGAAAATATTTCAAAGGAGAGTGTCAGTGAAGCCTCAAGAATATTGAGCAATTCTTTAAAGGGAAAGGTCAGTGGTGGCAAAGGTAATGACAGAACCAGAGTGACTCAGGAAATTGCTGCCAGCTCCTTTGCATTCTCCCCCTGATCTGCAGGAATTGGACCTGAGAATTATGCATTAGAATATTCAGCAGCTGTGCTCAGTTTATTTACTCCGCCAATTCTGAACCCAAACTTTTCCTGATGTCACAGAAGTAGAATGTTGAACCAGTAATTCTCCTAGCAAATTCTATAAACATAAATTCTCTGCTACATATACAGCAACACAGTTTTCTAATACTGACCCTTCAAATATACCCTGCTCTAAAATTTAGAGGCTTAGGAATATTTTATGTCTAAAGCCAAATGAGCTTTGCCATGTGCATGTTGAACTCTCCACACTAATCCATTTCTCGTGATCAGGCAGGATTAAAATTTCAGAGTTCCACTGAATACAATTATAAAAAGCAGATTGCAAAGACAGAGCCAGTACATCTAATTTCAAATCAGCAAGCACTGAGAATAACCCTCTGAGCATCACCTCTCACCTTAAAACACCACCTAAAATTATAAATTAATTAAATAGTTGGTGATGAGCAGCAGGGCTGTCAGAAACTGGTTTATTTCAGGAGAGAGCCTTGTCTTTGGGTTACCCAGTGCTTAATCAGGTGTGAATTCTCAGGGCTCCTCAGATCAATCACAACAGGTCTCTCCTGGATCCTCCAGTGCCAGGCATTGTATTTGAGCCAATATTGCAGCTGTTCTTCACAGGGACCATCAGCGTATAACACTTATTCAGCTGCTCATTTTCACAGAATTTGTAGGAAGGCAAGGAATGCTGGTCTGATAAATTGGTCCAAAACTCATCAATAGGTTTAAAAATTAGCAGTAAGGCCAGCAGCTGAATATACAGATAGCATAATCCCATTAGCTTGTTTCCTCAGGAAAGTGACCTAGCAAAAAGCCACAAGACTCAGAGGAAGGAGGAAGATCCAAGGTCATCCTAACCTGTTCTGATCCATCAGCTGAAATCATGTTACTCTGCCCAGTATGAAAGGTTAAAAGCTGCTCTGTCAGTTCAATTTGTTATTAGAATATAGAATTGCTAGAGGAAAACACATTTCTGCTGATAACTGTAGCATTTCATTCTGTGTGCATTAGGGAATTCATGTTTAGAGAAATTGCCAGGAAAATTAATGCTTTAGCATATGTCATGTATGTTTTGTGACATCCGAGAGAAGGGACTCATAAAGGGTACAATAAATACTTAGGAAAATAAAATACTACAGCCAAAAATCTTCTTTAGTCATTAAAAAGCAACCTAATGGTACTGATTATTAAAGTGCTAATGTTTTGCAGACAACCTAGATACAATACTTGATGATTTGGGCCCTGACAATATAATCTGATTTTTTTTTTTAATTATAACTCTCTGATCTTTTCTCTGTTGAACAGTGATTTGTTACACACCATGGTAGTATGGGGAATGGGGAGTCCCAGTCATACAGATTGATTATAGTCAGGATCCCTGACTGCCTTACCTTTACAGGAAGCTTGCTGCCAGGTGTCCAAAGTCAGATCCGGTCTAAAAAACTCATTCCACAACCTGGACAGCAAAATATGTGTTTGGTGTCAACATTNCTTAATTCACAGCTGTGGATGTGATGTTTGCAGATCAGTTTAGAAATGTCTGCAGTGTGAATTTATAGAACAACGATCTTGTGCCTTTCATGTTTAATTTTCCTCCCTAATGCCAAGTGGGATTCATAACACAGTCTCACCTATTTTTTTGTAATAATACTAATAATCAACTAATTTCCTTTGATTGAAAACAGTCTTTAATCTCCTTTAATACTCTGTTGTTTGTGGACCTTGTAACAACAGCAATCACTCATCACCAAGCTGATTGCAACAACTCTTTCCATTTTACGGCACTGTTGCAGTAATCTGATCCAGAATCAGTGAATTGCACCAAACTTTCTTAAACCAACCAATCATCTCTCTAAAGATCAAATTCCCGAATCAGGGAAGTGCAGCTGGCAGTTTTGCTAATGTGTTAGCAGAGGAACATTCTGTTTGATTAACTGTGTTTCCTTTTCACATGGATTATGGCTGAGCTACAGTCAGATTGAATCAATATTGCCTGGACAAAAGCTCCCAAATCAGGTAACAAAGAGGGGGCAGCTGTGCTCCGAGGTGGCCTTGTGACTATGGACAGCAAGGACGTGCCAAAAGAAGCAAATGATATCAGCTTTTAAAATATACTTTTATCTCTCCTGTACTCCGTGGAGGAGGAAGGAGGTGCCTTCAGTGTCAGTAGCTTTGGCTCTCCCTTTTTTTTTACTTCTTCTGAGCTTGAAGAAACCCAGTAGATTGCTGGTTTTGCTTGTTTGTTTTGCCCACATATGGCATGTGGGGCATCACCTTGTTGTCTTTTCTTAGCTAAGTTCTTTGTGAACAGTTTATTAGGCCACTGCTTTATCCAACCAACTGTACCAGGATGTCATCATCTGTATTTTGGATCCTTCTTTGCATAGGGGGCAAAGCATACACTGAAATTTTTTTCACCTTTCTGCAAAGGATTTCATTCTGAGCAAGGGAACCACATGCCTCTCTGCTGGTTTGATCTGAGAGATTGTGCCCATGTATACCCAATCAGATTGATCATTGGTATTTTGTTTCCTTCCTAAATTTGTAACCCATCACACCACAAAATTTTGGAAATATTCAGATGGTGAGAAATATATTGAGATAGTATTTCAGTCCCTTGAGCCTGACCTGTGAAAATTCAGCTGTCTTACACTGTATGATGTCCTGATGGCAGCCACAACTCCTTGTTGGAATCAATGAGTTCAGTCAGTTCCGATTACTGCACCTTTTATGAGCACAAAGAAGGCGCTTTTTTTTAATATTCATCCAAAGTTCCTCTGCAGCACTGTGTGTAGTCTGAGCAATCCTTCATCCTGCCATTAACCCTCCTTCCCCTGCTCATTCCGTAAGTGAAATTCTTTCCGTCATCCTCTGAAGGAGACGGCCGTGCTCCCTTCGTCTTCTTTTTCCCGTCAACCCTGGATCTGCCCGTGTCCTAAAAAGCATTTTCAAATCACCTTTCAGTTTGCATTTCTCATCTGTGCACTTTTTCAGGGCTGAAACTTCCGGGACCTGTCAGGATTCATTTACTCATTTCTGCATATATAAGGCAACATCCATCGTCAAATTCAGCTTCAACTCAGACAAGTCTCGCAAAGTCACCGCGCAGAATTCCCTCTATACATCGAATTCCCTCTATACATTGAATTCCCTCTATGCATTGGTCAATTTTGTAAAAGCAATAGAGCATCAGAGAACCCCACAGAAACCAGCTGTTGTGTGCATCCTTCTCAGGACTTCACCCAGCTCTTCTTGCCTTCATTCTTTTCATATGTTCAGCATCTGGAGGGTGGGAAAAACATGAATTTGTTTTTGGATTTTTCTGGGGAAAAGGGACATTGACAGAAGCACACATGGATATGGGCTGTCTGGCCATTCGTCACAAAAGCACAAATTCCTGTGCTCATTTTGTGAGTCTGTTTCCTCATGGGAGATGAATATTCCTTACACAGACTGGTCTTGAAATAATTGTTCAGTAACTGTAGGAGTGCCCCTCTTGTTGATGGAAAATACTTTTTTCCCCTCTAATACCTTCCAGCTTCCTCTCCTTTCCTTTCTTAAATAATGAGAAAATGTACCTTTCTTGAATATCCCTCAAACCTGGCTGATGTGCCTATATTCAGTGTAAGTCAACATAAATATTCCATGATGCTTCTCAGCTTCTTCAAATATGACTTACTCAGAGTCACTGATTAAAACAGCTTTTAGCTCAGTAGCTGATTTTTAACAACATTTAAGTCAATACTGAAATGGAAATTATTTCATTATTACTGTATGAGACGTATAACATTGACATTTTTTTCCCCACAAAGGCTGCACAAAAATATTTAGTGAATACCTACACTTCATTTCAGATTTGTTGATGCTTCTACCATCTTCAGTTAGTAATAGTAGAGTAATATTGTCAAGGTTACTTTTGTTATAGATATAAACTCAAATATAATATTGTTATAGATACTCAAATATATTTTTCTATAGATAGAAACTCAAATTGTTTCCCTCTCTCCCCTTTTCTGCATTTGCTCTTTCCATCTTTTTTTTTTAACTTTGTACTTCTTACTGTCTATTTCTTTATTTTTCCATTTATTCCATTTGCTTTCAATTTCCCACTATGTGGATACTCCCCTCCTAATGACTGTTGTTTTCTTTCTCAAGTATGAGGTCATTTTGTCTAGGGACAAAAAAAATGTGCTAAACACTCCCCAGATCCTCTTGACACTTTCTCCATAAATTGAATTAGCCTTTCATTTTTGCAGCCTTGTTGAGATAAGCCTGTGTAGTAAAGTATGCATAGTACATATTTACACATCTTAACACAAATTTATATTGCCCATTAATGTACATTTTGGATATTGTTTTGTGTGTGATGCATGAATGTCATTCTCTCATGGCCTCTACCTGCTCAACAGTCACCAATATTTAGCAGTTTTGTGGAAATTGGGGTTACCAAGCCCATTGTTGCATTAGCTAGCTCATGAGGAAGAAGCAAAGGTGAAATGAGAACTTTTGTTTTCCCTTCCCTTTCCTATTAATCTATTAGCTCATGTTCCCTAATTACAGGTCAGACAGAATATAAAGGAAGCCTTCACAAGCAGACGAGTGGAACTGTGCAGTGATTTATTTTGCCATACTGTCATTCAGCTGTTGTGAGAATACACACAGAAGTCACCAAATAGGTCCCTTCCAACCCAAACTATTCTATGATTCTATAAGCATTTTACTAAATTAAGCAGCAATTTACAGCTGTTTCCTTTTCATGTCCTCAGACTTCCATGAGCAGAAGAGGTTTGTTTATTTATTTGTTTGATTTTCATTGTCTGGATGCAGAAGATTAAACCTATCTTCCACAGAGCAGGAGTGCATATATGTAATATTTACTCCTCCAAGTAATAGGTTTGTTTAATTTTTCAACACATCTCTTTTAAAATATACAGATATAATTCTTATTAAATCTGTGCCAGTGATTAATCAAATTGCAGTCATCCATATACACTCTTCATAATTACATATATAAGCAATGCCAATCATCGTGATTGACCTAAGCCTTGTTTCTCAAGATGCCCAGATCTAATTTAGGAAGATATTTTGTTTTAAGTAGAGATGGCAGATAGATGAAATCAAACACATTGTTGTCCACTGTCACTGAAGTGATTCAGAACAGCACACAAGCAATTCAGAAAGCTTATGAGTGGCTTTTGCTGAGGTAGAACTACTGATCATTACTTGTGTTTTGACAGCCAGAAAATGCACAAGAAATGATGGGAGCTGCATACCAGCCCCTTGAACAAGTAAAATAAGTGTTATTCAGATACCAAAGACAATGCTAATGCAATCTATAATGGGTCCCTAATGCAGTTATCATAGCATTAAAATAGATTTTTTTCCCTCTTCTAGATAAAATTTCTATAGCAACCTCAGGGTTTGTAAAGTCGGAAAAATAAAAGATACAGGTTAAATTTTGAGGTTTCATTTTTGCTCTCTTTTTGTTCTTTTTGCTCTCTTGTCATTAGAATTAGTATTATAATATTATTTTTTTTAATTGTTTCAAGTGTTCTTACCTCAGCCCACAGGTTTTACCTCTTTTTCTTATTTCTCTTGGGAATGAGGTGAGGAGGTGAGCAGTGGCAACTTTGTTGCTGGTTGGGGTTAAGTGACAACACAAGGCCATGCAACTATATCCACATGGAGCAAGAACAGAAGGAGCAGAAATACCCACACTTTCACAGAGTATCCGTGTCTGATATTTTTTCATAAAGGTTTCAGGTGTAACTCACTCTCTTGCCTTATAATATTACTATATAATGGAGTTTAACAACAAATCTGCCTGAATGTTTGAAACTGTCATTTCAAGGTGCAATACTCACTTTTAAAACTTCCCTGTCCATCTTTTCTCATTAACTGGGACTCCAGTTTATCTTCTTGATCATCGTCACCTACACCGTCATTTTCAACTTTAATTTGATAATTCAAGAACATATTGCCTTGTCTTGAAAGATGCTATCTTGTCCCATCCTCTTCCACTGGAAATACTTTAACACAGAAAATAGTCTTTATTTATTGCTTTGACACAAGCCTGTTGGTTTGAGTCAGCTCTCACTGTTCCTCCTCATCAAACTACTTGTCTCCATTATTGTGATTTAGTCCTGCCTTTCCTCATCCTTCTTGTTGAGAGCGAAGTTGTGTCCTACCTCATGCCTTGAGCATGACCATCAAGACTCCTTTTTGCCATATTTCAACCTTTGCTGCCTGGACCTTGTTCTCCTCCAGACCTTGCCCTGAAATTGTCACTGACTGTGAACCTCAAAAGAAAGCTTCCCAACAGTTGGGCATCTGCTGTGATCACTCTCTGTCACACTGACCGATTTCATCGCCCATTATCTTCTGGTGTTCACCCATCTGTCAGTCTGTCTGCATTAGTTGGGTGTGCCTCATCTCATTTTACAGTACAAATTCACTGGAACAGAGAGTTTTAGAGGGATTCACTGCTAGGTTTCCTAAACACAAGAATAACAGCAACACAGAGGAGGCCAGCCCAGCACGTGTCTCCTGTGAACAGAAGGGTCATTGTCTCCGTGGTCCCGTTTATCACTAAGACCCCACTCACTGAAACAGCTCATTGTCCCACAGCAGACCTGTATTTTTTGTATCACAGCATGAAACGTCACTGGAGATTTGTTCGATGAGTGGAATTCCTTCCTTCCTTCCAGCTCAAAAGCCTGCAGCAGTCATTTGAACATTGCTTTACCCAGAAGTATCCACTGAGTAATGAGGAGACGTGAGGTCTGTTCCCACTTTGTGTTCTGCAAGCCTATTCTCTCCTTTTGTCTCGGTTTTGTATTTCTGAAGCACAGAAACAGTTATTTTACAGAACTGAAACACAAGTATTAAGGATGATGAGAAGCATCAGTACAATCAGCTTTATTTTCACATCCTCATCAACCTGTTCAGCTTTTCCTAACACCTCTTTGCTTTATTGATGAGTCTGATCTATCTATACCTGTACATTCATAGATGTAAAGCCAAAAGAGGGCAGGTTTAGGTCGGGTATGAGGAAGAAATTCTTGACTGAGGGTGGCGAGGCCCTGGCACAGGGTATTCAGAGAAGCTGTGCCTGCCCCATCCCTGGAGGTGTTCCAGACCAGGTTGGACAGGGCTTGGAGCAACTTGGGATAGTGGAAGGTGCCCCTGCCCATGGCAGGGGGTGGAATGAGATGATCTTTAAGGTTCTTTCCAACCCAAACCATTCTTGGGTTCCATGGTTCTATGATAAGAAGCTCTACCAGTATCCACCTACAGCACAAGGATGTTCTACTCCAATTGTCTCCTTAAATTTTTTACTGTCAGGGTGCTGTCACCATGCTCAACCACACCTAAACTGTTGCTGAGCTGCAAATGATACCTGATGCACTAAATCTCACTCCTTTGCTTCTCACACCTACATCTTTATTGTATCCTTGTATAAATTTCTTGCCATAAATATTTTACTGTCCAAACAAAGCTCTTTAGCAGGATATTACCTTCTAGGTCCTACTGGAAAAAATGCTGTGATTTGATACTATTTCACTGCTTTGCCAAACCTCAGTCTTCACATTGATAGTAGGTCGCTGCTGAAACAGGATAGGTTAAAATCCAAGTACACTCAGGTTCCGTCTCAGAACTTCATCTGTCAAAAATGTGTTAGCACAGATCTCTGGCTGCATTAGTATCTCTTTTTCCAGACTTGGGGCCTTCAGAAGCCTTCAGTGAACCACATTTTCCCACTTGAAGCCACAATGCTTGTATACAGAGTTCAAAGCACTTTTGGAATGAGTCATTTCACGTGTAAATGTTCTATTTCAAAACTGACCCGTGCTTTTACTCATCGGACATCACTTAAATAAAAACATGGCAGAATGAATGAGTAAAGCAATAGAAGCATGTTCAGACTATATCTTCAGAGAAATATCTGGTTTATATTCAGGTTCAGTGAAGATGTTATACCTCATTAGCTGCAACAGAACTGAGCCATTTTCTCATTAGATCATCCAAGTGGAACAACACAAAAGATTTTCCGAGTTTGTCAGTTGCATTTTAGTTGTGCTTTTTAAAGTGCTTGTTGGAAAGAAAGAATTGAAACCGTATGGTGTTGCTTAAGCTTAAAAAGTGCTTTTGATCTTAAGCTTCAAAAGAGATTTTTCCAGCAGAGAGTAGGCTGGCACTTTATTTAGTACTGGGTTAGGTAGACACCAGAACACTCTGTACATAATATTATTTTCTTGTTTCATGCTATTGATTAAAATGTCTTTTAATGCTGTCACTGTTGAATTTGAGATGATTTACAGTTCTTTACTCACAAGAAGTTGATCTTTACTGTTTATATTACTGCAAGACCAAAAAGACGTTTCTATCATAAAGATTATGATACAGAATCTTTGTTCGGGGGAGTTTTTTTCTCTTCTCATGAAGCATTTTCTAGTTTCAAACTCACCAGGGGACTCTGGATTTCCTGGAATGCCAGCAAACTTTACAAGACATAATCCTCTCAGAACAACAAATGGGAGCCTGAATGAAAACATTTACTATTTGTTTGGCTCCAATCTTATATTTGGTCATGAAGACCAAGAGCATCTTTTCAATAACTCAAATGAAAGGAAACATAAATAAACAGGATTACAGATTCCTGAATACTTAACAAAGTTACACTCCTTCATGTTACACTTCTTCATTACCCATTCTCACCCCTGGAAGTTTTCCAGGCCAAGTGGGACAGTGCTTGGAGCAACCTGGGATAGTGAAAAGTGTCCCTACCATAACAGAGGGTTGGAATGAGATAATCTTTTAGGTCCCTTTTAATCCAAACCATTCAGTGATTCTGTGATATTCTGGATACTTAACACAGTTATATTCCTTCATGCTACATATTGCGTGGTCATATAGAGCATTTTTAACAAGTACAGTTTTATCTTTCCTGGGTGTTTTGCAAAACTGTAATTTTTACACATCCTCCCCTGAGCTGGAAAATGTGATTTCTGGAAAAACATATATCTTTCTCAGTTCTTCACTCTTGGATGGACCTTCAGATAGAAGAATTAGCCTTTCAGTGCTTTCAAAAGCTTTGGTCGGGTTTTTTTTGTTTGTTTGTTTGTTTGTTTTGGTTGTTTTTTTTGTTGTTGTTGTTATTATTTTGTTTTGTTTGGGTTTTTTCGTTTGTGTTTGGTTTTGGTTTTGGTGGGGTCTTGTTGTTTTTTGCTGTTGTTGGGGGTGGGTTTCTTTCTTTTTTTTCCTTTTAATTTACTAACCAATTTTGGACTGTAAATGAAATCTTTAACTATCCTAGGAACTGAAAAGAAATAATGGAAACATTGTTCTGGTAAGGAAAATTAAGAAGAAGAATAGGTGCCAAACTTGGTGACTGACAGCTGAGGAGGCCATGCAGGGATAATATTCATGTGCATTTTGGGTTACAGATAAGTCTAAGAACCTGGGAATTGCAACAAATAATCTTTGAAGCATCCACGTGGACGGAGTTCTTGGGCAAGCCAAAGGAGAAGCAACTAATCTTGTAAACCATTTGGTGCATCTCAGTGCTGAAGTCAAACCAGCCAACTGCACCAGGGCCACACAGAAAATCCAGGCAGGTGAGGCTCTGACCAGCCCCAAACATTCTGGTTTCTTTCCATTTTGTTTTTTTTTTTTTTGCATGGGAAGTGCAGACAAAGCGCTTCACTTCAAACATTACTTTCCTTCCTCTGCTTTCCTTATCTCATTTTCCAGACCCCCAAAAATGTAATTACTCTCTTTCTTCTGATAAGACTTGCAATGCATCTAAGAGACCATTTAGACAACAATTTAAAATTTTGCAATCGGAACAATGACTGTACTATAAAATGGAGCCAGCTGTTTAACTGAAATAAACTGGTATCTCCCAAATCCATCTTTAATCCTTTTCTATCCCTAAATTCAGACTTTGCCTTTTTGTTTGTTTGTTTGTTTTCTGTTGTATGAAATCTAGTCTTGCTTAGCAATTAAAATATTAAGTATGAAAGCAGAAATGCAAGGGTAGAGCTTTTACTGTGGTTAAATAGTTATAGTTACAATTTTAATATTATAAGCATTATATTAAAGAATATTATTAATAATAATTGTGATACAAACAGCAGTGTCTTGCTATTACTGACTGCCAGAGGCTGGAACCAGCAGGTGATTTAATGTTACACCAACACTTCTCATCATATCAAATGTTTCTCCACAACAGGCACAGGAACAAACCTGGAACTTGGACTTTTACATTTCCATCTTGATTTATTTCGTATTATTAATAATAATAATAATTTATTACTATTTATTAATTAATAATAATATTTATTACCTGAAGAGATTTCCTCAAAGTCAGGTGTGGAAGCCAGTGAGGTGATTCTTTCTGCAATAATTCTGCAAAGTTGCTTTTCATGTAAGATTAGTCCCAAACAAGCATTTTTCTTGGGTGTACTTTATGTATTATTATATTTATACACCACAGTATAAGATGTGATTTTCCTTCGTTAGAGAAGCATTTAAAAATGGCATGTCATGTTTGCCAACAAAAAGGTGACAGTTAAGGGCTTGTTCCCAAAGATGTTTCCCCACAACCAACTTCAGCTGGTATTTCCCCAAGCCCAGCGGTGATGGGAGTAGTTTCCACGGGAACATGAGGGATACCACCAAACCTCTGGAGGGGAAACACTTGAAATAAACCTCATTTAAACAAAGGAGGGCCCTGCTGACTCAGATGAGAAGGCAGTGGTCAGAGGAAGTGACATTACTCAGCATGACTGATTTATACAGAGCTAAATTCCCCCCAGCCTTGACCTGAGCTGGCCCCTTCACAGGGCTGGATTCGACCTTCCCTGCACAGGATCCTGTCACAGGTACTTCTCTCAGCTATTTAAAACGTGGGCTTTTCTGGCCTAAAGCAGCATGGATGAATTTTTCTCTGTGTTGTAATTGATCCTCACACATTAAAAAAGAAAATCCGACACTCGGAGGCTGTGTATTTTTAAGTCATGTAGATGAACTGCTGCAACAAGCATCCTCTATCAGGAGTTTTGTTTGCATTTCCTCACATGCCACATGTGCTCTTTGATCTTTTCCTGTATCTCTCAGCCTGTTGTAGCTTTACAACTCCATGCTTAGTGTCTGGGTGTTTCCAATTTAACAGTTTTTAATTAAATCCAACATGCTAAAATTAGAAGAAGATCACAAAGGCACCTAGACAGTAAAAAAAAACCAAACCAAACAGAACAACAAAATGTTTGCCTTTGATTAAGCGACACAAGTCACATCATCCCAGACCAGACAAAGAGATAGTTTAGGGCAATTGAGACCTTTTTTTTAATCTTTCCCTTCATGGCATCTCCTTAGGCAGAGATAAAGCTATTCAGGTGTCTTGACAGCCTAAATCTTACTTACTGTGGTTAGATTTCTTTGAGTTATTATCTTCCTTAAATTTATTAACCGACATGATCGTTTGTGGCATCTTTTAGTATTTTACAGTTGTTACTGATATTTACCTATTAATTTCTATTTACAAATAGAAATTAATTTCATTAAAAGTGAGAAATCTTGCACACAACTCTTAAATAAAAATGAAACAAAAATGCTGTTGGTCAACACTGTTCATTGTTTCTGCTTATTGGATCTGTCTTTAATCAACTCTTATTTTTTTAAACTTCAAGGAAGATTCACTGATGCATCAAAGCAGGAAGACTAAAGTAATCATTCGAGCTAAATTTTTACTTGCATTCCAGCCCCAGAAACTATATGAAACCATGCATTTCTCCTTCATTCTTTGGTGCAGTTTACTGAATTTTTGTCCTTGGTTTGTGTGTCGCCTAATTTATCATAACACTTGTGCATGATTTCTAATTAGCAACTTAAATTTACTGCAAGATAATGAATGCAAGCCAATTCTATGTATAATATATAGATTTCCCTTGAAAGTATAAAGTGCTTTCCTTTGCTGTGATCAAAAGAAACAACCCACACAGGAAGGCAAAGCTTTTAAAAGACAGAATTTCAACTCGCTGTACTTCAAAAAGTAACAAATGCTTGAATTTTCCCATCCTGTTAGAGAGATGGTAATGAGCTCTTTAATATACAAAGGCATGCACTGTTTAATGTACAAAAGAAGGAGTCTGGACATTTGCTTAATAAGTAAAACAACTTTCTTTCACAACTGGATTCTCCACTACAGTCCTCAACTTAAAAGGGAGCATCACATTTGTTTGCATTTCCAAATATTAAGAACTTCCAGGCTTCATTTTGTTCGGTTTAAAATATTTTGGTTGAAAATTATATTTCAGTAGATTATTCTAGCAAAAGAGAAGATTTTTAAAAGGATAGTTTGGAGTCCAATGGAAACACTTGTGTTTTAAAACTGTTGGGATTTGATCCTTTGATGGCTTCAGGCAGAAGGTTTGGAGTGAGTCACTCCATCCACCAGCTGCCTGTAGATGAGAGGGATAATGAGATAATTTGTTATTATCTATGGGATTCCTTCAGGTTCCCTTCTGGGACACTGTGCCCGAGCTCAGTGCTGGTTTCACAACTGGAACAGGGCTAAAAGCTTTCTTATTAACCAGAGAAATCAACACGTTGGAGCTAAAAATGCAACAGGATAATCAAGAACCACTAATGGCACATTCCTCTGCTCTTTATTCCTGAATCACCTGTTTTGGGAAAGCAAATTCAGTGTTTCATCTTGTTTCTAAATAATCTCTTCTTTCTAAAACAAAGTTCTAAAGATTCTTGTAGAGGGATGTACTGAAGTAGATGAGAAACCCTGACTTGTCTGTATTAGCAGTAGAACTCCAAGTTAATTAACAAATTCCTGCTTTCATCCGTGAAGGGAACATAATAAAGTTATTGTCAGGGGGGTAGATGATAGGACTGAATGTGATGTCACTAATATATTAAATAAGTATTATTATAATTATTACTTCTCTAAATTAATAGATATTTTTAAAAACAAAGTCTCCATGGTGTAATGTGGAGTTGTTTCTATCCTCCTCACCTAAATCAAACCTAAGGATCAAAAGAACTACAAAAATGAGAGAAATCCTGGGAAAAAAAATTATTCTGAGCATTCCTCCACAGACTGAAGTGATGTTACCAAAGGGAGAGTTTGGGCATTTGTACTTGCATTTTAATACAGTGATCCCGAATGTATAATGAATATGAAATATCAATTATGTAAAGAAATTATTTAATTCAGTGAAGCAACGATTTACACTTATGCAGAATACCTGTGGGACTCAGAGATGCCTTTAGGTTGTTCTGCTTTCAGTCACCCTAGTAGAAATCAGCAATAAAATCTAAGAATTGAGTTTACAATAAGTCTGATTTAATATGATTTCTTCAGATTTGCACGGGGAAAAAAATGAAGTTCAGAATCCGATCTCTTCAATTTTACTACATAGTGGGTTGGTCTATTTTCCGAGAGCTTCATGATCTGACTTAATTACTCTTCATTTTTACTGACCTGTTTATGATACAACAAACTTCCATGCAAAGGTGAGGAAGGAAATAAAACATCAGTACACATCAGCTTGACGTTTTATGCTGGTAGATTCACTGTGCAAGGCTTTGTTTTGCTGTTCAGAAATAGTTTAGTTTAAAAAAAAGCCACTTTGTTAAAAAAAAAATGGCCTTATTGTATCTGTAGAAACTCTCACATATATGTGTGTGTGAAGTGATGCCAAGGATAACAATGAAACTACATCTAAATGTAATTATGGACTTAATCATTCTATCTATTTTTAAAAAATACATTTCACTTCTCATATTATATTTTTTAAAATATAGTGTTTGTGGTACAGTGTGTAGTATTACATAGGGATTCAAAATACATACTGGTATAGAGGACTGTAAACATGTACCTGCTGATTTCTAACAAAACTGTAAGTAGTTTAAAGGCAAATGTGAATAACTTACTGTGTTAACTATGGAATTAAAGTTCTTAGAACATTTTAGAGAACTACAAGAGCTTAGTTCTAGACTTTATACATCTTTCACAGCATTCAATTTTCATATCAGTTCAAATTAAATTATGGAATAGAATTTTTAAGGGTTTTTTTTAATCTAATAATTTGAGTTCCTAAAATTAATTCAGAAGCCAATATCACATTTCTATCGAGTGCATTGTTTATTCTTCACAATTAACATTATGTACTCAATTTATGAGTATCATTCCTTGTTTCTCCCAGGGTGATGTGAAAGAGGGGCTGGTATTAATTACCCTTTTAAGTATCTATCAGGGAGTAAGAGTGGAGATTGCCGCCAGAGCAGACACTCCTGGCTGGCGAGTTCTTTGTCCGTGTGTGGTTTGCAGGGCAGCCACGAGGTGTCTTTGTTGTACCGCTGAATTTCCACATCAGAGATTCCCAACACAGGCTCGCAGCGCGCTGGGGGACAAGGGCTCAGCCCCTCCAGCCAGGTTGAGGCAGATTTATACCAGGATAAATCGAAGATTTAGGTCCCGTTCTCTAAATTTTGGGTTGGTTTGGATACAGGAAACTTGAATCACGCTGGTCACTGCCTGGCTGTCACCTAGTAGCAGTTTCCAGGTGTTCCTCTGAGCCAGGAGGATGGGAGCACAGTTTGTACCTCTAAAGGGAGCCTGAAGGAGTGAGGTAGACTAATGTAGCTGAAGTAAGCAGAGGGAAAAAAAGAAAAAAACCAACAGAAGACAGTCCCTTATGAGTGAGCTGGTTGTGGAAATAATGTGTGGAGGAAAGAGTAGAACTGCTCATGCAAATTTAGGTGCCTGTGGCTTTGTGCTACCGATCTGTATACAAGGGCAGTTCCAGCCCCACACAGGTAAAACCGGATTTTAAGGCAAGACTTAACGATTGGCTTTAAGTGGGATAAAAGGGCTGAGTGAGCTCAGATCCCTGCAGAGATTGCTCAGAGCAGTGTTTTGCTCTTGTGGTCACTGTGTAATTCTGAAGCCTTCAGAAAGACCCTTGTATCGTCCTGAGCAGAACTATCCTAAAGCAGCCAAAGTTTCCCATGGTCCTGGGGTTTCAGTGCTGCCTCCTCCTGAGAGGGAGAGCACTGCTTGTTTAAGGGGAAGAGCTTCCATCCCCTTGGGCTGCAAAAGCACGATGTAGTAAACATTGTGCAGCCCCCTGTAGCTTGGCTTCTTTTTGATTCTCTGAATTCATCTATGCTTTAATTTTCTGGAACTTATCTGTTCTGCATAATAATCTTTCAATTTTCCATCTCTGCCTATAGCCAGAGCTCTTCTAAGTGCAGAATTTTATAATGGAAGCCTATTTCACTTTTGGAGGCTAACTGCACTCCATTAAAACACTTTCTGTCTCTCTTGGTTTAGCAAAAGATTTCCTTTTTGAAAAACAGTGTCATTAAAGATAGTTAAATGCTGAAGTGCCATAAATATACAGGGTACTTGCATTACAAAGCTTTTAAAAGAGATGCCTTCATGTCTAGAAGACACAGCTACAACACTGGATCTTGTATGTGTGTTCCAGGAAAGACAGAAGATGCGAGAACTTTCTTAGCACTTGGCTGTGGGGTCCCAAATGAAGTTGAAAGATTGAAAGAAGGGACATGGTGGGCTTGACAGAGCTGAGTAAATGGCTGGACTCGATGGTCTTAAAGGTCTTTTCAGCCTAAATGGCCCTATGATTCTGTGTTTTAATAACACTTTGTTTGCTTTTGATTCACACTCCCTGCACAAAAAGAGTAGCAGTGTGGGAAAGGGGCTGCAACAGGACACAGACAGAAGCCTCGAGGCTGTGGTGCTATTTCTGTGTTTCTCCCTTATCAAACACTGGTTTGCTGGTATAAAATTCAACATTATTATAAGGTTCTGTAATTGATGTTGGAGCACACAGGATGACAGGTGCGTTCTCACTACTACAGATCAGTTTGTGTTTAGGACAGGCAGCTCCACCACAGCCTTTGCAGTGTGGGGGCATTAGTGGGGAACAACGACTTTCAAACTTGACAGTGCAGATCCAGACATAAGTGGTCAAACAGCCCACAGACAATTCAGCAGGAAAACCACTATGAGTTGACTGACAAGACAAAGGATAAACCTGCAAGTAAAATCCCAGACAAGGATTAAAAGGCTTGCAACAGAGGCATATCAGTTCTTCAGCTGGATGCACCCAGGATTGTCTGCATTTACTCACCAATCTCTTCTGTGGGAAGAATCTCAGAAGGAAGCAGGACTGAGTTTGGCTCTGTGAAGTACAATGAGGCTACAGCAGAGTTTTGGTCCAATATATGCCTCGAAACCAACGTTTTGCCTGGATAAAAGAATGCAGAAATGGCCCTTGGTTGCTGTGACTCCTGACTCTAAGGAGCAGTGAAGCCTCGTTAGTGCAGACACTGGCATCCAGGCTGGCTGCACAGATCCCCTGTAAGGCACAGACTGAGAGCTTAGAGCCTGCAGAGCACAGACAGCTCTGCTATGGAGGCCTTGCTTCTCTGTCCCCTGGGGAGAACCAGGAATGCTGCTGTGTCTATTCCCACTCTATTTAATCTTGTATAGAGCTGATTGTCAAAATAAAGCAAACAAAGCTTTGACTCTCCCTGTCTGTGCATGCATTTAAAGAGTCCTGGTACTGCACCATTTCAGCAGCTTCTGCCCACAAAGTGTCACGCTTTTCATCTACCATTTAATTGTCCTAAATGGATGTTACTCCTCTCCCCATTATGAATCTCTATCGCTTCCATGAAGCATTATTTGCATAAAAGGAACTGAATAATTGATAGAGGCTGCGAGCAAGAGCCAGCAGACAGCTTGGGAGGGGTTTGCTGGTAATCCCAGCGAGTCCAACACATAGCTCCTGGCTTGTTTAATGGGATGGAAGCTGACAGGGTTTCCTTGTAGCTCTGCAGCAGAACTCAGCGCTGCTGCATGACCTCCTTGTACTCAGCTACTTTGCTTGTTGATCTCACTGCTCTCGTCGGCTGTTAAGAGGAGAATTCATAAAGCACAAGATACAGTCTGCAGTTTGTGCTCACATGCACCTTCAAACACCCCTGCAGCTGAGGCCTGGTGGGCTGATTCCTTGCCTTTATAAAATAAAAAGGAACAAAAGTCTTAAATTCATCATATTATTAAAGGTAAAGTCTGGGAACAGCTGTCATTTACAACTTTTTTTGATCCTGAATTCAAGCCTGAGTTTGATTTTGAGGCTCAAAAGGTGTGGGGTTCTTTTCCATACTAAGATTTATTTTTTTTTAAGTCCATTAAAACTGTAAAACTTAGCCTATGCAGATTTTTTGCTCCTATTCTGCAATGTAAGCCTTATAGTGAAAGTCCTCTGCATTTTAGATGTCTCCACTTAGTGAGATGACTGTCAAAATGAATATCTATATTTCTGAAAAAAGAGAAAAAGCCATAGAAGTGATACATCTTGTAAATAAAATATATTTGGCAGCTGTCTGAAAAAAAATATCTAAAAATAAACCAAAATCAAATGATTTTTCTTTTAGAGCTTTCTGCATTTCTAAAAAGTACATATTTTTAAATGATCAGCAGCAGTATTAGGAGAGCCTGGAAACAGCTGGAACGATTAGTATTTTGTTTGGTGAGGAGCCGCCTCAGCTGCTCTGACAAGCAAGCTGCCATTTTCAATGTAATCACTTTTGATTCTAAAGCACTTGCTTTGCTTTTAACTTTGTGCAAATCCCTCTTGATATTTCTCTTTTTAAAGCAGATGCATTTCCATATGTCCATAAAAGTTTCCTTGGCAATTCAGCACGCTGCTCAGAACGACTTCCCTGATTCCTGGTGGGGGATTTGTGAAACGAGGCTGCTTTGTTCATTAAGGATACGTGTACATAATGTAAAACATACTTAATAACCTCAACTTCTGCACAGATGTTTTTGTTCTGAAAGCCACCCGAAGTTTCACTGTTTTAATTAAACTTCTTTCCTCATGTGTAAAGAAATTTATTAATAGCTCCTTCTATTCCTGATAGATTTGTTATTCCATGGTGCAAATGCTACTCTTAAAGAGTTTTCAGTACCCTCTGAAGAGAAATACTTGAGAGTAAAAAAATATTTTTTGGAAAGGAAAATCATGAAAATAACTGATCCAGATACTTCTGTTCATCCTGCCATTTTCTGTTCTCAGAACTGTGCCTGATGTTTTTTAGGGGGAAAGGATGTCTGCAACAACAAGCTACTGCCTGGCACATTTTGTTAAAGTCTCGGTATTCTATTCCTCAAAATATTTTACACACACTTTTTTAATTCTTATAAAAATGACCAGCAACCAAATATATATCACTAGCATTTTTAAATTTCAGTTCTTATTCCTTCTCACCAATCTGGCTGAAAACAGGTATTTGCAAACACTGGTAGCCTAATTTCTTGTGGCCTTTCATTTTTTATGAAGTGTTTTCAAAAGACTTCAATCAACCTTAATGGTGCGTTTTTAGTTAAGGAAACAGAATGGAGAGAAGTCAATTTAAGCTCCCCAATGAACAAGTGTGTACAGAAAAAAAAAAGCCATAAATGGGTTTAGAAAACAGAGCCAGTACAAGCAAAATGCAGCGAGCAGAGCGCTCAGGGAAGCCAAGATATAATGGAAAGAGTAAAATACTGCAGAGCTTTTTAAACTATATACAATTGGAACAATGGGCTGGACCCAGACATCCATGTTAAACTGTTAGGAGATAGGTGAAAAGCAAGCTGCAATTCTGTAACCAGGGCTAGAGAATACGAGAATGGAAGGGCTTAAAGCTGAGGCAAATGAATGTGGGGTAGTTTAGCAGCATAGAAATCAAGTCGAAATTGGCATATTTCACTGTTTAATGTACCATGTGAAGAATCATCTCCCGGCTTTCTGAATTAAAGGACTATTAGTACCAAGCTCCTTAATGCAGCTGCTTTTATGCCACCTGTAAAATAATAACACCTTTATTTGCACACCTACTTCTACCAAAATACTGTAAAAGCACAGGGTAATTAAGTAATGCAGCCTCTGTGAGAATACAGTATAGATCTACAAAATATATCAAACAGGAATACACCTGGGAAACTATCACCCAGCGATCGTTTAATTGTCTCTCATTATTTAAACATGGCGTTAATAATGCATAGAACACATTCTTTCCAAAGCATCACAACCTCCCTGGTAAAAGGGTAACTGCATCAATATTAACAACCCGAAGACTTAAAATAATTCAGCCCTGCTAAAGCAGAGCCAGGCACTCTCCAGGCTGCCTGGGCCCCGGCACTGCTCTCAAACAAACTCCTGTACAGGGTCGTGGCGATTATCGCCGCTTGTATCAGTTTATACGTGGCTTTTATGCCTGCTCACAGCTGAGTGCAGTTGTTTTTTCAGTGTCTGCCTCACGGTATGATTCAATCCATTTGGGTGGCTTAATGCAAAGATTTCGTAATGTACACAGGGATGAGCAGCGCTAAGGCAACGAACATCGTGCTCATTATTCTTTTAACGGGAATGTCAACAAGGAGAGGAATTAGAGAGGAAATCGTTGTAACTCCAAAAGAACATCTGACTAACCACTACAGATGACATGTTTTTTTCCCTTTTTATCCTCTTCATGATCCATAAAGCGGGATTTTTCCAAAACAATTAATTTGGTCGCCAAACCCTTCTTAATTCTAAGGAGATTTAAAACTCATCTACTTGGAGTCTGTCTCATGGAGTTAGACCCACAACCGGATTACAAGCTATTCCATCATATGGCTGGTGTTAGCCCGGTTGCTGCTATGTGGCACATAATTGGGCTGTTAAAAAAAAAAAAGAAAAAAAAGGGAAAGAAATATAAACCTCCAAGTCTTTTTTTACACTAAGCCCACTGGCACCTCTGTCTTTTATTATTTGTGTTACTTTCTCCTCAAAAGCTCAGCAGCCTGAGAGAAAGACTTTTTGAAAACTTCTTCTAAGTAACCTTGGTATCCTCGATATACAGACTCCACAACAAACATTAATGCTCTTCAAAGGAGCCAATCAACAGCACTGGGCATCCCAATTCTACAGCAAAACAGAGGTTTAAGTGGTAAAATGGTTCTTCTTTGTGTCTAGTGTTGGAGAGCATATGGCAAATTACCACTTGACAACAGTCTCTCGGTTTGCAACACAAACTAATTCCCGTGTTAATTCTTTTAATTATGAAGTGTGTGTGTTTGTGTGCATACAAGTCTGCATGTTGTTTTGTTTCTTTAAAGGGAATCAGTGACCTTAAAAAAACCGAGGTGGACTGAAATCCTGATTCACTCCTTTGTACCATTGACTTAGAGATGGGGTCATGGTGGTAGCTTTGTCCTCTCTGCTGGTGGTGCACAATGATCTGTGCTTGATCTTTGCAGAGAAGATAAGGCCAACAATTAGATAATGTCTCTGCTGATAGCTGTGCTCTTGGGCCTCTGGTCATCCAAACATCATGACCACCACCCAGCCTTTGGGCATGTTACCGTGCTGGGGGAACTGCAGTGGCCAGGGAATATGGAAGAATGTCCTGAGATGACACTAGAAGTACTGTCCCAAAGAGAGGAACAGAGCAGTAAGATCATACTTCATAGTACGTTTCTAATTTATCAAACCTAAACCAATTCCAAAAACTAGAAGCTTTTGCCCTTCATCAATCTCTTCACTCATTCTGTCCTCTTCTGACTCTATATCTGGACACGATAGTGACTGCACTGGATGCATCATCTTTTTCTGTGGGTTTTTTTATTGTTGTTCTTGGGGGNGTTGGTTTTTTTGTTTTGTTTTGTCTTGTCATGTTTTGTTGGTTCTTTTTTGTGTTGGCCTTTTATGTCTGTTATTCACAGGATTAAACATAAACTGAGTTCACAAGAGTAACAAAAACAAGAGCAGCCTGGAATGACCTGATTGCCCAACATGCATTACACTGGCAAAGAGATACGAGGCAACCCAGAAGTTTGAAGTAAATAAGGACTCAATTACAGAAAATGGAGTAGAAGATGTGTTTGACATGCAGTTTGGATTGATTATTCAAAAACATAATATGGTGCAGTCCAGATAAAGTATCTGTCTGGGAAAACTCTTCCCCTTTTGCAAACAAAAGGGATGAAATATTCTAAGACAAAGGGATGCTGATGCATGTGAGGACCATCCATTCAAATTCCAATAGAGCAGCCTAACTTTTACTTCCACTTGAATTATTTAATTTAACTGTTTAAAGTTTGTTGTCCAAGGACATAAGCTTCTCAAAACTAGATATACAGATGAACTCCTCCCAACTATTCTACTTTAAAAAAAGCAATGCACTGGTATCGGATTTTCACCTTTGGGTTTCAGTTTGTAATAAAAATCCAAGTTATCCTATGTCTACCCTTGTCCCAGGAAAGGCGTTTCCCACTGGGCTTCTATCCTAATGCTGATCCTCTTGGGAGAGGAAGGCTGAATTGTGAGTTTACAATAAATTCCAGCCTCTGAACCCAGGGTGAGAATACTCCTCCCCACTTCCAATGTGCAGCTTTGACACTGCTCTGCCGGGAAATGTGTGGGATCTGTTTTTCCCTGGCACAGAAAAACACAGGGAAATTCTATTCTCATTTCTGATCCTCACTCTCTCAGGGCTCAGAGGGAATGCCCTTTTTCACTTCCTTCTCTTTGTGCAGCTCAGGCCATATTTACCAACATTAAATAACAATACCTCTCCCTATCTCCGGCTTGTTCAGTGTGTAACATCATCCAGAACCAAACAAACTGCAGCATTTCCTAAAACATGAATTGTTTTTAAAAAATTCAGCATGGCCAGCTGTTTGGAGTCTCCCAGCCAGGAATGCTGCCTCCAGAACCCCCTCTCGAGCTCCAGCACAGTCTCTGTTGCTCTGTTGTCCATCTGTCTGCGTGGAGTGTCGCTGATCTTTATCCAGGGTACCAAAGCAACACGGATTTGGAGTGACAGCCTCAGAAACTGCAAGTGTCACTTCTTCTGCTCCAAGTCCCTCTGCAGTGACAGCACTGCCTTCCTTGCTAGACTGCTATCTCAGGTTGGTATCTCGCTCCCGTTGGCCTTTCGGCTGTTTCAGAAAATGACAGAGGGATATTGATGCAGAGCCATAGAGGTACTAGTGAACATAAAACAATAAATATTGAATTGTATTGTTATATACATCATTTTTATGTACATAAATGTGTTTCTTCCACTAAAGAGTTACATACCTGAGGTACATGAATGTGTAACAAAAGGTAATTGTTGTACAGTTTGAAAACTCAATCACAAAACTCTCCTTGGTCATACTGTGACAAGAACCTGCCCTAAATGTAATTTTGCTGCAGCTGGTTTAAAACAAGCAGGTTAGGACCCAAATTTGCAAACATCATTTGAGCGGTACTGTGCTCCAAGAAAGTCCCACCAGAATAGAATAACTTCTGCTAGAGACATTATCCATTGCAGTGCTGGGGACTGGGATAAAGTTCTGAGTGCAGACAATGTAGGTTTGCAGTATTTTTCTTTCTTTTAGATAGTTCCTTATGTGAATGATCTTGCTGGAGGTGCTGTCAGTCCCCACCCTGCAAAAGGCTTCCTCTTGGGGCCATCACAATTAATAATTACTTCTAAAATCTCTGATTCAGAAGCAGGCTATTTCCTTCATAAATTCCTCTTAATTTCAGTGGGCATATGTGTTCTACAACTATCACTAGGCAACAAAGCATTGCTTTTTTTTTCTGAGATATGAGTAGTTTATGTTCTGGATTGAGGACAGCAAGAACCAGATTGTCACTATAACCATAATCTTTCAGTTAATTTCATAGAGTGAAGCATAAAAGTTTGAATCTTTAATTTGGAAATTGATTAACATTCTTGTTTTCAATGATGACTTCATTTATGCAGAGCTGATTGTGTCTGAGAGGAGGGATCTTGGACTAACCTCGTATTAATTAGCATTATAAATGAACATTTCCTTTTAGAGCTGTCCTAGTTTTTCTCACAGGTGATGAGAAGGGGGGCACAGCCTGGAGCTCCAAGTCAAATCAAATTGTTTCTGCAACCAAAAGCAAAGAATTTAGTCTGCTGGCTCAGCCCTGGGTGAAAGAGCGAAGAGTTCTGCAGAATACAACAACTAAGTCAAACACTTTGCTAACTTTGATGCAATGCTCAGTTTTCATCTGATTCACCCCATCACAAGAGGGTGGATTTTTACATACAGATCGGATGGCTTTGATGGTTCAGCATTCCTGCAATAGGACTGATGGATTACTGTGATGTGTGTGATGCCACGCATCTGAAAAAGCTGTTGAAGGAACTCTCAGGCTGTGGAAATATCTGCCATTTTGTCTTTATCTCACATGGAATTGCATCGAGGTAATGGAGCACCCTTTTGTACGCTGTTTTTTAAATATTGTTGCTGTTACTGTTCATTTCTCATCCCATTGCTGTTGGTTGTCAGAAAATCATCTCAACCCAGAGTCTCTGCCTTTGTTCCTTCATCACCAGAGGGAACCAGGAGAAGGGGGACTTCTTATTTGGAGTCTAAGTTAAAATCTTTAAAACAAAAAAGTGCCCTGTGCAAAGGAAACAGTAAGATGGGGCTGACACAGATACTTCCATGGGAAAATTGCTCTAAGGCAAAGCTTGCATCACTTCCATGGATGCACCACAGCTCCTCCATTTCACAGCTTCCATGACAGGGAGCAGAGGTGTCAGGGCTGGTTAAGGGAAGGTTTGTTGGGCACCACACAGGCAGTCAGATGGATGCAAGGTCCTCCTGCTTCCCTCTGCACTCCAACCTGTGCCAGAGCAGCAGCAGTGGCTGCGACAGCACTGGCTCCACCTGAGGAGCCAGGGATGAGGGCAAGGCTCATTCCAGGGCACCATCACTTGTTGTGGCCAAACTAAACAGCTGCAACAGCTCTGCAAGCTCACTGTATTCCCATCTGGGGGGAGAAGGCTGCAAAAGTGGGACCACTTCAACACTTCAGAAAATTTCTGAATCACGTACTGGAACACTTCCCATGCTTAACAGAAAGTTCTTTAAAAAGTACTGCTGGTGGGTTGTGCTTTCTGTATAGGGACAGGGTTATAATTAGGCACGGATAACCATTTTCAAATTTCCCTATTTTAATTCATCCCATTTTTATGAGGGTTTTTTTGAGCTTGCTTGTATGTTCTGTTGTCTTGTTAACACAGGATCTCGCTGAGATTCTTCATCAGACTAAGCTTTAAGAGAAAACACATGCACAGCACAGAGCATTTTTCTGCAGAGAAACAACAAAATCTGCAGCAGCACAGAGACATCCTCAACTACCCTCATACTCACACTGGCATTCAGCCCCTGTCAGTCTTCTTCTTATTAGGGCAGTAATAACATTATAATGGGACCGAGAGACAAAACTGTCAAATTCTTACCAAGACAATCTTCCAGGCTCATCAGCATAGACAATCACTCCTTTTCCTTCTGGAGTAATAGGAAGATTTTAAGCAATATCTTTTGATTCGAGTTGGACTTGAAAAATGACATAGCTGGGGGCCTTATTTGAAAATGCAATGAGACTGAAATGTAAAGTGCAATTTCCCATGCAGTCTGCGGGGAGAATGAGGCACTTGTCCCAGCTCTCTTAATTGTCTCTGATTGCTGTTTGTGTAGCACAGTCACTTCCTCGTCTTCGAAATCACCTTCGAGGGCTCCAAAATCTTTCACTTCACTGTTTTAAATCAAGAAGGGCTAAAAACCCACCCATTCAACCATTATGGCTCTTTTATGTTATTTACGTGGTTTATGCTATTAGGCTTTAAAATTTTGTTTATTTAATGGGCCTTAACAAGTACTTAAGTAACAGGTTTGAGGACACATCAGTGGGGCTTGGCACATGTTGATTAAGGTGTGCTTAACCTGACAGTTAATATTTTGTACCATTTTCCCAGCAGCCGTGACTGTTATGGAAGAAGTGCTAATTTTCCAAAAATGGTTAGGGCTTGATTATTATGTTGGTTCTTTATTCACATGGCTTCATTATTTTGTTGGCACTGCTCTGTGAGAGATGAAGCAGTGCTATTATTTCTACTCCCAGCTCCTTTCAGTCCTTTGCAATCATTTAGGCACACGTGTGACATTACTCAGATAAGCAATTCTGTTTGCCTTCAGTGAGAGCGGGCAGCAAAAACCAGCCCATAAAATGAGCTGCTCAGCTTCAGGAGTGACCACAGGATTTTCTGGCATATACCTGGGGAGGCAAACAAGAAAGTGTAAAAATCAGGGTCATATGTCCCACTAAATCTTCTTTGTTTACATAAAGAGCTGGCATTCACAAGGGATGTTCTGTCAGCTGGAAGCCTCCAAAGCCTCTCTCCTTTTCTGGGAAGCCCAAAGGAGCCTGGTTATAGTTGGGAAGGAGAGAAAGGTTAGATATTTTAAATAAGTGGAAACCAGAGAGGCCACTTTGTTCTCAAAACTAGAAAATCTGTTTCTGTCTGTGGCTAGAATATTAGAAGCTGGTACTCCCAAGTTATCCAACACAGCAGAAGTCCAACTTAGCTTTTTACATCAAATTATTCATGAAAGTCAGCAGGAGGTGGAGATAAACTATTCATTCTGTGCATATCTATGTGAAAGGAGCTCTCAGGAGAGATCCTCGAGATCCTGCCAAGAAAACAAGTGAAAACATTTTAAGAATGGGAGGGAACATTCATAATTGAAATCACCAACAGCATATTTTGATCAGTTAATTCTACCAGAACAAAGATGCCACCTTTCCTTAGATGAAGGGGTGGCACAGGAGGAGAGCAGAGAGTATGAGGGTGGGAGGGAATGTGATTGTCACCTCAACAGATCCTGCCAGCCTGATTTTAAACACCGTGGGACCTGTGTGACCCTGATGCCCCAGACATCCTGTCCTGACCAGGCACACCTGACACCTCTCTCCTTCATTTCTTCCCTGTTCTCAAGATAATACAAAAATGTCATGTGGAGATGCCCCTAAACCATCACCTTCTACCACCTCACACTCACTCACAGGGTTTCCAAAACCATGTATTGAGTGGTCTCTGATTCCCTAACAGCAGAGGGAAAGGCAGAACTGCAGGCAGAAGTCAGCTCCCTTTCCCCTTCTTTGCTGAAGAAACAAAAAGGGGAAATAATTATTTATTGTTGTCTTATTTTCCCAAGGCTTTTTATTGTTGCTATTTCAACTGCCACAGCAATTCTGTCCAGTCCTGGGTCTGAATGTGCTGCTCATGGCTCCTGCTGATGACAACAGGGGCAGAAACCAGAGATGGACAGAGCCCAACAGACCAAAGAGAAGGAAATAATAAAACAAGACAGGTTAGCATGTGTTTGGGGGGATTCAGAACACCTGAACTTTCACCTTAAAGAAAAAAACCCAACTCCATTAATATTAAAGACAGTTCCAGTTTTACACCATTTAAGCTAAGGTTTTCTTTCCCCACAAAAAGAAAGTAAATGCCACATAAAATGTGAATTTTCTTCAAAGCCCCAATTCTAGCAAAAGGGAAAGGCAATAAATGATGTTTTAAAAATGAAAGCTTTTGATTTAACTCCAGTATTTAAAATAAGGACTAGTAATTGTTTTTCATTCTTTATCTTTAATTAGATGTTAAGAGGTTTCTTAGTGGCATTTGTGGCAATGGGAATAAGTCAGTGGTAAATTGGCAGAAACCCTAAACCACATTTAGCTGTTCCCTATTGTAACAGTGAACAAAGGTTTTATTAACATCTTACCCCTTGTTGGGCCCAAAAGTCCCTTTTCAACACAACCACAGCCTTGAGTCTTCAATTTGCAGCTCTGTGGAGAGGATTTATGCCTTCAGATCCAGCATGTTTTTCAGCATTTGTTTACATTTATCCCCATCAAAAGTTATCTATGAGTAGCAGAGATATTTAGAAAAAGAGAATTTTTAATAAATCAGCACCATAGTGTGCTCATCTCTCAAACTTCATGTCCTTGCCCCAAACATTCAGCATCAACTCTATTCCAGTCCAAACCAAAACTGATTAATTCACTGCCTTTTCAAGACCCAATGTATTGCCAGTCCTTGCTCCTTGATTAATTTAAGATGACGCATTCTCAGAAGGACAATCTGCTGTCACCTGGAAAGAGATATTTCAAGACCATGCATCTAATAGTCACATTTAAAGAGAAACCAACAGTTTGCACTCCTTCTCAGTGAGGTGATGATGACATCCAAGGCTTTTGGCTTCTTCCAGCCTGGAGAGACCAGCACCTCACTCACAGAACCTCCCTCACAAGCACAATTCCCTCTGTTTGACTCGAGCCTGAAGGTCAGCCTTCCTTATGTGTCAAGTTTCCTAATCCACTTTAATATCCAAACACATCAGCATTTCCTCATGCATTTTGTGCTTTGCCTCAAGGGCACAAGAGCACGTTGTGGGAAATGCATTTCCTTCCTTCATGGAAATAGCCTTTAACCTTGTATGATCTGCTGGTTCGTGCTCCAGGGAAACGCATCTTTTTGGCCTCAGGGCATTGCAAAGAAGCATCCCCTGTGCTTTTTTGTGTCCTTTCAAGTGCTGGATCTCATGGAAAAGATGGAAACAAAGTGACTAGTGACTAGTGTGCTTTTATAAATAGGAATAAAAAAATCCCACAGATTTTGCATGGTTTTATAGCACCTTTAATTTGTTTTTTTCACAGCAAACAGCAATTTCTCAGCTTCTTCACCAGCTTCTGCGTTTCCAGTTCGTGTTGCAGCTGCGGCTGTAAAAAAGGGAATAAAAGGGGCTGCTCTCCTACCTCGAGAGGGCACCACGAGACAGTTGGAAAAAAAAAGGAATGGCAGCAAACAAGCTTTACCTCAGGCACCAAATATTCCTGTCATGAGGATGTTCAATTACAGTAATTAGCAATAATCACATAAGCAACAGGAGCTTCCCTTACCTCCCTTCACCCTTTGGAAGAATGGAGTCTGCTTCATTAAAACCTCCGCTTCCTGCCTAATCCCAGCGAGCCGTTCAGGGGCGCTTCCTTCGGAGACCGGGGGGCCGGGATTCGCCCGCGCGGCTTCCCAGCGCTGCTGCCAACGCGCCGGGACAATGCGGGAACTGCAGAAGGAAAAGAAAAATGCGTTTTGTAGTGACTCACCCCGCTCCCAAATGGAAGTTTTAAAAGACTTGTGTGAAACATTAACAGGGCCAGTTAAACGCTGTGTGGCTGTGGCTGCGCTTTCTGAAACGACTCTGACCTACTTAAAAGAGACGAGCTCTGTCCGTAAAGCAGGATTTGGGGTTTTTTTTATAAATTATTATGTTTTCCCTCCTACTGCCTGATATCCAACTAACTGAGTTGGACAGAACCTGATTTGCAGGGGGAAAGCCGAAGTTAGCAGATTTACAGAAGGTCTAAAAATGAATAACTGTGTTAATAACTAATAAAAATAATTAGCAATAGAATTAATACAATAAACAATATAAATAAANATATAATATAATATAATAATAAAAAATAATACTTAATAGCTATAATAGAATGGTGAAATAATAAAACATAATAAATTAAATAATAAAATTAATTAATTGATTAATTTAAAAATATGTTTTCCCTACTACTACCTGGTATCCAGCTAACTTAGTTGGACAGTACCTGATTTGCAGGGGGAAAGCTGAAGTTAGCAGATTTACAGAAGGTCATTAGAAATCGCATCTCTTTAAAGAAAACTTTTTTTTACTATTTTAGCCTGGATGCATCTCAGTCCAGTATCTTAAATTCAAGGCCATTCTTCCACCCTTCAAACTGAAGCATTCTGGAGGGAAAGCGTGGGGAAATGCACTTGCAGGGAATGCAGAGAGCAAGGCAGCCCAAGGCAAGGCACTGGGCTACACCCTGCCCTGCAAGGAATGGAGCTGAGGGGTTAAAATGTGCAAGGCAACACACGATTTTCACGACCCCAAAATGATTCATACAACCATGCCATGAAGACCCTCCACCCTGACCTTTTCCAACAGTCAAGTTAGGAGTGAGCAGATTAATTGTAAATATAAATTAATTTTAGCAACATTTCTACTTCCTTTCTCTGCTGCGCACCCTTTATAATGTTGTTATTCTAGTCTCACATCTTTTTGATAAATCTAACTTTTGGTACTATTGATAAATTTGCAGTACAAAACCTGAGAAAAAACAAGGACATTTCAAACCAGAGAAGTAAAATAAAAGAAGTAAACTATGTTAATGTTAAAAATTATTCAGTGAGTTTGGGTAAAGGAAGGTAGGTAGAAGATTCTGATTGTGCTTAAATTTTTCAGTGTGGGTAGAAGAACAGGCCTGGATTTTCTTGATCTACAAACGCTTAAAAATACAGGCAGCACAAAAGCATCTTCCTTACTGACCTTCCCTAAACCAGGATTGTGCTCTCAATGCCTTTGTTGCATTTTCTGAGCCATTCAATATTGACAGGGAAGTCTGGATTCAAGGTAAAGCACAAAGTAAAAAATTTCACAGATGGGTGTAAATCCATGTCCTGAATCAATGACTGTCCCATGTGAATGGCAAAAGCAAAGATATAAAACAGGAATTCTCAGGCAGTTCTATTAGGCTTTAGGTTCTTCTACCCCAAAATAGCATGCAAGCGTGATAAAGGCAAAGAACAAATTGGACATATTCAGGACATTTGGCAATCTGATGGCAATTCCAGTCAGTGACATTTCACAACCAGAATTTTGCTGTTTCCTCTGTACTCAGGAAACCAGATGGACACTCTATATTCTCACCATTGATAAGCTGAGGGCAGAGAGAGTGAGGTCTTGTTGTTGGAAAGACCAACCATGCAGAAAAAAAAACTATACAAAGGAAACCATGAATTTCAGTCACATAAATATACAGAAAATAAGTGGTTCATTCATAACTAAGAGGATTCCATTTACACATGTTTATTTTGGGGCAGCATTGCCATCATTTAAATATAAATGCTACAAATACAACATTTTAGAACTGAAATTACAACACAGAGAACGAAATAACTGCAGTTTCTTGTTTCGGTATAGATTTACACAGGTAATCCTTGTATGGATTGATTCTGTCTTCTTTTCAGGCAGCCTCCAGAGCTGAGGATGATGAGGTCTTACAAGTGTGAGGGCCATGAAGTAAAACATGGTATGTAGGTTTTGTGGGAACCTCAGATACTTCTATTTTCATCCCTCCAGCTCTATCCCAAGCATTTATTTATAAATACTTTCAAATGGCAAACAGCAGTATCATCGAAGTCAACTCAAAGAATTGCAAAGTCACAGAATAGTTTAAGTTAGAAGTGAACTCTGAAAATCATCAAGTCCAAGCCCTCTGCTGAGGCCAGGCCACCTGGAGCAGGTGACACAGGAATGCGTCCAAGTGGGTTTGGAATGTCTCCAGAGAGGGAGATTCCATGGTCTTCCTGGGCAGCTCTGTTACCCTCAGTGTAAAGAAGTTCTCCCTTACATTGAGATGAACCTTTTTGTGTTCTAGTTTTTGGCCACTGCTCCTCATCCAGTCACTGGTCATCACCAGAACGAATCCAGTACCATCCTGTTGGCACCCACCTTTGAGAGATTTGTATGGATTGATGAGATCCCCTCTCAGTCTTCTCCTCCCTGGACTAAACAGGCCCAGCTCCCTCACCTCTCCCCATAAAAGAGATGCTCCAGACTCCTGATCATCTTTGTGGCCTCTGCTGGACCCTCTCCAGTAGCTTCTTGTCCTGCACCCAGATATTAATAACCCCAAGTACCAGTACAGGATGAGGCCAACAGCTTGGAAAAGAGCTTTGCAAGGAAGACTCTGGGGGTCCTGGTGGACAACAAGCTGACCATGAGCCAGCAAGGTGACCACTCAGCAGGGAGGGCCAGCAGCCCTGGAAGGGCTGCATTTGGGAAAGCACCTCCAGCAGGGCAAGGGAAGTGATCCTTCTCTTTTCAGCACTAGTGGGGGGTCACATCGGCAGTGCTTGCTCCAGTCCTGGGCTTTCCAGTACAAAAGAGATGTGGACATACTGGAACGAGTCCAACAAAGGGCCATGATGACCATGATGAAGGGACTGGTGAATCTGTTATATAAGGAGAGACAGAAGGAGCTGGGACAGTTCAGTCTGGAGAAGGTCAGAGAATTATATCGATGTACATAAACCCACGATGTGAAAAAATAAGAAGACAGATATTAACTCTCCTCTGTGGTACCCAGTGAGAAGATGAGGCGATGCGATGGACACGCAGTGCAACAGAGGAAACTCCATTTAAATACGAGAAGTTTATACTGGGAAGGAAATCAAACACTGGAAAAGGTTGCCCAGAGTTGTCTTAGTGTCTCCACTCTCGGAGATACTGAAAATCTGAGAGGCCACAGCCCTGAGAAACCTGCTGTAAGTTGACTCTGCTCTGAGCAGGGCTTGACTAGACAACCTCCAAAGGTCCCTTCCAACCTCAACACTTCTGTGATTCTGCCACTGCCGAGCCAGGTTTTTTTCCAAGTTACTGATGTGTTTGGAAACAGGAAGAGCCACAAGCTGTATCAACAAACTTTAGTGACTGGAAAAGCTGAATTAATTGCTAGAATCACACCAGTCAGCTGGAGAGGACGCGAGTTTCTGTTCGATGAGCTGCCAACGTAAACATTATTGTTGCAGAATCTGAGCTCTAGCCGAGGGCTGGGTGCCAGAATTCTCGATGTGCCTCAAGAACATTGACTTCGTTAGCCACAGTAGTAGCACTCTGATAAGAGCCGCATGTGATAGCAGTGGGAGGGGCTGGCTGAAACAGGGATTGAGCCTGTGCCACTAGATCTGCTGCCCCAAAAGGCGTACAGATCCCTTAGCCCAGCCAGAAAATCACCCCGTGGCAAACAAGTGCCAGATACAGGAAAGAACTACAGAGATGGCTCCAGAGCAGCCAACAGAGAGGCCTGGCAGACCTGGCCTTCTCATACTCTGAGGAAAACTGTCAGCAGCCCCCAGACCCCCCTGTTCATTTTTAGTCTGCCACCCAGCCGCTGGAGGAGAAGCATTTAATGAACATTCATTTCAGCAGAAATACTGTGCTATTCAATGGCTGTAAGTGGAGTGGGAGCGAAGGGCAGGCACCAGAGCAAGAAAAGGTAAGGGATAAGCAAGAACTGAACACTGCTGAAGGGGTGGGGTGGCAGCTGAGCCTCCTGGTGGAACCACCCAAGCCTCCTCCTGGATGGAAAACAGGAATGGAGAAAGAACAGTCCTTCCCTTCCATTTTTGGGTTAAATGATGAGCTGTTTGGTTGTGATAAGGGTGATTTCGTTGCCAGCTTTGCCTGTTTGGCAGAGGGCTCTCTTAAGCTCCAGTTCCTGGAATACATTTAAGCTTTCATTTTTTTTTCAGGCCTAACGATTTCAGAAAAAGCAATGTAAACCTAATTCCTAAAGACACAAACTGAGAAGCAACACTCCTCACATCTCAAACTCGTTCAGCCTAGTTTTTAAGTCCATCATGTAAGTTAGCGAAGAAGGTCTACCTAATTATTTCATCTGCAAAGACAGATGAAAATACTATTTTAAAGTACATCAAGTGTACTCCACAGCCCGTTTTTAGATCTAACAGTGTGGTCTGTTACATCAATCATCACATGGTTATAGGGTTCATAGATTCAATTGCAATGCTTGTCTGCCCCCTTCTATATAGATGACATGAAATAAAACAAAGTGGAGCTAGATGCCAGGGAATTATTTGTTTTGAAAAATGATTGCACATTTTTAATCATGTTTGCCATGGTTAATTAAGTAGACCTGCTCAGGAACAAAATTAATCTTTAGGCGGGCTTTATTTTTTGTTTTGTAATATCCTATGTCTGTATATGTTGAACTATAATTTATTCCCAACAACGCTGGTGTTTCTGTAGCACACTCAATAAACATCCAACAAAGAACATCCTCTGCATTTTGTTACTGCTCAAGCAATTTTCACTTCAAACCCTGTTATTCTTTACTCTTTGCTTTCTTGTCCAGTTCTGCACATCAGATGCTTATAATTGCCATCCTCCAAATTGCATACACAGCCTATTTATTTCTCACATCCAAAACAGGAGCACAAGAATAAAGGCTGACTAAGACAAGTATTATTGCTGTTCACTAGAACAATCCTCCGAGATCCAAATATAGAAAAGTTTGTAAGCATATATTTAATTTAAAACATGCTTGTATTTCCATTGCCTTTGAAAGAATATGTTTTATGTCAAGGCTTCTACAGAAATTCTCACACTTGAATTATGCACAAGCCAAAGACCTTCACTGGACCAAGATCTGAGCACCTCACAAACAGAGTAGACCTACTGCACTAAATGCAACCTTGTCTTTCAGAAACTAAATTCCTTTATTGTCTTTACACTGCAATAAATTCGCACTTCAATTTAAGATGTAAATGGAGAATAGAAATATGACATACATATTAAGTGAAATTTCAGATATGAGAGTTTCTAATCTGGAAAAAAGCTTCGCTGGAAGTGCTTCGTTCTTAGCAAATTACCTGTGACAAGTCAGAATTTCCCTGATCAGCCTCTCAAATACTCAGTGTCTGTTCAGAGGAGTAGCTAAAAACTCGTCATGTCCAGTCCTTGACGAGGAACAAGAATTCAATTCAAACTGAAAAGAGGCAGTGCTGGGAGAGGTTCTGACATTCAGAAAGGGTAGCGGGATAAAAGAGAGAGAAAAATGACAGACTCAGTCTGCGCCATTACTAAAATTAGATCACTTCTTTTGTTCTCCTGAACCTTCTGCTCTATTTGCCAGGAATCATATTAGCAACAGAAACTGTGAGAATCTGTCCGACCTTATTAGAGAAGCTGGACACAAAGAAATCGTGAAAATCTCTTCTAAATGTACTTGCACATAAAAGGAAAGAAGGGAGAGTTTTAGAATTCTGCAAGATTAGATCAAAACTCATGTCAGAAAAACTGGATATCAAACTAACAAGGATTAATTAACAGTATTGCAGTGTGCTGCACATCAGCACAACACAGGACTTTACCATTTTTGTCTTTTATACATTGTTTTACTACTTAGGACAGACCTGGACAGGCTCAGAGGTGTGCCCATGGCTCTTCACAATAGCAACCAGTTTACCCAAAATTCTGCTCTACTGTCTAAGATGCAGCTCAATATTGCCACCCAAAAGAGCTGTGAAGGTCCAGCTTTGCTACTGGGGAGGATTTGGATGGTTGGCTGGGAATACTTCTCCATGTAGAGACCTAATAGCCTATAATGCTGTAGGGGCAAGAGATAATTCTGGTGTATACCAAGGAATCATGGCTGAACTCCTCAATATTGTGGGAATTTCACAGGACAGTCTTCACACTGAGCCCTTCCCTCCCTGGGCTGCTGTTTTGAAGACACAATTAGAAACAACGGGTAAGGACTAATTAATACTTTAAGTTGGGCACACAAGGGAAATGTGATTAAGTGATGGGGTCAGGCTCCCTCTCTAGTCTGATTTCACTAGAATAGCTGGTTGTGGCTCTTCCATAGCCTTGTCCATAGCTTCCTGGGTAGGACATCGTTTAGGAGAGGCACAGTGAGCTAAGAAGGTCCTTCCTCTTGGGGTGGGCCACTAGCCCCCCTCAACAAGGCAGTTCCTGACACCAGACCACTGCTTTTTATTCCTCCTTAAGCAGGTACCAGCCCTGCCAGGGACATGCCAGTTCTGAGTGGATCAAGGCACTTTTTGCACCATCACAAACCAGCAGCTCAGACCTGCCTCTGGAGAGATGTTCCCTAATTACCAATGCAGCAGCTCTACACTTAATGAACATCCAACTTCCTCCAGATACACCTTCCTTCATTCCCAATATCACACAAAGCCCCAAAGTTGCACTGAGATCTCTGAATTTTCCTGGTCAAGTATATTTTTTTTAAGTCTTTGAGAAGTTTTAATAAGCAGCAAGTGTGTTCGTGACCATTTTTAATTGTGTGAAGTGGTCAAGGACACAGGACACGCTACCTTGTTGGTGATTCAAACATTCCTACTCCACTGGAAGCTACGAAGTGTCCTGGAGCTCCAGCTGTAAGAATTTGTGTGTTGCTGGAGCAGAGTCTCTCACATGATATGTCTCTGTTTATATTCACAACATCCGTGTGGCCACGGACCAGGGTATAAATGACAACTGTGAAGGCTGCATGGCCACAGGACTGTTGCACCCTGTCAAACTAAAGATGCAGAATATCCCATAGTCAATCCTGGGTTGTCACTTAGGATTCTAGCAGTACAAAAAAAATCTGCGATTTGTAATTCTCTCTCTGTCCCTTTCTCCTCAGATCAGTGACAGATTCTCAAAATACAGCAATTGAAAGAGACTTCCAAGAGAAGCGAGTCTTTCCCAAAACATAAAATATTTAACTAGATTGCTTCCATAATCAAGATGTTTTCAGCATGAAACGCAAAGAGGAGGGGAAAAAAGGAAAATCTTACTGTGTTAAACAACAAAAATAATTCAGCTCAAAGCTCCTGATTTTAAGAATATCCTACACAAATTAACTGGAAATCTGCAAACTCAGTGTTTTATCCCTCATCTGAAGAATACAGTTCTTATAAAATCCAAACCACATTATACACAAAGTTAAATTGATGAGAAATATTCTCATGTTTTAATGTTGTAAAAAACAGCTAGGTAGGAATACTGAAATTACTTGAGGCATATGTTTACCTGCCATGCAGGAAGGGCACCTGAAAGGGAGCCGATACTTCAGCTGCTAAAACTTATTACATGGATGTTACCCTGGAACTCTTAATGGTTGCTCAGGAATGTCAACAAAAGCTTTTCCCTTTGGGAAAACATGGGTATCTTCCACATGTAGGAATGGAGCACCCTTTCCTAAAGTTTATTTTAAAGGGATAAAGTCACCCAGAAAGAAGTGAGCTCCTCCACGTGTTTTTCCGCCAGCCTACGGCCACGTTGTCAAAAGGCATTACTTCCAAGGCAGCCACAGGATAACACACATCCAGCACACACAGATTTCCACAAACCTACACACAGACACAGGATGGGTTCCCGGTAGGATGCAGGACAAATAGATTGAATAAAACAAAGAGTCAGATTTCACTCCAATGTCCTCCCTTTGGGAATGCCAACCTGAAGATTGCAATAAAACAATAATCAACTTTGGGCAGCAGGAAAAAGACAATTCCATAATCTAATTTGAAAGTAAACTTTGTTTTCTCTAGCAGTAAATCTTAAAAAAAAAAAAATCCTACAAGCTCTTTTTTTCTTATAATCAATAACTGCAAGAAAAGCATCTGTCTTCCCTACCCTTATAGCTGCACACAAAGTGCATTTCCAAACAGAAAACACTTTTTTTTGTTTTATCTTTAAAGAGAAGAAAGGTCAGTAAGAAAAATATTTGTACCTGCATTACTCCAAACAAAGTCAACATTAAAAATATGGAAATGTTCGTATTATTATTTAGGGAGTTAGGACTAACACACTTCTCACAAACTGAAGATAAGGAAGCCAAAAACCATGTTCCAAATCTGGAAATAGTTTATGTGCACCATAATTTTAAGAGGATCAGGAGTTCAGTTAAATTCAGTGAGATAGTTCATGTTTCCAGCCATATATTGTGTGATAATCAGAAAAAGACAGCTGCAGGTCAACAGAATTTACCTGGAACAGTTTACTCTGTTAGCAGGTTTTATCTTATTTTATATGAACAAGAAAATTTTTAGAACTCTTAAGAGAAATAAACTACTATGCTCCCTTCACCAGTAGCTTGGGAGTTTGAACTGACTGAAATTCTGATTTATTCTTTTAAGCAAGAGTGAAAATATAGGAAATGATTCCTCAGAGTTGTGAAGGGGTTTTGAAACATAAGTGGCAGAGCTTGCAAAGAAATAAATCCAGTGTCTGCTCTCCTCACTTTGCTATTGTTGTTTAGGATTTAAATATTCCAGAAGAGAATTGTCATCTTTACAAAGTTGTAACTGAATTGGAAAACTGGGATAGGATGAAATTTGATGACCAAAAAGTAAATACTTGCTACCAACCTTCAGGGAATTGCAAAGAGATGCTATTTACCTTGGAATACCTATGAGATATAAATAATTTTAATAGGATTGCAACAGATATATCTGAAAGAAAGGGTGAAAAATATTAGATAATATTTTTTAAAATTTATTATCCAAAAGGCTGGAATCATCTGTGCCACTGAACTACATTTAAAAGAAATTCAATAAAGACAAATGGTTATTTTCCTCTAGTGGTGTTTCCAAGGTTTTACACTGGATTCCCCAATTCCCAGCCTTTTTATTATCTCTGAAGAATAAAGATTAACAGACCTACAAAAAGGTTATGATGATTCTGGTAAGTACTGCTTACAGTCAATCCTTTGTCTGTTTAAAATTCCAAGCACATACTTGTGTGTTAAATTAGGTATTCAGATTAAAATTGATATAACCGTTTCTAACTATTTACATGGTGATTGTTCTAAAAGGTATTAAGGTAGACTCGTGTGCCCTGGTGTTAATACACTGAATTATACATTTTAGTATAATGAGATATAAATTACATTACGCGTGCTGACTGTTGAATATTCTCAATGTTTAACGGGTGTAATTTGAAGTGGTAAGTATTACTGCACTATTTGTATCTATATTTCATTTTCCCACTGAATGCTGAATTTGACTTAACCTAGAAGAAAGCATTTGGTTCTACCCGAGGCTAAAACCAGTGTTTGTGTCTTGAATTAGTTAATATGAATAGTTAATAACATTAACTATTATTATTAATAATAATAGTTAATAACATTAGTTAATACATTAATATTCAAGATTAAGAGAACTCTTGGGAGTATTCTGTTACAATGTCAGAATGCCAGGGACCTTCTCACTCTCTACACCTCCCTGACAAGAGGGTGAAGCCAAGGTGGAGATCGGGATCTGTTTCCAGGGAGCAAGGGACAGGATGAGAGGACACAGTGTGAAGATGTGCCAGGGGAGATAAGCGGGACATTAGAAGAATTTGTTCCAGGAAGGATGATTAGACACTGGAATGGGCTGGCCAGGGGAGCGGTGGAATCACGGCCGCTGGAGGTGTTAAAAGACTGGCCGGGCACTCAGTGCCATGGTCGGGCTGGCACGGTGCGCTCGGTCACGGGCTGGACTCGATGATGCCGGAGGTCTTTTCCACCGGGATTCATTCCGCCCGCCGTGAGGGAGCGGGAGCACCACGGCCCCTCAGCGCCCCGGTACCGACCCCGCCGAGGAGGCGGCGGGAGAAGCCCGGGGCCGACCGGAGCCATTTCCCGCAGGCAGCGCGTCCCCACGGCCTGCCTCAGGCGGGCAAAATGGCGGCGGCGGCTGAGGGGCGGGAAAAAGGGGCGGGCAGAGAACGGCAGCGCTCCGCCATCCTCCTCCTTCTCCCACCGCCGGCTCGGCCCCGTGCCCTGCCGGCCCCTGCCCCGCACCGAGCCCAGGCCACAGGTAGGTGCCATCCCCGCCGAGCCTGCCTGCCGCGGGTTTGTCCCCGCGCCCTTCCCCTCCGGAGACCGCAAAGGTGTTTTTTGTAGTCGCTTGGTGTTGGGTGTTTTTATTTAGCGTCTGCAGAAGAGGTGAGGGGAGGTGGGTGGGTGAGAAGCGTGGTGGCCCAGGTGGGAGCTCCTCTGGTCAGGGGCAGAGCTCCCTCGGGAGGAGGTGGCCGGCGACCCTTCCCAAAGGTGATCCCGGGATGCTCATCCCATAACTGGATGGGGTGTGTTGTCCTAAAACGCTGTGTCCCCGCTCTCGCTGGGGAATGGGATCAGCCCTGCTGAGCTGGGGCTGCCAGCCTGTTCTGCCTGGCTCCCGGCTGGATGCTGGCCTGCAGCACCGTGGCGGCTTCAGCCATGGATATTCGTCCAGGGAATCTTTAACCAGGTGTGCGGGCACACAGGTGGGCACGGGGCACATCTGGATTTGGTGGGACAGGGGATGGGACAGGGGATGCCACAGCCTCCCCTTCACCTCCCACCTGTTCCTGCAGCTTGGCCAGCAGGTGGTTTGTAACCCTTACTCATCCTCCCATGAAAACACCTGTAAGACCACCGAGGTAAGGATTTTAAAGCCCTATGTGTTTCAGCTGCTTAAGTGGCAGACAGCTGGTACACATGCTCTGTAATCTGCTAAAAATAAAAGCAAACTAAACTCAGCTGATCCAACATCAGCCCACGTGAAGGATGGTGTTCATTTAGATGAAAATTCCGTGCCCTCCTATGAATTCCTGCCTGAATTTGTACCAAGGTTTGCTTTGTTGCCCTTTGTAATTAAGGCATAATGAGATTATTGCAGGGAAAACTTGTTAAGTGACTTCATGGTGTTAAAGCCCTTTTTCCATCCTTGCTGTGCTATATCCAAGTGGCAGGGATCCCCTCCCTGATGATGACAGACTGTTGTGCTAGGGGTTGTTTGGGTATCCAGGCAAGTTGTCCGAGTGGGGCCAGGCCTGTATGTCAGGAATGTGTATTGAAGCCAGGTCCTGTAAACACTCACAAATGTGTGGAGACTTGTTGCTAGGGCTTTGCACAGGAGTAAGACATGGATGAGTCCCTCTTTGAAGTCCTCATGTGCTACCTGACTAGTTGGAAGGCACAACAGCAGAGGGAAGAGTTTCCATAGTTAGCGAGCTTCAGCAAATAAATTCACCTCTTTTTTTATGGCTCGTTTTGGAGCAGGGCCAAGTGGAACTATATTGTTTATGTGTGTAGATTCTTATGTCTCACACAAAGATGTCTATTGTTTACACAGAAACTGTAAAAGGAATGTTTTGTTAACATTTGGTTAGCAATATAAACTGACAAACACAAATGCAGACTGGAACTTGAAACAAAAATAGCCCCTCTCAGAGCAGAAAAACACAGCTGCCCAAAAACTGTTTTTCAGGGGAAACTCTGCACCTATTGGTTCTATTTTTTTTTTTATACTCAGCTTCTGTCATTTCCATGCCTATAAATCTTCTACTGCATGTAACTATCCCAGCAGCTTAAGTTCCATGCCCATGTGCCCTCTAAACAGTGCTTATTTTCCTAAAGAAGATTAACTGAATTCTGATATTTTATAATTACATTTGATATTTGTTTTTAGTTGGGTGTGTCGCTGTTACATTTTCAAATTCCTGAGCTGGCTGGGATGAATTCCCCTCTCCATTGTCAACATGTGTCTTTTCCATTAGTTCCAGTAGGACTGACTGCTGCCTTCTCCTTACTTTTAAGGAGTATTTAGTGGCTTGAAATGGTATGACAAAAAAACCCCTGTGTTTGCAATATTTTGTTTTTAAGAAAAACAAACAAAAAACCCGCAGAGAAGTTACAGAGCTTGTGGGGTCCTGCTTTCCATGTTGGAGTGTGTTGACTCATTGGATGCAGAATGCAAATTTTCATTCATGATAATGCATAAAATCTCATTTGCCCTGTTTCCAACTTCATTCCCCAATGACCAGCATCTACCAACAGTCAAGTGACTGATACCTGTTTAAATAAATGGGGTGAGTTGTTCTCAGAAGGGCTCAGACATGTTTGGTGTTGTAGAAAACAGGGATGGCAGTAGTTTGGAGTAGAGTGGCAGCCAAATGATTAATTTTTAATGTCTCACCAGTGTTGGCAATGGGTATTCATCAGATTGTACAGGTCCAGTGGAAGAAAGTCAGTCAGAATTTCAGTGCTTGCACATCTCCTAGTGCACACCATCTCTTTTTTTTAGAATTATTATTAATGATATTGGCACTGCTTTTTTTGGCCTGGTTTTTTCACCCTGTTTCTTGAGTATTTCTGCCTGTCTTTTATAGAGTCTTGCTTTCATGATCAGTAGCATAAAATTATATTTGAATATCACAGTTACCACCTTACAGTCATTGTTTCTCCGTTGCCTGATCCTCTCTAAAAGAATATTCAAACCTATTTCTATTTGATGGGTCATTGTAAACGTCTACAGGTATCTTTTTCTTTCCTTTCTTTCAGCTTTTTCCATTGGCACAAAGAAGAATATATGCTGATTCTGCTACAACTCACAAGTATTGTGCTTTGGGTTTTTTTAATATGTTTTAGGAAGCAGAAAGTGAACTGTTTATTTCACATTACAGTGAGATCCTGTCCTTCAACTGGCTGTGTAGAGAGGACAGTAACAATGCTGATGTGGAAAACAATTTCTAGTACTTCTGTTTACATTTTTAAATATATTTATGCAGAAAAAGCTTTATTCCATAAGTCTTGAATTTTCTTTTTTTTGCAGGCACGTCTGTGTGTCCCTGCACTTGTGTGGCTGTTCACTGAAATCACAGACTCTGTGTGCAGAGATCCTGAACAGGATTTGGAATTGGAGGTCTGTGTCAAGGTGTGATTGGAATCACATTGGGTGGGAAGCATGTCAGTTTTAGGAAGGTTTTCTGATGGGTTGGATTTATCATCTCCCAAGAACAGGTTGTATATTTTCATTTGCGACCTTCAGAGGAAAGAATGTGTTCACATTTTAAAACAGATCTTTGCTTAGTAGTTGTATTCTGGGAAATCCTAACAGCAACGTGTCAGAATTCCACTGTAACTTGGTAAATAAAAGGAAGACACAAGAATTCCCTGGGTTCTGAGTGCCAGAATCACTAACGTGTCCTTGTATTCCTTTCTGCTCTCTCCCAGAAAAGATGATCCCCAGCCAGCATTCCTGAGCCATGAGGATGGGGCCAGATGTACCCCTGCTCAACGACTACAAACAGGAGTTCTTCTTGAAGCGCTTCCCTCAGACTCTGCTGGGAGGTCCCCGCTTCAGATTAGGCTACTGTGCCCCTCCCTACATCTATGTGAACCAGCTCATCCTTTTCCTGACTCCATGGCTCTGGGGAGGAGTGGGAACACTCCTGTACCAGCTGGGGGTGATGAGGGACTTCTATACCGCAGCTCTGTCAGGAGGACTCATGTTTGTTACTGCACTTGCTCTTCAGTTGACAAACCTCTATGCAAAGCAGAAAACAGTGACAGTAGAGAGAATGCAAATTCAGAATACCCTGACAGATGAAGATGAGTTTGAATTTTCCAGCTGCGTAGGTTCAGAGACAGTAAAATTTATTATTCCTGGCAAGAAGTACATAATCAACACTGTACTCCATTCCCTTCTGGCAGGGGTGTTGTGTGGGCTGGGAACTTGGTATTTGCTGCCAAACAGAATAACCTTGTTATACAGCAACCTTGGAGGAACCGTTGTGATCTTTGTGTTTGGATGGGTGACCATCTGTATCGGAGAGTATTCGTTAATCATAAACACAGCCACCGAAACTGCCACTTTCCAAGCACTGGACACGTATGAAATCACTGCTCTGATGAGACCTTTCTACATTTTTGTCTTTATTGCTGTGGACCTTGCACACAGGTAAACGTAATGATGCATTTTTAGCCACTTAAAGTGATGGTTGTTCTGTGTATCTCTGACATTAAATTATTCTTTCGAGGAAAATTTATTTTGAGATTCTGATCAACTGTAGTAACTTCAAAGAAGGAAGATTGATGCATAAATGATAAAAAATGAGGTTCTGTGCTGTGCATAAAAAGTTCTTAAATTTTTATAGTGTTCCGTGTAAACTAGGAAGAGCAATTTGTAAGTAAGAGATAGTTTTACCTATCTTCTACCACCTCATTTTTCATATTTTTGTATTGGAGCGTTTGCATCTGTATCATTTTAAAGCCTGTGTTTTGAAAACACATGTTCCTGACCTGGAATCATAAATCTAAACACTGCAAGATTCAGGATTACTGGATTTATGTCCAGATTTCATCCTGGAATACTTTCTAATTTAAGCTTTGTAAAGTGATAGCAGAAGCTTTTATACAACAGGCAAAAAAAACCCAAAAAATAAACCCCCCAAAAAAAAGAAAAACAAACAAAACTAACAACAACAACAAAACCCCACCTCTGAATTTGTTTTTAATGAATGGGTAAGCAAATGGGAATATTGCTGTGGCTTTGTTATATGGATTTTGAACCTGGATTTTTAAATGCTTTTGCAAGACTAAAGAGCTGCATCAGTCTACAAATTAGGAGAGTCACATTTCTGTTTTTCAGATGAGTGTCTTAGCTGAAGTATTTGTAGTATCAGGCTCCTAAAACAAGATGCTTTTAGATTTACACTCTGCACTCGTTCTCCCTGCCAGGTGATATTTATAGCACTTTGTCACAGGTACATATTTTATGGTTGGGGTACTTCAGATACGTTAAAAAACCAATGTTTGAATTTGCTAGTTTTGCACTGTGAGATGGCTTTGTTAATGATTTACCTTAATTACCACTTGAGGTGAGGTATGAGAGTTACACATGTGGTCTTGGACTCCAAATTCTTCGATTCAATTTCCTGAGGAGAAGATTAAGACATTGTCGAAATTCCTGATAAAATTCCTCTGGGGCTTGCTTACTTATTAAAAAGCAGAGAGAAAGCAAATATCTTGGCAGTCTACTGCCTTTAACTGGGGAAGTACATAGGAGTTAGAATTTGTGCAGATTTCTAATACTGATCTTGGTGTTTTTGCAGGAAGATTTTGACACTTTTATATAGAAATAAACTCTCTTTAGGAAAACACAATATTATCTGTAGGTGTAGAGGCAACATGCCAGTTCTTCCAGTGTTAAAGCTTAGATCTTGGGCCTTGAAATTGCATAAAATTTTGCTTTTGTGTTTCTGAAAAAAATCCTTTACAATTTTTTGTTAAACACTTGAGGCCTTGGAGCCTGTGGGCCTTTGTTTTTTTGCACAAGTATTTTTTCAGTGTATTATCACAACAGTAACAACAATAATTGGGATAATTGCATCACTGTATTCTTCTGAAGGCTTCAAATCTTTTAAACGAAAATTTAGTCTGTGTTCTGATGTTCTAATTAATGTGCTGCTGTCCCAAGCATAAATATATGTCCTTATTTTTCCTTTTAAAAAATACTCATTAGGTTTTATGGGTTGAATGTGTAATATCTTTACTTTGGGATTTGCTGTAGTAATTTAACAGGAAATCTCCTCACATGGAATTTATTTTTCCCTTCACAGAAGTCAAATCCATTTCTTCTTTTATCCAGGTTTGCTGTCAACGCACCCATTCTAGAGCAGACAAACCAGATTTTGCACATCCTGTTTCTTTTTCTGCCATTCTTGTGGGCAATGGGAATTCTGCCCCCACTTGATGCACTTTTTCTCTGGGGAATGGAACAACTGTTGGAGTTTGGACTAGGAGGTTCACCTATGTCAAGTAACACAAAGTAAATGTTTTTACAATTGTGAAATATGTCAGTATTGTTTATAACCTTTTTCTTTTCAAGCAAATTTTCTTTATTTTCTCCTTCACAGGTTGTTAGTAATGTTTCTCATTTCTGCTGGAACAGCAATAGCATCGTATTTCATTCCCAGCCCCCTCGGTGTGATCCTCTTCATGACTGGATTTGGGTTCATACTGAGTCTTAACCTAAGCGAGATTGGGTTTGCCTTCAAACACACCATGATCAGCCATTTAGGCCCCAGCAAATCTCAAAACACACACAGAGGTCTTAGAATACAATTTGGGTGGAGGGAATTTATTTTCTATGTGACTGTGCTGACATTTGCTCTCACAGAAGCGAGCCTGCTCCATCAGTTTGTAGGCTCCTCATCGTTTTCCCCGGCCAGTCCCCAGGCCATAGCAAGTTACATTCTGATCCTATTACTCGTAATTCTGGGGATTCTTAGAGAGATTCAGAGAGTGTACTTGTTTGGAGCCTTCCGAAACCCTTTTTACCCAAAGGATGTCAGGACTGTGGATGTGTTCATGGAGAAGCAAAGAAGGCTAATGAAAGTTGGTGTTGTCAGGAGGATTTTACTAACACTAGGTAGGAACACGCCGCTGTCTGTTGTTTGTTAGATGATGCTTTGCAGGGAGATTGAAACTCTGGAATTGCTGTATGTGCAGGGTTCTGTGAACGAACCAAGGGAAACCGAGTGGCTGGAAATGCTTGTTGGTGTCTTGTTAAATTGTGCATTGAGGTCAAAGTTACTGGTCCAGCAAATTTGAAAGTGATTTTATTTATTTCTTTTATAGGCGTGAACCTAAAAAATTGAGCCTTTTAAAAGCCCAGCTGAGAAAGCAGGGCCTTTTAAAGGATTTTAGTTACAATTGCAGTACCCACTTTTGAAAAGATGTGCTTGGAAACAAAATGAATAGAAAGTCTTCAAACTGACTAAATATTTGGTTCTTAGAACTTGCTAGTAAAGGGAAGAGCCTCCTTTCTGGTAGGTTAGAGACAAATGCATCTACTTTGAGGGAATAAAAAATTGATTTAAATTATTTCATTTCATAAAGAAGCATTCGTTTGGGAAAGTAGATTGATGACTGCTATTCCATGTTTATTTTTACTTATTTGTCTCTTGGGGAAACAAAGGACAAAAAAACTAATAGCAAGTAAGAACTAAACATTGATGTAAATGTTTGTTGTTCTGGGCCATTAGTGCAAATAAATTGTTTGATATCATGGGAGAGTAATACAAAGAGGAGTTTGTGATGGTGAAGGGAAGGTTTCTCTTTATGCTGGGATTTCCACCCTGCAATAAGACTGCTTACTTCTGTTGACTTTTGTTATGTTTTTGGAAGGAGGTCAGTGATTCTTTTATTTCAATTGCAGTGTCTCCGTTTGCTATGATCGCGTTCCTGTCACTTGACCATTCGCTACAAAACCCGCATTCCGTGTCTGTTTCCATTGGATTCACAAGGATATTTAGGATGGTAATTTGAATTTTAAATATCTCAGCTGTAGAAATGCTCTTCTACATGATTTGAGAACCAAGGTGACCTGGAGGAAATATTCCAGGTCACGAAAACAGAGATAAACAAATATATTATTTAATGTATTTCGAACATATCTCTATTTTAGGTCTGGCAGAATACAGAAAATGCCTTACTAGACATGGTGGTTGTGTCAGCAGCACAAATGTTGGTGTTTAATCCAGACCTCTGGTGGAACAGGAGCCTTGATACAGGAATCAAACTCTTGCTGGTAATGTTCATAATGTAAAATTAAGCACATAGTTGTTACCTGAAGTCTGTGTTTCCTTGCCTTCTCCTATTGGAGAATTACAGAGCCCAGAACTCAGCAGATAGAACCTAAAAATGGTACTAAGATATATTCTGACACCAATCATAGTAATTGTCTTTAAATTACTGTAGCTGCGCTGAGTGTGCTACAGGCTACAAACGCCGTGCTTCCCGCCTGTCTGCCGCAGGTCGGTCTCCTGCGGGATCGGCTCTTCCAGTTCCTCTCCAAGCTGCACTTTGCCATCGCCATCCTCCTGACGTCGTGGACGGAGAAGAAGCAGCGCCGCAGATCCAGCGCCGCCCTGATCGCGCTCAACGTCGCCTTCTTCCCCGTGCTGCTGGCCCTGGTGGCCGTGTCGGCGCTGCTCTCGTCGCCGCTGCTGCCGCTCTTCACGCTGCCCGTGTTCCTGGTGGGCTTCCCGCGGCCGCTGCGGAGCTGGCCGGGCCCCGTGGGCGGCAGCGCCTGCGTGTGCTCCGACACCGTGTACTACCGGCAGCTGGTGCCCAGCCTGGCCACGGCGCTGCAGGCCGCCCTGGCGGCCGGAGGGCTGGGTATGTACCGGGAGCTCTCTGCCCCTCTCACGGGAACAGTGCGGCCAGCAGGAGCAGGGAGATATGCTTCCCCTGTGCTCCGCACTGGTGAGGCCACACCTCGAGTGCTGTGTCCAGTTCTGGCCCCTCAGTTAGGGAAGGACATTGCGACACTTGAGCACGTCCAGAGGAGTCAACGAGGCTGGTGAGGGGCTGGGAACACAAACCCTGTGAGGAACAGCTGAGGGAGCCGGGGGTGTTTATCCTGGAGAAAAGGAGACTCAGGGGTGACCTTATCACTCTCTACAACTGCCTAAAAGGTGGCTGTAGTCAGGTTGGGGGTTGGTCTCTTTCTCCAGACAGCAACTGACAGAACGAGAGGACACAGCCTTAAGCTGTGCCAAGGGAAATACAGGTTGGATATTAGGAGAAAGTTTTTCATGGAAAGAGTGATAAAGTACTGAACTGGCCTGCTCAGGGAAGTGGTGGAGTCACCATCCCTGGATGACTGGATGTGGTACTCAGTGCCATGGTTTAGTTGAGGTGTTGTGGCATGGGTTAGACTCGATGATCTTGAAGGTCTCTTCCAACCTAGTCTTTCTGTGAATTCTGTGAAATGTTGCAGCTAAATACTTCAGGAAACATGGTTTTGCTGGAGAATAGGAGAATCTGGGGTTGAAAACCACATTTCACAGTGTGGGTTAGATCTGATATTCAGAGATTGCTCAGGAAAAGGTGGTTACTTTTATCCTTCTTGTACAACCAACAGTAGAACGAAGGGGAACAGCCACAAGTTGCACCAGGGGAGGTTCAGGACTTTGGGAAATATTGGATATTGGGAAATATTTCTCCATGGAACAAAGGGTTGAGCATTGGAATGGGCTCCCCAGGGAAGTGGTGGAGTCATCATCCCTGGGAGCGTTCAAGGAACAAGTAGATGTAGCATTTTGTGATACAGTTTCATGGACATGGTGGTATTCAGTCAAAGGCTGGGCTTGATGATCTGGGAGATCTTTGCCAGCTAATGATTCTACAATGTCCCCTTGTTACAATCCTGTAAAAACAGAACTCTGATTTGTTACCTTTAAGGAGATACTAAATGGTGATATCAATCCTAATCTTTCTATACTGAACAAAAAGGGTGGAATGCATTGATCCCACCTAACTGGAGGCTGTAAACTGGGTTCTTTAGCCAGACATCATGAAGAAGGATCTGTGTCAGACTGCTCTCTGTAGTTCTGTCTGTCTCTGCATCAATCCCATTACTCAGCATCCAGAAGGTGACGTTGCTAATTTGGCTGTGTTAATTGGTTATGGTGCATATTGACCGGATGCTTGTGAAATAGGTGATGTGGCCTAAGTAGCAGTAAACAGCTGGGAACAAACTCACTGATGAGATTTAATGTCATACCTTGTGCAGGCAGTTGGGGTGGGATTGTAGCAGCCCTTGTGGGTTTACAGCCTGTGAAAGGCATCCTGATGGAGTTTTCACAGAATTACAGAGACAGAGGTGAAGAAATGCCCAGTCTTTTTCCCAGCTGGAGACAGAGTAACTGTTCTAAAATTGCAAGGTCATTTTCTTGAGAAACAGCCTTTGTGTAACCTAAATAATCAAAAGATTGTAGCCCTTAGACAAGAGGCAAATATTTACATAAGCCTCTTAGAAAATGGCTTATGGCTGGAAAAAGTGGCTTAATATTTGAAGGCAGTGGAAGTTAACCTTAATCTTGTTTTTCTGAAGAATATATCCAGGTGCTTTAAAAGGAAACATGTGCTGCACTTTCATCACTGGTTAGTTTTTTAATAAAACCAGGAAGTCTTTTTTCCCTAAAGAAGGATACTTCAGTTTGTCTACTGCATTAGTCCATCTATGTTTTATATGTGCAATAGATATATTTATTATGTCATTATAACATCTATTGATCTATCATATATATATATGTTATCTATTTCTTATATCTATCTATATTATATATATACATATTTTAATAGGGGGTTTTTCTCCATTCCCATCAGGACTCTGATGGCATGTATGCCTCAGAATAAATAATTTAAAAGACTAGTCTTGAGGGGTAAAAAGTCTCTTCTTTAATGGGAAAATCTGTGAATGAATGTCTTGAAGCAAGAAAAACTGTGGTGTTCTCAGATGAGTTCAAAAGGGAGCAGAACCACTTTGTGTGTCACTAATTTAAACCCATAGTTTTTTTCTGTGTGAAGGAGTTTTAGTAGCTTTAACAGCTAGCAAGAAAGGAATTAAAATCTTTGCAAAATGTTAGCAAGAAAATGCACTTCATTAGCTCAGTGGGATAGAAAAGGTTACTTAAATTTTAACTACAGCTTAATGGTTGGTTTCACTGATTTCATCTTACAACATTTTAAAACTGAAATTCTCTGCAAGTGAGTGGTCACCAGACATGAATGACAGCAGAAGCAGGTCATAAACTGGCAGCAAATGTCATGCTTAAGAATAGAGCCATTATGTTAGGAGGATTGACATTAGGCTGTAGTTCAAATACAATAACCACCAGTTCTTAGGAAATTTGGCATTGCTCTCTTTGTGACATAGGTAAGAAAGAGAAAAAGTTTGGGTGGGTTTTTATTTTATTTTTTTTTTGAGTTCTAATTTGCTCTGGTTCAGGAGCTGATTTTCAAATTCCAGTTCAGTTATATTTTTATTTCTCTGATAACAAATAAACTTCCTACTCCACAGCAAATTGGGCCATTAGGAAACTCCTGTGCTCTATCAGATTCTTTAATAACTTCTCAGTAAGAAGGATTTTAGGCCTCCGGAGGACATCAGTGGGAACTGTGTGGTTGAGAATGCAGCCAAAAATGATCTTTAATCATGAAAGTCATCTCTGCAAAGGGAATTGAGGGTGGAGTTGTTGTTGTTCACACCTGCTCTGGTCTGAATGATGTAGTCCTGCAGTGGTGTGAGGCTTCCCAACTTTCCACAGCTTTTTCAAAGCTGCCATTTCAGCCAGTTTCTTCAAGATTCTAAGGTGCTAGTTAGCCAGTGTTAACTGATTGTGATGTTGATGCAGAAATAGTTTGTGTTTGCTGTTGAATCCTTTCATTGGCATGTAGAAAAGGTAATATGTAGTTTTTGGGTGGGTTTTTTTTCTTGCCTAGGTCTCTCTCTGCCTGGATCACATTACTTGTGCCGCTTTCAGGACAGGCTGATGTGGATATTGGTGCTGGAAAAAGGCTTCACATACTGTGGTGTTAACATCAAGGTAATTGCATGCTGAGCACTGAGATGTTGATGTCTGGAAATAGTGCAAACATTTCAGCAGTGTAACTGATTTACATTTAATTCTCCAAGATGAGTGTTACACTAATTAGTCTTGCAATTTACATGAGTAGCAGATGTGAATTTTTTTATCATTTAGCTTGTGACACAATCTATTTAATAAGCTGGTTAATAAGATCTGCATCAGGCAAAGATTTATTTAAGTCATTTATCTGTGCTTAATATTGGAGTGAGTGCTTTGTTGTTGCTGTTGTCTCTGGATAAATTTGTAGGCTCAGTTTTGGAAATACTGACAATCATCTTGTTCAGAATAATTCTGTTGCAAGCAAACAGCTTGCTAGTGTTTAAAGTTCCATCCTGGTAAAGTCTAACAGGAAGCTGTTCTCATGTGTGCTTTAGGGGCTAGAACTGCAGGAAACATCCTGCCATGCTGCTGAAGCTCACAGAGTGGATGAAATTTTTGAAATGGCTTTTGAACATCAGGAGCACACAAGGATTCTGTCTCCCAATCCCCACTTTGGCCACATCCTGACTCCCTGTACTGTCGTTCCTGTGAGGCTGTATTCTGATGCCAGGAATGTGTTATCCGGAATAATTGATTCCCATGAGAATTTAAAGCACCTGAAAGATGATTTTGTTAAAGTGCTTGTATGGATGCTTGTCCAGTATTGTTATAAAAAATCAAAGACGTGGGAAAGCCCAGGCAGTGCCAACAAGAGCAAACAAGGATCATTTCCAGAAAATCAGCATAGTGGTGCAGTGAAAGCATCCAGAGCTCTGAGGGAAGAAGACAGCTTTAGTGTTGATACAGTGGAGGACTGGACTGATGATAGTGACATTTTTGATTTTGAACCCAGTAGCAAAACAAGAGACAGAAAAGAGCTTGAGCAGTTGGGACTGACACCAAAAGTTCACCTGTCTATTCCAGGGTCTGTAGAAACACAGAGCCAAGATTTCCTACAAGAAATACCACCAGAAGATAAGTTAAACAGGACTGTGGTGCTTGGGCTGCCTGCTATGGACAAGGGGAAACAGCCAGAAGTTTTACCTCGTGTAGAATTTAGTTGCTCTTACTCAGAGCTGCTGAGCATCCCTGAAGAATGGAGAACAGCGCCAGTGCCTTCTTCCAAAGTCAGTGAAATGAGGCAGAGGTTTCCAGAGGAATGGTACCACTTTGTTCTGAGCCAACTGGACTTCTTTCATCTGAAAGAGAAGCCTTCCAGTTTACTCACAGACCTTATGAAAGATAAAGCTTTGAAAGACCTGTACATCCACGGGGTGCTGTCGTGTTTCTTTGGGCTGTTTGGCCTGGATAACGCCGTGCCTGCCCCTCGCCACGTGTTCAGGGCCTACACCGGTGGCATTCCCTGGTCTGCTGGCTTGGACTGGCTAACAGGCAAACCAGAGCTCTTCCAGCTGGCATTAAAAGCATTCAGGTAAAAGAAAACCATTTCCTGAGATTAGAAAAATTATACAGAGAAGTGTCACGTCAGTAATGTTTTGTTAAACCCATATAGGTTTTTATTTGTAGGTTTTTCCTACATAAATATTGCCCGTGACTCCAGGCAGTGAAGCCTGTGGTATGGAGTTTTCTTCTTTCTTCTCTTCTCCACAGCAGCTGCCTCTAATCTGCTGTGTTAAGTGGGGAAAAACAACCTATTTTCATTGTTCCCAGACCTCAGCATTTGTGCTGGATTTAGATATTTGTCACTATCCATTACCAGGCAGTGGGAAAGTGTTGGAGGTGAATGAGAGATGTTTAAGCTGATGTGTTTTACATGTGGAGCTAAAAGCTCACCCAGACTGGCTGGCAGTGACTGACAGAGTTGGTGGATCCTCTCCACCCTCTGTGGCCTGAAGAGCCTTTCTCCCTCCTGAGTTTGTCACACAGCTGATTGTGTCATGTTCTGCACCTTTCAGATACACCTTTAAACTTATGCTGGACAAAGCCAGCCTGGGCCCAGTAGAGAACTTCAAAGAGCTGGTGAATTACCTGGAGGAATATGAAAGCGATTGGTACATTGGGCTGGTGTCAGACCTGGAGTGGCAGCAAGCAGTTCTGCAGGAAAAGCCATACCTGTTCTCTCTGGGGCATGACCCGAGCATGGTAAGAAAAAATTACTGGTTCAAAGTTTGGTTTTCTTTTTCACTGTTCTATTTTCCCCCTTGTAATTCTGTTCTAAAACATGAAGGCTCTGCAAGGTTGGTTTGTACTAAAGAGGAACAGGCATCGCTGTTGTTGAAAACCCCACTGTTCTTCAGATGCAATATTTCCTGATTATATTCCAGTGGAGGAATTGAACTGAGGAGGCTGGTTTGTACTTTATAAAAATGTTTAAAACCTTCACAGAGTTCAAAGCTTCACTCAGTTCTTTGTAACCAAAACGCTCTTGTCTCTTCTCGGACGATGTACGGGACACCTTGATCTGTTTGTCCTCGTAGGGCATTTACACGGGGCGAGTCCTCACCCTGCAGGAGCTGTTAGTCCAGGTGGGAAAGCTCAACGCTGAAGCTGTGAGAGGCCAGTGGGCCAACCTGTCCTGGGAGCTGCTCTATGCCACCAACGACGACGAGGAGCGTTACAGCATCCAGGCACACCCGGCCCTGCTGCGCAACCTGACCGTGCAGGCGGCCGACCCGCCCCTGGGCTACCCCGTGTACTCCTCGCAGCTCCTGCAGCTGCCTCTCTTCTAGGCTGCCCTTTTTATAATTATGGCTGCTCCTGGTTTGTCTTGGTTCTCTGCATGTCGGGAATGAGATGTCCGTGCTCCCTTCGTGCACGACAGGTCAGGGGTTACTCTCAGGGTGGCGGGGCCAGGCACGTCCTCGGCTCAGAGATGGTGCTGGCCAGAACCTTCAGCAGGCTGGAATTTGGGGACTGGTTTCCTGCTGCTGGAACACAAGACACCATTGCCTGTGTAGCTGATGAGCCACATGCTGAAATTCTCTTCTCCAGTTTGGAGAAGAGCAAAGTAATTCTGATCATTACCATAATTCTGATCGTTACCAATTTTTGGTGCATTCTCATTTAATTTTACTGCTTTTTTTTTTTTTTTCCCTTGGACAGGTGACTTGCACTGCCAGTCAGGTTACAGCTTCTTGTAGCATTGTCAACCCCAGAGTTGGCAACCAACATGTATATAGGACTATTTATATGATTTTTTTTTTTATTCTGGCCATGTTATATTGGACTGAGTTCAGTTCTAGCATTTGTTGTATGACTTTCACTGATTTTCCTTATGTGTAGTAAGTTATCAGCCATGCTTTAACTAAATTCTAAGGGACAATTTTTACCGAACTACTTGTTTTGGTAAAAAGAATTTATATAAACCAGTGTGTGCTCTGACACATTGATAGCCTGGGTGACTTTACTGATGAGAGAAGTAAATATATATAATGAGGGGAAAGAGAAAAATTTAAGAACAAATGGTATGATTTCATCTCCTTCTTCCAGTATCTGTATAAATTATATATATTATATATATATACACACATATATATGTTACTTGCAACCTCTGTCCGCCTCTCTAACCAGTCTTCCACAAATGCATTGAGAGTTTGATGATGAAGGGGTGATGAAAATCCAGCTGTCTGTGCCAGAAGTAATTTATTTTTTTTAACCTCACTACAGGCTGGAACAGACTCATGCAGCTGGCTTGTAACATTACAGGACACCTTGAAAATGGGTCCAGGTCCAGTTTCCAGTGGCTCATTCATCCTGTTCACTACCACCAGTCTTAGCACATAACTGTGTTTTCTCAGCAGGGCAGTGGGCTCATTGTGGGCAAATGCTGAGCAGGGAGCAGGTAATTGTATTTCCCAGTCCTGCAGAATCAATTGAAATCAGACCTGCTCCATAACTGAAGCAGTCCTGGCTTGGAACACCAGCCTTGTCTGATTCTGAGCACATTCATTACTTCTACTCCTCACTCTTAAGACCTTTTGTCTCAGATGAAATTTGCCACAGAACCTTGTACTTGGCTGCTGGCTGTTCCTTTTGATAGTGGCCAGAAATGATTTTTACAAACTATGCAAGTGGTGTAGTGGATTAACACAGCAGGTTGGTGCCATGCTGGGCCCTGAGCTGCATCTGGCAATACAGAGCCTTGGGAGTGATGTGGAAGGGGCTTGTAGAGAGCACCTATTTCAGCTCCCTCTCAGAAGGAACTACCCTGGCAAATGTTTACTCTGATTTTAAAACTTCCATTGCAAGGGGTGTCATGAACTCCTCAAGCAGTTCACTCCAGTTCTTTGCTGCTCTTGCAGCAGCTGGAAAGTTGGAGTTAATTAGATTTAGGAAATAACCTTCCCTTGCCTCATTGCAGATCTCTTACTACTTGTCTTCCCTATAGTCACAGAAAATTTAATTATGTTTTTTTGCAGCAGTACTTACTCGAAGATGGCTGTAATTTTTGCCCTCATCCTTTGTCTTTTGTAAACTGAATAAACCAGTTGAGAAAAAACTGAAGAGAGCTGTGATCCTTTTCCCTTCCTTTCTCTGTGTTCTCTCCATCTGGTCCCCAGCCCTGAGGAGAGCTGCTGATAACTGGGCCCAGTGTTCCAGCAGAGATCCTGATTGGCAGCAGATGGAGCAGCACAATTAGCAGTGGGCAGAGTTCCTGCTGGAGCACGGGAATGTGGAGCAGGGCTGTGCTGCCCTGCCACATCCTGTCCCCTGCTGTCACAGGCAGCTCGTCCCACAGCCCCAGTCACTGCTCACCCAGCCCCTTGGTACACCCCAGGGTGTTCACAGCCCTGACACCCTGAGTCACTGTCCCTCACCTCAAACCTGTCTGCAGTTCTGGTTTTGGCAGGAGCAGGAGTTAAAGCTCTTGTTCTGTCCCACAAACCTGTGCTGCCAAGTGCCCCTGTTCAGCTTTGTGTGCTCTTGAACCAGGGCCTGGTTGCTTTGGAACATTTCTCTGATTTATCTGGAAGTCAGGAATTGGAGCACCTTCAACCCCGGCCTTGTCTGTGTTCCCAGGCTGCTGCTGGGATTACTGATGGCACCTTTGTACTGCTGTCAGCAGCGGGCCTGAGCTTGGGACAGGCCACCCCATTGTTATCCCATGTGACCCCTGAACTGCTCTGCTTTCAAACCAGGCATGTGCAGAGCTTCATTTAATTCTTCCCAACACCTCCTTGCTTTAGATTGAGGTGTTGATCACACACAGGGCAGCAGTGCTGGGAAAGGGTCCAGAGGATAAGTCCTGATGTGTCAGAAATGAAGGGATTTTGCTCTGAACACACATTTTGCTCAAACAACACATCCCAAGCACAGACCAGACACCTTTGTCCTCTATCCCACACCCTTCTTCTTCTGGGGTTTTTTTTTAATCACCATGAATTAGGAATGAAAGTGAGGGAAACAGGATCCTGGGGTCTATAATTTTAGGCTGCTCACCAGGTATTTGCCCGTGTCAGAGCAGCAGCCCAGCCTCTCATGTGCCTCAGTTCTTGTAAGCTTAAAAATTCAGCCTCTGGGAGTTTGGCACGAAACAGGTGTGTTTAGAAAGAGATTTTTTTATTTAGTCAAGTGTGTCATCAGCTCCATAGATCTGTCAAGTTACAGGATGACAAAGACATAACAAAACCAAAAAAAAGCTGTTGGTTGCAGTCATGCACTATGAAAAGTTTCTCAGCCTTAGCACAAGTAGAGCAGGATTTTGTCCATGCTTGTCCTTACTTCTTCTTCCTTGAATAAGAGGCATCAGCATCCTGGAGGGAGAGGACATTAAATCAGTATTTCCCCACACAGAAAACAACACTGAGTGAAAGACTTCCTTTGAAACAGCTTGTGGCCATGGCAGGTACAGTGTGAAAGCACAAAGTTTTAAGCTGCATGTGCCACCCTTACTTTTGTAGTTCCTGTTCTTGCAGTACTTGAAGATGGGAGGGGTTTTTTTTGTACCAAAAGAATAAATCACATCTACTAGGGAGCACTGCAGGAACAGAACACTGCCCTGCACTGTCGCTGTAGGACACTAAAGACTCCAAATATTTCAGAAGAAAAAGGGCACTTTTTAAGTGTGTTCCTTATAATAGACTTAACATGATGGGTGAATAGGAATGACACTTTTCTAATCCCACTGGTTAACTAGAGAAACAGCAGAACACCACTTGGAGAAAGATTGTTTTGAGAAAGGATAGCTGTCTGCCAAGATGGTTTCGAGAAGAAACTTTTTTGAGAAATTTTTCCTTGGGAAAAAGTCAGCAGCTGCTAGCAGGCTAAAAACCTATCAGACTCAGAAATACCAGGCTTACACTGCACAGCAGGGCTCTAAGAGTGAGGGAGGAGCAATGCAATCCCAACATCCCCACGGCAGCAGAGAACACCAGCAGAGCGAAACAAGCAAGGAGGAGGGAGACAAACACGAGGGAGGAGAGAGGGGCACCCTGCACACTCACAATTCCACTCTTGAAGTTCTGTATCCTCCTCTTGCCCATCCTGTTCATGAGCCACCAGGCCCAGGTGGGCGCGTACTGCCACAGGTAGCACACGGCCAGGTAGGGGTGGTCGCTGATCCACGCCTCCTTCACGTCGTTGGCCACGCTCACCAGGGTGAGGCGGGCACAGCGGTCCGTGGGCATCTTGTGGGACTGGTCCCCGCTGTTCTCGATGGACTGAGGGGAGAACAGAGCAGGGAGGGGTTAGAACTGCATCCCTGGGGTGACACAGGAAGTCCCATCTTGTGGGACTGGTCCCCACTGTTCTTGATGGACTGAGGGGGGAACAGAGCACAGAGAGGTTAGAACTGCACCCCTGGGGTGACACAGGGGGTCCCATCTTGTGGGACTGGTCCCCACTGTTCTCAATGGACTGAGGGGGCACAGAGCAGGGAGGGGTTAGAACTGCATCCCTGGGGTGACACAGGGGGTCCCATCTTGTGGGACTCGTTCCCTCTGTTCTCTATGGACTGAGGGGGCACAGAGCAGGGAGGGGTTAGAACTGCATCCCTGGGGTGACACGGGGAGGAAAAGGGCCACACTGTGTGACAGACACACTCCTCCCAGTTTCCTCACAAGAAGAGCTCACCCAGAGACTGGGGCAGGGGAACCCATCCCTCACTATCCTCTGGTTTTCAGTGTGGGAACACTTTCCACCTTCCTTTGGTTCAAATAAAGCACCCTTTTAATTAGTGCCTCTACTGATGGGTCAAAGGTTAAAAAAATGGAACTCCAAGCTCTGTCCTGCTTCAGCAGGGCTTTCACTTGATGGGAATTATTGAACAAGTTTCCCCATTTGCAGCTCTGAGAAACAGGAACTCCCCAGTTCCCAGCTGTGCCTGCCCCATTCTACACTAGAAGTTACTCAAGTAACTACTTGAGTACTACAAGTAGTTACTTGAGTAGTACCAAGTATTACTACTTTGTACTACAACTACCAAGTCAGTAGGTGAGGTCACATTCCCCATTAACTTAAATATTCCTGGCAGTTTTCTCCATCTCAACCAAGAGAAAAGCAATCAGCTGCTTTGGAGCAGGGACATCAACCTGAGGTCTCGTCCCTAACATGTAGTGAACATGTCACAGCCCTGTGAACTTGTGCACATTTCACTCCAGCAATAGCAGGCAATCTGTCCTTCTGTTTCACAGGGCAAAAGCAGTTCTGGTCTAGATTTGCTCCTCCTCCCTGGTCTTCTGCCACACCAAAATCTGAGGAATGTGTTTTGCAACTTTCACCATTGTTCAAAAAGTACATCTTTTCTTTCACGCAAGTCAGAAGTTTTGCAACACAAAAAAACATTCCAGAACTTGATTCAACAATGAGAAATCCCCTCTCCCTCACTGGTGGGTCATCCTGAGCTTCAAATTGTTTGAATTTAGGGCAGATTACAGTTTGGTGTATCACAGTAGCAACTTCTGTCTGCTGCTTTGTGAGACAGCCTTTACTAAAAGCCATTGTGCTGTTGGAAGGTTTTGCTTTTCCCCCTGGAACAATCCCTAACAGGAAAGGAATGCGCAGCTCGTGTCAGCTGAGCCGGGGCTGTGCCAGCAGCAGCGTCACCCACCAGGGCACAGCGTGACCAGGGCAAACAAAACCCCACCTGAGCAGCAAGGACAGCACTCCCCAGGCACTGCTGTGTCCAGAAAATCCTGGCTTTTAGCCCCCCAAAAACTGCAGCACAGTGGCTGTACAGTACATTTTACTAGACTTGGGTTGTTTGTGTTGGAAGAGAGAAGGAACAGCGATTATCAAACTCAATTTTCATTTGGCAGCACCAAGAATTACAAGAGTATACACAGCTCTGCAGCACTCAAAGCATTTCTTGGTAAGAAGACGAGGTCAGTGTTTGCAAGGAGGACAAAACCAGACCAAAGTACCCCCCAAAAGCACCACAGGCCCCACAGCAAAAGTTGGGTTTGTCAAAACAGAACTGAGTCCTTACCTTTGCAAGATTCTCAGTAAAGACATTTTGGATGATCTGGGACTGTACAGGCCCTGGGCAGATTTGGATAACGCTTATCTCAGGGTAGTCAGTCAGCTCAGTCCGCAGAGAATTAAAGAATCCCTAGAAGACAAAAAATACAGTAAAATCTTCCTCTCCCATGTTTTTTGCAAGGTTTAGCTGATGACATCTTGTCACACAAATTTATACTGTAAAGATAACAAGATTCCACTACAAGCAGTTCCTATTACTTCCTTTGACTTTTCACCATCAATGGCTAATTCAGCATTTTATCTGCAGTTACAGATATACAAACCAGTGAGGAATCTATCCTCATCTTACCAAATACACAGTAATTTCTCCAAACTACAGCCAGATTCTGCTGTCTCTGTACTGAGGACAAGTCTTGCTGTTTGGCAGTGGAAATGCCACCAAATCCTAAGAACTGCAGTATCATGGAAATTACCTTTTGCAGGTCAATTGCTGCTTGGGGTGACAAGAAAGAGTTTACACAGTTTCTATGAAGTACAAGGCACTGGTTTATGTAAGAAAAGGAGGAAAATTTTCAGCATAGCAAAGCCAAAAATGCTCCCTGAGACTTAAAGGGTTAATTTGCAGCCCTGAATTTGCTACAGAGTTTGAAATTGGCATCCGCAAAGATACAAATCTTATTTCAGAGCAGGAACATGCTACCAGTGTATCCAAGTTAAGCCAAAATTACAAAAGTTGCGAGTACTTCTTTTCTTTGAGCTAAGAGAATACAAGGTTTTCTGAATCTCTGCAGCAATCCATACTTAGATAGCAACTATTATGGGAAACATGGCCAATTCAGAGGGGTGTATTCCATGAAAGCTGCTGGCCAAGCACTGTGGAGGATGATTTAGCCAACACCCCGTCGTGCCTTATCTTTGACCTGGCTACCAGCAGTCCCCTGTATCTATTCCAACACGTAATTTTGTGTCACAACAGAGACACAGAGTGAGCACAGGCTGATAAACTGCTCCCACTGCAGTAAAAATTTATCACTTTACTCCCATCCAGCTTGGGAGGAGGGCTGGCTGATCCAGAGCTTTTCCCTGAGCTGCAACACAGGCTAAAAGCAGTCAGACGTGAGCCTGTGGTGACACAGAACCAGCAGCTGGGACAAGCCAGTGAAGCTCAGCAAAGAGCAGCACACTCTGACCAAGAACAGGGGCTCCAATGTCCCAGCTGCTGGTGGCTAATTCCAATTTATGGATTCCATACAGGCTTTGCAGCTCCTAAAAACTCTGAGCATGAATTTAAAGTGAGTATCTGCAGGCCCCCATCTGGGGTTGGATCTTCACAGCAAGTGAGCAAAGCCTGCAGAGGACTAAGTTCTAACATTGGGCACTCGTGTGACCAGAAATCTGCCCCTGGACAGATGGGAATCTGCTCCTGGACACCCAGTTGTTTTGGTTTAAAAAGCCAGGCCCTGTCCTGGCTGCTCCACCCTCGTGTGCACAAACAGGACTGTCTTTTATCCACCTCTCCAGGCCAGTGCTACATCCCAGTCTGCACTTTCCTCATCCCCTTCCCTCCCTCAGGGACCCTGAGCCCACTTCTTTCAGAAAAGCCCCAAACCCTCAGGCTGTGCAGTCCTGTCACAAAGGTGGTGCCGTCAGTCCAACTGAGGATAAAATCACATAAAAAGACACTTGGACCCCCACTTGCCCACCACCCCCTGTCCATCTGAGGTGAGGAACAGAACTGGCTCCCATTTTGCCTGAAGGAAACACACTCAAGATGCACTTCCAGGAGTTGAGGAGGTGGAAGGGTGTGTGTCTGGGAATGCTGGGAGAGAAGGGAAGCCACAGCACAACTCAGTCACTTTTGACAAAGCTCCTACCCCTGCTCAGCTGCTGGGAGGCTCCTGGGATCCAAGCTGTACCTAAAACTGGCCACCTGAGCAGCCAGGCAAAGGCACGCAGCAGCAGGCAGCTCTGTCAAAGCCAGGGTGACTCCATTAAAGGCTGCACAGCCTGTGAACACGAAATGCAAGCAGCCAGAGGTGCCAGCGAGCTCCTGATCCTGCTCTGCAGACACTCTGCTGTCCCACATCCTTCCCTTGTGCTGCAGCTCCAAGGTTTACACCAGAGAAGAGGCACAGCCTTCACCAGCAACACAGGAGGGCCAGGACACTCCCTCACCCTAAATCCTGGCTGATACACACTGACAAAGGCCTCTTGAAAACCAGAATCTTACATAGACTCAGCCCCCTCTGGAGGCTCTGTGTACAGTATGGACATGTTTTCTAATTCCAGCACTTATCCTTGATATTCAAAGATAGCTGGTATGAAATTCCTCTACTTCCTCCCAGAAGAGAAGCTTTAAATTCCTCAGCAAGGAAAGTAAGTGCTTTCTCTTATTGAAATTCAGGCAGGGACAGACCCAGATTTGGGAGCAGTAAAGGAACTCCAGGGCAAGAGGAAGAACCCAAGGGTTTCCACCAAGCCCGGACTGAAGCAAGCTCTGACATCCAGGCAGAGTGTGTGGGACTCCTTTCAGCCATCTCTGGCTCTTTCCAGCTTAGTGACCAAATCCTAGAAGATGCTGAACAAGGCAAAGCTGAAACAACTGCTACCCTGACAGAAATATTTAAGAAATTCCATTAATGACCAGATACTGAACAAAGAAAGGAGCTGTTGCTGCTCAGTCTGTGTGTTTCTTAGGCAGGTTCCTGATGAAGGAACATTTTGAAGGGCACCATTCCTGATCCACCCCATGCCACCAGTTAGATGAATTACAACTGAGTGAATGGCACAGGATCTCCATGAACATCATCCCTCCAGGAGGGAAACTGCAGCAGGCAGATGCAGACTGCCTTGGGCTTGACTCATGCCCTTACAGCACTCCAATAAAGGGTAATTTCATCAGTAGAACATTGTTACGAAGAATTGCAGTTGGCATGAATCAGAGAATGATTGTTTCAAGAACAGATTCTAATTCCAGGCAGAATTCCTTCCTTCCTCCTACAACTGCTATTTAAAGGGATTAAAAAAACCCCATAAATAAAAAAGACCCACGAGCAAAAGGAGACTTTTTCAAAAAAAGGTGTAATTAAGTTTGCAGCATTAAGTGTGGCGGTTATGACAGACTCCAAGGTATGAATAAAAAAAAAAAACAAAAACACAAGCCAAAAACCACAACAGATGAATCCATGTCAGATGGGCTCACATATTTAATAACTGGTGGCCAAAACACAACCTTCAAGAAGATCTCAGAATACAGAGAAACCAGAACAGGAAAAGCACCTCTCTTAGCTTTGGATTATTTTTCCCCTCCCCTCTTCCAGTCTCCATTTGTTCTTGGTCACCATCAGAAATGGGCTACAGGGTTATCTAAGGAGGGTTGCCATTCCTACAGAATTCCTTTATCTGAACTGCACTGGTGAAGTTTGTTATTTCAAAAAAAAAAAGCTTTTCCTAGTTTTGGGGGCTTCATGCCCACATCCAGCCATAACTCCAGACTGATCAAAGACTCTCAGACAGCGTATTTCCAAAATCAATATTGCAGGTCAGGTTTCAACACCTCCAATTAGTGTTTGTAGAATTACTGTGAAAGAAACCAGGAAGGAGGTTTGAAGTCTGGCCTGGTTATTGAGCAGAGGTAGAGGCTAATAAAGATAGAAGCAGTTCAGACAGCTTATTTTAATTACTTTTAGTAAACCATCTCTTCAAAGCTTTGTCTGTGCTCTCAATCTTAACAGGAGCTCCAGAATCCTGAGTACTTTTAAAGCAACACGTGAATTCCTTGTGCTCTGCAATTAATTAGCCGTGCTTAGCCCGACTGCACCACGCCCAAAGATAATTCAACCGAAAGAACATTTAATAAATAAAGGAGCATGAAGGGAAGTCAGGCTTTGCTCCTTGCACTCTTCTAATTGAAATCCACCAGGCTTAACCCAAAAGCTGGCCTGTAATGGGCAATTCCAGCATTGCCACTCCAATGAAGAGCACCAGATCTCTCCCCATCCCTAACTGAATTTTTTTTTTACCAGAGATCTGTTTTATACCATATTTTATATCTTCATCATCTTTTCAAGAGGCTTTGCACTGTCAGCCACTTGTTACATTTTTGTTGTTCCTGGTCAAATTGCCAAAAAAGATATTGATCCCTTGGTTTAGGCAGTTGTTTGTTCTGTTCACATGCTGAAATGCAGCAGGGAGTAAGAAGATGCCAATTTTTAAACCATCACTGAGCACAGCTGAAGTTTGTTTTACTGAGATCAAAATGTACGTTAGCAGGAGGCCAAACGGTGGTGAAAGACAAATACCAATAAATTTCCTAGTTAAACATGAGATTCCTCAAAGATACAGTCAGAAACTTTTCTGAGCTCCTCTTTTATGTTTTTCTACTCAAGTGACACTGCTTTCAAAATCTTTTTCCAGGCAATGTTGAGTGCTAAGTGTTAGGCAGAAGATAATTTCCTAGGGCACTGTAAGCTACCAGTTCTTGACACCACAGAAAGACACAGAACTCTTGGGAAGAATCATCCAGCTGTTCCCAAATGGATCAGGAATTCTCCTTTCTCTGAGTAGTCTGCCTTACCACTCACTGTTCTCACCTCACTGTCCTCAAGTCTTAAAACTCTCACCAGTGACTCTTTCTCCCTAAATGAATTGAGAATATTAGGGCTCTACATGCAACAGAATAATCCTCTCATAGAGATATTCCCTCATCTGAAGGCCAGAGGCCAAGGTTTTGTGTTTCACACTGGAATTTAACCACGTACTGGTTAGAACCAACCACACTGGCAATTGAATTTCAGTCAGGAAAAGAAAAAATCTACAGTGGGGGCTATTTCACATTTCAGAGCAAATTAATTCTAAGGGACTTAGGATGTTGCACGTGTGAAATTTCAGGTGAGACTTGTGTTTTCTGCACAGAACAAAACCCTCTGCTCCAGCACTGGGACTGGTCCACTTAATTAGCTTAATTAACTCCCAGCCTGTAACTCACCTGCAGAGCGTGCTTGCTGGCACAGTAGCCAGTGGCCAGGGGAGCTCCCATGATGCCCATCACACTGCTCACAGTGACAATCTTCCCTTTCTTCCTCTGGATCATGTGATTCAGGACATACTTGGTCAGGGAGATGGTGCCCAGGTAGTTGAGCTCGATGATGGCATTGTAGACATCCAGGTTTGTGTCCACGAACAAGGAGCGCTGCGAGCGCCCACCATTGTTGACCAAAACATCGATCTGGGGAAAGATATGAAGGTAAATTAATATCAACACAGTTTCCTTTAATATTTGTGCCTCCTCGGGCAATTCAGTGAGTGTTTAGTCCTCAGGAAGGAGCAGTGATTGTTTGTTTGTTTCTGAAAACCAAGCAAGCAACAGAAGGGACAAAAATGCAGGTCCAGGAGACCAAGTAAACTTACTTCTTGGCAAGTTTAATACTGAAACTGAAGGAAGACGTAGACACTGCTGAATTTATCATACAGTAAAACAAAAATGAAGTATGAATGCAGGTCTAGGAGACCAAGAAGAAAAAGAAGTTTAACCCCAGAGGCGCATCCCACCTTGCCAAAGTGCTTGAGCACACTGTTGGTTGCAGCCTCGTGAGTGGATCTGTCAGTCAAGTCGAGACGCAGAACAAGGATATCATTTTCACTCAGGTTGCTAATCTCTGAAAAACAACCAGAGAGGGAATGGGAGCTGATAAGATTCCCAACGTCAAAACTGTGGGAAACATAACATGCTTCTAAACACCACATCTTCACAAAGAAGGCATCAAGAAACCGTAACATCAAGTAGGAAGTAAAAAGCCTGCTTTGTTTCCATTTTGACCCCCACAGAGAATCTATTTTTAATCTGGTCCTACCAAGTGTTGTTCTCATTATGTTTTTGTATGTGAAGAGCCTGACTTTATTAAACAGGCTTTGTAGCACAACAGAAAAGTTTCACTTCTCCAAATAAACTGCAACAGTAAGGAGTAAAATCCAACTCAAACTTTTCACAGAGGGATTCGAAGCACACTGGGAGCCCTGATGTCATGCTTGGATGATAACGAGTCAAGCATGTTTATTCCTGAAAACAGGACTCAATTCACACCCAAAACACAACATACATACCTGAGCAGCTACGAGGCAAAGTCTATAGAAGCTGAATTATTGGGGTTTTTTTGGGAGGAGGTAAAAGGCTTTTGTTTAACTGACAGCTTTTAACATACCCATGCCCTGAAATAAAAGTCAGCTGCCATCAAGTTCCAGCCTTTTTGTCGTGTTTTTCCCCCACTGTCTCTTCAGAACAACTGACCTTTTCCATAGAAGGCATTTCTTCAGCAGTGATTTGTTACCCTGGGGTTTTGGGGCAGATGACTCACAAAAATAAAATCTTCATCATTTCAAGCTCTTTTTAAACTCCACCTAACTGGAATTTTTATATTATTTATATTAGTTTGTTAGTGCTATTCTTTTTTCCTACATCAATTCCTAGGCACAACTAAGTGTGGCTGCTCCCCTTTAAGCAGCTGCTCCCTTCAGAGAGCCTCAGGCTTTGACTTTTTAATTACTACTTCTTGCAAATGCAGGGAAAGTTGAACTTTGTCTTAACGGTGATTTAAAGAGGTTACTTAAACCCACGAGTTGCCTCTGTTCAAAGGTCATTAGTATTTAAGCCACTGGTTAAAATAAACCCAACTGCCTGGTTTAATGCTAGTCATATTTCCATTTATTGCTCCCTCCCAACCCCTCTATGTGCATTTTCTCCTCCATTTCTTCCAGAAATGCAGCAGTAATAATGCAGTTTAAGCTGCCCTCTCAGGGACACACCTCTGCCTCGTGCTGCCTGAAGCAATTTGCACAGCTGAAACCTGCTGGGGTGTGGATGTTTCTGTCATGGGTTAGCAAGACCACAGGCTCAGCCCAGCCACGGAAGCTCCAAAGGGGAGAAAGGAAAGAGCAGAGGAAGAGACACAGACTGCTGGTGAGGAAGGAAGTGCTCTTTTATGAGATGGAAGAAACATCTGATATCAGGAAATTTTAAACCAGAAACCTTGTACAGGATTTCCACCCTCCACAGCATTCCAACTGTACATCTCCAGCAGCTTCCTTAGTTCTTTTCTGGGGTGAGGGATCCTTACTTCAGGCATTCCTCATAGACAAAAACCATTCCTGCTACCCTTTTCTGAACTCCTTCTCCCATTCCCACTCTGAACTCCAACTCCCATTGCTCTTCTGGCTGATGACCAGCACTGGTGCCCAGTGTACAAGACACATACATGTCCCAGCTTATACACTGTGTACCTCATTGTTTTCACCCTAATATTGTTTTTACCCTAACAATCCCTAATATTCCACTGCCCCTTTTGCCTGCTACCAAGGTGATGTTTCTAAGGGAACAATTACGATATCCAGAAAAAGCACTTGGTCCCAAGTGGGACACCTTAGTTTAAAGTTCATTGCTTGGGTTTGAGACCAACAACTCCTTTCAATACATGTTCATCTCAGGTAGCAATTTCTCATAACCTGATATACACTATAGCTCAGAGTAGTATTTTCCAGCTCTTCTGCATTTCCTCTTCTTTTATTTCTCCCTTGTATAAATGCCCTTCAGCAGAGGTTGAGCTTTCAGCAGAGGCTGATCAACGTGACCTCCTGGGGTCCATTTCAACCTCAATTACTGTATAATTCTTGAACTTATAGATTGCCTGTCACTCATTTGGCCTATCCATAATTAAATCATACTTGACCTTTGCCAAACTGAGAAACATCCCCCCCTACTCTTTTTTTTTCTTTGTAGGGCTTTTGAGAGAAAACAGCCTCCAACATTTCTGACACAAGAAAGAGAAAGAGTGTTTGGGGGAAATAGAGAAGTCTCTTGCAGGAGCTGAGTGAGTTATACAAGTTGTTTTCTCTCCCTCCTGCCCAAGTGCAGTGAAGGGTTGAGTTGGCATTTGCATGACTCAACAGGGATTACCTTTCCCTCTCTCTCACTCAGCTTTTAAGCAGTGTAGAATGCACAAACCTGTACCACAGGGTGGTGTCACTAAACTTTGAACAAGATCTATGTGCTTGTTTCTGACACAGTTCAGTTGCTGCTGTGTTCAGCCTCTACAGCAGACATGTTGCAGCACATGAGCTCCAATTACAGCCCATAAATCAGCCAAATTTACACTGATGTTGCTGCTCAGACTTCATCCACCCCACGCTGCTCAAACCTTACAGGACAGTCTGGAACTCAGCTGCCAAGAGAAAACATGCAGGGGGAAGCAGGGACAAGCCACCATAGACCCACTGGACAGAGATGCAACATGCAGAGATGGAATCAGGAAGATCAACACCCAGGTGGAGTTGAAACTGAAATTTCCACTGGAGCTGAGGAATGTGAAAGGCAGCAAAGGCTTCGCAGGTACAGCAGCAACAAAAAGGAGGCCAAAGACAGAGTGAGCTCACTGCTGGACAGGGGTGGTGAGGAAGAAATGATGAAATGCACAGAAAAACATGAGGTACTTCATGCCTTCTTTGCCCCAGCCTTCTCTGGCAAGATCTTCTCTCCTGTCTCCCATACTCCTGAGGCTACTACTACCAAAATCAGACAAATTGGGGACAAAATGCACACACAACAGGGCAATATATGCATCCGTGATTGACCAGAGCTGACCAATGTCACCCCTCTTTGGAATTTTCTTCTAAGTGGAATAGCTCCCCAGGGACAGCAAGAAAAGAAATGTCCCAAAGCCTAACCTCAGTCCTTGGGAAAATGACGTGGCAGTTCCTCCTGAAAGCAATTTCCAAGTAAGTGGAGGACAAGAAGGTGTGTGGCAAAAGCCACCATGGATTTAGCATAGCCACATACTGCCTGATCAACTCAACTGCTTTTTGTGATCAGCTGTGGCATCCCTCCATGATCAATATGTTTGAATATTTTCATTAATGACCCAGATGATGGGAAAAAACATAGATTTTTCACAAAACTTTAATTTAACATCAAGTTCTGAGGAGCAGTCCTGCCAGGGCTGGACTGCCATGCAGAGGCACATTAACAAGCTCAAGAATACTCTGAGAAACCTGATTAAACTCAATATATCAAAATGCAGGTTTTCACACCTGGGACAGGATATTGCTCTGCAGTACTGCAGGCCAACACCCAGAGGGTCACATCTCCAAACAAGACCTGGGATGGAAGGAGAAGATGGAAGGAGAACAGCAAGCCGAGTGCAAGCCAGCAACTGGTAATGGCAAATGCTAATGGGCTGCACTAATAAAAGCACACGGAGGGAAAGTGATTTTTAGGAGCTTCTACACAGCATTCTAAGACTGCACCTAGAGCCTGTGTCTAACTTTGGGCCCCCTAGTTCAAAACAAATACTGATAAACTGGAGAAAGTGGAGCATAGGGCCTCTAATTTGGCTGGGGGGGCTGGCACACATAACAGTCAAGGAAAGGGATGGAAGCTGGATTTACACAGCCTTGAGAAGCAAAGGATGAGGGGGGAAGTTGGTCCAATTACTACCTTCCACTACCTAGAAGCTGGCTGTAGAAGACATGAACTACCATAGAATGACAGAATAGTTTAGGTTGGAAGGCACCTTAAATATCACCTCATTCTAAACCCCTGCCATGGAGAGGGACACCCTTCCACTAGACCAGGCTGCTCAAAGCCCCATCCATCCTGGCCTTGGAGGCTTCCAGGGATGGGGCAGCCACATCTCCTCTGGGTAACCTCTCCCAGGGCCTCACCAGCCTCAAAAGCAAAAATTTCTTCCAAATATCTAATCCAAACCTGTTTTCTGTCAGTTTAAATCCATTCCCCCTTGTCCTGTCACTTCCTGCCCTGGATGTTTCTGTGTTACTGAAGAGTTCCCAATATTCCTACTAATCAGACTTGCAGTTAAAGCAAAGTTCAGTAGCAAATATTTGCAAAGCACAGGGCTTTCATAAGCTACATGAGACTTCCAAGGTTGTGTATGACACAGCTCAGACATTCACAGGGCCACTGAAAGTTGGCAGCAGCAGAAATCACCTCAGGTAAACCAATGCTCTTGGTCCCCATCAGCTGAAATAATATTTCTGAATATTCCTTAGCACATCACACAGGTGCTTCCTGAAAATGCCTACCCAGGATTGCAGCTGCTGCCAGCCTGTCTCATGTTAGCAATTTTGCAATCACAACAAACAGCCATGGACGCAAATGGGGTTGCAGCTTTCTGCTGAGCACTGACCATTGCATCACACAGCACTGGGATTTTGTCACCACTGCCACTTAACCCCACTGTCACCAGACGTCCCGTGCCTCTCTTTAAACATCAAACGCTTCATGTGACCGCTTTTTGGAGCCCTCAGAAAATAAAACTAAGGAGTTGTGCATTTTTGAAAGTTCCTTGAAAGCTTTTCTGAGTAGACTGCTGCAACTTTCAGCTTTCTAGACATGTTTAGCTGCTAATCCAAGAAAAACATCTGATTATTCCCTAGCACACATTCCAAGTAGACTGTGGACATGCTGCCAGCATTACTAAGACTGAACTCTCGGTGTGATAACACATTCCACATAAAATACTCCATCCTGAGCTATAGGGGATAAATAGTCTGAAAAAATGCATAAGGTTAAACCTCACGTTCAAACCCTCTATCTATCAGTGTGAATTAACTGCCTATTCCTCTTGCTGCCAAGCCAGAAAACAGGAGAGGAAAAGAGAACCAGGAGGAATGAAGCCAGACTACTGAGTCATCAGGCATATGAAAGCTAACTAGAAGATAACTGGAATAGTTAAAAATTTTGCTTCACATTTTTTCCTCTTTTTTACAGGAGATCCTCTTTCTTCCACATTCTTAGAACAACTTTATTAGTCCATTTTCTGAAGAGCAAAGTCAGTTGTCTCTCTGTCTGTCTCTCTTTCATCAGTGCACAAACCTGAAGAAAGAATATTTCTTACCAGCAAGCAGCTATGTGGTTTGGTTCTCTACAGGATGATACCCCCAGGATTGTTTCCTCCATTGCTCGCAGTATTTATTCCATTTCTAAATCTAGTACCTCACAAGAGCACTTGCAACTGATGAGATTTTTAGGTAAGAGTGGCTTATGTAGGAAGCTGAAATGCATGTCTATACAAAAGCTTCACACTCAAACTCACAAAAAGAAGATACCAGCTCTGTACAAAGTTGAGTTCCATCATTAAATTTATCCTTGTGATATGTGTGTTAGTGTTCTTGTGGCAATTCCAGCCCAGCCGGGGTGGAACTTCTTGCATGAAATGCTAAGTTGTACTTACGAAGGCATTTCTTCTTCACTCTCTGCAGCTCATCCTCCCTCCTGGCAGAGATGGCAAGCAGGGCTCCCAGCTTTGCCAGCTGGTAAGTCAACTCTTCTCCGATGCCACTTGAGGCTCCTGTCACCCAGACAACCTTGCCACGCAGTTCATGTTCTATCAAAAGAATCAAGACAGCAGTTCACACCTTGCCAATGCTAGGATAAGCATCTAACTCACTGCAGGGGTGTAATCTGGTAGTGTTTGTAAGAAATATGCTCATTTTTGGGGGTATTACAAAATCCTGACTTCTTTATTTTTCAGTCACATGCAGTTGTGAAATGGTTCATAGTTGTTCTGTTGCCATTTGCACTTTGTTCCAAGGCTAATCTGAATAAACACGGGTTGTTTACCTGATGGAAGAAATTTGATTGCATTTCTGCAGGCTATCCACACAACAATTCCACTGACCTCATCAAAAACAGCTTCCGAGGAAAAGGGAGAAGAGAATTCTTGGAATTGACAGGAAACGGTTACTGTATTGCAAATACAAACAAAAGCCTAAGCAAATCTTTCCAAATAGTGTTTCAACCCAAAAAATGTCCCAGAGTAATTGCTGACTGAGTAAAATTCTCTGAACAAAGACAGCTAATCATGAAAACCCAAACGGGTGTTCATCCATTTTGTTTTGTATCTGATGCAGGTTAGCTCCTGCACTGGCCACGGCACAGTACACAGAGTTTCCAAGGTGCAAATTCACATGTGGATTCCTCAGCTCCTGCCCTGACACGCTTTTTTAACCTGGACTAAAATTAAGAGCATCTTGCTCTGTTTATTCCTCTGCTGATAGTGCCTGTTCCTGCTTGTCCACAACCATTCCCACTCCGTGGTACACCTGGGCACTGGGAAAAGCCTGAGCTTTCCAGACATATATCCAAAATCATCGAGTACCACAGATGGCTGAAAAAATCGCTCAATTAATTCCAGAATGTGATTTAGGGATGAAAGATCACAAATATCAGAGCACCTTCCAAAAGGAATCGTTGCCTGACACGTGTCTGTGTTCCTCAAGCTCAGCCATAGTGAATATCAGTCTTGGGGAAAATCTGACTCACTCAGAGCACCGCTGACAGGAGCTCTTCCCTCTGTTTCTCAAGTTTGTGCATTCCAGCATCTAGCCAACCAAGAAAGACTTCATGGCATAACTCAAACATCAGAGCCAAATGCAGTTCCTGAGACTTAAAGGCAGTTCCATTCTGAAAAGGGTCAGAGTAGCATTTTTCAGCTCACCAAAATTTAACTACTAATTTAATCTAGAAAAAAATACTGCTTTTTCACGTGGCTGGCACTGTTTTTACTTCCTGCTCTCGCCAGTGATCAGTTCCTGGTTCTCCCTACACCACACTGTGTTTCAAATTTCTGCTTTCAGAGTCTTAATGACACAAATCCCACAGAGACCAGCACCAAAACCCTTTACCCTTCAGACAAAAACAGCCAGCACTCAAGACTATCAGAGCTCAGCTCGACTTTGTGGGGCTGGCAATAAGTATTATTTGTCTTTTCTTAAGCTGGCTGCATTTCAGCCCAAAAAAAATCCCTCCTAAACCCAGGCTTTTGTGGCTTGGGGTTGTTTGGAGTTTTTTGTTTCTAAAAACACTAACAACAGCAACAGGAGTCACCTCCCAAAGGAGAAATGTATTCTAAGGTTATGAACTAGGGAGATGGAAAGAGATGTTGACATTGTAGGACCATCCACCGTGTTTATTGTCAGAACAAATGGCTGCTGTCTGTAAAGCTTATTCACACCCCTTTCCTACAGTTTTATTCCAACATATTCCAAATATACTGAATATATTAAGCACAATAAACATGTGAGTTTGCCTCTGCTACTATTTTTTTTTTCTGCAGAAAACCCGGGCAGACAAACACTACACGAACAAAACAACACACGGACGTAATTTCAACCCTGCTTACCACACTCATTGCTCTTGCTACTGAAAACAAATCCGCTTCCTCCTACCACTTAGTTTCCCTGCTCCCAACCTGTCTTGGGCAGCTTCACAGCAGTTATTCAGGATCTTGTTCTGTGAACAGAATGATTAACTGAGATAAGGAAAGTTTTCCCACCGATTCCCCAGAGCTGATCTTTACCAAGCGCTGAGCTACTGAGAGTTAACACAACGGGAAAGCTCAAATCCTGGTGCAGAACAAGTACCAAACCACCAGCTTTGCTCCAGAATAAATGTCCAGTTGTTGTTGGAGATAAGTTTAAAGATAAGTTTAAAAATTAACCGTGCCAAATTAAAAAAATAAAAGTAAATTATGCCATTACTAACCATTAACTACTGCGCTACAAGGCATAACAAATGAGAGGCTGAACTGACCAGCACTGCAAGTAAACCAAAAAGTTGCTTTGTATTTCTGCTTAAGAGTTTTTTCTGACATTTTATAGCTCTTATAGCACAAGGTTGCCATGTCATTTATTTCAGGAAAAATATTAGAAGTGGGGAAGTTTAAAAGAGAGCATCTACTCCAGAGTCCAAAAGAATCACACTATTATTCCTAAATTTAAGAGCTGGGCTTTCACACATGGAAAGTTCTCCCTTAGCTCGATAATATTAAGCTGCCTGTGAAAAGTACAGGGTTTAGGGTGACTTCTGTGCACCCAGCAAAACACAGCACAGAAGGAAATGCATCCAGCACCCAAAAACCCTTCTCTCCTGACCACATACATATTCAGAGGATGGGAAGCAATCCAGCACCTGCCAATGAATAAATCAAATTTCCCTATAGAATTGAATCACTGAATTGGAGCCAGTCTTATCTATATTAAGGCTTTTCTTTGTAATTATAGTTTATAGCACAAGAAACACAAGAGATCAGTCCACTTTCTACTAAATACTTTCATCTCCAACTACAACACTCATAATAACATTGTAGAAGTGATAACACAATATAATGATTGCAAAAGTGATAGCTCTAATAACACCTTTAATTAAAAATGAAGGTATCCACACAATATTTACCTAGGCACCCTACATTACATGTACAATATGGGAAGAAGGAAAAGGGAGAACTTATCTAAAGAAACATTTTTTCTAATGTTTGTCCCGCCTGATTTCCTACCTGGTTTTCTAAATGGTACCATTTCAGTTATATATTTTACTTAATTACAAGCACAAAGGCTGGGGGCAAAGGGGAGGTGGCCAAAACACAGCTGGCCTCTTATGTTGATGAATTTTTGCCTGATTCTTCTTGTATTACATGTTAAAACAACTCCCTCATAAAATTACTACATTGGACTTTGCACGTGAATTTTTAGAGACTACTTAAAGGGTTTCCAGGCCTTCAGTAATTCTGAAGGCTACATTCAAATGACACTTTGTGTAGCCAAGAGAGCTCCTACATCTTGATCTGTATTGCACATAGATCCCTCAGGACAAAACTTCAATTCTGTTTGTATTAGTCAAGATTCACCTCACTTCTCTGCTCTGATTCTTTCTGTGTCCTTTACAAAGCCCACACACTAAGATTTTTTGCAGTTTTCTTACAGCAAGGGAACTTTCTAAAGGAGTTCATTCAAAACCTTGGGCTGAGTACCCAAACAGGTACAGGGGGATTGTTCACAGTGATTTAAATGTAGTGTTTTTTAGAGCTTCATTACTTGTGCTAGTCCATCTAATGGAGAACAGAAAAGGATGCACATTTGCAGGAAGCTTCTACTGACAGCAAGAGACAAGGATGTCTCAAGTTTGTCCTACTCCTCTCTCCAGTCATTCCTAATGCCAAACTTCACCTGCACCACCATCCCCTAAGGAATCATGGTCCCAAGCTCAATCCACCACTCCTGATCCACCTTCATTCGATGCAGCCCCTTCCCCCTGTCTCAACCCAACAGTCTGTTTCAATTCCCACATGGAATATCTTATTGTGCCTCTCATCCCACCTTCTGTGTAAGCAGCTTCTGTCCCCAGCCTCCAATTCCACCTAAAACAGCCACAGCCAGTAGCTCACAGCAGCCACGCATCACCCCAGCAGGCTAAACTAAGGAGGGATATTCACAAATTCGTGCCTTTTCTGACCAAAAGCCTCAATTAAGCAAACAAACCCCATGATTTCTAAAGATCTTTGTCCAGAAATAGGGAGAATTGCAGTCAGAATAGAAAGTTCAACACAAGCAAGAATTAAAAGTGCATGTCTGACAGAATTTCAGTGAACTTTTGTCCCCCAGGTGACCAAGGCAGCACCTTTCAGAGCTGCAGTGTACAGTCCCTAACAGCATCGTGTGCCAGGGCTGGTCCCTGGAGCCGTTCAGGGCACAATCCACGGAACAGGAAAGCCCCAACATTAATCAAACTCATGTTTACTTCACTGTAAATACTTTTGACAACCCTGTGAACTCAATATCTGCTTGAAGATGTCAGAACACGCTGGAGCAGCAGCTAAAAAGGCTACAAAGCCACTCGTCCCGGCCACACGGGCCAGGCACCCTGGTCCATTCCCTCCACACTGTCCCTGTGCCCAGCGCTCGCCACAGCCCCATCTGCTCCGCGGGGCCCTGCCAGGACCGGGAAGCTGCCCAGAAACTGTGCAAAACAAAGAGTTCAGGGCCAAACCAGCCAGCCCACGGCACAGCCCCGCGGGTGCCGCGAAGTGGCCTTTTGGGAGCTGCTTTGCCAGCACGAGGGGCACCGCGCTCCTTACCCTGGTAAAAGGCGGGTAAATTTCACTCTTGGGGGACGTTTACGGATAACCCCAGGGAACAGCTGGGAGCATCCCTGTGCTCCCCACCACCCCCTTTGCGGAGCGCCCCGCGCCCTCCCCCGGTCCCCTGCCGGGGCTGCTGGCGGGCAACATTACCTGGCTTCTTCCCCCACCTCTCGGCCCAGAGCAGGGTGAGGTCCCCGTCGGCCCTCAGCCAGCGCAGCAGCTGCACCAGCAGCGCCAGGAGGGCCCCTCCCGCCAGCGCCAGGCACAGCGCGCACCCCCACGCCATCGCCGCCGCTCCGCCACCCACCCGCACGGCGCCCCTTTATCGGGAGCCGCCCCCGCTGGCCGCAGCCAGCGCCGGCCTCCTCCCCGCCTCCCGCCTGCCTTCGCTTCCCTTCCAGCCCCGTCCCCTCCCTCCCTCCCCTCCCCGGCCGCCCCGCTCCGTTCCGCTCGGCCGCGCTCCCCCCGAGGCTGCGGCGATAAGCGCGGGCTCTGTGGGGCAGAGGTCGAGAGTGCGGCCGCGGGTGAAGGTCGGCTTCTGCGAGCGGAGCGCTTTGTTTCCCCCCCTCGCCGTGCCCCCGGGGCAGGCAGGGCTGCCCGGCCTTCCCCCGCTGCAAAGAGCGCTGCCCGCCGCACGTCCCGAGCAGCGGGATCGCGTCCAGGGCTTGGCTTCGGTGTGCAGAGACCAAACGCTGCTCTGAGAACAAAAACCAGGGCCCGCTTTCCTGGAGAGCCTCTCGTGGCTGTCCCTCCGAGACACTGGCGATTCCTTTCCCCTCTGGAGCCCTCTGAGGGTTTCCAGCCCAGCTGCAGCCACCTCCGGCCCCTGTGACAGGTCACATCCTTTCCCGGACGGGTTCCTGCAGGAATGCTGCCCTTGGACATGGCTCCTGCTTCCCCACCTGTGAATGCGAATCCAGTTCTCACATGTACCCACTCTGGCCAATGTTTCAGACCTCAGGCTCCAAAATTCGTGGTGGTGGATACCCACAAGTGCTAAAACCACCAGGGACTGCAGCATTTTCTGGTCATCACATCACTCATCTACAGTTCTTAAAAACAGATTAATTAGTGCTTATAGTACAGAGGTGAAAAACTCTGTTCTTACTGCTTTGATGTACCAAAGTATTTCACGAGAGGAGGTACAGATGCAAAGGGGAGGCTGGAGAGGGACTTTTTACATGGCCATACAGTGATAGGACAAGCAGGAATGGCCTTCAGCCAAAGGAGGGTAGGTTTGGACTTGGTATTAGAAGAAATTCTTCCCTGTGAGGGTGGTGAGGCTGTGGTAGAGGTTGCCCAGAGAAGCTGTGGCTTCCTCATCCCTGGGAGTGTTCCAGGCCAGGTTGGATGGGGCTTGGAACAAGTGGAAGATGTCCCTACCCATGGCTTCAGGGTTAGAACAAGATGGTCTTTGAGGTCCCTTTCAACCCAAAGTATTCTATGATTCTATGAAAAGGGTAACCCACAGTAATTCCTGGCTTCTCATCAGACATGACACAAATGCATGCAGAGCTTATGTGGGACAGGACATACATCCTGTTCCCAAAATCTCACTGGCTCAGGCCCCTGATCTGTCAGCAGATGCAGCACAGGATGGCTTTTTACCACACGCAGCTGCTCGGTCTGTTCCAGCTCCACCAGTGAGCAAAGAATTCATGAATCACCTCCTGAATTACCATAAAATTTGCATTACAGCTTTTTGAGGCAAAACACAACCATGGTCTACCTTTGAGCCTTTGGGCTATTACTGATTTTTCGGCAAATCATTCCAAACCTAATCCATATGACAAGGGAAAAGTGACAGAAAATAAAAATACACCATCAACATACTTTGTTCCTGTAAATAGCCCCAGTCATCAACCGTGTCCAGACTAATAATTGTGAATTAAATGGTTGTGGTAGTTCAGAATAGAAACAGGTCTCTGGAGGTTATAAAGGAAGTCACAGAACTATGATCATTCACAGTCACACAGTTATAGGTAACAGCTATTCTTTACATTCCTCTGTTTTCTCCAGTTTTACTGAGCTGAGAACTATTTATCCTGTGTTAATGCAATGCACAGTGTAATGGAACCTTAATGTCATAGAAAATATAAATAATATAAATAAATAGCAAGTAATTTACAGAGTTTTCTGAGTCTCATTTCCTCCTTGTGCTAAATGCAGGGGGTGCGCACGCAATTGTGGAGCTTTGTGCCACAATACACCCAAAGAGGCAGTATAAAGCTGGAAAAGGATGCAAACTGCAGCTGTGCAGTGTATTCCCAGTGGGGGCTTTCCCAGCTATCCCCAAAGACACAGGAATGCAGCAGCTGGGGCTGAGCACAGAAAAGATGAGTAGGGGAAACTCACAAGGATCTTGTGATGAAGTTGCAGCATCTTGCGATTGGTGAGAATTTATCATGTTAACTCTGCTTCAACCCTTCTTTTACAACAAAACTGAGTAAAATATATTTCTCTTGTTTAAAAAAAAGAGGTTATGTCAAGGAAGTTTTGTGCATTTGTACACCTGCACAGTCTCCATCAGTGGAGATTTCATGTCCTGCCCTGAGACAGACATGAAGCTCCTGCTTGGTGTCAACCTGAGCTTGGGAAGGAGAGCACCTGGAAAACTTAAAATGTCCTTTATAAGGTAATGTCCATTCTTGCTGTTTTACAATGTATAAAAAGTAAATACACTCATCTCATTAGCTTTGTCTTAGTGCTAGGTAAGTACACTTAAGGAATTTTCTGTTCAAGTCTGTTCTATGATTTCTGAAAGGATCACACCATAATGAAGCCCTTGGATTTGACCAACATCTTAGTTTCCAAGGAAGACCAAAAGAATTTCTTCTTATAATTCCTGAACTTAATTTCCACATAAAAAGCTAATTTTCACTTTCTGAAGAGGCCATCACTGCTAACAGCTTTTAAAAGTCAACCAAAATCAACCTGAACATCAGCACCCTGAATGACAGCTCTGCTGCACTTTGCCCTGTGGCTGAGGCAGATGGCACTTTGGAGCTCAGCAAACACATTCTGATATCTGCACAACATGCTTAACTGCAGCTGGGAAGTGCAAGAGCCAATGTAAAGCTGGAGTGCAAGGCTCTGAAAACAAAATCACAAGCAGTTACTGAAGTGGGAGGTCACAGTCTTGCTCCTCACCCTCCATGAGCCTTGCTGAGGTTCCTGTGCTGTGTCGGTGGCAGCAGATAACAGGTCAATTAAACTCAGCACATAATATGATAACGAGCCTTATTCTCAAGAGTTACACAAATTATATTGACACACTTAGTGTAAATAAAAGCAAGATAAGCAGCCTTCTGTCTCTAAAACAATATGGCAGAAATATATATTTGATTGGATTCTCTTTCTAGATATATTTTTTTTTTCTCCAGCTGTGCAATATTGAGGAGACTTTGTGCAGAAATAGAACTGGGGGATGGAAGGACTGAGAGCTGTCCTGCAGTGAAAGACTTGGGGATACTGATGGGTGAAAAATTGGACATGAGCCAGCAATGTGATCTTGCAGCCCACATTTTTCACCTCTACTCTGCACTGGTGAGACCTCAGCTGAAGGTCTGTGTCCTGCTATGGATTTCTGGGACAAAAAAGGTGTGGACCTGTTGGAGCAGTTCAGAAGAGGGCCATGAAAATGGTCAGTGGGCTGGGGCATCTCTCCTGTGCCAAAACGCTGAGGGAGTTGCAGTTGTTCAGCTGGGAGAAGAGAAAGCTCCATGGAGACCTTCTTATGGCCTTTTAATATATAAAGGGACTTAGGATACACAAAGGTTACAAAAGATGTTGTGACAGGACAAGGGGCAACAGTTTTAAACTGAAAGAGGGCAGGGTTAGATCACATATTAAAAAGAAATTCTTCCTTGTGAGGATGGTGAGGTTGCCCACAGACACTGGGGCTGCCCCATCCCTGAAAGTGTCCAAGGCCAGGTTGGATGGGGCTTGGAGCAATCTGGGATAGTGGAAGGTGTTCCCTGCCCACGGCAGGGGGCTGAAACTAGATAAGCCTTAAGGTTCCTTCCAACCCAAACCATTCTGTGATTCTATAATATGAGTAAATTTGCACAGATTTATGGGTGAAGTGCTTCCTCTTGAGATGTTCACAAGGTGAGCCTAACATGACTTGCTGCCAGCCCTGCTAATAATCCTGTCACAACATGGGTGTGAGTGTTTTCCACAGTGCTGTGATGCAATTTCTTTGATCCCCATTAGAGTGAATAAAGCTCCAGAGCAATTATCTGAGATTATTTCAGTGTCTGTGTAAAACATAGATTTGAAAAACTCTCCTACTTCATTCAATTATTTATGAGAGTACAAGAACACTAAAATGAACAGCAGTAAGTAGAGCACCCTCTCCCTCTATTTTCTCTTTCACCATGAGCAAAACAGAATACTTTATAAGGAGAAAAACTCTATGCTTTGTTTAGGAAAACAAAACTTTAGGGATAATGTCATAAAATGAATGCAAGTGAAGTAAGGCCATGTCTCCATCCTATCTGCTTCAGAATGTTATCTGTGCTGTATGGTTTAGCAGGGCCTGAAGAGGAGACAAACAAACATACATCCAGGTAAAGACAGTCCCATGTAAACGTAACAGAGTGCCAAAAGTACTTCTTACACACATCTGTCTGATCAGACAATGGATATGTACCTTCCTTCTATTGAATTTATTTTATACCTTGTTTAACCACAAATTACTATTTCAGAAAGTGTCATCTCTTTTGTAATAGCATTTACTGAAAACCTAAAATTGTATCCCAGGTAAGAAGCATCCATTTGAGCCCTTTAAAAGCGGCAATCATTGTGATCTGATGTTGATTTGAGGTACAATTCTCCTGGCACCACGTCAGTGAAATTTTTCCTCTTGCTTACAAACAGCCCAAGCTCCTCTGCTTTCTGCATCCAAGTTACCTTCTTGAGTTCAAGTCTCTGAGGTGTTCAGCACTTAAGCCTCTGCATTCCTATCTCCCCTAATTGCCTCTCATTTCAACTTTTAGCAGCATGTTGTTCCACCTTCATATTTTTTCATACATAGCCCCTTCGGCCTGCTGCTTTTCTCAGGCCATTTAGGGATTTGAAGAAAATAACTCCCATCTTTTCTTCCTTCAAATCTTTTCTTAATTTTGCTTATGACTTGCATCCATTTCATTTCACTTTGTTTAGTTAAACTTTTGTGCGTGAGCTCCAATCAATTTAACACTTGAAGTCTAATTCTAATTCTCATTGAATCAGAATGGTTTGGGTTGGAAAGGACCTTGAAGATCATCCAGTTTCAACCCCTCTGCCAAGGGCAGGGACACTTTTCACTATCCCAGGTTGCTCCAAGCCCCTTCCAACCACGCTTGGAAGACTTCCAGGGATAGAGCAGCCACAGCTTCTCTGGGTAACCTGTGCCAGGGCCTCCCCACCCTCACAGGGAAGAATTTCTTCCTAAATTCTCAACTAACCTCAGTCAGTTTAAAACCATTCCCCTTTATCCTGTCACTCCAGGCCCTTGTCCAAAGTTCCTCTCCAGCTCTCTTGGAGCCTCTTTAGGCACTGGAAAGTGCTTCAAGGACTCCCTGAAGCCTTCCCTTCTCCAGGCTGAACAATTAGGACAAGATGAAAAATACTGTGTCTTTTATCCATCTGTAAACCAGTAAATACAGCTGTGAGCCACTGTTTAACAGATGAATATAGCCTGTTCCCAAGCAGTGAACTAGAGACGTTGAACTTTTTTTGCCAGAGTAAGCTGCATCTGTACCAGTCAGTCAAACAGGGCCAGGGTGTGGAGTGGTACACTGGCATCTGGTCATCCACACTTTCAATCTGTTACTGAGGTTCCTGGTATGGCTTTGCACACAAACACTGTCCCCAGGAATGTGGGGCATGTCTGAGGGACACCAGCTACACACACAAGCCAGATCAGTCCAGTTGATCACAGTACTAGAAAGCTCAAAGATTGCTTTACTTGCTAGCTAAGATGGAGCAAAAGCAATTACACAAGTCTTTGCAACTGTTAAGTGAAGTGTAACTGAGTAAATCATTCTCTCATCCTCTCCCTTCCTTACTCACTATTTGCTCAGAAAAAAAAATAAAATAGAAAAATGTCTTATAACAACAGAGCATTGCAGGAAAATGCAAAATGGCAATATAAAATACACAGGAGTAAGACAATGCTTATTCAGACAGCCAGGACAAAAATAGGAGCATCTTCAGGCACAGAAGATGATTCCTGGTTGTTGGTCAGTGGCATAAGAAGCAAGAGCCATTTTCCACCTTGTACCTGGTGTGACATTTGTGTTTGAAGCAGTAAAACTCTGCAGTGATCCCTGCAGTTCCACTTGGCCCTGCCCTTCTTCCCAATTTCACATCCATGACTTTTTGATTTGATTAGAAACTGCTTGGCTTTGGGTTTTGTTTGCAAAGTGCTCTGTGAGCATTCACTGACACCTGCTTTAACTGCATTTGTTTAAAAGAGGCTCTGCATTACTTTTAAAGGACAAGTTTTGCCTCCAGACAAAGAACTCCAGAACATCAGGTCTTCCCCCCCTCGACCTAGCCAGATATTTTATTGTGGCTGAAGTGATCCAGATGTGTCCTTCACATAAGAGTGAACTCTAGTCAGGTCTGCACATTCCTCCAGACCACTCTATTTTGACTTCTCTTCCTGTTTATTGACATTGAAAGCACTTCTACTCAGAGAAATAATAAAAAGAGAAATCCAGAAAAACTTCAACCTTTTTTGCAGGCAATGGTCCATCATTTGTTTGTTATAATGGGACAGTGATGGAATCCAGAGTCCTTGAGTCATATTATCCATTTCCTTTTCATAACATACTTTTTTTAGTTTACATTAGGGGTGTGACTAAATCACCTGTGTTTATTTAAATAACAGAAACAGAGAACATGTTCAGGTAAATTGAAGAAAATCCCATTTGATGATAATGGTGTTTTGTTTGTGTGACATTACCTTGACATAATTCTTTATGATTATTCAAATGAAACATTAGAAGAACTCGAGATAGAAGTTGCTGATTCTGTTTTGCTTTAAAAGAACAGCTTTCTTGCTTTCTTCCTACAGAACAAACCATCTTCTCATGGTGAAGAGGCAGACTATATCACTCTTATTTACATTCTGATTCTTAGATCCCTGCTTTGTGTCTATCACCTTGGGGTGGTTTTTCCAAGGCCACCAAATTCAATGGAAATATTTGCACTCCCTTTCCACATCTGGAATTGTATATACTTTTATATCTCTACATATGTGTATATATACAATATTTATTCCATTTCAATCTGCTGTGATGAATCTAGAAAGGTTTCTTTCCATGTGGGCGCACTCAGTGCACTAGAACTGAAAGGATTACTCAAAAGGAACAGGGAAAATTTTCTCTCTTGCAACATTAAATATTGTGAGTGAGGAGGAGGAAAAGGAGTATTTCCAAAGGCTGATTCTGAAGAGTTTTGCCTCACTGGGCACCTGCAATAGTCAGCAGAAACAATCTCCACTGTGGGGGTGGGAAGATAAGTTGGGACCCTGCAGTCAATCCTGCACTGAAAGAATTTTTCTTCCTCCATCTCCTGACACAGAGGTAACTTAAGGAGTAGCTTGTGGAGGGAATGTCTTCTAAAACCCATGAAAAGATACTTCAAGGAATCGGTGCTTTAGTAGCTGTTAGACAATGACAGAGTCATATAATTGAAACTGCTTTCTTAATTGCCTTTTTTTCCCCTCCTTAATAATTAGTACTACTTTTTGGACAGGCTCTCAATAGTGCAGTTTTCCTAAGACAGCTACTTTCCCTTCCTTCTCATAGGTGTATTCTTCTTTGGTTTCAATAGAGAACTAAAATAAAGTGGGGCTGTTTGGGGTTTTTTACACTGATATTGTTCTCAACTCCAGCACAAATCTGGGACGGGGTTTGCTCTCTGGTTTAGGCCCCCTCTGCTGGTCTTCCCAAAGCAAAACACAAAATACCAGGGATTTTTCATTACTAATGAACCTTTTTAAGAGAAAAATCCAGCTTTCTCTTTCTTAACCTTTTACTGTCAGAATATAAATCACAAAGATCAGCTTTGAGGCTGTGAACTCAACATAGGGGCAGGTTTTTTTAATGAATTCAAGAAAATAATTGCATAATCAAGCATGTGAACCTGTGGAATTTCTCAGGCAAAAAGTCCAAAAGTGATCATGGCCTAAAAAGCTGATCTCAGCCAGATCTGGCTCTCAGCAGCACCCTGTGATTGGCATTTTAATGAAGACATTATGTAAGGAGCTAGAGGAGCATAGGCTGCTGGGGATGGGGTTTTTCTGTGTATCTCAGCCAACAAAATCCAGAGGCAGTAGTCCGGCTCAGACAGCACATATTTGAAGGAGATAAACAGGTAAGGAGGTACAGTGGCTAAATATTAGCACCCATTCCAGTAACAATGTAAAACAGAGATCTAATTATCTGGGGAAATCCCTGGATGTCAGAGAAGTGAATTCAAGCACAGTGCTTTCTTAACCAGGTGAAGGACAGGACACACTAGCATTGGGAGAAGGGAAGTTTGGTGCACCTGGTACTCCAGGAGTTCCTTTCTGCTATCCAAAGCTAAGAAAAAGAAGCTCCAAGACTGCTCTAACTAATGCCAACACCTAAAAATGTTTCCTGCATTGCCTAGGATCAGGCAGAAAAGGGTGGTAGCACAGGCGTCAACCCAAAGATGTTCAGCAGAATCACAAAAGACAATATTGGTTTATTTCACGTGGGTGGGATTTTGAATGATGTTGAAAAGCATTTCACATGTCACAGGCGCAGGCAATATCCTGGCCATGGGTATTTAAATCAAAGCTCTGTAAGCAGCCTCCTGTTACGCATCCTGGGTAAGTAAATTCTTGAGTGTACTGGAGAAAGTGCAGTGGAGGCCAGCCAAGGTGGAGAGAGACTTAGAGAACTGTCTTTGCTCAGCTCTAAGGGCAGAAGGATGAGGGAAGGGTTTATTGCTGCCTTCAATCACAGACTCTTTTCAGAGATACACAGTGATAAGAGACAACACAAATTATAACATATTGTAAAAATTCTGATGGGAAACACTAAAACAAGTGCCCAGTCAGGTGAGATTTCCATTCTCAAAGACATTTGGGTTGGATGTTAGGAAAAGGTTCTTCACCCAGAGGGTGGTTGGGCACTGAACAGGCTCCCCAGGGCAGTGGGCACAACACCCAACCTGACAGAGCTCAAGGAGTGTTTGAGCAATGCTCTCAGGCACAGGGTGGAGTTCCTGGGGTTGTTCTGTGCAGGGCCAGGATTCTGTGTTCCTTCCAACTCAGGATACTCCATGATTCTATGGCTCAGCTGGACAAAAACCTAAGCAACTCCTCATTGGAGGTGCTCTGAGCCAGGAATCAAACTAGGTTACCTCCAGAAGTCCCTTCCAACCAAAATTATTCCATGATTTTATGGTAAGTGACTACTGGATCATTAATCCAGCTTAACCTGATGGAAGTTACTTTGACAGTTCTAATGCTTCCCCAAGCGAATAAGAAATTTAAACTCAATCCAGACTTGCTGAAGTCAGTGGGAACCTTGAGCTTAACTTGAAAGGCACTGGATCGACTTCAATGCTTTTAGGATTCATGTTCAGAAAAGATACTAAACTTTAGCTTTGTAGGTGACACTAGAAATTGTGGGGTTTGTTTAATTATGAGTATCTCAATAGGTTGTCTCTGCAGTTAGATGAGAACTGCTCTCTTTTGAGTAGTCACAAATCCTGCCCAGAGAGTCACCAGCAGAGCAGGAGTTTGCTCAGTGCTCTGAGGGGTTGTAACTCCACTTTTCAGTTTGCACTTGCAGGAAAATTCCCATTTGCCAAGTGTTATTGGTAATGAGGCTCTTGTCTAACGTGGGTTCAGCTCGGGTCAACTGCTGCTGTTGTGTTGAGACACTGTCTATAATAATTGAAATTTATGTCATAGAATGGCAATCCTGTGACCTCTTTAGAGTGAGCTAATGGTTCCAATCCTGTTTTCAGCGGACTGCTGTGAATTAACACGGCCACTGCTTTCCCTTTTTCACCTCATCATTTTTCTTTGTAAGACAAGCTTTTTTCCTCTTCCTTATCTTGTCTCTTACAAGGGATCCTATTATTTATCTTCAACATGAAACAGAGTAAAACAACACAAGGGAGTAATTACAACACAATAAATGTCAAGTACTAGCCAATTATTTTGATTATTCCTATGAAGGTTAAAAAATGAAAAAGAACCCATGACTTTGTAAAAACATAGTGAACGCCTTTACACACACAAAGAGAATGGAAACATGGATTTATCTTAATAAATATGGGAGTCATATGCTACAAAGAAAGAAAACAAGCAAGGAAACAAACATGTTTCAAATCCTTAAAAGAAATCACATCCACAATCCCTCAAGAAGTAGCTGCCCTAGTCCCTTGGATTAACTGAAATTTCCTGAGAAGGAAGGATATCTTTCTGGTTAGGGTGGAGACTTGGATTATCTCCAAGTAGCATCCATGTTTTGAGTAATCCTCTGATATGAAGCTGCACCTATGTTACTTGCACTTAAATGTTCTCCAAAAGAACATGTGCTAGTGTGACCTGCAATACGAGATTTTCCTTTCCTGATACTTCCTTCTCTGCAGACTCTGGGCTTGAACTCTGGGCACAACCAGCACTTTCTTTTCAAAATGGCCCCTGTTGTTTCACTAATATTTTGTTCTACACCATCCCCAATGAAAGAGAATGCTGTCATTGCTGGGTGAAGGTTGTCATAAAATGCTAAAAATCCAAATTGCTGCCTGTTTTGTTTTCCTAAGAAAGCCAACACACGGAACTTGTGATCTCATATCCATTTTTACCATGTCCCTTATGCCAACAAACATGAAACAATGTCTTTACTTCTTAGTCATACTCCATCGGCACCTATGTAATGAAACTAAATTTAAACTTTGGTTATACTATCAAATAAAAAAAGGCATAGGTGGCAAAAATCCAGCTCCAGACCAGGATTATCCTGTAAATCCGAGACTCTCCAGAATTCTTAGTACTGTGGAAAACTTATGTTGCAAAATACTGAGTAATGTTTAGATTTTAGATATCTCCATGCCTTGGTTATTTGATTTTGACATGTTGCTTTTAGCTTAATTTAACTGTTCGATTGACACAAAAAAATTCATCTGCTCAGTTGTGTCCCAGCTCACAGCTTGTTAAAAGAGACAACTGATTAAACACATTTATGTGAATGAATGTAGCAAAGCATAAGTTGTGTGTGGTTGTGCAAAGAAGATGACTTCATGCGACTATTGAAAGAAGAAAAAGACTGGTAGGACAAAAGGGGAAAAAAGGGAGTTTACAGAACATAAATCTTATCCTCTCATCCAAACTAATCTCCCTCACATCTGGAAATTCCAATCTTCATCAAATTTCAGAGTCTCTTGCCTGGATGTTAATAATTATAAACCCCTCAGGAGCATCATAAGACTCTTGATGAGTCAGGATGAAGGATTCTCATGCGTCGTCACTCTCTCACGTTAATTTCAGCTGTGATGGCTAAACTAATTCTTAGGTTAAACAACCGGCAATTTTGGGCAGGCCCATTACAGTCGGCTGGGTAAGAGTGGTTTTTACAATGTGCTAATGACCGGGAGATTGATCCTGCCACGCTGAGGTCACCGGCAGCTTTGTCATCGGCAGCTTTGTCCTCTGTGAGGACATGGTGGTGTCCTCGCCCGGACCAAGAGCAAACAAAACCAGCAACTTCCACCTGCCGTCACATTTTGAAAAAAGAAGAGCGTCTAATGAACAGAATAGGCGAAAGCCTGGCTGATAAAATATTCTGGGCGTTCTCCACTTCACAGCTTGTCTAGCAGCAAAAGATCTTGTCAAGAGACTTTGAGAAACTGAATACCAAGACACAGGCATTTCTTGGTGTCCAGTGATGAAGAGTAAATGAAGTCTACCCCTGGAAAGAACTGTGGAAGGTATCCCTGTTGAAGTCCTGGTGTGTATTAATCTGCCCCAGCCTTTTAAATACTTCAACTTATGTAGTCTCCTAATGTGGCTTTAAGCTGATGGATGGTTTCTGCGCTGCGGAGAAGCACAGATGGTCCCAAAGAGACCATATGCATTGTACTGCCGAGAAACTGGTGGAGAGCTCAGGGACAGGGGCCAAAACGAATTGGCACAGCCAGGCAAGCCATGGCAGTGCTTCTCCAGACCTCAAACGTGGTTATTTTGTCCCTTTTTCCATAACAAGTTCAGGACACACAGGCTTTCTAGCAAGACTTTTCCATTTCAACTACTGAGGCAGCAGAGATTCTAAAGGTTGGGGGGGAAAAATCACTGTTTAAATGGTTTTCTTCTTTCCCCTCCTTTTTCACTTCATTTAAAATTCCTGTAGACTATATTGACATTCTTTTTTAATTTCCCCATGTCACAGGAAAAACAAATTTTCCCAGCCACTGGGTCTTCGGTGACATTCTGCTACAGATAGAAGGAACCGTGTGAAATGGTGAAATGCAGGTGCTTTGCAGATGAGCTCTGAAAACCTCAATAAACTGCATTTCTCTTCCTGAGCTGCCTGGATTTTTGTCATGTTTGGCCTTTTGAAAAAATTGGGAAATGCCATGCTTTTCCCATATTTCATATACAAAAAAGAGAAAAACTGAGGGATGACCCCTCACCAATATTTTAGAATATTAATAATAGTTTTATTTACAAATTTACATTAATGGTAAATATATAACCTTTATTCTCCTTTTTATATTTTATTATTCATAATATATTTTATATGCTTGCATTTTATATGCTTTATTTTGTATTATGTTTATATGTATTATGCTTTGATTTTTATTGTGCTTATTTTTACAAGGGGTTTTTTTGTATTTTTATCATGTTTCTTTACTGAATGTGTTTTATATCAATTTTCAGCATAAAAGGATTTTGCTTCTGTTGATATTTTGGTCTCTATTGTACTTTGCTTTTGCTGATTTTCTTGAATTATAAGTTACTTCCATCAGCAAATTCTCCCTGGAAAAATAAAACTCATGACTGAGCATCACTTGCTTTCTTTTACAGCTAAAATAAGAAAACCACATTGTGGTGCCCTAATGATTTTGTACCTAATTTTGTAGTTTGAAAATTACCAGCATTTGGTTTTTAAATGAGGTCATAACTGTTGTTTTTTAAAGCAATTAGCAGAGCATGGATCTGGTCTCAGAGGCAAAAAAGTATGGCAGGTTGGGAAGCACCTTTCAAGAGTCCAGGAGAAAGGGAATTAAATCAAAAGTGCTGCATTCCAAGAATGCAGGATGTTTGCGTGTGATGACCAAGATCTTTTTGACATCCTTCAGAAAAATTCAGTTTGGAGGCAGGATACACCCTAGGTGTGTGCTTTTGATGATTTAAACATATTGTGATTATTAATCATCACTGCAGTACCGGCATTTTATGGAGTTCCTAATGGCACAGCTGCCTGAGCAGATCCCTACAGGTGTCATCACACCAGGGTGCTGCAGGAATAGCACCAGGAAGATGGAAAGCCTGCAGAGTAATCATCCATCTGCCTTTGGGATTCCAAAAATAGGTGCAGCCCCGTGGAGAAGGGATGGGACAGGGCATTCAGTACTTCCCAAGCCAAACATGAAGTTATAGCGACATCCCACTATTACAGGTCATACATATCATTAATATGAAGATTTCTGTAGATAACCTCTAAACATCTCTTAATTTTAGCTCTCTAAAAATTAAGGATCTAGTCTAAGTAGTCAGCTTCTTCTGAACTCACAGAAACTACAGAGAATAAAAAAGTCATCTTCAAAGAACTCAACCAACCTGCTCCAGGCACCAGCAAAAACATGACAGTAATGATCACCTTCCACTAAATGTATCCTTCCACCAAACCAAGGCAGCCTGGACAACAGCTTGATTATACATCTAATATTTGGATGAGTATTACCAGGTGATGCAAATCCTTTTCCAAACAAAACAAAACCCCACAGTTTACCAGCTTTTTAGGCTGCAGAGTAACTTGAAATGTACTATTTCCTACCTACATCAGCTATTCATGGCAGACCATAAAAGAGAGGAGGAAGAGGGACAGTAAGTAAGAGAAGCTGAAACTAAGGTTTCAGATGAGAGGAGTCCAGTTTTTTTCTCTGAGAAGTCAAGAAATTTAAATGGTGCAATAAAACAGTTCACAGTTATAACACTCATCCTCCATGTCTACTCTGCCCTAGTGAGACCCTGTGTTCAATTCTGGGGTCCTCATTTCAAGAAGGACAAAGAGCTACTGGAGAGGGTCCAGCAGAGGCCACAAAGATAGTCAGGAGTCTGGAGCATCCCTCTTTGAGGAGAGGTGAGGGAGCTGGGCCTGTTTAGTCCAGAGGAGACTGAGAGGAGGAGATTGATCTCATCAATGCATACAAAGGTGGATGCCATGAGGATGGTACCAGATTCTTTTTAGTGGTTCCCAGAGACAGGATGAGGAGAAAAGACCATGAACTAAAACACAACAAGGTTCATCACCACACGAGGAAGAACTTCTTACGCTGACAGTGGCAGAGCACTGGAACAGGCTGCCCAGGAAGGTTATGGAGTCTCCCTCTCTGGAGACATTCCCAACCCACCTGGATGCATTCCTGTGCCACTGCTCCAGGTGACCCTTCCATGGCAGGGGGTTGGACTGGGTGATCTCCAGAGCTTCTTTCCACCCTGGCTGTTCCGTGAGTCTGTGATCCTGTGATTGTGTGATCTTGGTACTAAAAGTCCCTTGTTTGAGGAAAACACAGACAAAACTCCGATACTTCATGATACCTTATAATAAATGAAATTTAATCACTGGTATTAAACCAGAAAGAGTTAAAAGGGGTGTTGGGCAATAGAGTGTGCAGAGATTGCAGCAGGCTTGTACAGAATATGGCCGTTGCGATGGAAGCTGATTCCAAAGTGCAGTTAAATTGCCATGTGATCCCGGTAGCAACTGCGGTCCCATTTTCTCTTTTTATGGGAAATGATGTCATTGGGAACAGCTTCATCGGGCTAAGTGTGGAATTTTCTCAATTGAGTTTTAATGAATAGACTGGACAAAGTTATCCTCTTGCCTGTAATAACTGAGTGTGCATTGGTGACAAAAAGTTGTTTATTTAGATACACAGGCTTTTACTTTTTTTTTTTTTTAATACTCTTGGCAATTACCATCCATCTAAAGACTTTCAACAAGCTGCAACAGGAAACAGAATTAAAATTGTCTAAAATAATATTTTCTAAAAATAGGCTGGGGAGCAGCACATCGTTTTAAATATGACCATAATGCTAAAAGAATTTTCTTGCTCCAAACAGTGAAATATGATCCTTCTCAATAACTCATAAATTATTTATGATACAGAGTTGAGTTTCACAATGGTTCTTGTTACTGTGGCGCTAATGAGTGTGGTGACTACAGGTCCCAACCATCTGTATCACAACTTGATGTACAGCTAAAGAGAAAATAAAGAGTTGTACACTGGGAGATGTAGTCTCATCAACTACAAATACATTTAGTAGAGGGATATGATACACATAGCTGCTTTATCCTAATTAAAAGTGATGCTTGAATTTCTTGTAAATATTTATTACCATTGTCAGTGGAACAGGCCAAGCAAATCTAGGGAACTAAATAAAAGTTATGCTTTAAGAAAACATTGTAGTAATTTGACTTAGTCCAATTTTCCCTGAAAAATGTATAAATAGCAAATGAGAGCAGCAAACTCTGCCATCATTACATTATTGCAGCTTAAAATGAGGGCATCACCAAAAAGATACAGGGCCATGTTTTCATTCAGTTTTATTATTAAAAAAAAACCCACTCAAAATGCAGATATAGGTAACATGAAATCTAAATGAAATCCATGACTGTATATAATTCGAATTGCTAGGAGAGCTTTATTAAAGTGGAAAAGGGGGGTAAAAAAAATTATTTTTAAATGGAGAGGGAAAATAAACATGGCACATGCCTGCAGGAAAAATTCTGTGTAATCTTGGGAAGGGAAGGGTTAGGGCCTGCATTTAAATCTCTCTAAAGGTCTGTTTCTACCAACAGATTTTACTGCATTTGACTACTAAGGCCCAAAATTTCTAAACTAAGGGCCCTTAATAGTAACCAGAACACTGAGCATGACTGGGCAGTGCTCAGTATCATGATAAGGATCACACGTAGGGTGAATACAGGGAGATTGAGTCCAAACATTCCATCCAGCCACAGGCAACAATGGGAAATGGAGATTCTGCAATTGTACAGAAACATGGTCAGTTCATCTATCACAGGGAAGCCATACAGCGATGAGGTTTCTTTCTATTTTTCACAGCTCTTATAGCTCTCTCTGGCAGGGTTTTGCTGTAAACTGCCCTCAGCCACTGATGAATTGCACTAATGATTGTCGACAGTAGGAACATAAACTGCAATTGGAGGGCTCTCCAAACATTCAGTTTAGGGAATGCTTTGGTTTGGAAAGAACCTTAAAGAACGTCCAATTCTAACCTCCTGCCATAAGCAGGGACATCCTTCTACTGCATCAGGTTGCTTCAAGCCCCATCCAACCTGGCCTTGGACACTGCCAGGGACGGAGCAGTCACATCTTCTCTGGGCAACCTGTGCCAGGGCCTCACCACCCTTGCAGTAAAGAATTTCTTCATAATTTCCAATCTAAAACTACTCTCAGTTTAAAGCCATTAACATACGGGCTGTTTGCTGCGATTACTGTTAAAGATGGAAACTATCTAGACAACCTTGCCAAGCATCCACTTCATTTTTTCCAGTCCTCAGCATCTCTCCCTCTGTATTCAATTCCTTCTTCACAACCTCAGAGCTACCGTGGATTCCTAATCCTCCCTCCTGGCACACACTCCATCTCAGAAATCCCCAGCCATGAGATTTAGCCCTAGCTTGCTGGAATAAGCCATTCCTCCCAGAATCACCCCTCTCCCATCGCAGCCTCCTTGAGCATCCTCCTCCCCTCCTTGAGACAAAAGAGAGGGTTGTCTAAAAGCTGCTCATCTCAATTTGTTCCCCGCAGACTGGTGAGGGAATCGCTTCATGAACACACTCCCATGTCTTTTGTCCACAGGCCAGCCTTCATCAAAGGGGGCTGAAACCCGTGGGATTATTAAACCCATTATGCGTTCATTACTGCTAATCCGCTGCTGATTTTGCCAGCGGTTGTGCTTCCAACGGGAAATCCTGCAGAGCTCCAATTCAGGCTAGCAGGAGTCCCTCAGGAGCAGAGGACATAGGCACAAGCTGTGCCAGGGGACATCCAGGTTGTAGATCAGGAGGAATTTCTCCACATAAAGGGTGATTAGATATTGGAACGGGCTGACCAAGGGGGTGATGGAATCACCGTCCCTGGACGTGTTTAGGGAATGACTGGACATGGCAGTCAGTGCCATGGTCTGGTTGACACGTAGTGTTGGGTCATAGCTTGGACTCGATGATCTCAGTGATCTTTTCCAATCTAAATGATTCTGTGATTAAGGCAGATGAGGCTGATCCTGCCAACCTCGGGACCCACTGTGCGCTCCACCGTCCTCAGGTGGGCTGAGATGCTGCCGCCACCGCACCGGGACCGGGAGCCGGATTGGAATCGGAACAGGACCGGGACGGGGATTTGGATTCGAGATTTAGACCTAGTTTGGGACCGCGATTTGGATCGGGATGGGGAACACCCGCCCCCCGCTCTCGCGCCAGCCTCTCCCCCTCAGGGGCAGGGGCGGGGCCGATGACGTCACCGCCCCGCGCGGCGCGGGGCCCGGGGCGGAGGGTGATGTAATACCCGTAACGGCCCCGCTCCGTGCGACATCCGGGTACCCTGCCGGGGTGCTGCTTTTTTTTTTTTCCGCCTTTTTTTTTTTTACACTCTTTCTTTTTTTTCATCTGTAAAGCTCCATTTGTGCCTTGTTTGGGTGTTTTAATTATGTGATTTTTTTTTTTTTAAACGGGGGAGGGAAACGCCGAGGAGGGAAAAGGCGCGGGGGCGCGCGCGCGTGCTCCCGCCTCCCCTCCCCTGCGGCGTGCGCGCCTGCGCAGAGGGGCGGCGGCGGCGGCAGCGCAGTGCGAGTGTGTCCGTGTGTCCGCCCGTCCGTCCGTCCGTCCGCGGCCGGCGCTCCGCGCGGCGCTGCGCGGGTGGGCGCGGAGCAGCTCGGGCGGGGGACGGAGACGGGGGGGGCCGGCGGCGGCGGCGGCGGGGGCGAGATGAGCGCTGGGCTCCCCCTGGGCACAGAGCCGCCTTGTGAATGAGCTGAGGCGAGGCCGCCAGCCGGGTGCCCCCCTCCTTCTCCTCCTCCTCCTCCTCCTTGTCCCCCCCTCCTTCCCCTTCTCCCCCGCGCACCGCCGGGAGCGCGGCCCTGCCCGCACAGCCGGCGCCGACGCCGCGGCCGGGGGGGTAAGTGGCGCTGCGCAGTGCGGGGCCGGGGCGGGGTGAGGGGGCGGCGGGGCCGGGGCCCCGGGGCCTGTAAACAACCGGGGGCGGCGGAGCGCGGGAGCTCGGCGCCATCCCCGGCGGCACAGCCGGGAGCGGGTCGGGCGGCCGGAGGGAGGGAGATGGATGGGGAAGGGGGGGAGCGATCCCGCTGGGATGCGGCTGCCGGGAGCCCCCTGCGCAGCCCCTGCATTGCAGGCGCCTGCTGAGGGTGGGGGTGTCCCCGCAGCCCCCCCGGGCACGGCGGGAGAGGGTGAGCAGCGGGGTCTGGGCCTGGCTCAGGTAGGAGCAGCAGCTTTCCCTTTCTCCCTGCCCCCCCCTTTCCTTGCCCAGAGTTCATTTAATAAAGGCTATAAACAGCCTCCTCTCCCATCGCCACCCAAACGCTCGGGGCACGGCACCGACTGGGAAAAAAAAAAAAAACCACCAAAAAAACCGACCCAACACGCATCTATTTATAAAGCACCCCACCCCGGCGAGGGTCGGAGCATCAAGCGCTCCCCAAATAGTGACACTGTGATGCAGCGGGCGGCTTTCCCTCGCCAACGCCTTTCGGGCGTTTAAAGTTTGTGAGAGATTTCGGTGCCTTTGAAAACAATGTCGCGAGCAAAGGTTGCGCTGACGATCTGTGATCTGTCACAGCGTGCGTGGCAAAAGTCCGGGGAAGAAAAGCCTGTCCTCGGTGAGAAAGTTGTGCGGCGGTGTGCTGGGTATTTGGGCTTGCGTGTGAAATGCCAGAGGTTCTGAGCGTATGTCTGACCTTTTTTTGTTACATTAGATTGTGTTCTAGTAGCTATGACACAACGTTAAGACAGGCTGGAGGTTGACAGTATCGGGAGAGTTGATTTTGCAGACATCTGTTCGATATGTGTTTGTATTAATTTGGTACAATTAAAATATTTTTTAGCGTTGCTGTGTGGATGGCAAAATTTTGTGGTTACCGAACTGATGTTTAAGTTTACAGCAACACTTGGGAAGAACTAAATTTTTTTGAGCTGTATCTTCTGTCAAATGGGAAAGTGCTGTGCATTGGGGTGGTCTCTGTGGTAACCTTAAGGTTTAAGATCCTTAAGGTATTTCATCCAAAGGAAATTTTTATTTTTTTTAAGCAGAAGATAGTTTTAGATCACGAGATCAGCAGTTGGAAAGGTGTGTGATATGTTTTCCTTAGATTGTGATATTTAGTGTCAGAGTAAGCAGAATCAATTAATAAAGTAGAAGTTCTAACTCTTGTGATTCTAGGAAATGGATTTCCAAATATGAGCCCTTGTAGCACTTTCCTGAGCTGTTTCAGTGATTAGGTGGCTGAAGCAGGTTTCGTGAAGTACCGGTGGAATTGAGCCTGGATGGCTGCTGTTACTCAGGACCCTGAGTGGGTTGCCAAATGACCAAGAATTGTGCAACTTCTAACAACATTTCTTCTCTGATAGCTTCCCATCTGTTGCTATTCATAGTTTCTTCTATGAATTACATCAGGGAGAACGTGGGGCAGGGAAGTTTTGCACTGTACCTGTCCAATCCCAGTAGTGTTCAAAGGGAAGGAGTTAAAGGGCAGCGGCTTGAGTTGGTGCACCAGCGTTGGGTGCTCATAAAGGTTTTACTCCCAGGCCTTTCTGGGTCTTCCTTTTGTATCTGAGACTGGGCTAAAAGACTTGCTGATGCATCATGCCAGTTTTCCTCACAGAGATCTCTGATAAAATCCTCGGATAAACACGGGGAGAGTTTGTCTGTCCTCACACTCTCTCCTGGCATAGCCATGTTTTTCTCCTAGGCAGGGCCTAGCTCTGGTTTACAGGTTTTTAGTCCTCTGCTTGGTGGTTGTCAGGTAAATCTCTCCCCTGGAGGTACAGGAGAAAACTATACCTGTTTTCCAAGTATTTCCCTAACTGTCTCTAGGTATGCTTGGGATACTTTTGTTGAAAGTGAGGAGAGATGGAAATGCCAAATGACTGGTGAAGCTTGCAGGTCCAAACAAGCAGAACTCACTCAGAGCAATTTGAATTAAAGCAGAAGACTAAAAAGTTGGGTTGTTTGGTTTGTTTTTTTTTTCTATAAAATCAAGCTGGTTGTTTCTTATCTGGAGTGCAGCTTATACAGTGGAGTTGAGTCATTCTTGCTGAGATAGCATTTTGAGAACTGTTGTTAAAATGCTTAGATATTTAACTCTGGCACAGTATAATTTGCAAACTTATGTAACTGGTATGTTTTTGAATGCAGCTGTCAATAAGAGATCTTATTGCACTTTTCGTTTTTAGTGGAACTGGGGAATGTAAAGCAGCTGCTTTTACAAGATGACCTAAATATAAATAATTTAAGAGTAGCATGTTTCTTACTAAAATGTGGACATTGCTGTTGGCTTCATTTTCACGTGTTCAGGTCTATTGTGATGTACAAAATACTTACGTAATTGGCTGAGCAGGACGGCATTGCAATTAAGTGATGGAATGATGCAGGTTGGGCTGATAAATAAACAAGTTTTAGAATGGGAAGTACTGTAAAATAACTGTTTTCATTTGGCCTCTGCAAAGGACATTTTAAAGACCTGAATAGTAGTAATGTTTGAAGTCAAGACAGTAGTGGTTTATCGTAGTTAAACCTGAGCCAAACTGCATTTATTCTTACTATAGCATGTGGACCTTTTGTAAATTTTGCTCTTCTTTTCTCATAAATCACGCTTGACTTTTAGTTTTTTATTAAAAAAAATTATGTATCTTCTGTTTCATTCTAAATGATGCAACTTGTAGACCCATTTGTTCTTTTGGAAATTAATCTCTTTTTGGATAATACTTGGTTGCTGAACTCTTACTGATCTCTGTAGTTTTAATCGCATGATCCAAATTTCAGTTTGGAATACTAGGATAAGAAATAAACTGCTATAGCATTTACACATGCTTAACTCCAATCCTCTTCATTGAATGAATGGCAAATGCAAAGTATCAAGTCTGAGTATACAATATGTAATCCCTGAAAAAATGACAGTGTTCTTAGGATATTTAGAAGATCCTGGGAATGTGCATAAATGTACATTTTATGGCATTTTATGTACATTCCATTCACCAGAGCTAAAAGATATTTTTAAGGGAGGATTCATATATTGAGCCATGATGTGATGCAGATCACAGTGGAGATAACGTTTTCTACTTGTAGCTTCTTTATGTTGCTCTCTGCCTGTGAGGGAACAATTTAACATTTATTAAGATTTAATATTTCTAGAGTAAATCGCTTGACTCTTAAGACTGGGAAGAATGTTTAAACCAAGGGAATTGTAATCGGGGCAGGAGGAGAAAGCAAGTGTGATACCATGGGAGTGAAAAGGCTGATTTTTGTTCCTGGGTAGAGGCCACTGGGTGTTACTGGTGTTAAACCACTGCTGCAAGGTCTCCTTTTCTGTGTTTGTCTGCTAAGCTCTGCTCTGTGTTAAACCACATACTGAGTTACAGATTTGTCAAGTTGCTATCTTTTTTCTTATTTATTTTGTTTGTGTTTCAGCACAAATACCAGTACAATTCACTAATGGATATTTCAGCTGCTTGTTGGAGCCTACAGAACAGAGTGTGTTTATAAATACATGAAACAGTTGCTCAGATTTTTTTAACAGCTCTTCTCAAAAGGTGTTTATATGTGACTAAAACAACAGGATAAAAACTTCTTTCACTGACAGTTCCAATGGAGTACACTTGTACTGTTTAGAATGTAAACTTTATAGCAGTATATATCTATGTGTCTCAAAAGAACAGCTAAGAGTGCTGCAAAGGGAAAAGCAAAACTGGCTAACCGTGTTTCAATATTGAAATGTAGAGAAATGCCGTTTACAGAGAGAGGAAAAAGTACATTAGCCTCTTCATTGCTAACAGGTTAATTCTCAAAAGTAAGAATACTGCAGTAGATAAAAAGGCCTCTAAAGTCTTCTAAGATAACAATTTACAAACTCAAGTGTAGCATGACTTGTATTTTGATGGCTGCAGTTTAAATAAAGCAAAGCACTCCAGTGTGCTTATGGTGATACGCCACGTGCGGCTGAATTATGTGGGACTACTCAGATTTGTGATGTTGCTCTCATCCTAAATGCCTTGCTGGATTGTGACCTAGAGAATGAAATGTGCTCTCATGTTTGGGTCTCAGCTGTAACTTGAAGGATTTCCTATATCTATGTGTGCAATTCATTTTTACTGCCAACTGTCCTCGTCATCTGAAATTTGAATGGTAGTCTGTATTCTCCTTGACCGTATGTCATAGCTATTTGTCCATTAAGTTCTGTGGTATTTTTTCCTTAGAAATGTCCTAAAATGCAGTAGCCATGAGAGCTGTGTAAACTGTGCCTGAGCTCTTTGTGTTTGGAGATGAGTTTAAGGAATTCTCCAGCTGTTAAGTAAAACCCAGTCTTTGGAAAGGAGTGCAGAATGTGGAAAAATGTAGGCGGTTAAGCAGCTAGCATTAAATTGTAGGAAAATCTAATGAAGAAAGACTCAGTTGCTGTCAGTAAATAATTTTCTAGTTCCCTCAGTCAATTGCAGCAAGTATTTGGACAGACCCTTGTTAAAAATCAACTGCTGCTGCTCTCTGTAAAAAACCATTCTGAGGCTGCAGAGCAAGGCCCTGTGAGTTTAGGAAATGCTGGCATTAGCAGTGCTGTGATTTTGGAAGAACAGGTGAGTTTGACAGTGTTCTCATTAAGTGACCAGAATGTTTAGAGCTGTCATGAACTCTGGTTTGGAGTGAGAGGAACACCTTTATTGCTTTGTTTATCGTGGGGAAATCACCTCTTTGCTGGTAGTGAGAGAAGTGAACTTGGCTTGGCAATCAGTGTGCCCCTCAGAGGAACTGTCCTGAAAGCTTCTGTCTGCATAAAAGGCTAAGAGCAATAGAGTTGTTTTTCTCATTGCTTACTTTCTTATATTTTTTATGTAGTCTTGTGTAGGGTGAAAAATCTGTTTTATTGCAGCAGTCATCCTCTGTCCTTGTTCTTTTAATGAGATAGGAATGCTGGGGACATGAGGGCAAAATAGCTTTGTAAATAAAAGCTCTGTGTGTGTACAAATGAGCAAACTCCAGCTTTTCCTAAGCTTTGAGGATTTGACTTCCAGGTCTTAATGTGCTTCTGGCATAGTTTTGATGTCATTTCCTTGCGAGCAAAGCCAGGTTACAGCTCGAACTTCAGAACGTTTCCTATTTTATTGCCATTTTATTCCCGTGTGTAGTCGGCAGGTTTCAAGTCTCCCCTGTGTGCTGCTTTTCCTATATCCTCACCAGAATAGTGTTAACGTTGCTGAGATTAGAACCCCACAAATGTTTTCATGTAAAGTGAAGGGTCTGGAAATTGCTTTTGTTTAATTTCATAATATTGAGTGCTTGACTAAACAGGAAGTTTCGGGGCCTTCATGCAAACATCATCTTCTAATTATTGGGCACACGCATACTGGTTGTGTTTTCAAAGTAGTTTATTTTTATTTTACTCCCAGGCTCTATCTGTATAAACTTTATTTTCACTTGGGTTTCATTCTGCCATATTGTTAAAATAAATTGCTCATAAGACAAACCATAAACAGTTGGCCGGTGCTTCTTGTTGAAGTTAGGAAGATCTGAAGTTTGAAAACTTTAAATAATCAGATTTTAAAAGGAGCAGTGACATTGGTGAGCAACTGGAAACTTAGAGAGGAGAAATTAAAGAGCAGTTAGAGGGATGATTCCACGTGTTCAGTTTTACTGAAATATATAGGACTGTATTAACTAAATTTTTAAGATATTTATGGTGAGGTTCTCAGTGGAACAATACAACAGAAGGATGGTGAGGTTCTGTAAGAATTTGTACACCACAGGCAACAAACAATATCAACTGTAAAAAAAAGGCAGTTTCCTGAATTGAGAGTGACTGAGGGTAGATTTTTCCCCATATTTCAGGAATAGTTCAGTTAATAAAGTTGCTGTTTTGTTGATTTTTAAATTATTGCTATTCGAGCCTCCCTTTGTTTTTGGAGTCTCAGCGAATAATCCCATCGGGACCTTTTTCCATGGGACATCTTTTTCCTGGTTTGTTTTAACACTTAGCTAAAACACTGACCAAGACACATTGGCAGTAGCTGGACTTCACTCCAGTTGCATTTGAGCAACCAGAACATTTGGGAACAAAAGCCTTTCTGGTCTAGAGGCTCTTTACCCAATATCTTCACTCTTTTGGGTAGGGGCAGCATGGGTTAGGACTCCCAGTTGTCTTGATTTTTCTGAATAGGTTTAGCTGAACTTGATTTAAAAAAATAAATATTTTTTGATTGGTTAGGTTTGATTTTTTTTCCTTTGACACAGAAATGGCAGTGGAATTATATGAGCCTTCTTCTAAAGAAAATGTTCCTCTGTGAATCTTTAACTTTTTTTAATTGTGGCAGGTATTGTTTGATTGGTGAATCTGACAGTGAATGAAGATATTGAAGCTTCAAGCTGTAAATAAGAGATTTAAAAAAAAAGAAATTTAGAGAAAAAGAAGATTGAAGCTGTTATTTGAATTATTTGATATGTTCAGATGTGTTAAACTCTTGCACTCTAAGTGGCTTGTACTCAAGTAGGAATTTTCAGTTAAGCCCACAATGTTTAGGAGTGGAGAAATGATCTGCTATGATGAGAAATGACAGTGGCAGAGCACTCGTGGTATTACAAATACTGGAAAAATTTGTAATTCAACTTCTGTGACTTAACTATAGCTCCATTCTTCTGGGTTGTCTCTTTCTGTTTCCTTTTCACCCATGTTTTCTTTGTGGTGAAACTGTTGCTGTGTGGAGTTCTGTTGGAATGGCAGTGCAGCACTGTGTACTCCTTCTGTCATGAGCAGCTTGGTTGGAATCCTTAAATTCACTTGTTTGCCTTGCTCTTTCAAAAAATTTGAATCTCATTGCATCTCATTGATATATAAACTGAAGCAAGGCCTTTCTTTCTCCCAAATTCTGTCTACACAGACTGCAGCTTCCTTGGATCTTCCAGTTCTTTTTTTTTCTGTTGCTTCAATGGGGCTCAGAATTTTGGCTGGAGCCTGCAGGAATTTCTGCACTGTTAACAAAGCAGTTGTCCAAGCTTTTTGTCTAAAATGGGTGTCTTTTGTTTATCTTCCAACACTTCTAAGTAAGAAATCTTTGGGAAATGAAGTATAACCAGGAAGGTGCTGAACTCAGCACCAGCATGGACATGTTTTCTGCTTATTAATGCTTTCAAGCCAGGACCTTGGCGTTTTCATCCTCATGCCGTTCAAACAGCAGCACATGATTTTATGCAGAGCTGCCTCGTTGATTTTCATCCTTCTTGTTAGTGCCATTTTGGTTGTCTGCATAGTTTTTCATAGTGATTGGGCTGCTCGTACTTTGATGCTGCTGTGGTTTTTTTCTCTTACGCCTTCCCACTTCTGATTTGTAGTACAGATATTTAGAAAGAAGCAAGAATTCTGTCTGGGCCAAGAAATACTCACTCAATCATGTTCTGAGAGTGCCAGTCATGTTAGGATCCTGATGAGTGACTGGCACTTGTGGATGCAACTTGTATTTCCTCTCAGAATCAATGTAGTGATTTTTTATTCCCAGCAGGAGTCTTGGTGATTCTGGAAAGAACTTGGTTTCTTCCATAACTGACCAGATTGCAGAATTAACTCCATAAAGCATTCTGGAAACTACATCACCATCTTTCAAACTTCTGAAGGAGCAGTTTGTTAGAGGTGAATTACCTATTTCAAAGTCCAGGGCTTCCTTTTGCAAAAATCAGATTACACATGTCTCTGCTGGAGAGAGTTTGAACCTCAGCCAAAACACGCTCATATTGAGAACCTTCTCATTTAACCTTGGAACAGGTTTAGTTGTCTGCAGGAAAGGTAGGTAGGAGCAGAAAATAATGTTTTAAGAAGAAGCTGAAACATGTTGTTGGAGGGAGGGTGTTAACTTAGAAATGGTTACCTTCTGTGTTCCAGAAGGCTTTAATAATCCTCTCTAAATCCTACCTGCCCTGCCATACACACCACGTGGGATAAAATATTTTGCTGCTTAGTGCAGGGAGGAATTTGGAAAAGCTGTCAGCTCCTAGCAAGGAGAAGGGATTTTAAGCAGAAGTTATTTTAAAAAAAAAAGAAACTCTCCCAAAAACTTAGCTCAGTGAAATGGCAGTGCCCGTGGACCAGCTGTTCAGAGCTCAGAGGTGTTTGTATCAGAGGTGCAGTGATTGAGTATTTTCTGCTGTGCTGTGAAGCTGTAATAGCCATCACTTTTGCATATTAATTACTGGGAGAGAGGGAGGGTAAGTTGGGGAAGTTTGGAGCAGTTCATACTTGCCTTCATACACACAGTTATTAACTTGCTTCCTCTGTTTTTTTGTTTTGTTTTTTTGGGGGTTTTTTTGTCTGCTGCAAGCCATACCTCCTACATCTGTCCTAAACCAAAAGTTCTTAATGTTATTAAAATTTTTCTTGCCCATATGGGTAGTTTATGTTCTTCCTTTCGTGGTTGTCTTGCTGAAATATAACACAGACTACAAGAAACAAATGTTCTGGTGGGGAAATGGTGGGTTAGTCTGTGTTTATTGAAAGAGCCCCACTTCTGCATTTTATTCCTTTTACTTCTTTTTCATAAAAAGTTCATGTCTCGTAGCTGGCCATGTATTCCTGTGTGTGGAAGTACGACTTCAGAAACATCAGCTGTAATTTTTTGGTGTTTTATTGATGTTTCGAACCCTGAGTGCCAGAACTCAGTCATATAGCCTCCAATAGTTTTTAAATAGTTTCATTGGCAAGGAGCTTTTTCATGACTTCATTCAGCCCATGACTGTGGTGTAATTATGTCTCCTCATCTGCGTGTTCTGTTTTATTTTAGTCATTCTTCCGATCCCTGGGATGTTCTCTGACATGTTGTTTGTTAAAATTAATTGATTTGGGGCATCCAGTATGTGCTGTCAGTTTTTCATTCGAGAGAGGCTGTAACTTCTGAAAATGTTTCCACGTTTGCACGGTTACATGCTGTCTGCTACTGCATCCAGCCTGCTTAAGACAGAGGGGAAAAAGTGCTGCAGATCAGGCTGGAGTTGAAGTGAGCAAACAGCCTTTTTCTAGGCAGTAACAGTCTGTATAATTTGGTGACTTGCTCTGTGTCCTGTAGTTCAAGTAAAGGTTGTAATCTTTCTCTGCGGTCCTTATTACAACACACGGGGTGTAATGTCACTGAGGGAATTGTTCCAGGAAATTGGAGTGTGGGGGTATTTCTCAGCTTAGTTAGAACAAGTGCCTGTGACTTCAGTGTGGTTCATGTAAGCAGCTTATCCTAGTGGAATGAGTACAACTTGAGCATTGTTTAAAAAAGGATTATTAATTTACATATTGTTCAAGTGAAAGTTTCAGATGGGGGTGGTTAGTTTTCTTGGACAAAACGATCAAATCTTTGTCCAAATTCCTTGGAAAAATAAATTTGTATTTTTGTAGGGGTACGTGGAGTTGCATTAACTCTCCTTTGTGAACAATTTAGGGCTTATATTCCTTTGAACCTTCAGGCAAATGAACAAGCAAATAGCAGAACAGTAAAATTTATTTTCCTGTGTAGCAGAAAGCATTACAGTTGTGCTGCCTGGATAGCACAATTTGGGGAACAAATGAAGGGGCAAAGAGATTTCATGCATTCCAGTGATGTATCTGTGGTTGTCCATGGTTGTCCATGGCCTGGTATACTAATTACCCTCCTTTTTTCTTTGCCACTCTGTTCTCCAGTTGCATCTACTTTCAAGGAGTTTAGCTACTGACTCTTTGGCATGCTCCATTCATTATTTCAGTTTTGTTTCTAATGCTGCAGTCCTTTGAATTTTGGCACTCTTGTGTTTTATCCAAGATCTTGTTATTTGTGTTGATCTTTCTAGGCCATGTACAGTATTCTTACTTTTCTGTCTGAGTTTTCTGTGCGCTTGCTGGAGAGGCTGTCCTTCAGTTTGACCTCCACAAAATCAGTGCTTCAGAAATTGTGTTTAAAAAATGCATTTGTAGATGCAGAGGCACACCCCCTGCACATTCGTTTCTGTTCACAGGGGTCCATTTTCACATCTAGTTTTGTTCACATGCCTCTCTGTTCTTCGGAGCCAAAATCCAGAAACTTTTGACTGCAGAAAGCTCTTCTCTTTTAGGATCTAAAACTAGTGGAAGTCACTGGTATGGAAATGGTGATCCAAGAATCATCTTAGATTAAAATTGAAGCTTGCTTGGCTGATGGCTGTGCAGTTGTAGAACCAGATGACGTGTGAGAGTCACAATTATGAAGAAAATGTTGCACCTCTGACCTTTTTACAAGGCACCACCCTTACAGTACTGTTCAGAATGGTCCTTCTTTAAGGAAAAAAAAAGTGGTGTATGTTTGCCACTAAACTTCGTGATTAAAGGGCCTTTTCTCTTACTTTGCCTTTAATAAGAAGAGGAAGAATGTCTGTCTCCTTCAGTACATAAGTGCATCATTCAAGCATCCCAAAAGTTGAGGTTTCCAGAGTAAAGGACTGGTTCTGTCTCCTGCCATGAGACTGCAGTTTTCTGACATGATTGTAGAAATGTGTGACTGGATTAAGATAGTAATATTATTTGGAGAATAAAGATCATAAAATGAGGGCTCTTCTTAAGAAAGATGACTAAAGACATAAAGAGAAGCTGAGTTAAGCCATGGTCGGGATCTGTTTTGTATATTGCACACATTGCATGCGGCCTGTTCTGGGTCTGTGTTTTTACATAACAAAGTCATGCTGTAACTTGGGCACTTGCACTGCTATAGGTTAATCAGATTTGCATACAGAGTTATGTGCTTAACCAAAGGTGTCATTCCAACTCAGTCACTGTAGTGCACAAAGCACCTCATCAAAGAATGACAAATGTGCTCATAATTTAGGTAGACACCGGTGTTTGAAAGGTGTTTCTGTAGATATGGACTCAAAAACTGGTCTAAAAGGGATTTTTAGTAGGAAGGAGGCGTGGCTTTCTTATCCCAGCATTTCTCTGTGTGTGTCCATCCCTTCTTGTAAAACTAAGATTCTTTTTGCTCACAGCTAAGACTCTTGAAATTTTTCAGGTTTTAACTACACATTAAGTGCATTGGGGGAGAAGTAGCAGATAGTCTCCAATTCGTCAGAATTCACAGATTGGTCAGGTTTAACTGAAATTTTTCTGAACGAGAGTTGAAATTCTGGAAAACACCTAAAGGTCTGGCACACTCATCCTATCCACAAGTAAACAATGCTTTTTCTGCAGATACAGGGAGGATTTTGAAAACCTGGCCTATTCTCCTCCAGGTTTAGTCTGCTCTTCTGGTGAAAGTCTGGTTAGCTGGGCTGTGGCAGGGAAGACAACTGCAGTCTGTTATTGCAGTTTTCAGAGGGGGATTACTTCATGCTGTGCGCTGTGGGCAGTTTCTGAAGGAGTTCTTCCTTGGCCACATTGTGGTTTTCCTTTTGCCCGCTGTATTCTCATCCGTGGTGGGCAACTCTCCCCCCTGAGGAATTCTGGATCAACATCTCACCTACAAAGTTTACCTTAAAAGACCACCAGCTTTCGGGTTGCCTTTCTGGAAAGGGATAAGACAATTTGGTATTTAGATGGAGAGTGAATTATTAGCTTAGAAAGTGTGCTAGCAGCTCTGTAGCTGCTAGAACTTCACACAAACTCTGTACATATTTCTAATTTACATGATAAACTACTGAGCAGGACAAACAGTTTACAAAGCACAGCTCTGAATGGTGTGTCCATACTAAGGTGAGAGATTAGAAGAAAAATGGCCCTTATTATCCAGATTTCAACAGTGTTTGTGATCAGTGTAACTGTACCCTGTTCTTAATGTTTTTCTGTTTCATTCTAAATAGCAATAATGCCAAATACCTCACAAAAGTATATTTGCCAGGGCAGTTTCTGCTTTTTGAGCTCTAAATTAAGGTGAAAAAAGTTGAATGTCTGCATTCTGTTTAATGATCTCCTCAACAAAGAGAACATTCAGTGTTGGACTCTTGCTCCTATCATAGAATGAATAAAAATTATTATTCAGCAAAATAATTTCCCATATGATTTATAGCAGCATTCTGTAATTATTTTGATCACTCTGACTTCACTAGAGTTGCATGTGAAGATAAAAAAGTCTTAAGCCATATTTTTTTCCTAGCAACTGCAGTAATGTGAACCTCCTGCGTGTGCCTGGGACACAAGACACACACCATGCACACTCTGTTTTGTTAGCTAGTTACAGCTTGCTTGGGCATCAATATTTTTGTGTTCACTTGAGTAGAGACAGAACTCCAGAGCGGGATTTGAGGTGAGGGGAAGCAGAGGTGAATCGCTGCTGCCATCCCCATACAGCTGAAGTATTTGTTTTGTTTTTGTTAACAAAGCATGTGAGCCAAAGAGTGCATAACCAGTCCCCGTGCCTCACATTTGAATCACTGTTGTGGTGAGATCAAATATAAACATTTCTTGACTGTTTATTCTAACACAGATGTTTCAGAAAGGTTGACAGTGGCTGGAAGAGACAGTGTGAAGAGCTTTGTTGGATACGTGGTGTCACTAATGGCTGGTGCTGTATTGCAATAAAAGCACCTTATAAAAACGTGATGTTGTCACTTAGAAAACGGGTCAAATATATTCCATGGTCAAGTTAAACATTTCTAAAACCTCTGATGTACCAATTTTTCTGCTAGTGCAGCTATTAGTTGGGGCCTCAGGTAAAAGCTGTTTCTGAGGTTCTTTTCACAGCTAATTTTTGTCCACAGTCTTCAAATAGAAGAGCTCATAGTTTTGTTCCATTACCTTGTATTGTATAACATTGATTTGCAGACTCTTTGATGCTTCCCTAGGCATAATTTGCAAGTATGTAAAATGTGTGACCTATTTTGTATGATTTTTTTAATAATGAATGCACAAATAAAGCGATGTGGATTAGCAGGGTGGGTTGAATGGTTAGGGTGTGAAAACCATGAAGATAAACCAGTCAGTTTACACTGCCCACAAATACAACCCTTATTCTCTTAAGCATGAATATTTGCTGCATCACATCCCAAGGAGGAAGTGAAGGAAGAGGTGTGCAGTGTATGGGTCTGGCTTGAATCTTGATTCACACAAGAATATGCAATACATGTGATTTTATTTCCAAACAGATTTCCTCAGACTTGTCTGGGGCAGTTGTCTTTCAGTGAAGCATGAATACATGAGGGTTTTCAGTAAATCTGCAGCACAGACATCTGAGGAGCTGCTGCGTAATTTAACCGAAAATCTAAGGATGAGCTTTCACAAGATGGCTGAGCCAAACTAATGGCTTGCTGCTGCCTAAAGGGACAGCTGCTCTGTTCCTTCCCAGTCCTGCTGCTAGTTTATCCACTGTTGCTTTTTCCTTTATGCAGAGTCCAGCATCCTCTTGGTCATTCTTATTATTTCTCTCTTAAAAAAAACAAAACCAAACAACCAAACCCAAAAACCCCTGAAACCCCCTTCTTGAAAAAAAAAACCCTCATCAGTTTGCTCTCATTTCCCCATCACTACCAGAAAAGCAGTGTTAGCAGGAATTTGTGGCCAGCAGGTAGGGATCTAGGGAATGCCAGTGTCCTGGAAACATTGAACTCTTTCATGGCTCAGTAGTTGCAGAGAACAGCCATTCAGATGTGTGCCAGTTAACAAGTCCTCTTTGAAACGGATTTCATACATAGTTCTATTAGAGGCTTTTGTTAGAACCATGAATGACAGTGAATGTAAAATTTTCAAGTAAAACAGCTGAAAATACAAAAATATGAAAAGTGCAGTTCAGCTAGTAATAGTGTCCTTGTTTAAATTAGATTAAAGCAATGCAAATTCAACTGGAGACACAGAAAAATCAGCTTTGTAGCTGTGTATTTTGGACATCTTAACATTACTCGTACCATTATTTAACATCTTCCAACAGGATTTTTGAACGAGATGTTTAAGAAATATCTTAATAATCCTTTTTTTTTTTTTTCCCTTTGTAGAACTGAAGGCAGGTCACCATGGGAGCATTTTTAGACAAGCCAAAGATGGAGAAGCATAATGCCCAGGGGCAGGGGAACGGGCTGCGTTACGGTCTGAGCAGCATGCAAGGCTGGCGCGTGGAAATGGAGGACGCACACACGGCCGTGATTGGTTTGCCAAATGGACTCGATGGATGGTCCTTTTTTGCTGTCTATGATGGGCACGCTGGATCACAGGTTGCCAAGTACTGCTGTGAGCATTTATTAGATCACATCACGAGCAACCAGGATTTTAAAGGGCCAGATGGGCCACCATCTGTGGAAAGTGTAAAGAGCGGCATCAGAACAGGTTTTCTGCAAATCGACGAACACATGAGAGTCATCTCCGAGAAGAAGCATGGCGCAGACAGAAGTGGGTCAACAGCTGTGGGTGTCATGATTTCTCCCCAACACACGTACTTCATCAACTGTGGAGACTCGAGAGGTTTGCTCTGTCGGAACAGGAAGGTTCACTTCTTCACACAGGATCACAAACCAAGTAACCCGCTGGAGAAGGAGCGAATACAGAATGCAGGTGGCTCCGTAATGATTCAGCGTGTGAATGGCTCCCTTGCTGTTTCAAGGGCACTTGGGGACTTTGATTACAAATGTGTCCATGGGAAAGGTCCTACAGAACAGCTGGTCTCACCCGAGCCTGAAGTTTATGAAATTGAGAGATCAGAAGAAGATGATCAGTTCATCATCCTGGCTTGCGACGGTATCTGGGATGTTATGGGAAATGAAGAGCTGTGTGACTTTGTAAGATCCAGACTTGAAGTCACTGATGACCTTGAGAAAGTTTGCAATGAGATAGTTGACACCTGCTTGTACAAGGTAGCCAGACTTGAGAGAAGGAGTTTACTGTGTTTTCACTGTTAGAAGTTTATGAACAAGTTATTAATAACTTTGCTTCGGGTCTATAAATATTCAATGGTTTATGGTAACGTGACTTGGACAGTAATGACCGTGTTTCCTAGAAAAATAGTGATGGGGGGGAAACACACAACAGAAACAATGTTTCTCTGGGTGGTTTTGGTTCATTAAGAGGTCATAATCATGTACAGATACACTGTGGTCAGTGGAAAATTAGAAGCTGATAGGCAGAAGCTAAAGACAGTAACTGCCCTTTTCTATTTCATAACATACTTTACGAAACCTTAACTCTTAAGACTTAATCAGGCTAGAGAGTATTTTCCCCTTCCTAATCTTCCCCTGCTTTCCTGGGCACATAGTAGTAACATTACTGTCATATTTACATCAAGATAAGTGCAGAATCAATGAACCTTGACTTCATATTTTGAAGACCTAGCTTCCTAAACAGTTTTAATTTTGGTTTAATTACTGTATTTCTTATTCACTGTTGTGTGATACAGCTCTGAAACCAGCTCAAGTAGAAGATAAGACTATTTGGTTTAACAAAACTCTGTAACTTTGTCTGCATTAACTTCTACTTTGTATTAATAAGTTGCACTGTGATGCAGTTACTGAGTTTCATAGCTTGTTACTTGTTTTGCAAAGGAAAACTGGAAATCATAGGGTAAAAAATACTTCTTTCTAAAGAAACAACATCCCTGCTCTTCCCACATGGCTAACAGGATTGTTTCCCTTCTGGAAAATTGTAATTGCTGTCCAGCACCTTGGCAGATTGATACTGGTTATATTTTTGTTTATTATTTTTGTTCGGTAATGCTACAAACAAATACCAGGAAAGGAACAGTGGCTTGTGGATGCTGTAAGCTTTGCAGGAGGCGACTGTCAGCACCTCCCCATACCCATATACTGTTGTTCTGCACACTGGCTTGTTCTTGGTCTTGCTGCCATCAGTGGAGTTAATTAGTGTTAAAAGTTAAGCCTATGGATGCATGTTTGTAGGCCAAAGCACAGGAGTATTGAAAGTGAGCCAAACAGTTACTTTGCATAAGCACAATGTGTTTGTATTTTTTAATATTCAAATATTGGGGTTCCTTAATTTGGAGTTTTAAATGTAAACATTTTTTGCAGAGACCTGGGTACCTTTCAGCTGGTTTTCTAACAAATTCTCTCACTTGCAACTTTTCTTGTTTTAAATGAAAAGGAAAAGCCTAATAGCTGTGATTTTTGGTGGAAGCACTGTCTGAATTCAGCACCTTCCTGATTAGTGCTTTTGGGCAGTAATGGTTTTGTTCACCCATTCAGCTGTTTTCCTAAAATGATGGGATGGTACTTAAAACAAGATAGAACACAACTTTGTAATGGTACATCACTCATTACTAATGTCAGTTTTTAGATGACAATGGGGTGTCTGTAACTGGCTCCAGGTAATCCTCAGACCATAAAAGAGGAAAAACCAATGAATTAAGTATTGTACTGAATGAATGGGCCTGGAATTCTATAAGGGGTACAGGAAGATTAATTCTAATGATAATATTAATCCATAATAGTGTAAGTTGGATTCTGATCCCATACGATTTGTGAATTTCTGTGTTTAAAATGCTTTGATGTGTGTTTAGCCTGGTGTGTTTGCATTTCTCAATTCATTTTTTCTTTTCCACCAGGGAAGTCGAGACAACATGAGTGTGATATTGATCTGTTTTCCGAATGCACCAAAGGTATCACCAGAGGCGGTGAAAAGAGAGGCAGAGTTGGACAAGTACCTGGAAAGCAGAGTAGAAGGTGGATCATTTAAAAAAAAATAAGTAACTTTGTTTCTAAACAGACCCCTGGCCCCCTTCCCCTTCCAACAACTAAACCCTTAACACGTGCAGGCTTTTTAATAGACCTTCAAGTGCCATTGGCCATCCTGTGTACCTCTGGAAAAGGCACTCTTATATGTCCTGAAAAAGTTCTGTCATGAAAATGCAGCAGCCTGTAGCCCTGAAAATTGCTCAGGATGGCAGAGAATTCATTTATGCTCAGTGTTCTTCCTGAGTCTCTTGACAGCACTAACTTCAGACCAGTGACTCCTGGTTCCTGTTACATGGAGTTAAATGAAATAATCACAGTATCTTACAAAGTGTCTTTGGAGATGGTAATTTGAGTGCCATTTTTCCATATAGTTAAGTACAAATCAGTTAGCTGTGATATTTTATTATCCAGTAATAGTAGGATTACAACTTGATTACTGTAATCTTTAACACCTGCTTACATATTTACTTATTTGAAAGTATGTCAGAAATTTGTCAAAGCTGATCTTTAAGCATTCATGAAAAAAATCTGGGAACTCCTCTTGCTCTGGTAGTAACTTAAAAATTTTTCTTTAAATTCGTATTTCAGGAGTTCTTAAACTTTAAACTGAAATTGTGAGTCTGGGGCTTTTTGTATCACGTAAAAATATTTGAAATCAATTCGATTCAAATAACTTCTGATTAAAACTGCATTTATAGTGCCTTTTGATATTTAAAACCAACTACAGCTTGGAGTTTGTTTCTGAAATCTAAGACATGCTGTATGCATTATTTGCATAGGTTCAGTCTATTTTTGAAGTGGACTCCTGTATATGTTACAAGTCTAGTTATGTGTGTGTATACTCCCAAGAATCCTTAACAGCACACAGGGCACGATAGGCAGAGCTCTCCACAGCTATGGTAGCAGTCATCAGTAAGTTAGAGGAGTACATGATGCACTTTTTTCCTCCTTAACTTACATGAAGGTAACACAATGCAGCTCCAGGAATTTCCCAGAGAACTTGCCTGGATGGGATTTGTGGGCTCAGACAAATCCATTTGCCGTTTTTGAAGCACTTTACAACCTTGTGTGGGTGCTCCTGCACAAAGTGCTACGTTTTTCCAAGGCCTCGCTCGGCAGGTCTCGGCAAACTGCATCTGTTCTGCCCCTGAGCAAACGGCCAGGCAGACAGTTCTGTATTTTAATCTCCATCCTTGCCTGAGAGGAGAGGTTGGTGCACAGTCAGTGCTGGTGTGAATCTCGCTGACAGCATGGCAGGAATATCCCAGAGCAGTCACACTGCAGGAGGGAAGTGTCAGATGGCTCCCCCTGTGCAGAGCAGGGAGCGGGTTTGCACCCGGCGTGTGAGGAGCTCGCCGTGTGTGTCCACCCACAGACTGGCTGAAGAACAAGTGTGCTGTACATTCACACATTGATTCACAGCCTGGTAACTCTCCTTATCTGGGCAAGTACTGCCTCCTTAGCTTAGATATTGTGTCTGAGTTCAGACAAACCCGTGACCTAGAATATGAAAATACGATGAAGCCGAGGCTGCATCTTCAGCTGGCCTCGTCCTACCCCAGGAATATTATGGTGAGGAGAGCTGGCATTTTTGTACAGCTGCTTCATTTTATAAAGGAAGAGCCTAAACACTGGACCTGCATGTGATTATGGTACATACAAGGAATTTGGCTGCTGGTACTTTGCATTTATACAAATAGGAAATCTGCAGGAATGGGCAAAGTGTGATAATTGCATAGAGGCAGAAGGATTCTGTATGTAGTTATAAAGCACTTTAATATTAATTTAATGGGATGATGTCTGAACAACTTGAGGAAATATATTATGCTTCCCCTCAAGGGTCTCTGCTTAATTTTCAGAGTTATCCTCAATCTTTTGTCTATTGTTGCACAAAAATATTATTTAAATTAATGAATATTTAGTAAACACTACTCAACTCAGCAGTGATTTGTATCAGCTGTTTGCAGAATTCGGCCTTTTAGGACTTATGCATGGAAATTGAAAGGCCTGAAGTGAAGCAGAATTTCAAGAACAGGAGTTGAAAACTTTGTTATATTTAACTTAATTGCTGTGCCATTGCATTGTTCCTGAAGTAAATGGATAATGCCTTATTGACTAGTAAGGTAGGACTGCTGCAGCATCTAAAACATCATACCCTACAGGGAATAATCTTGCTCTTATCTTAGGATACTACAAGAGTGACAGTGCTCAACTTTAAAAGTCTGATTTTTGGCTGAAGGAACTAAAAAATATAAAGAGTGTTTTAGAATGATCTTACTAATCTGTAATATCAATTTAAATTTAAAATTAATTCAAATGGAAACTTGGTCAAAATGCATATTACGTATTTTTATGCATTTCAGTACTCAGTGAAGTCCAACAAGTAATGGGAGTCAATCCTTTCTAGTGTGCATTTTTTTTTTCTGGTTGTATTTTTATCCTCTTGGCCCAGAATATACCTTTATATGCTAAAAACTAGTGCAAATTTTAAGACTGAATAGGATTTAATAATGATGGTCATCTTGAATAAGGAGAGATGATTCAGATTTTAAAAAATGTAGAAAATTTTCTATTTACAATGTCACTGAAGACTCTCCTGATGTGTTCATGGTCCAGATTTGTAGCTGCAACAAATAATGGAAGAAGCAGCAAGTGTGGAGAAGCATCCTTGTGCCATTACTTGCAATAAATCAATGTTACTCCTAAAGTATCATGTGAACTTCATGGTAGAAGTAATCAGTCATTCCAAAATGTGTTGCTATGATTTGCACTAATCTGTGTTATTGATGTGTTGACTCTAAAAAGAAACTTGTCTAAGCCTTTTTTTTTCTGTTCTCATTTTTTTTACATAAAACCATTCCGTACTAGATAATCCCTGCAATATTTATACCTATGTAGAGATAAATAATTTTGAGTTAGCTGTTATATGTTCCTTCTCTAATTTCCACATAAACAAAGTTCTGACTTTTTCTTAAACTTTGTATGGAATTCCCATTTTTGAATCCTTTATTTTAGGGTTGTAAGTACATTTTTCCAGTACTTGATGCCATGACGATGTGTAGAAGGTTTAAAAGCAAATTAAAGACTGGGGGGAGGGTTGAAGGTGTATTGAAACAAGATAATTCCAATAAATTAAACACAGCTAGCAGACCGACTCCATTTGTTGTGTCTTCAGTGTTCATTCAGTCTGTATCTATAGTTTTATCAAAATATAAATGTATTCATTTAGTGGAGACTGTATGTTAAATGTACTGCAGTTACAGGTTGTGAAACTGTGTAGTATAGGTCAACTATAAATTCCTTATTTTTGTACAGCAGAACTTTAGCACTAGCACAATGTAGCATATTCTAGATGTTCAAAATTGCACAATAAAGGAACTTGGCAAACCAAATCTGAGATCTTGGCTTCTTATTCAGATTTAAGATTCGTAGATTATTTCTTTGCTACATTTTAGACGGTGAAATGAACTTTGGCTGTAGATTTTTAAGGAAATGGCGAGTTTTTGAGGTGTCTCTGGTGTGCGGTGTCATGTATCTGAAATTTAGGTTTGGAAGTAAACAGCTTAAAGCTTTGTGCTGCAGAGTTTGATGCTGGTTGAGGAGTAGGCAGTGTTTCCACTATACCTTGCAAATAATTTACACAGCCTGACTGCAAAACAGAGCTGATGGTTTTTGGAAACACACACAGCCCTGAAAACCATTGCATACACAAAAAGTAATTCACAACTGTTGGTTTTTAGGTTTGGTTTTGTTTTAACTAAAAAAGACTTGGATACATGTTGGTTTTAAAAGCTTTCAATGTGCCTTATCTCACAAAGTATAAAATGGAAACTTGGTATGTTCTTCTGGAAATTTAGGACCAAATCTGAATGCTTGAATACTTTTGAAAAGCGGTACTGATGAATTCCAACTACTTTCAAACTGTGTAAATGCTTTGTTACATGAAGAGTAGTGTGCACGTACATACATGCATGTCTAGATGTGCACATATGTACACATTATTGTATGCATGTTGCAGTATTAACTTGAGGTCGAACAGCACCAGGTGTTAATAATTCATGTGTTTTGCAATTTCTGAGAGCTCATGTTCACGGAGAAATGAATGAGATGCATTTTTAAAAATGTTCTTATTCTTTAAACTTCATAAAATTACTCTTTTGAGTGACTCTTCACGGGTGGTATGGTCTGAAATGTTTTGAATTCAAATAAAATCGTGTGCTTTTGACTTGAGGAGAATAGTGAAAAAAGCAAACACAAAAGAAAAAAAAAAACACAAAAAAAGCCCCTCCAAAAAACCCTCAAACCAACCAGGCCTAAGAATAAACTTAAAGAATGAATGTCTTGACAAATGTGGCTGTGGCTACAATACAGGTTCTCCTCACCCAGAAGCTGGAGTGAATCAGCTTTAAGTTTGTGCCCTGTATTTAGATATCTCCTGAGTTGAGACTGAAACTGTTAATTAGATGTGATGTCCCTGGCTTTTAATTTATGTGTAATATTTCTTAAAATTTGCATGTTGCTGTAATGCAATGAGGTACAAGTATTGGTTAATGCACATACAGCCATGGGAATTACTTCTGACATGTCTGACCTTTTATTTCTTGAAAATATTATGTTTCCTGTGATGGCAGTAATGTTTTATCTTGTGTTGCAGTGATAAAGCTGATATTAATATCTGCCCCATGCCTTGGGCGTGTTGTGGGAAGATATTACATCTTCTATCTAATGTATAGCAGGAAAGCCATTAAAGATTTTTTTTCCTCCACTGTTCCTAGGTAGCTGTGTATTTCTAAAACCAAGTCAGCATGTTCACAGCAGTAAATCTGTGTCAAATCTGTTACAGGTCTTTCCTTATGGAACCAAAGTTAACAATTACCATGTTGAGTACGGTCTGTCGCTTTAATTTTTTATTTTTTTTTTAATGTTAAGCTGCCTTTTTTTTTATAAAACTTGAGTGTTTCAATCTTTTTAAGTTAAATTTGGACTGCACTTACAAAAAAAGTACTTCTGATTCCCAGAGATCATAAAGAAGCAGGGTGAAGGAGTGCCAGACTTAGTCCACGTGATGCGTACGTTAGCAACTGAGAGCATCCCAAACCTCCCGCCGGGAGGGGAGTTGGCAAGCAAGTGAGTTCACATCAGTGTCCGTGTGGGGTTTGATTTCAATCACATTTTAACTGCAAGGCCACTCTTAAAAGTTGAGGGGCAGGGAGGGAGGAAGGGGACAGGAGAAAAGGTGATGATCTGTTCTCCGGTTTTTATTATTCTGGATGAAAAGGACGAGCTTAAGAATGGAGTTGGCTATGAATCATTGCAAAAATTAAATGTCAAACCGTAGTTTTGGGAAGGAGTGAGGGGTTTTTAAGGGTGGCCTGTGTCTGTTTTTTGTAATTAACTGGGGTTTCTGGGGGGGATGTTACATTTGAACATGTGAAAATAATGCCCTGACTTTCGTTACTTGAATTGAAGTGTTATACACATCAACAAGAAATGATATGCATAAAATGTTTTGCTTGGCAGCCTTCTTTTCTTGTCTGTAGCCATGTTGTAATTGCTTAAAAATTTGCTTTTGTTCCTCTCTGCTTGTGACAAATCTGAAAGCAAGATAGAAGTCTATCAAAAAAAGAAAGTGGAAGTTCATTTTGTAGCCTTATATAACTGACTTTGTCCTTGAAGGGTTCAGTGGTGATGCTCTGTGGTTTCTCAAATATTCAGTCTTCAGGGAAGCAATGTGCTTAGCTTGTTTGCACCCCAAACCAAGTGCTTTTTGAGTCAAAAAAAGCTTCGTCATGAGCCTGTGCTGTGTTAAAATGGATTGGGCACATAAGATACAGAGTATTTTTGACCTTTCAGAGTATGATTTTTGTATTGTTACACCAAAACATCAGGACTTCAGGCATGTAATTGAATAAATTATAAATTAATAAATTGAATAAATTATGAAGTGATAACTGCAAGGATGGCTTCTAGAAAGCAATATTGCTCATATGGGAACTGTTTGACTAGGAGAAGAAGAGATGGCAATTTAAAGTATAGTAGCATCTGTCTGGGATGGGCTGCTGTAGTATTGAAGTATGAGTGAGTCAGTTACTCATGAAATGCAGCATAGAAATTGATTTTTCTTAATCTCCTTTGGCTAGAAGTGGCATCATGCTTGTGAAGAAATGCTGAAGTGATGTGACTTCAGTGGGATTTTGTGTCTCAGTGATGCTACTTTGAATAGGGACTTGGAGAAACATTGATTTAATTGGGTGTTGATGTAACTTAAAGCACTATTGGCAGTTTGGAAGGAAAAAAACGCTTTCCAAGAAACCTGCCTGTATTTAGACTCAAAGATACCTATTTCTTGAAAGATATGGGAAGCTTTCCAATCCATATATGCAATGTACTTCATGTGTAATTGCTTGGTTTTATTGCTTTCAATCCAGCCTCTTCTTTCATGCCCTATAATCATTCACTACAATGTTGATACATGGTAGTTCCTCACTCTTCAGTGTTGCAGGATGATTACAAAGCTTGTCATCTGCTTTTTTTCTTCTCTTGCACTCCTTTGTGATTGCTCTGCATGCGTTCATCAGCAGTGAAAAGGTTGTTCTTTGAAGTTTGTTTTATATCGCAGTCTGCTGCTTCATCTTACTTGGTTCTGCAGAAGTGGATCCAAAAGAAAGTTGCATTTAAAATCTGATCCATCATTTCTGCTTTTTACTCCCCTCTTTCCTTCCTGTTCTCCCTGCAAAGTTTTTTCCTTATATACTGGGAAAGGCAAAGGCAGCTTCTTCCTTCAGCCTCACATTGAGTTGTGTTTTGTTTTGTTTATTTGGGGTTTTTTTATTACCAGTTTTCACGGGGTTTTTTGACTCTCAGTTTTTCACTCTATGTTAAAAGAAATAAATAAAAATCATGTTGCTCATTTGCATGTTTATTGCAAATGTTGTGTTCATATTTTGTCAATCTATTTCTTATTAATCTTCTATCAGTACTAGAAAAGTCAAGAAACCCAGAGATGAAGTTTAATTTCGAGCTATCTTAAATATGCTAAGCATGGGCCTTTTTATAAAGAGATAACTGTCAAGATGCCTGAATTTTATTTTTTTACCAGACAAAATATATCTCAGTCTGAAGATACAATGCACAAAACTGCAGTTTGATTCTTTTTTTTTTCTTTTTCCTTATTTTTGTTAGAAAAAATAGCAGGAGAGTATTGGGCATGTCACTGTAGACGACTGCTGTTCTAGAACTATTTTTTTCATGTTTGCACATGGAAAGTACATTTTAGGAGGCAACACAAACAAAAATGTACTTCAGAATGTTATTTTTGTATGTCCAAAAAATAACACAACACTGTTCTCCTATGGAAGTAATACATAGTACATACCACAATACCTGAGACACTACTGCAGTGGTATTTGGGCATGGCCAGGACATTCAAGGTCCACTGAGGTTTCTTCTGCCCTTTTTTCAAAGTGAAGACCTGACTGTCAGGTTGTGCCCTTCTCCTGCTGAACTCTGAGGGATATTCAGCCTTGTTTGTCTTGAGCCTAAAGGTTTTAAAGGATATGGAATATTTAAGGACACTTAGTGATAACTTGCAGTAAACATGGTTCTGTGAATTTGGAATCTTCTGAGGTTTGCATTTAAATTAAAAGTGGGAATTTGACTTGGGGGAAAAAAGAAAGCAAAGAACACAGCCTTAAAATCTTGTGGCTTTGTTTTTTTTTGCTCTAGACGGAGTGTGATTGAAGCTGTGTATAACAGACTGAACCCCTATAGGAACGATGATGCTGTAAGTATCTTTTCTCTTACATTCTCTTTCTCCCCACCCCAATTATTTTAGCTGTTTTGTAAAGAAAGATATGCAAATTCCTGTTAAAGAGCCATTCCCCCAAGAAATGAGTAACGCTGTTGTGCTCTTTGGACTGTGTTTTGTAATTGTTTTCTGCTGATCATCATCTCAAAACTCCTGTAGAGTTGATTCATTTGTCCTCTGCAATTTCATTATTTCAGTCCTGCTTGGTTTTCCAAGTGCTGCCAAATGGTGGAAAGAGTCACAGAGGGCTTTTTCCCCCTTTATTGGAGACGTTTTTCCCTAATTATCAAGAAGAAAAATGCTGTAAAGGCTAAACAGATGTGTTAAGAATATATTAGTTTACCAAACGGACTATATAAACACTTTTATTCTACTTTGAGTTCTTATATGTCAGTGCTGAGAGAGACGTAAATCCGCTGTCAGGATGGGGGGGATGAAAAACCAAACAGTGAACATGAGCACGATTCCAGTGGCAGTTTGATCACCAGAAACAACATTCTGTCACTGACAGTGCAGTATCTCACAGAGCAGTTAAACTGATCCTTTAACTATCAGCAGAAATTACTTACATGCCTGGATGTGACATAAGTGAAATGCAGCCAGACATAAAGATTGTGCGTTGGCTTTACAACTCTGCACTAGTTTTATTTGGCAGCCTTCATTCTATTTTTAGCATAAAAATTCCTAAAGAGGGGCTGAAAGAGGATGCTTTACCTTCAAAATACATTCTGTAGTATGTTGCTGTTCAGTACACAAACTTTGTGATCATGTTGGCAACTGGGATACAGAAATTTGCATATGGAATAGTTGGCAAGCAGCTCCTGCATTTTTACTCGGGCTGCTTTTATTCTTCATTCTTGCAACAACCATTTTGCTCTTTCATATAATTGCTCTCCTTTGCTACTTCTGGTCTTGAAGGAAAAGCTGGAGGTGGTACTTTTGCAAAGGGCAATTTCAGTTTGTGTTTTTTTAACTACACCTCCGTGCCAACTGTTCCTCTCTGGTTTGTAATGGATTCTGTGTGCAAGTTTGAATGAAGGGTGCAGAACTTCAGTGCTAAGAAATTATCATGTGTGGCATTGCTAGAGAGTTAATTAGCCTCTTTCCTCTCCAAGGAATCACTAAGGCAGTGTTTTTGAAGAGGAGTGTAATATTTCTACCTCCTGCAGCCTCAGTAATGATGGGGAGGTGTAGCTGTGGAAGCACCAGGATGTGCTGTTGTAAAAGCCCATCCTGCCCATTAATTGCTTGGGAAAAGGAGCAGGTGATGCTGAAACCACTAAATGTGATGCACAGGGGCAGTTTGATCTGATTCCTGTGCTGCTGATTCAGCTGTTAATTCACCTGCTGAGCTGTGGCCTCCCTTGCTCGTGGTTAAACTGTGAGCCCACCTGATGAGGCTGGTAGAGAAAGCGAAATATAGAACAGTCTAAGCAAGGGAAAAGAAAACAGGGCTGACACAAAGGCAGATGGATTAAAAAAACACTTAAAAAAACCACTTGGTGAAATTAAACACTGTGTTAAACCAGGAATTGGTTAAACATTTGTCAGGCTTGTGGTAGTTACACAAAATCTGCTGTTACCTGTGGGCCTAAACGGAATGAATTTTTGGGACACTCAGGTATTGCATAGGTTGAAATACCAAGTTATGATTTGGAGCACAGCATGAATTTATTTTCAATTTTTTTTTTGGTATATACATTTCTTTTCTTCCTCTTGCAGTTTTGTTACCATCCAAAATTAAGATTGCCTTCAGTTGCCTAAACTACACTTCTGTAACCTTAAATTAAAAGTATTAAAATAGCTCTGAGTTCTAACAGGGTGTCAGTTGATGTCTGTATCTTCCCATGCAGCGAGGGAGGGCTGAGAACACAAAAGATGATAATGGTGATAACACATGGCATGAGCACACCCTGCTCTTTTCTGGCACCTGTGAGCTGAGTGTATCCATTTTGTGTTACTTCTAACTACTCAGGAAATAGCTAGAAAGGCTCTGGGAATGCTTTTGAGTAACATTCCTAGGATCTTGTTTTCAGGATCAATGCAATATTGGTCTTATTTGGTCATATTTTGAAATTTCTTGGCTCTAATGTTACAAATATGTTAATTAACAATATGTGGGGGTTAGATACTTTTTAAAAGCTGTTTCTGAAAGGGGAGAGAAAACAGACTCCTGAAATGATTGAAGTCTTTACCCTTTTCAGTCTGGATTATCCAGAAACTGCCGCAAGGATGGGCACTCCAGACTTTAAAGGGTTCCTTCTTTTTTCTTTAAGGATTCTGCCTCAACTGATGATATGTGGTAAAACTGCTCATCTAGCTGTGGAGTTCACGTTTCATCCTGCAAATGAAAGTGCAGCCCAACCTCAGTGACCCTTCTTAACATCCATCCTCAACCTTAATTAAAGAAGGGGAAATGATGTGTTGGTGAGAGTGACTACAGCAGTACGACATCTAGCCCAGGAACTGATCTTTTTTTGTAAAACAGACTTCTGTAAACGTGATTTCAAACCATAAATCCATGTTGTAAATCAGACTCCAGCAATTTATGTTGTATGATTTTGTTTTTGTAAAGTGCAATTGTCTTTGTACAAAATGCTCATATTTAATTATGAACCGCTTTAAATCACTATAAAGGTTAGAAGAAATGTTTTGGCTTGTGTGATGCAACAATATATATCCCTTTTAAAAATCATGTTGTGGTTTTGGATTGCAAGGAGCAGCAGCCTAGCCAGCTAGGTTCTCAGGAGGTGCACAAAACTGTTAAAGAGAACTTTTTTTGGTTTAAATGAAAGCTGAATTCATGGGCAGCCTACCAGAAATTACAGTGTGTGAATGTCGCTTGGCAATGGAAAAATAACTTAGGAGTAGTGCACATTCTTCAACAAACATGTATCATTTTCTTGGATGCACTCCTGCTCTCACGTTGAGTCGAAGGGATTTGTGATTTGGAGTTCAGTGGGAGTTAAATCATGCCCTGTTAACAGTATCCTGTTCATACATGTACCAATCTTGGGATTAGAACGCCTTGGTTCTTTGCACCTCTTTTTTCATTAACCCTTACCTGAAACTACTAATCACTGAGCCCAAAGACAACTTTCTACATGAAGTAGGAGTCTGCAGCATTTTTACAATCCTGATTGGCTGGGTCTGCTGCTGTTCCAAGTAAAATACTCTGAATTCCATTTTATCAATAAAGCTTGATTTAACAAACGAGACATTTACCCATAAATGTGTAATTCCTTCTTTTCCTGCCTTTTAAAATGTCAGTGCCATTGTAAATTATATTTTACTTGTGGAAGAATATTTTTCTTAATTGGTAGCCCATTTTTAAAATGGGAAGGATTTTGATTATTGCCCGAGACATAGCCATATGCTAGAGGATGATGTGGGATTAATCCGTTACCCTATTTTTTACAAATGTGGGTTTTTTCAGGCTTTTTTGGTGTTGCTTTTTCCCCCCCCTCCTCTCTACTGAAGATGTGCATTGGTTTGAATTTGCCTACTGTTTGATAAAAATACATTTGTCAAAGCCTGACAATCTTTAACGTTTTATGGTGTGTGTTTTTAATTGACCCACTTACTTAGAATGAGAGACTAGTGGTTAAACAGTACTTGTGATTTGAGGTATAGCATGTTGACAATATTTAACTGTTTGTTGTTTAAAATTCTAATTTAAAATTTTATAAGATAATAAACTAATTTGATTTGAGCTTAGCTTTCTCCCATTGAGCATACGAAAATTAAGTTTTCAAGTCAGTCGTGTTTGCAAAACTGCTGTTTTGTGCACCTTGTATTGTCTTTTTGGTTGAGAATATTGTATTTAATATGTAGTTTACTCATTTAGTAGGCAGATTCCTCAAAAGGAAAATCAGTAAAACAAGTAGATTGTAACATTTACTGCAGTTAAACAGAATCAGAACTTGGTGTATAATTACTTTTTGATAGGAAAACGTAGTACAATGCATTTTGCTATATTTGTCTTTCCCTAACTTTGACATATACATATTTGTATATATAGCCTTAAAACTAATGCAGAGTTAGGGAACACTGAACAGTGAAAAAGTAACTTATAGTGTCTTGGAACTAAGTATAGTATATACCAGCAAACTTTTCTTTTATCCCTCTTGTCTATGTGGGGTGCTTAAACGTAACTTCATTGTATTCAGTTTGTAATCTGTTCAAGCATGAATGAAGAAAACATAAGCACTATTTGTATTTATAAATTTATAGCAATTTTTGCTTAAACAACCAGTTCCTTACCTACCTATGAATAAATGCTTAAAATGTCTAATTTTGTTGTAGAGTGCAAAACTATAATGATGTTAAGTTACAGCTTCACAGGCACCTAATTAATGAGCATATTTAATAATACATGGCGTATTAGTGTGAAAAGCTAAACTTAATTTAGGACTAGGCAGATAAAAGTTCTGTCCTTTTTTTTCATAGAGACTGAAGTTTTAGTTTTGGAAACTGCAAAACCTTGAACTGGACTGTGGAACCTTTGAGTTTTAAACTTTAAAAAAAAATCGGAAGCAAAACTGTGGTGTGAAAAGCCATACTTCAAACCATAATCACTTAAACTGTCTCAGTGACAAAGGAGATTTTATGAAGCCTCTTCTGACGAGGTCTCCTGAAGGTTTAGAAAGGAAATAATTCTGCTGTTGCTGCAGGCGATGTGAGTAGGTTTGAGGGTAGGGGCAGAAAGGCCGTTTCAGGCCTTTCTCTCTCCCGCCTACCTTCAGCGTTTCCATGAGCTCAGAGCACTGAATTATGATGTATGCATAAACACTGCCATTTTAGATACAGACTTTGATTACAGAATAAACCAGTTAAGTGTATAAAGCATCCTAGAAAAGAGGCAAGCTGTACTTTTTTCACTGCTCTGAAAAGAAAAAAAGGCACTTTTGCACCTTTGTGCATCTCCTTCTTGCACCAGAAACTTTTTTTTTTTTTTTAAATGCTAAAAACATTAGCACCTCAGGGGCAAGGCAGCAATTTTTATTTTGAAATATTGTGTGCTATTTATTTCCCTCTTGGAAAAAGATTCCTGTGTGACAAAAACGAAAATTGTGTGATGTTAACAGATGTATTTTTAAATACATGTTCAAATAGGATGGTCCCGATTTGCTTGTTTTTAAAAGGAAATGACATTTGTAAAGCTACTTTGCTTCGTATGCCATGCAACTTTGTTTTCCTTCTACATTTGACAATTTCACTGGCTACAGTTTCTGTGAGTTTTGTTATAGTCAGATTAATTAAATGTTTCGCTGATCGTTCTGGGAGAATACCTGTAACTGCTTTATGGACAACTGTTCCAAATAATTCTCGCTAATTCAGCATTGAAAATATGTTCAAGACAGAGACTTCTAAAATGTGCTTTAAACCAATGTTGGATGAACTAAATGCAGTGGCATTAAGAAGGATCTTAGGTTTGCAAGGCTCTGTAAATCCTTTGTATCCATAGTCGTGCTGGGGCAGAAACAAAACCTGAGCCTTTCAGCTGGGTTTGCTCTCAGCTGGCCCAGGAGCAGCCCCACCAGCACCTTGAGGCACGGCCACCATTCAGTTAAACTTGGAGCTGGAGTCAGAATCGGAGGGAGGAGTTTCATCAGCTTGTTAAACTGCTCTGAGCTGCCGCAGTCAGTAGGTTGTGTCAGCGAGGTGCCTGGTGAATACTGAGCAGCAGATGAGTCATGGTAGCCCTTACCTTGAGAGCTCCTGCAGGTGCCAAAGCTGATCTTTTCAACATTGACTTGTAGCAAATTGACTTCCATGTCCATTACATTATTTATTGCAAAGCTAGTGCTGTCACTGTATAGGTTCATGTCTGAGCCGTTTTGCTCAGTTCAAGAGTTGGAAGCTTAAGATGATTTTACAAAATTAGAGATCAGTTTTCACTTCAGTTGATTCCCTGATGAGAATCCCACCTTAATTTTATACACTGGGATAGGAGACACTTCCTATTGCATTCCATTTTTAGTAGTTCATGGTCTAAGGACGTGGTTTCATGATCTTACACCAAGATTAAACCATTGCTCCTGGTTTGCCCCTAGTGTCTTTTTGTGCCAGTGCTTGTCCTTACGTGGGTGTGCAGTTAGGAGAAAGAACAAAACTGTCCTTTTGAGCTGGGTAAATTGATAATCCAGCTGTGGGGTGCTGATGCTAGGGAAAAATGGAGAGTGGGGAGGCAGGACTGAGAGCAAAGGAATGGCTGCCCCACCCCTCCCGCCACAGTTTAGGAAACCACACCCAGATAAATGATGGCCTGTGTAGGGAGCATTGAAGCCTTTGCAGATCTTTCCCCACTTAAGACAAATATTTTGCTTTGATAAACATTTCTTTTCTTTAAACTGGAATCGTCAAATTTTTGATCTCAGTGTCTTGTGTGGGAGTTCTGTGCTGACAGCCTTCCTCTGTGATCATATTCTCTAGAGATTTGGAGCTCTCTCCTGTGGGAGAGACAGCACGGCTCCACAATTAGGTTAATGATATGGCTGTTACAGTTTACCTTAGTTCAATGTACATCAGGATTTCATCATGCCAAGATGTTCACCTCCATCTCTACCTGCACCTTCTTGAACTGTTTTTGTGCACAAATGACTTGGTGTGTTTCAATTCCTTGGTATTTAAACCTGGCCATGTCTGAAAGGGGGTCAACCTTTAGGAAAGCAGTGCCCTTTTGCTCATCCTTTGGCAAATACAGTGTTTGATACAAACCTGATGTACCTTGCAGAGGTTCAGAAACAGCAAAACCATAGAGCTACAGGGCTGTACCTGACATTCTTGTGTAGAAAATGAACTGTTCTTTGGTGCCAAGCTTCACCAGATAGGAAAATAATGTCTCCTAGATAAGGAGTGTGGCTCCTTGTTACTACACCTACCTGTGTCTGAGGTGATCATACTTGAGCCTTTATAGATCAGTTCAGGGTATGAACTCTCCACCTGGCTGGAGAGGCTTTTTCACTCTTTAAGTGGTGAAAAGAGGCTCCAGACATGAATTTCCAGGATGCTGTAGCACAAAAAAATGACTCTGATTCCTGCTATAAGCTGTAAAAAAGGAGCAGAATTTATAAGTATCACTCTGTGGCTAGATAATTTTGACTGACCTGTCTGAAATACTGATCAGAGAATCCAGTCTTGTGTGAGCATTTTCTGTGGAGTGCTTGCGCAGTCTGCAGCTTTCTGCAGACCCAGGTGTGCACATCTGAAGCACTCTGTTGCCTTATTTTGCCTAATAACGTTGCTTTGTAAATGAGGTAGCAGCCACCTGGGGCTGTGGCACTTGTTCACAGGTCAGGAAGCTGTGGGAAAACTTGAAGCTTCTCTTTAGTATCATGGACCACTTAATGCATTCAAGTGGAAAAAAAATACATGTTAAAAATTGAGTTCACATTGTGTCCCATTGACAATTCGTTTCTAGAAAAATGACAAATATTTCTACCATTTATTTACTACGTGAAAGAAATGTCTGGACCTTTAATCTCCCGATTGTGTCAGAGTTGTTGACCTGTAGTTACTTAGGCTTTGTGCATATTCCTCATTTTCTCTGTGTTTTTGTTTGATGTTCCTTTTGAGTAGCAGTAAAACAGATCTTTCTTTTCCCCATCTCTTGTACACATTCTTCTTAAGTCTTTGCTTCCAGGCTAAGGGAACAGGAATGATAATGATGTCTTAGCAAAGTGTTTGGGGAGAGGCTTGCTTTAAATGCAACAACTACAAAACCCCCTAACTTTTCCACCACAAAAGTTGGGGAAGTGGGCTTAACTTCAAAAATGCCTTTTATAGAACCAAGAAAACCTGAAAGTGTCAAAACTTGGGTAGAAGTGGGATGACAGGTTAGATTTCTAGAGTAGTTTATGCATAGCCAGATTTTTACACATAACTTGAACCGATTCCTGCCTAAATGCTTTTTAAAATATAACCAGGCACCTGCTTTCTTTTTTTTTCTTTTTCTTTTTTTTTTTTTTTCTTTTGTTCCAGAATGGGAAGAGTAAAACCAATGATCCTTACTACTGTGTAGCCAGCCATTTATCTGAAGGGTGGGTGCTATGTCAGGCAGTACCATTTTCCTTTAGGAGCACGACATCTCCACTTCTCAGCTTGCTCAGTAACATTGAGGCAAAGCTGAAATTCCTTTTTGTTCCTTGAAGTGTTGGCTCTGAAGAGCTTGGTGGGAGTGTGGGGTTCTTGCACATGGACAGGACTCCCCATGTGTGTGTTGTGAGGAGGTCTCTGGAGTTGAAGGAGCTGCCATTGTTATTTATTTTGAGAAACACCTTAAAGAAAAATGAGAAAACCTACTGGCAGGTCCTAAAACATTCAATGCTTTTATTCTATCAATGCCTGTAGACTAAGGTCCAGAGTTTCATTTCAGCTGATACTGAATTCCAGCCAGTCTGAGCAGTGCAAATACTGGGTAGCCAAATTTCATTTACACTGTTAGGATTTCAGGCTGGATCACAGTATTTTTGTTCACACTAGAGAGGAAAATTAGAGTCAGGCTTGGGAAAATGAGGCACAAACTTAACATCATGCTGACTTTTGCTCACAACATACAGATTTTGCACGTGTGTTGGAGCCTTAACTGTCCCACTGCTCTTGAAATGACAACCAAATCTAATCTTTATTCAGTTTAGGTTTTCAAAAAGCTTTTCAAAGCCAAAGGGAAGACAGTGGTAATGTTAAAGCAAAATGTTCGATTAATCTGAGATAATTTCTTAATTCTTTAAATGTCTAAGAATTATTTTGCTTTGAAACCTCAGAAGAGCACATTTTAAGAGGTTTGGTCTTCGATGTAGTATTTTTAGCTGCAATTAAATGAAATTCAAAATGATGTATCCAGGATGGAAAGACAATGAGGGCTGAAAATTTAGGAATAAATGTCCTAAATTTACATAGAATTATATCCATGTCCAGTGATGGACTCCTGAAAGGTTGGAACTAGATGATCTTTAAGGCTCTTCCAACCCAGACCATTCTGTGGACCATTCTATGAAAGGATCTTTGACTGTGTTCATAGGGGAACTTTTGATTCTTGCTGAGTGATGCCAGACTGAGAAGTCTGCTGCAATTTGGAATTTCCAGCCTCTTAAATTGGAAACTGGGCATTGCACACCAGAGTCCCCAGTGCTGGGATGTTGTTAGCCCACATTCCATGGGTTAACACCCTGCAGCCCATGGGCGTTGGGAATTGGGGTTTCCCAGCCTCTTCTTGCTGATGACCTTGGGCACCAAGAGTTAAATTGTGTTTATTAACCTGATCTAAGTCTTTGGTGCCAGGAATCCTCTTTTTGGAGTAAGTGCTGAATTATGCAAATATTCTTGGCAAATGGCGCCGGGTATTTCACAGCTCGGAAAAGTCAATTATTCCTGACCAAGAGTTGATAGGAGACAAAAGCCGAGGTTCTCCCAGCCAGGGAGTGCTGGATATCTGAAAAGTGTGAGCTTTGACTTCCAGGACCAGCTATTTTATATATCTTTATGAGCAGAGATTTTGGGTTCTAGCATCTGTCTTGTTCCTAAGACCACGTACAAACATGCTGAATTAGAGAGTTTTCACCTGTCTTCTCACAGAATTGACTCCACACCGTACCATAAAGAGTCTCGTTTGTAGTGACATGCTGTGCCTGTCTTTTTAGAAAATTCATGACCTCTTTATATCTATTTTGTGGAAAGTGTAACTTTTTTCATTGATGACCTGTATAAATGTGTGTTACGAATGGAGAGATTTAAGCTTGAAAAGCATGTTTGCAGATTACACAGCTTCATTATGGAATTTATAAATTTAACAGAGTAATATACAAGAGCATAACTATTTTCCTTAAGTAGAATGTATAACAATATATAATAAATTATTCTCCACGTAGTTCACCCACTATTTACAGTTTTACACAATTCAAACTGTGTGTTTACAGAAAGTTCAATAAATGTATATTTTGTACTATGTACAGATTCCTGGTCCCAAAGAAAATGTGTGAACTTAGTTTCTAACTTAACTTTTGAGATTGTACTTTTTTTTCTTTTCTTTTCTTTTTTTTTTCCTTTTTATTTCGGGTTTTTTTTTCCTTTTTTGTTTGGAATCAGTTGAACAAACTGCGTTATGCCTGTCGATGGTGGAGGCTTGCATTGGAGTAAACGGGAATTGGAAATATTTCTAATCTACAAAAATGATTCCACTAAATAAAACAGGCAATTACATCGTGTGTGTGTATTTGAGTGCGATGCTACACCGTCCTCACATCTCTTTTCTTGTCCCTGATTTACAAACTTTCCAGGCTTCCTTCAGTTTTCTGGCTCAAGAGAGTTAGATGAAAATGAAATACTGAGGGCTTATCGTCATCGCTTTTAGTTACAATTATAAAACTCCCTCCTTTTTGCTGATTTTTCCCTTTCATGTTGAAATTCCAAGATAAAAAGCTGCATGTGCTTGGCTCCAGCCCCAGCATTCCCCAGAGGCCGCCTGGTCTGGGGCTTTCAAAAGAACTAGGGGTGGATTAGGATGCCCAACTTCTGGAATACTAAATCACACAGGAGCAAAATACATTGGTATCTTTTGCCCTGATTCAGATTCAGTGCTGTAAAATAAAAGCTAGACCTTTGCAATATAATTTCTAAGAACTTAAAGATGCTAAAGGCTAAAATAAATATGGTTTTAGCCTTTATGATTTGAAGCAAAAATGAGCCTTGTATGTTACCAGCTCACGTTTGTCATCTGTGGAAATCTTTATAGACAGAGCTGGAAGGATTCTGACATGGACTAAATAAATTAAACCTGGGGTGGGGGCAGGAGGGGATTCTGCTGTCACCTGAGACCTGGAGCAAACATATGTATTAAAAGAACTTAAAATATTTCAGCCCCGTCCCTTTAAGGATTAAAATTCAGAACCAGTGAATTTTCTAGGAAAATAACAATATTTTCTATGGATTAAAAAAAGGGAGTTGCTGTGATAAGATTGACTATTAGCCTTGGTTCACGTTAATGGAGCAGGCATGGGAGACAAAATATATCCCTTTGTTTTCCAGCTCAGAGTGTATAAAAAGACTGTTTTATCCTATCTAACTGGAAAATATGCATTTTAATGTATTTTCCTCAAAGCCAAACAATAATATACCTCTGAATAGCATTGTTGGTTTGTTTAAATGGGTTTTTTCAATCCTGACATGTAATAATAAATTTGAATGCCGTCCAAGCTGTTTAGATAGAAATATTAAGCCAAGTGCAGATGTTCATTGTGGCTGAATTTCATGAGGCTGCATTTATGTGAGCTAATTTAAAAGAGGCAGAACCCTGAAGCCTGGTTAAGTCATTTAACTTATTTCAGTTTTAGTTCTCAGCAATTTTTAAGAATATGGGAGATTATTCTAACAAGTTCTGAAGAAACAGAGGCGAATTTGGTAAAAATAGAAGATCTTATATTTCCTGAAGATTTGACTCCATCTCAGAGGTCTTTTCCAACCTTCTGTGATAGAAATAACTAAGAATTATCCCTGCAAATACACATACACAGGAGGGGCTCTGGGACTTGGGTGAATGTGATGCTTGGCTCTCATTTGTGAACTTGCAGGGCTGGAAGTTCACCAATATGATGAGAATTCCTATATTGATGAAGTTAATTCATATGGACCAATTTTAGTGCAAACTTGCCAGTGTTTTTACTGGAAATGGGAGAGCTTAAATTTATCTGTAGCCTTTCAAAGGTCCTACTTAGCCACAGCTCTGGGAGAGATTTATTCTCTTCTCCCAGTTAGCAGGTTTTTTTTGGGGTGCTTGCTCTACTTGAAGAAAATGCTTGCTACAGGTTTTTCATCCTATTAAACAGGACTGAAAACTTTGTGACCTACAACTTAGACTTGTCTTAGTCTAAGGTTTGCTGAACAGACATTTGAAACAGGGAGTTTATTTTTCCAGTAGAGCAGAATGAAGAAAATACAATTAGCTCTGTGTTTTCTTGTCTTTACCTCTGCTCCTTAGCAACTGTCCAGTGTCTTGCTGATTCTCTTTAGTAGGAATCATCTTGCTGAAGCTGCATCATGGCTCTTCCCTCTTACTCTGAGCAGAACATCAGAATTTCTTCTGGCTCCTGAACACCGAGTGCAACTCAGTGAGAACATTCACCTTCCTCTGAAATTTGAGTCCTGTCCCATCCTATAAGAAGGTGACAGAACAATTCAGGGTATGTTACAAGCACACAATAAAACATTTTTTTAAAAAGCTTTTAAGGAAGCAAAGCATTTTCTGGTCTGTTTTTAAAACAACCTGGGAGTCTCTGGGCCAAGAGGAATAGGATTATTTGGACAAGCCTGTCTTCTAAGTCTTTTGAGCTGTGCTTTTTTCTCTGCATTTCCTGCTTATCCAAATTACCTTTTCCAAAATGCCAGAAGCCTTTTGAAGTATTCTTTTGGAAGAGTACTTTATTCTTCTGGTGATCATCCCTCTCAGAAGTACAGTAGGAGTCTGTTACCAGAAGAATATGAAGTGACACCATCAACTTAAATCAGTCTTAATCCTGAGAATGTTTCAGTTCATGTTGTAAGTACCTGGAGGTGTGCAGTTCAGAGTGGTTTTTGGATCTTTGTATTTGCAGTTGTTAGAAAGTTTTGGGGTTTTTATTTGGGGGATTTTAATGGTCACCTTCAGCTATTTTAGCAGGCTACGTACAACTGGAATAGGAAAGCAAGTGAAGTCAGCCCCCAGCTGGTTGTTGTTAACTCCCAGTAAAGAACTGGAGACTGGTCAGATGTCAAGAATCAGTTTCAGGGAGAAAAAAAAAAATAGCCAAAGCAGAAGGCTGATTTAGAAGGCTTTTAGTGATATTAATATGAATTAAATATGCATCATGGATTAAAATAATGTAAATTGTTTAATTGCAGAAATATATTAACTTAATACTTCTACACTCTTAAAGCTCATGGGAATTTTAGTATGAAAACTTTATTGTTCTGTTAGGAAGTATTGATAGGGCTGAAGGGCTGAAGCTTGCCCTGTTTCAGATATTAGGCTGAGGGTCTCAGTTTGCCTGCACCCAAAAACCTCAGCATGGGCATGAGTTCAGTGCCAGAATGACCCTGCCCCAGGCCACAGCCCAGCTTTTATTGTCTAGTAACTAATACAGAGCTTTCACATTAGCATTTGATAAGGGGCTGTACTCACCTTATCACCTGGTTTCTAGATAGACTGTAGCCTTTAGCCTGATTTTTATATATATTCCCTTTAACCAGGGATCAGCTGGGTCTTGTCCTGTGGTTGTCTCTTGCTCTGCATGCAGTGAAGCACATTCCTTCTGCCACCTCTCCCCTGCACCTGATCCCTTTGATTCTTCTCCCTTGATGCCTTGGGAAGGCTGACCTGGAACAGAGTGGACAGAGCTAAAGTATGTATTTATTGAAAGGCCTTCAGGATACACCTTGGGCAGGACAGGGCCTGGCCAGGGCTACACCCAAGGTGGACCCAAAATGATCACAAAATGGACAACAGGTCACAAGGTCTCACACTTTTATAAGTTTTGGTCCATTTGCATGTTGGGGTTTAATTGTTCAATTACAGTTTCAGGTTTTGAGATCCCATCCTTCTTGTTCCTCCCTTCAGTTCACCACTGTTTGTGCTTTTGGGCCTGAAAGTTGTCCTTGATGTTCAGCAGGAAAAGGATTTGTTTTGTCCCCCTGCTCTGTGAAGAGAACTGACTGACACTTAATGTGAGGCTCACAACTGCACCCCCAAGCAGCACAGAATCTGAAAAACATGAAAGCTAAAACTTAAGACATCACCTTCTCCCTCTCTTTTTGGCCTGAAGCTGCCAGACTATTCTGTAAAAGTCTGAAAATCCCCTCAGTGTTGGGAGCTGTGTTCCCTCTTGCATCTTCTCTGCTTTTTCTAGGTTTTCTCATACTAGGAATAGTATCATTCTACATGGCCCCACCTGGCTGCACCCTTCCTCAGGTCACTGTGGAGTGTGATGAGGTTCTCCCCTACTTTTCTGCAGGCTGGACTCTCTTCCAGGGTTTGAGGCACTGCTAAAAAGCCAAACTCTTCCTGCAGGCAGGTAACTTGTACCATGGTGTGAGCACCTCGTGTCATGTGTCCATTCCCCCTGATGGATCCAGCATGTGCTGAACATCCATTCCCAGCTGAGGCCAGGCGGCTCCTTGCGTGCTCAGGATTAAGCCCCTTCAGATGTTTGTGTGGCACAGAACTCACAATTCATTTCCTCTGCTGCTTCTACTGCTGTGGGGGAGTTTCTGAGAGAAGAAAGAGAAACAACAGAAGACACAGTTGCACAGTCTGTGTTAGCTGATGGAAAAAAAAAAAAAAGGAGCTGCTTCTGACCCTTTTTTATTTTTTTATGTCAGTACTGCTTGACTTCAAAATGTTTTTGCACCATTTCCTGGAAAATGTGCTTAGTCTGGTGAACTGGTGCTGCTGTATCGTGTACTCAGTGTTTGAAGAGTGTGTGTTTTTAAGTGATGTAATCCCTGTGCTCCAGTTTTTGAGTTCTGTGGAAGTAATGCTCTCCAACCTGATTCCCAATTCTTTGGATCATGGAATCGTTAACATTGGAAAAGATTATCCAGTCCAGCTGTTCACGCAGCACTGCCAAGGCCACCACTAACCCATGTCCTCAAGTGTCACATTCCCACATCTTTTAAACACACCCGGTTGTGGGTGATTCCACCCCTTCCCTGGGCAACCTGTTCCAGTGCTTGACAACCCTTCCCATGAAATTTTTCCCTAAAACCCTAAAATTTTCCCTAAATTTTTTCCATCTAAATCTCACCTGGCACAACTCGAGGCCATTTCCTCTTGTCCTGTCCCTGTTCCCTGGGAGCAGAGCCTGACCCCCACGTGGCTGTCCCCTCCTGTCAGGGATTTGTAGAGAGTGAGAAGGTCCCCCCTGAGGCTCCTTTTCTCCAGGCTGAGTCCCTTGCCCAGTTCCTTCAGCTGCTCCTCATCAGACTTGTTCTCCAGGCCCTTCCCCAGCTCTGTTGCTCTTCCCTGGCCTAACTCGAGGCCCTCCATGTCCTTCTTGTCCTGGGAGGCCCAAAACTGACCCCCAGGATTCGAGGTGCAGCACTGATGGAGAGAGCAGCCTCAATGCATGTCACTGAACCAAAAACTTCACCAGTTCTACTCTAATGAGGATGATGGAAACAATTATCAGAAGCAGAGTATCTACCCACCAGTAACACAACCAAACTCATTTTTTTATGTCTGTTGGGAGCATCAAGAATCTAAGAGTTGCCAATTCTTTGCTACCCAAATCACCATTCTATTCTCCTCAGAGAATGACTCAGTGGTTCTCTCCTGTGTCTGTTCTGCTCCCTGGCATCAACCTCATCACTCTGTGTGCTGGTCACAGCTTTCACTGTCTGAGCAGAGCAGCTGTAACTGGGCAGGAGTCACAAATCCTGCACGTACAAAAAAAAGAGACCCTGGCAATTGGACATAGCAGCTAAAACTTACCCCACTTCACCAGTCCCAATTGTCCTGTGCTTGTAGCCAGAGAAAACCTTAAGACAAAGGCAGAGGGCAGCCCGAGCCTTCAGGCCAGCTGTCTCTTTTGACATATATTCCACTAGGCAGTTGTAGTTCCTGAATTACACACGTTCTTTGTCTATTACATCCTGACCCCCAGCACAGCTGGTGATAATTCTCCGAAGGGGAAGAGGAAAACTGGCGCTCATCTATTTTGATCTCATGGAAATCAAATCTTTTTGAAAAGAAGGCCCATGTTTTCATCAGCTGGTCTGAGGAAAAGTAGCTGGGAGGGGCTGTTCCCATCGTTGTCCTTGCCACCATGAGGATCTTGGGCTGGGACCCCTCGTCTGTATGAGCTCAGAGAAGATGTGGCTGTTTTCTGTTGCTGTGCAGGGAGAGGGTCATTGACTCCATTCAGCTGAAGGCCTTCTGTAATCGATTTTCAAAACAGTCTGAGGTCGTTGCATACTGTGCCCTACGGCACCGCAAGGATTTGTGTATGGTGTGCTTTGACCTGATTCTTTTTCCCCTCTCTCCCAGCATCCTGAGGTGGATCTGCTTTGTTGTCCCTAGCACGCGTCTGGAGGGGGTGGGGTGGCAGTGATTTGATTTGATTTTTTAATTAATGCCTAGAAACGTACGTGCAGCATCAGCTTTTGACTTTCCACCTCCCAAGCTTTGGTGTCATTGCCCTGAAGTGCGGCCCTGGTGGGGCTTTTGCTCCGTGTTTGGACCTGTTTTGGAGCACATTCAGAAAAAATATTTATGAGGCCACAAGCCATGGGTTTCTGAGATGCAAAAAAAAAATATAAATTTTGAGTCATGCTCCTTAGTTCATTGCAAGACCCAGAGATGTAGCTTTGCTTTGCACAGATCCTTCGTCTCAGCCAATTAACTGAGCCTCCAGGAGAGCTTTCTTCATCATTGCAGTCAGCGCAGAATATTTTAATTTGATACCTGGAGGAGTTAAAATGTTTATATGGATCTGCCCATACATGTGGATGGTGCTGTACAATCAGACAGAAACAGGAGATACCAACCCAGTACTTCTCACGGCAGAAATTTAAAAACAAAAGAACTTCACTCAGTGTTAAGTGTAGGGAAAAAATTGCAGTGAAAAGAACCTTACAACAGCAAAAGAAGATGTTATTTCTCTAGATTAAATGTTAATTAGTTAGATTAATATTTGCTCGTATTGCATACTTATGGCTAATATTTGATTAAAGTATGAAAGCAGGACAAATACTTCTTTTAATAAAGTTTGGCAAACAAGCTCATCCCTGTATAAATGTCAAATACAGTCTGTGTTTAAATGAAGTCACTGCTGTCAAAAACAGACATAAAAAGTCTCAAGACATTACCCAAGCAAATCCATGCCTACATTCCAGTCTCGTTTAGGAGCACAAATCTCTAATTGCAAAAGTGCTTTTGAAAACTGTATTAGGAATTTTCTCCACTGGCAAATCAGCAATTTTCTTTGCAGAAGCAAACAATGGAGAAGTGACCTAAATACACACAATTATGCAGGAGATTTTGCTTTGGGGCACAAAATGGAATTGCAGGCCGGGTATGAAAGCTAATTTGAATTTCAGACGGAGTCCCAACTGTTGCAGAAGGGAGAGTCAAAGGAAACTATATTTAAGGGGTTTTTCCAGCCAGCTCTGAACGCTGAACTTCCCTGCAATAATCTCCTGTTTATAAATGAGACTTGTAAATGCTTGTGGAACAGCCTCTCTACTGAAGTTTTCTCACCCCTTTCCCTCCTGTGCTTCAAATAATTGTCTGCATGTTCTGGGGGAGATGTCCTAGAATAGGATGGCCTCATTCTCCTGGTTAGTGGGGAATGCTGGATCTGGGATGTTGCCACAAAGTCTGGCTGCTGCAGAGCTGAGCAGTAGGAAAAGCAGCCAACGTGAAGACAAGGTCCAGGCATCTCAGCAGTAGAAAACTGGAGAGAAATTTGAGGGTCAAAGTGCTGTACTTGCCTTCTCTTTCTCTTTGCAGACAGGGTATGATTTCCAGAACAAAAAGAGAGAAACAAGGTAATGAAACCCAAAACAGTCCCGTGTAATCAATGGGAAGAGGCCAGAACTGTCTGTTCATCTCAGCTGATTATAAAGTGGAATGATGAAAAACTGGCAGAGGAAACAAAACAGAAAATCAAAATAGAAAAACTAATAGAAAGATTATAGAGAAACAAATAGAATTACTAAAAAGTTAATAGAAAATCAAAAGTAATAAATAGAAAATGAATATACAATCCAAAGCTGGGGGTGTCCTGTTTTCATACAGGCGAAAACTGCAGTCTCTGATTAAAAAAACCCCAAACCTTTGCATTTTCAGTGTGCTCCAAAAATCGGGGTGTTGCAATATGGTAAACCCACGCCTGTGGTCTGCAATGCTTCTTACTGACCACATTCCTTCATGTAGAGGTGTCAAAGCCTTTCCATGGGAACAATGTCTTCAATTCTGCTCCTGGGCTGAAAACCTCTTCTGGGAGAGCCAGGCAGAGTGAGGCAGTGGGGTGGGAGAAGCAGACAGGCTGTTGTCATGTCTGGGATCCAGGTGAACCTGAACACTCCAAGAATGCTGCAGTGCAGCCTCTTACCAATTTCTGTACTCCTCTTTTCAGCAGCTGAGGGAAACCTCTGAGGGTAAGTGTGGGGTGACCTGGGCAAACCATGGAGAAAAAGGCAAAAAACCTGGTGAGGGCTTCATATGGAATAGGATCCTTATCCCACTGGTGAGCCTGTTTCCTACAGTGCTTGGGATCAAGTCCAATTTGGAGATAGACAGGCTTTATTACCTTTTTTTTTTTCCCTGTTCCTTTCCAATTTAGAATAACTTGTCCATGGGAGAAATATTTACTGCATCAAATGGCTGAGACTGCTGTTTCAAATACCCACGAAAAGAAGTGTCCCTCAAGAGATTTAGTTCCCAGTGCTCCTGGTTTTAAGTCACACCAGTCTCAGGGAGTGCACAGATGGTCCTGGGCATGGCCAGGTGTCCTGGGAGCTTTACAGGTAGCTGCAGGTTTATGGGGAAGAGGTGGAGGTGGTAGGAAGGAGGGACAGATCTTCATTTGGCAGAGAGAGAAGCCAAATTGGGAAGATTTCTGTATTAGGATCTCCACCTTGATGCTGTGCATGTACTCATGCCTTAATTTCTTTAGGAATAATTACACTTGGCTCCACTTTGTCTTACGGTTCATACAGATGGAGAATATAAAAGAATGGTGATGTAATGTCTCTGTTAAAAATATCTGCCCACTTCCTCCTCCAGCCCATGGGTCAGAGGGAGCCATGGAAAAAAGGACATTCCTCCTGCCTCTGTCTGATTGCAGCCTTGATAGGGCTCAGACCAACGTTGCTTCAATTAATTTATTTTCTTTTATAACACATGTTTCACAGCACTTCAAAAGCTGGATTCCCTAATCTTTGGGAGATCAGCATGAGTCAGAAGCATCTGCAGGAAGAGCAGGAAGGTGCCTGAGCTGAGTTTTCCAGAGCCAGCAGCGGGCATCCTCCTGGCAGGGGCTGCAGAGCAGGCAGGGGTACCCCAGGCAGCAGCGGGGGCTTTAGCAGGAGGCTGTGCTGAGCTCAGCAGAGCTGCTGCCCTGCTCCTCTCCTCGACTGCTGTGAGCTGCTGCCTTAGGGATGCTCAGAGAAAGCAACTTCAGTACTGCTGCCCTCCCCTGGATCACACAGCCACAGAATTATCAAATGGTTGAGAGTGGAAGGGACCTTAAAGATCTCCTCTTTCTAAGCCTGCTGCCACGGGCAGGGACACCTTCCACTGTCCCAAAGTGCACCAAGCCCCATCCAGCCTGGCCTGGAACACTGCCAGGGATGGGGCAGCCACAGCTTCTCTGGGCACCCTGTGCCAGGGCGTCACCACCCTCACAGGGAAGAATTTCTTCTTAATATCTCATCTAAACCTACTCTCTTTCAGCTTAAGGGCATTGGGATTTTTGTTGGGATTTTTCTGGGAGGGAAAGACGGGATTTTGGTTTTTACCTTTGAAGCTTTGATTCAGGTAGGTGCAAAGAGATTGTAAGAATCTTGCAAGAAATCTCACATGCAGTGGAATGGCCAGGCTGGATGGGGCCCTGGGCAGTCTGGTCTAGTGGAAGGTGTCCCTGCCCATGGCAGGGGGTTGGAGATGATCTTTAAGGTCCTTTCCAACATAAACCACTTATGATTCTATGTGTGCCACAAAGCCAGGGCTAAGAGAGGAGCACTTCATCCCTTCATCCCTGGTTCATCCATGCCTGAACTTGCTGCATCAAACCAAGCCAAAGGACAGAGCTGCAAGCCTAAATCACCTCAGTTCTCACTTTCCTGGGATTATCATTGTCCCTGTTAATTTGTTTGAGAGCAGAGCCCAGGGGCACCAGTCATGGATCAGCCCTGGATCCTGAGGAGAGTTCCTGCCGCAGACAAAGGGATGGGTCTTGCCCCGTGTGGGTGCAACAGGAAAATTCCAGGAGCTGCAGCGAGACAAAGAGGCAACATCACGGGTGCCACCAGCCCTGTGTGTTCACAGCATTTCTGTTCCTGCACCTGATCCCAAACACAGCCATCAGCAGAGCCTGGGGCCACCCTGGGTCCAAAGGGCCACGCCACACACGGTGTGAGGCATCCAGGGATGGGAAACCCTGCTGTGAGGGGCTGGGGAGGGAGGGGGTGAACACTGCCCGTGCTGAACGCCCTCCATCAGCACCGGGGATCCCACCAGCTGAATAGCAATTAAAACCTGGAACAGGACTGGAGGTGTTTCCCCACAGTAGTGGCACCAAGGGCTGTGGTTGCTGTGGCTGCAGGCAGCTCTGGCTGCTGCGGGTGTTGCTGGCTGCCAGCCCTGCTGCCGTGCCCCAAATGATGCCTTACTGTCCCTAAATTGTCACCAGAAACTGATGCCTTGGGAAGGCTGACCTGGAAAGGACACTGGGCAGAGCTGGAGAATAAAGTAGGTGTTTGTTGAAAGACCTCCAGGATGCACCTTGGGCGGGACAAGAGCCTGACCAGGGCTACACCCAAGGTGGACCCAAAATGGTCACAAAACTAACAACTGGTCACGAGGTCTCACTTTTATAAGTTTTGGTCTGTTTGCATATTGGGCTTTAATTGTCCAATTACAGTTTCAGGTTGTGAGGTCCCATCCTTCTTGTTCCTCCCTTCAGTCCACCCTTGTTTGTGCTTTTGGGCCTGAAAGTTGTCCTTGGTGTTCAGCAGGAAAAGGATTTGTTTTGTCTCCCTGCTCTGTGAAGAGAGCTGACCAACACTTCATGTGAGGCACAGAACTGCACTCCTGGGCACCACAGAATCTGAAAAACATGAGAGCTCAACCTTAAGGCACCGTGAGCCTGCAGGCAGCTCTGCAGGTCACCTGGGGCAGGGGCGGGCAGCACTAATGCCCTTTGTTCCCCCGGTAAATTCCATTTCCCTCCCCTTTGTGCCGTGTAGCGCTACCCCCGGGGGCAGGGGGCTGGGACAAAGCGCTTCAGGGGAGGCTGGCAAATTGCAATCCTTCACTTGTGAATGGGAACGGCACCAGGGATGGGCTGGAGCGATGCACCTGGTGCCGGTAATTACGGGCTTGAATTGGGGGGAAAGGGCTGAAGGCAAGCAGGAGGTCAGGTGGCTCTTGTGGATGGCAAAGGAAGGACTTTTCCTGCGGGAAGAACAAATGGACCGCTCAGGAGTCGGCTGGCGATGGAATGATTAATCTTTTCTCTTTTGCTGCTCGTTCTTTCCTTGACTTTCGGGGTTTTTTTTGTTTATCCTCTGCTACCTCCCCCTTTTGTTTGCATTCCCAGAGCAACAACTGGAGGTAGGGAACCCCACAGTGGCTTATTCCAACCAAGATTGTATTTCAAGTAACCTGTGCCTTAGTTTTCACCAAGACCCCTTTGATCTGCAATCTGACTGAATGACTGAAGCGGGAATTTCTTTACCAGCCACCCAAGCTGGATTTCTTGAACCTGCAGCAGCTGTGTGGCACTAAACTAATGCTGGAAGTGATTCTCTGCTTTTACCAGAGATGTGCCATGCTGCTGAGCTTACCATGGTCAAAGCTCTCTTTTGGCAATTCTTTGTACTTTCTGCCACTGCAGGAATCAAATGAGCTCATGTGGGCAAAATATGAAATGGAGAAACATCTTTAGCTGGGGAGAGTAACACTGTGCTCTTCGTTTTGAGAAGGAAACGAGGGTGGGATTTCTAGGGGGTCTCTGCATAAACGTTGGGGCTTGGAAATGTGTGTGCAGACAGATGTTCATCCAAATTTAGTCTCTTGTCCCCACACAGGTGGGAAGAATCACAGAATCAGGGAATGGTTTGGGTTGGAAGGAACCTTAAAGATGCACTGGCACAGGTTGCCAGGGAAGCTGTGGCTGCCCCTTCCCTGGGAGTGTTCCAGACCAAGTTGGGTGGGGCCTGGCATAGTGTCCCTGTCCATGGCAGAGGAGTTGGAACAAGATGATGGAATCATCCACAGCTTCTCTGGGCAACCTGTGCCAGGGCCTCACCACCCTCACCGGGAAGAATTTTTTCCTAACATCCCATCTAACCCTCCGGTCAGTTTGAAGCCATTCCCCCTTGTCCTATCCCTCCATGCCTTTGTAAACAGTCCCTCTCCAGCTCTCCTGGAGCTTGTTCAGGCACTGGAAGGGGCTTTAAGGTCTCCCTGGGAACTTTGCTTGTCCAGGCTGAAGAGCCCCAGCTCCCTCAGCCTGCCTCTTTAGCAGAGGGCATCCAGCCCTTGGATCACCTTTGGGCAGTGATGTCCCTGTACTGACTGTTCTCCAGCCCTGGCAATTGTGAAGTGAGCAACCCTTCTTTTTCCCAAAGCTTGTTTTCAGTCATACTAATTCAATAATATGTGGGCTGAAACACAAGCTATTGATCCTTGGGCAGCAATCCTGCATCTCCAGAAGGGACCATGGAGAGCTGTTGGTTCACTTCCATGCTACTTCCAGACACAATGATCCAGGGAAAGACACCCCGAGGCCAAACGCACAAAGCCTCGGTTGGTTTCCCAGTGCTGGGATAGTTAGTGTAAGGGCTGGTAAACAAATCTCCCTGCTTGGATCTCAGGGAAATCTGCTCTGTGCTGCTGGCTTTTCAAGGTGAATTTTTTGACCCTGAAATGAACGTGATAGAAAAGGCATTGTGGAGATAAGATTAATGATGGGAGGTAACTCAGCCCTTTAGGAGGGATTATTTATAACTCCTTAAACCAGAGAAAGGTAAACTCTGAAACAAACCCCTTAATTTTTATCTTGTCTTCTTTTCTTCATGTGCCTCGTTTTCCAAATTTTATTATAAAGCAGCAGAATAACAATGGTCAGGTTGCCTTTTACCACTGTGTGTGTGATTTTTTTTTTCTAATCCACCACTTTATCTATTATAGTTCTTCCCTCCCCCTTCCCCTCTCTCCCAGTAATCACCATAACTCGAGGGGAAAGAGTCAGGATTCTGGCAAAACCTGTTCCTGGCTGAACAAGTGAAATCCTGCCCCCACTGACACCATGGGCACATTCCGTTTGCCCTTGTTGGGGCCAGAGTTTCAACTCTTATTTTTGTTGATCGTTTTGCAGAGGGCATGAGGGAAGAAAAGAGGAAAAGAAGAATTCAATTAACGGGGACCTCTTGCCCCAGAGCAGGTGTAAGAGCATACACAGGCTGAGGGCTGGAGTTAAACACGGGGGAGCAGCTAAACATGAGCCACCCGTGGATGCTTTTTTTAAATCGTGACACATCCACCTCTAAAAAAATGCTTATTTAAAAAAAGAAGAAGAAGAAAAAGAGCGGTTTCAAAAGCAAAATAAGCCCTCCTTTAAAAGCATTTCGTTGCTTTCCACGTTTTAAAAAGTCTGGGAGAGCAGAGGGGCTGGGGGAAACCTGGCCATTTCCCCGGCTCTGATGTTATTTAGCTCTTGTCATGCTCTGTTTCTTCTCGTGGCCATTATGAGCCGCTAATGCGGCACCACAGCGCCGGGCAGGGCTGTGCCTGGGGCTGGGGATCTCATGTCAGGAGGGTACGATCCGATTNAAAAAAAAAAAAAAGAAAAGAAGAAGAAAAAGAGCGGTTTCAAAAGCAAAATAAGCTCTCTAAAAACATTTCGTTGCTTTCCACGTTTTAAAAAGTCTGGGAGAGCAGAGGGGCTGGGGGAAACCCGGCCATTTCCCCGGCTCTGATGTTATTTAGCTCTTGTCATGCTCTGTTTCTTCTCGTGGCCATTACGAGCCGCTAATGCGGCACCACAGCGCCGGGCAGGGCTGTGCCTGGGGCTGGGGATCTCATGTCAGGAGGGTACGATCCGATTCACGTTCAGATGGGTACATTAAATCCCTTTACTCCGCGCCGTGTCGGGAGAAGCCGATCTCTGCGCACGGAGAACGCCCCAGCCCATGAACAGCAGCTTCGTGTGCTCGTTGAGACAGAACGGATTGTCACTAAACCTTTCAGGCGTTGTTGTCAAGGTCAATAATGCTGATCTATTTTAGCACAACAGGGGGGTAAGGAGGGGGATTTCTGTCAAGATGTGACCTTTAAAAGACCTCGTCTTCGGAGAATCAAAATTTAAAAAAAAAATAATAAAGTGCGAAGGATGTTATTTTGGTACATTTGGGCTTATCTGAGCTGGGATAATTATCCACGTTAGCAAGAGAACAGCTTGAGGAATTGCATGATCCATCCAATCACCTACGGATGTTTAAACTTCATTTTTCCAGCAGTCATTTTTAGCAACATTCTTAGAATCGTGGAGTAATTAAGGTTGGAAAAGACCTCTAAAATTATTGAATCCAACCATTAGCACAACACCAGCGTGTTCACCACAAAACCATGTCCCCAAGTGCCCCATCCACGCATTTTTTTGAGCCCTTCCGGGGATGGTGATTCTACCACTGTCCTGTTCCAATGCCCAACTTCCTTTTCAGCCATGAATTTTTTCCTAATACATATTTCAAACCTCCCCTGGTGCAAATTGAGGCCTCTTCCTTTCTTCCTGTCCCTGGTTACCTTTCCCTTAGTGGGATACAGAGGTGGCACATCCAGCTGCCCTCACCCTTTCCTCCTACACTTCAGTTCTGCAGGTTTTAAACCAACCAGCTGGTCTCCACAGCAAGAGCTGTGCCTGTCCTGCACAGCCCCTGGGTCTCAAGGGGTGACATGAAGCATTTTTTGGGGTCACACAGGTGCCTGCAAGTTGGACCAAGTCTTCAGCCACAGAGGAGGCAAAGCAGAGGCAAGGCCAGGAGTTGGACTTTGATGATCCTTGTGGGTCCCTTCCAATCCAGGATACTCTGACTCTGTGACTCTGAGATGTGGATGTGAACCCTTCTTTAAGCACACACTTCCATCACTGCCTTTCCTCCCTTTATCAGAATAACTGGGGATGGGTTACATGTCTTAAATCACTCGGCAGTGAACCACTGGTTAAGCCACACAGCCAGCACCTACAAACATTACCAGCAAAAAGATCTGATATGCAAAATTACCAGGCTGGTTACCCTTACCTGGGGAGAGCTGTAGGTAAGAGGAAAGCAAGTGTGTAGAACAAGCAGTTTTTCCAGCCAGCATAAATAAGTCGTTGCCTACTTTGCTCCAGGGAGCTAATTTTTCATGTGCCACCAACACTGCCTTTTTCACTTGACTTGATCTGTATTGTGGCATATGCAGCAAGCCCTTCTCCCTTCCTCTGAGTTGCATTTATTTTAGGCCAGAATAAATACATCTCTGGAAAGCTGGAGAGAGTCTGAAGGTGCTTTGTGCATGGTCTGGAAAAGCTGGGTTTGTCTAGTGTGCTCAGAGCTGCCTTCCTGCAGCCTGCAAGCAGAAATCCCTCCTGATCTGGGATTTGGTGTTTGCTTCAGCAGCAGCCCACCCCCTTTGCCTTGGCTGCTCTCTTCCAGTCTCATCCTCAGCAGCAGCAGGGGCAAACACAGGTCTCATATCCCTAGGGACCAGACAGAGGATTAAATCACTGTTCCCAGAAGTTCACTTTTAAGAAGTTTCCCAGAGAGGCAGCACATGGCACTTTTAACTGGTTTTAAATGTGAGCAGTGCTGGGGCTTCAGAAGGGCTGGCAGAATCAGTCTAGGAGGTGATGGGAGTTCCTTTCACCCTTCCAGTGCAGAGTTACTGGGAGCAGCTCTGTCTGTGTCTCCTCTGCACACAAACCGAGAGAGTTTTTTCTGAACAGTTCCCCTGATCCTGGCTGTGCCAAAGCCTCCATGCAGTGTCAGATGGGGGATGATTGAGCATGGAACTCCTTCAGAATGTGAAGGTTTAACTGTGGAAAAAGGGAGTTTTAGCCATTGTTTTATCTGGAAGTTATCAATTCCCTGCCAGTTATAGCAGACATTAGGGATGGCAGCTATTTGATTCCTGCTCAGATGACAGCACCTTTGGGAGACTAAAGCCAGTGAAGACCTTCCCTGTTGTATGAGGAGCAAAGTCCTACTTTGAGAGAGTTCTCTGGAGTGGAGAATTCCCTCCCACTTCCCCATCTTGTGGTAAAACTGGGAGATACTGTGTATCTCTTTCTATTGAGAAATTTGTCTTCTTGCACACTTAGACAGTACTGAATGTTTCCAGCAAGGAACTGGCTTTGAAATCCCTGTGCCACTCCTGAATCTGAGGCTGAAATGAATTTTCATCTCAAGTCCTTTGCTCTTGGACACTTAAACATCTCCTGGAAAAGCTGGACTCAAACTCATTGTTACTGATGCTTTACAGCTCTTCACCTTGGCCTTTTCCCAGCAACAAAACTCCTGCCCAGGATTGTCCCGGGCAAGGTTCAGTTCTGGGCTGTCCCATGAAATTCCTGTCTTACCTCTTGGAGCAGGGCAATGACAGAATTCAATTGGAAAGTATTTCTTGTGTCACTGAGCTGAACTTTCCACCGTGGGGACCCAAGTCCTGTAATCCCTTTGACAGACAAAGGCACACACAAGGAGAGCAATGGCTTTTAGTCTCCCTGGATTATCTCCTGGAGTATAAATGCACAGACATATAAACGGATGACTCAGTCAGAGCAGTGAGTAAGCACAAGATAGCAACATTTCCATAGCTTGGGGAAGTCCAGACTCTGTGTGCTGTTTGGTGTCAGCTGAGATGAAAAATGGTGGGTTTAGCAAAAATAAGTCTGCACAGGAACGTGGCTTTTCATAAAGCAGGGAAACACACGCAGTGCTGCCTAAGAGAAATATTCCATCAACCCCCTGCATTATACTTTCAAAAGAGGGACCATATGTACAATTATGTGATAAAGTTTAACAGAATCTGTGAGCTCTGCCAGTGTCCTGAACCATGAAAGCTGCAGATATTTATAAATGTCAGCAGGATCTCCAGTGAAACCGTCACATTGGTATTTACTTCGGGACTTCATTACTATTTATTAATGTGTAAGATCATAGATTTGAAAGTATAAATAGATGGAGGAATTTTATGTGGACAGCAAAAGATAGATTTGGAATATATGCATCTGGGAGGGAAGTGGAATATCTGATGCATAGGACACATTAAACAAAGGCTTTTTCTTGGAAATCTTTTTATACGCTCTAGTTCAGTTTATATTTCCACCATCACAAGCAAGGCCCAAGCACAGGCAAGGAGGAATTACATAACTTCTGTTTATATTTCTGTTATTTTAGTTGATGCATTTAGAACAGCTTGATAAATTAATCATGACTCATGGTCCAATTCACAAAAGTTTGTCGGCCTGTTTGTATTCCTGTGTTTACAGAACCTAAAACATGATGCACTTAAACTTGGGACACTCAGCAAGTCCTCTCTGTGTTGAGCTAACCTGTGCCCCAAAACACCTTCTCACAGAGGGCTATGAACCAGGACTTCAGTGGCAAGAAAGGAATTTCCTCAGGTTTATGCAAAATGAAAGATCTGCCTTTTCAGGGAAGCTGCTTCCTGACTGCTGTCTCCTTCCTGCCCCACAAATGCTAAAAAATCCCAGGGTGACAGCTGTGTCACTGAGAGAATTACACTTCACATCTAGTCATGCCTGAATGCATCTGGGTGTATTGTTGGGCTTTTTGAACAATTTATTTTTTTTTTAATCTTCTGCAAATTTTCTTCAATTGAAAGAAAAATTCCAGTAGCAGTGATCTCAGATCCAAAATTATCCTTGCCTATTATACCTCTACTATTCCTTACCCACATGTTTCTTAAAGGGAAGCTCTCTTACTCTCCTGGCATTTCTGCCTTAGCCTCTGGTGTGTATCAGTCCTTCTGATGATCTGTCCCCAGAAGTAAATAAGGTTCAGCTTCAAAAAGTGCAAAAGAACTTGTCATTTTTCTCTCCAGGTTTCCAGCTGCTTTAGCTCCTTCAGATTATCTCCCTGACCTCACTGTCAATGCTCATGAATTCTCCAGGGCCCCACGAGCAGCAGCAGCAGCAGCAGCAGCAGCCTGTGACATTGCAGTGCAGTGTCACAGCTGCCCTTGCCCCCACGCCTGCCTTCCCATCCCGCCAGTCCCACTCCAGAGGGCTCCTGGAGCAGCAGAAGGCTGGGAGAAGCTGGGCACTGCCCCACCATGGGCTCTAGGGGTGGTTGTCCTTTTCAGCTCCACATTCCATGGCCTGGCATCCTGTGATGGATGGTGTTGGTTCATAAACCTCTGCACCCCCAGAAAGGGGCAGAAAAAACTGCACCCAGAGCTCCTCTTGCTTTGCCACAGTCAGCAGGTTTCAGCGACCTGCTCATCAACACTGATCTTCTCAAGACAAGAGTTACCCATTTGCAGCCACCAGACAACCCTCAGCCATTGAATTAGAACCATGGACTCCAAGGGTTTGTGTTGGAAAGGACTTGGAAGATCATCTTGTTCCAACCCCCCTGCCATGGTCAGGGACACCTTCCACTACCCCAGGTTGCTCCAAGGCCCATCCAACCTGGCCTTGAGCTCTCCCAGGAATAAAGGAGCCACGACTTGTGTGGACAGCCTGGTGGAAGGTGTCCCTGCCCTTAACAGGGGTTGGAATGAGATGATCTTTAAGGTTCCTTTCAACCCAAAATCGTTCCATCATTGTGTGACACACAGCTCTGAGCAGCAGAGCTCAGCAGCATCTGCAGGTAAAAGAAGGAGCAAGATTTAGCTTCAAAATGCCTTGGCCAAGATGAATATCTAATGAGTAAACAAATAATCACTGGTTCAAATATTTCAGAAAGTTGTGAGTCATATTGATGCAATTAAGCTGTTCATAAAAGCCATTTTGCCATAAGTAATACTGAACATTTTGATTTCTACCAGAATTTTTCATTTTAAGATTCCTTAATTTTAAGGAAAATTGCATCAAGGAACTTCCAAGAAAACAAAGGCTTCCCATTTCAAGTTAAACACAAGATTAAATTAAAACTACAAATGACATTTGCAGCTTAAAGAAACCCTGACTTTTTATAAATGCGGGATGCAATCTGAGAGGATGAAAGGGATGGGAAGAGCATCAGGCTCTAATTCTCCTCTGGTCCAAGACCAGCAGTGCAGGGGCCGAGCAGGAGTAGCTCCATCAGCTTCCCACAGGACAGACACCTACAGCCCCTGGCCCACTGGTGATGAAGCCAGCCATGATTTAAGAATGTGAAGGTGGTGGAGGGAGGTATTTGGGACAGGGGTTGTGCAGCAGCAGAAGGAGGAGTGGATGCTCTCGTCTGGATGTGAAAGGAGAGGCTGGATTGCAAAGGGTGTTTGAAGAACAAAGCGCTGCAGAGGTCGGGGGAGCAGCAGGGTGTGTACATTTAATGTGTACATTTAATGTGTACATTTAATGTGTACATTTAATGTGTACATTTAATGTGTACATTTAATGTGTACATTTAATGTGTACATTTAATGTGTACATTTAATGTGTACATTTAATGTGTACATCATCATCATCATCACAGCCATCCCAGGCTGCTGTTCTGACTCAGCTGTGCTCTCCAGGGCCTGTGTTAACACAGGTTATGGTGCTCTGCAGCCATTAGTATGTACGATTATTAACATTAGCTCTTTCTTTCACCATTATGAATGGGTAATAAAGCATGTTTATTGCTCCAACAACTACAAACCCGAGTGTTTGCTCTTCCCTGAGATCAGCAGTGCTGCCTACAAGTGACAGGTGACTTTGTGCTGACCTTGGGCTTGGGACAAGCATTTCACTGCAAAAGATGCATCCAGGATGGGAATGCTGCTGCAAAGCTTGTTCTGAGCTGTCAGGTTTCCACCAAGGGACAAAGTTTCTATGCACCCTTTTTAAATTTTCAAGAATAAAATAAATGGAAAAATACTGTAATGTGGGTGTGTTGGCTTGTCTCAGATTGTACTGAGTGCAAATATCTTAAATACAGAGCTGTAAATAGGGTCATGGCACACAGCAAGGAGCCTGTGGAGTGTTTAACATGCTACTTTATTCTAATCAGCAAGTCCCATTAGAGAACATTACCATAATGTCTTCTGTCAGAGCCTTCCCTCCTTGCCTTGGCTCAGACACTCAGCTGCTGTTGGCAGGAGGTTTTAAGGACTCTCTCTCAGTTAAAGGTACCATCAGCATCAATTATTTCCATTTCAGCTGTGCTGGGGTGGGACTCAGCCACTGCTCGCTGCAGTTCAGGCCCTGATGGCTCTGAAACCCTGAAAAGCTGAACTACCAACCAGTCACTTCTTCCAGCTGTTGCCACGGCAGTCCTGAGCTGTAAAAGATCATTTTGCCTGTAGGTGTTGTGCTTAACCGCGAGCAGAGGAAATGCATCACCTGCCAAAGACGCTTTTGTGGCAGATCGTAATCAAGGGCTTTGACACGGGGTGAGAACCAGGAGGCAAAATGGAGAAAGATCAAATATGACCTTCACCTGTACTGAATTTATCTATGTTTCCAACCAAATGCAGACGGATTTTGTTTTAGTGATTAATGTTTGGGGGCATTTTTTTTTTCTCCCACGAATAAACAACTGGTAGAATCTTAAAAGGCCTGAATTTTGGGAGGGGTGGTCACTGTGTTGTCTTAGCAGCTCAGAAAGCTCCAACTGCTGCAGAGATTCCTTCATCAGAAGGGTATTGCAACAAATGTAAGTATCTCCAAACATGCAAACTTAAAGCAAAAATCATCCCAGGTTTTCCCCAGCTTTGAACAAATGACATGATTGTGGTTGCTTAAGTAATAGCTTCTCAAAATAAAATCCTGATGCTTCTGTTTGAAGTGGTTTCAATATCAGCTTTCACTTTCAAGCTGATATTACTAAGTGAGGCAGAAAAGCATTAGTTATGCATAAAAATAATGAAAAGTAGCACCAAAATTTGCATCAGTTTCCAATAATCTTGGGAATTCTCAGCCATCAAAGTGCTGCCCCCTTCCCAAGTGTGTGCTGTTCTACCGTAGCCACAAACTGGAAGATCAGGTTTAGACAAACTGAGTGAAAAATCAGTGGAAATCGGTGGAAATATTGCACAGCTCTGTAGCAGGTGTGAGCAGATTGATTCATCCCACGCATGTTTGAAATCTGAGTGAAATTGCAAATCCTGCAGCCATCTTTCTAACTTACTCTCCTTACCTATATGGCACATACTGTATCCTACTAATTAAACAGCAGGGATTTAAAAAAGTGGACCTGTTGGAGCAAATCTGGAGGAGGCCAAGAAGATTCACAGAGGGCTGGAGCTCCTCTGCTCTGCAGACAGGCTGAGAGACCTGGGGGTGTCCAACCTGGGGAAAAGAAGGCTCTGGGGAGACCTTAAAGCCCCTTCCAATGCCTAAAGGGGCTCCAGGAGAGCTGGAGGGACTTTGGACAAGGACCTGGAGTAGCAGGACGAGGGGGAATGGCTTCAAGCTGACTGAGGGCAGGGTTAGATTAGATTTGAGGAAGAAATTCTTCTCTGTGAGGGTGGTGAGGCCCTGGCACAGGTTGCCCAGAGAAGCTGTGGCTGCCCCATCCCTGGCAGTGTCCGAGGCCACATTGGATGAGATTTGCAGCAACCTGGGATAGTGAAAGGTTGCTCCAAATGGCAGGGGTGGAACTGGATGATGTTTCATGTTTCTTCCGACCCAAACCATTCTGTGATTCTCCGAGTCTATGAAAAAGCCAAATTTTTCAGAAGCTGAGATTAGAGTAGAAGGGCTTCAAATAAGATTTTTATTTATCTTTTATAATTAAGCACGTGGCTTTCGAAGCTGAAATCCATTTCCTGCCACTATTACGTGCAGTGTTGCTACAGAAGCAAAGACAAGCAGTGCAGATGGGTTCCTATTAATAGCAGCTCGCCTGCAGCATCCCGGTGAAGCCGGGCCGGCTTCATCCGAAGGGATTTCCGAAGGGATCGTTGCATGCTGCACAACTCAACGCAAGAGGGCTCCAGCTCCTTTTGTCAGGGGGAAAAAAAATATATATAAAATCAATCCCAGCTGGTGAAAAGAGCACAGCGAGGCTGAGAGGAGCATCCTTGGCGGGCAGCGGTGAGGAGGGGCTGGCAGGAGCCTCCCCGGGGGATGGCAGCAGGAACACCTGGAACAACCGCAGCGTGAAAGCATCTGTGAGGCTGAAGGAAAGCCTACCAGAGCCTCTGGTTTTGTGCTCCAGCACCGCAGAGGCCACGAGGAGTTCGTCCCGGCTGCTCCAGCCTGACCCAGCTCCGTGTGGTCCCCGCACCGGCCCCAGCCATGGGTGTCCTGTCCCAAAACAGGACAGCAGGTGGCTTTGGAGCTGTCTGGGACCAGGCTCCCAGCTCAGAAAGACACAGAATCCCTCTATCAAACAGAGAGTGCTGGTCAGCAATGGTTGAAGGTGAGCCCAGGTGTGCCCAGGTGGGCACCTGGGCTGGGTCAGGAATGTTGTGGCAGCAGGAGCAGGGCAGTGATTGTCCCTGGGCTCTGCTGAGGCTGCTCCTCAAATCCTGGGGTCAGTTCTGGGCTGCTCACTACATGAAGGACATTGAGGGCCTTGAGTGTGTCCAGGGAAGGGAATGGAGCTGGGGAAGGGGCTGGAGTACCAGGAGCAGCTGAGGGATGTGGGGAGCTCAGCCTGGAGAAAAGGAGGCTCAGGGGGCACCTTCTCACTCTCCACAACTCCCTGACAGGAGGGGGAAGCCAGGTGGGGGTTGCAGGGAACAAACAACAGGACAGGAAAATCAGCCTCAAGCTGTGCCATGATAGTTTTACTCTGGATATTAGGAGTAATTTTTTCACTGAAGGGTTTGTCAAGCACTGGCAAAGGCTGCCCCAGGGCAGTGGTGGAGTCTCCTTCCCTGGAAGGGTCTAAAACTTGTGTGGGTGTGACACCTGGGGACACGGTGGCCTTGACAATGCCAAGTTAATGGCTGGGCTCAATGGTCTTAGAGGTCTTTATCAACCAAAACAAGTCTGCAGTTCTGTGATTCTGGATTTACTAGAGTGGACTTCAGAGGAAGCAGGGAGAGGCATTGTCACCCAGGTCTGAAAATAGCCCACAACAGAAGGAAGGAAACGGATGTCAGTCATTTCTGCTGCTCATCTCTCATTTCCCCTTGGAAAATTTTATTCCATCTTCCTTACAAGGTAAATCTGCTTTCTGGAGGAGATTTTTAGAGCCTTCCACTGCTTTTCTGTGCTCTAAAGCGTTTGAACTAAATGTTTTGATTGACACTAACATTTAAACTATTTCCCTTGAGGTGTGTTTCTAGCCTGTGTGTCCAGGACAACAAACATCCCAGGGAAGTGCTGCGTTCCAGCCAAGAAACTCAGTGCACCCAATGGGAGAAAAAAAGCAGCATTTCCCTCTGTGTTTGCTGGCAACAAACAGTTATCTGCAAAAGGTTTGATTGGGCTAAAAACTGCAGTGAGTTGGAATGAAACCATACAGCATTTTATTTACAGATCATGAGAGTGTGATAAGGCTGGATGTGAGCAGGGATAATAATAATAATAGAATTAGGTATTAATTATTAATTTGAAGCACTGCATGAAACATGGCCATGGTACTTAGAAGGACACAGAGCTGGACTCGTGCCCACTGTTGCATTTGAGGCAACACAGGTTTTAAATACTTTCTGCATGTTCTAAACCATGAGGAAAGCCCCAGTTCCTCTTGTATTTGAATGAGCTCTCTAAGTTGTCTTAATTATCACCCAGCTTTGTTCAGTCGCTTGCCTCTTTATGATCTGTATTCTGCACACCCTCAACACCAGAACTTGTCCCTGGAAGGTGAAAGCTCTGCCACTTCTGCTGTCTCCACATCAGGAATCATCTTCCTGCCCTTGACAGAGCTTCCCAAACCCTTTCCTGTGGCTCTGACCCTTTAGTGCACAGAAAAACCTAGAGGAGTGTGGGGGGAGGGTTGAGGGAAGGGCCCCTCACCCCAGATGCATCCCCCTTACATGATTCAATGTTCAGATGAGTGTTGGCACAAGGCAGTGGATATCCTCGGGATTTTAACATGCTTTTTACAAGGAGGCAGCCCCAGTGTCCCTGGTGGGAGGGATGATGTGCACTTAGCAGGTTGCTGGTGTTCTGACATGGACATGTACACATGAAGCTTGCATGGCTGAGCGTGTTATGTCACATCTCCTCAGCTGTGTAAGCAACTGCAGAGCCACTTCTCGTCAGGCCCATTAGCACTTCATTCCTTAAGAGCTTAATCTTGCAATCCTTCCTACTGCTAGTAGCCCTTACTCATGTGAGTAAGCAGATCTTCCACTTCAGCCCCTTGCAGCCTGTAAGCTGCTCCCTGTTCCTAGAAGATCCTCGGTGCCAGGAGGATTTCCAGCCGTGGTGCTGTCGCTGTCATGTTCTTTACAACTCTCATATTTATTCCCGAAAAGCAGCTCCATCCTATCCGCTCTGGGCTGGCTCCTCAATGGAGATGGTGGCACAGAGCCTGCAGGCTTCAGTCCCGTGGGCTCAGGGGCTTTCTCTACGGAGCTGCATCCTGTAAAGTGCTGAAGATCTCTGTCAGGCCCAGGCAGGGGCTAAAGCACGGGCCAAAAGGGGAATCACACACAGGGACTCCAGGGCCACTCCCTGAAAATCACACCCGTGCTGAATTCCTGCAGACAGCTCAGCATTGCCCAGGCTTAGCTCTGCTCATCAATAATTTGCAGGATATGGTAACACAAGCTATGAACCTTCCCAATTTCGTTGTTCCGTGCTGTCCCAAGTCCCTTAAATATCACCTCTTTACAAACCACCTGCTCCAACCCTCTGAAAATTCACATTCTTCGTGAAATCCAGCTTTAGAAAATGCAGGTGTTACAACACCTGTTTTTACTCGGGGAACACATTAATGCAATTTACTTCCCAAAGTACTGTATGGGGAGGAGCGTGCATATGAGCTGTGAGCAACAAGTACCTCTTTTTCTTCTGGTGTCAGAATTAGGGGACAAAAAAAGTTCCCTGGGTGGTCCACAGGGAAGGGAGGATTCTTTTCCTTTCTTTTTCTTTTCCCTCCTCCACAAACAAGCAGTAAAGAATACACTGCCTTCAGCAGGCAGAATGTCCCTATTTGCTTTTAATTGCACCTTTCAGCAAATTTACCAACCGCTCCTTTGCCATTTATTTGCCAGGGGCTGGGGTGTGAAAGTGGTTATCCAAAGTGAGCTCTGGGAGGGTGGTGATATCCAACCCTGGGGTTTATTTGATTACATCCGTGCCCTGTCTAAGAGGGGTGTTTTAGCCCTGGAAAGAAAATAAAGCCAGGAAGCCATATGAGGTTTTGTTTTCTTGGTTCTTAGAGAAAGCAGCTGCCCACATTTGGTTGGGCTTGAAGGGAATTGAGTGTTTTGTGCCTGCAACACAAGGTCACAGGTTCACAGACCTTTATGTTCAGTTGATGCCTTCCCATCTGCAGGCTGTATCTCCAGGCAGGTATCAGTGACCACACCAGTGTTATTCCCTGTGCCAGTCCCTTTAGCTGTCCCTGGAGCTGCATTCCCACTGGAACATGCTGCTGGATGACCTGGGGACTGTGGGAAAAGTCATTTTGCGCTCTGATATTTCAGAGTGTTCCTGTGAACAGACAGTGGATGTCTGTGCTCCAGCCCGGGCGGGTTTTTGCTCTCCGTGAGGAGAGGAGCAGCTGGCCCAGTGGCCAACCAGCCACGCTCTGTGCTTGGCACAGATGTGGATTGTGGACAGAGATGGAGTTTCAGGAAGCTGGTCCATCCTTGGCCTTGCTGCAGGCTCCCTCTGGGGCCTTGCCCCTGGCACAGAGGTACCTCTGCTGTCTCTGAGGGTCAGGTACTCCGGCCTTCTCTGACATTTTGTGTAATCACTCCTTTAGAATAAGATGTGGGCAGATGGGAGAGGTCCCTGCTTCCCCTTCAGGACCTCCTCTGGTGTTCATCCCATCACAGACACCAGAGGGGAGTGAGCTCCATCTCCCAGTCCTGTAGCAGGAGCAGATCCAGAGCCCCACGGCTTGTCCTGGCTTGGGGACAGTGTGACACCCTGGAGATCCACTCTGCTTGCCTTGCTCACAGCCTTCAGAGGAAGGAACCTCTGCCCTGTTCAGAGATACCACTGAACCCTGTAAACCACAGCTGAGGATGGGGATTGAACCTTTAAAGGTCCTTTCCAACCCAAACTATTCCAATAATTCTGTGAAACCCAACCTCATGGGAGTACAACCTGTTCAGGGGGGTAGCTCAGGTCTGAAGTCTTCCTACACATGAAGCAATTGCCATTAACTTTGCCACCATTTTGAAAGGGAATTTTCTGCTTTCTGCAGTGTTGGATTAGCAGCACCCTCAGGATTTGTATTGCCAGTTTGAGTATGACTTGGATTACACCTAAAAACGTTATTTAAGAATATAGAAAAAGGACGACAGGTTAAACTTTTTTTTTTTTTTTTACCACCAGATCAGCTGGATATTAGTGTTGAAAATGTTTTCAGGTGTGCATTTCTTCCTGGGAAAGTTAAGCAGGTACAGGTGTGAGTTGAGCATAGCTGGTCAGAGATCCAAGGTAGGTTCAGTGCCGAAAAAAGGTTTCAAGGGGACTGCACAGCCCCTGCCAGTGCCTTCACCAGGACTGAGAGTCCATCTCTGAGTGAGCATCTCCAATAGAGCTCAAAGTCCAGGGGTGCCCTGGCAATCTGCCATCCTTCTGGACCCTCACTTCTACCTTTACCTGAGAGACAACGGCTTAAAACCCTTCCCTGCCTTCTTTTCATATTCCTCCAATGCTACAAAATACAGCTTCCCTGGCCAAATTTTTATATATGCTGCAATTCCATTTAAAAAATGGTAAATTTAAAATACTTACAAATACAGGCTTATATTTTATACATGGATACTTTTTAGTAGTGTTGCGTTTTCTATACTTTTTTTTTTTTTTCAATTTCTCCTGCCCTGAATGTGTGTTCGAATGTGTCATTTCCTCCTGAGGACTGGAAATTTTAACTGTGGGCAAAGAAGCCTCAAAAGAATGAGGTTTCTCAGGCAAAATATCGAGGGGACAATATCTGCTTTCATAAAGCTCTGAACATGCTGTTTGCCATCTCCTAATCTTATTCCTGGGTTTTTTGTTTTGTTTTGTTTTGCTTTTTTTTTTATTTTTAATGCCGCTGGAAACTAACTTCTGGTGGCAAAGCCCTTGTACAGAAAAAAGTGACTATTTTAACCAATAGCCTGAAATCACGCATTCTTTCATTGAAAACAGTTAATTAGGAATTGAGCTCCGAAGTTAATTTCACCAAGGTCATTCCCTGCTCTATGGGGCCCAGTGACCCTGTCTTAAGTAATCACGGCATTAACATACAAGGTTATGGCTTTCTTTTCAGTTGATGACATAATCTCTTTAATTGGTGTCAGGAGGCCTGCTTATGAAAGAACCACGGAAAACACCTATAGACTAATAATTTTACTTTCCCCATTCACAGGGCAAATGAAACAAGCCTTAAGAATGTACTAGAGGCTCATTACATCCCCCAGCCTGTCAACACAAAGCCCCTCCGTTCCAGCCCAGGCATTAGGAATGATCAATTCTGTTTACCCCGAACTCCAGCCCGTGAACTATTAACCTTTTCAGCAAAACTGGTGAATAGTAAATGTCAGATAATCCTCTCTGAGAAAGTTAAGAGGGTAGATAATGCATTTTAATTGATTAAAACTCGCATGAACAAAAGTTTAAAATATCAACAGGAGAATCCCTCGCGATTCCTATTTTTGGTAGGACGTGATCCAACTATTCCGGGCTGACCCCGGTGTCCACTTTAATTTTAGCTTTCCTGAGAGAAAACCTCTCTAAAAACTATACCTGAAAATTAATTTCCTGCTTAGCAGAAATTCTGCTTTTAGGAGACAAGGTCCCCTTTGCAGCCTGTGTGCTCTGGCTACCCAGGGCTAAGCCAGGGCAAGATTTACACTGGTTGTTGTTGGAGGTAGGTTTCAACAAGTATCCCTGCAGATTATATTTAAAAACCTCCAGAAACTGGATGGAAATATTTTTTTGTGTGTTCTTTTAATTATTTATTACTAGGAGTTACTGCTCAGGGGTTTTTTTTCTTTTTCCTTTTTTCAGTAGTTTGGACTCCTGCATATTCTATGATTGATCCAGATCCCTCACAGGGAATTTTCTTTGTCATGGCTATGAAATCTGACTGAAGATCTCTCTGAATGACAGAGAGTCTTAAATTCTATGGTAACCAACACTATATTGTTTATGGAGAAAACAAGATGTATTTCCCCTGCACCACAATTATTCACTTTTTTTTTTCCCCTATTGCATCCCTCTAAACCTTCTACTATTTCAGAGGGGTTTTTTTAGCATCTCTTGAGGAGGACCACAAAACCTCCTTTCCTACTGCTGCACATTACTTTCCAAACATTCCCAGCTCCTGAAGACCTCCCTTAAATTCACATTTATCAGTTGAAATCAATTCTTGTATCATTTATATTTTCTGATGGAAAATAAGTTTTTGTTTCATTTAAAAGGGGGAGGAAAAAATTGTAAACAATTAGATTGTTTCCAAAAGAACAAAATCTTTTAAGAGAGAAAACTTTAAAAATAAAAGCCTATTTTTTCTTGGTTGTGGCTGAATAACACATTCATGTCAGCCCTTCCCAGTCCTTTAACCTGAACAGGCTTGGTTATATTCTGTGTTATATTCGGGGGCTTGTAGGTACAAGTGGGGAATGTGTTTTACCACTCCTGGAAATGCACCCTGAGTAAATTATGGCCTTTGCCCTTCATCCCTTCCCTTTCTAGGAGAGCTGAGGTGGAAATTGCTGACCTTGGGCGAAATCCAAGTGAGCTTGTTTTCCTGGGATGAAGTTTTGTACCCAACCAGCCTCATCCCGGCCTGCTACAATCTCCAAGTGATGCTGTTCTGGGAGCTTTGTGTCACAAATCACACAATCACCTTTCAATTCTCCCTCAGTTGGGGCACCGAGGTGTTTTTTCAGTCTTTTGTGTAGCTTTTTTGAGGAGAAATTGCCCTGCTGAATTTCCTGGTGCACAGCCCCCTCTCTTTTTTTGATACTGTGAATAATAGGATGGGGACAACATTTTCAGCGGTGATGGTTTTAAAATAAAAGAGGATCAAGTGAGATTGGATATAAGGCAAAGGTTTTTACAATGAGGTAATGGTAAAACACTGGCACAGGCTGCTCAGAGAAACTGTGGCTGCCCCATCCTTGGAAGTGTCCAAGGCCAGGTTGGATGTGGCTCAGAGCAACCTGCTCTGGTGGAAGAATCCAGATGATTTTGGGCATCAGCCCCGGTTCATGTGGAGTTGCACAGTTGCAGACTCAGCTGGTTGATGTCAGCAGAAAAGCTTGACATGAGTTATTGCCATTTTGTGCACTAGTGGGGCTCCCAGGATGCTGATCCTTGGCTGTGTTCAGGTGCCCTACAGACTGCACAAACTGCACCCACTTCCACCCCAAAGAGCTGAGTGTGCCAGTGGGACTCACACCCCTCTTCAGGGGCTTGTTTTCTTCTGCCGAGCTTGTGGGCTTCTGTGTGAGCTGCACAGAGCTTTAATCTCTCTGCCATTACCTTCTCTCATTCTGCTTCCTTCTGGACTCCAGATGAGACCTAACAATTCATTTTAGGAAGGCACTGCTGGTCCAGCTCCCTCAGCTCTCCTGCTGGAGCAGCCACTCTGTGAGGAGCACTCACCCAAACTTCTGCCATGGGCCACAGTAGAGTTCATTGTGCCAAAATTCAGGTCAGTTCAACTCACTCCCTGTTTTATTCTTCATATTTAGATAATTGATATCTCAGAGCACGGTCCTGACTTGGGTGCAGAGGTAGGGAATGCAGCCGGGGAGCCAGAGTAGGTTTAGCTTGGATATGAGGAAGAAGTTCTTGACTGTGAGGGTGGTGAGGCCCTGGCAAAGGTTGCTCAGAGAAGCTGTGGCTGCCCCATCCCTGGGATAGATCCAGGGCAGCCTGGATGGTACTTGGAGCAACCTGAACTAGTGGGTGACATCCCTGCCCTTGGCAGGGGGCTTGGAAAGAAACGACCCTTAAGATCCCTTCAAACCCAGACCATTCTGTGATCCTGTGATACTTGAATTTGCTGATAACTCACTGTGTGGATTTGGGAATAAAACAACTCATTTTCTCAGACAGTGCTGCTCCTTAGTCAGCCAGAACAATCACAAAATACATTCTGCCCTCCGCACCTCAGCTTCCATTCAGAAGTAAGGCAGCTTCCCTTCAACACAGAAATACTCCACAATTTTCTTATTTGTCCCCTCTTTTTTTTTTTTTTCCCCAAACTTGTTTAAGTCTTCAGGAGCCCGTCTTGCCCATTTAGGCACAGAATGCGTGTGCGTGCATGCGTGCGCGTGTGTGCTCCCAGTGAAAGGAAGGGAAAAAACACACAGGTTCGAGTTTGTACAATGTTTGCCCCTTTTCCCAGCAGGGATGGGTTTTGAGAGCCAGGAGACAAAAAGCATGGCCTCAACAAGCTGAATTTAAAAAAGAACATCATTTTCGTTATGTAGTCAATCTCAATTACAAGCAAATGTTTTCTCTGTTGAGACTTTTCTCTTTTCAGAGCATTATGCAAGGCTCTTTTGTGGGTTGAGAGAAAGGATCAGTGGTCAATAGGGAGCAGAGTGTTGTGTACAGTGGATTTTTGTATCCTTTAGTCTGCTACATAATGCGTTTTGTCAGGAGAACAGCCCAACATCCTGAGCAGATTTGCTGAATTAAAGAGCACAGCAGGGATAGGAAACTTGTTGCTAGGTGACTGACAACTGCTGCATGTCACTATCTCTGTGCCGGAGGTTACTCTTCCCTTTTCTTCCACCACTCAGTCTTGCCTTTTAATCTGCATCTATAATTAACTCTCTTAATACCGTGCAGCCATTTCTCTCCCTTTTGCTTCACATGGTTCTCTCGACATCGTTTAATCTGGAACGGGCAGGATAAAAACTATTTAATTTTTGTGCTTTGCTTGGCAGGGAGAAGTTGGGAGGTTTGGGAGGCACAACGTCTGGTGGCGGGGCTGGGATGAGATGGCTCTTAAAAGGCATTTCAGGAGATGTATGCTCTTTGTTCATCCTAATGCTCAGTCAAACATTGCTGTGTTTACCATCCTCTCTAAAGCCTGTTTGTTTCAATTCATCTTAATTGAAACGTGATTGCTTTTAACTGTTTAGGTTTGGTGACCTTCCAAGCTCTTTCGCTTGTGTATTTCGCAAAATAGATTTTCTTTATACTTGGTTCTTTCTTCAATGACTGGAAATCCAAGGCTGCATCTGGCCTAGATTTGTAGTGGCAGAAGTCAACCAAACAGCAAGTGTTTACCCTGCTTTTCGTTTTTTTTTTTACTCTTATTTTTGCTCTTATTTTTCACCTGCTGATCAGCCTTTAGTTGTGTTTGTGAAGGTCCGTGTTGTTCCGAGGGTGGATCTGTGTTTGAGAATTACACCCCCAGTTTACACCCACTGGTCACTCTAGAAATACATTTATTTTAATTCTGGTTCTTATTCCAGCAGCTAATTCAAAATACAGGGTATTTGATGAATGCTCTAATTGCAGATATGTGATTATTTGGTTGGGGTTTTTATTTTAAAATATGACAAGAAAACGTGTTCCACTGCTTATTCCTTGCGCTCTTTCAAACAGCACCTTCTTTTCTTCGTTTTCTGTGTATGTGTTTTGGGGAAGCTCAATTCAGAAGTTCCAAGGAATTAAACCAACAAAAGCTCTCTTTTCTTCTCACAGGTTTGTAATAAAGCTGCGATCATGGGAAGCGTGTACCTTAGACACTCTTTATACTGAAAATTAGGCAGCAATTTAAGAAGAATGGCCAGGCAGATGGGAGAAGTGCTGCTGGTGAAATTAGGTGGCAGTTGTTGCTTCTGGGGGACTGTCCCCTCTTTGCTCAGTGGAGTGCTCGACTCGAGCAATTTAAAGGAAAAGGAAGGAAGAAAAAAATCCCAAAGACTGTTAAGTAGCTGCTTCTAAGCAGGAGCCCTTTCCTCACCAGCGCAAAAGATTTTACTGACACCAAGAACTGTAAATTGTATCAGTCTCTATCAGCTTCTCTTAAAAGGGTCCTCATAGGAGCGGGTGGATTAATGAGCACTACCTGATTAATGTCCATGAGGAAGATGTTTTTACAAGGGCATGGAGTGATAGGTTAAGGAAAAATGGCTTTTAGCAGACAGAGGACAGGGTTAGATTAGATATTAGGAAGAAATTCTTGACTGTGAGGGCAGGGAGGCCCTGGCACAGGCTGCCCAGAGAAGAAGTGGATGCTCCATCCCAGAAAGTGATCAAGGCCAGGTCAGATGAGGCTTGGAACAACCTGGGATAGTGGAAGGTTGCAGAGATCATCTGGCAGGGGTCATCTAGATCCAACCATCCACCCAAATGATCCCCCCAGATCATCTATTTCTAACCCTCCTGTTGGAACCGGGTCATCTCTCAGGCCCCTTCCAACCAAGCCATTCTGCAGTTCTGTGATTCCATGAGTCTGGATTTCAGTCACTCCACTCATGTCCCCAGTCCACTCACGCCCAGGGACGTGAGTGGAGTGACTTTCACTCATAATTGTGGCAGGGTCTGAGTTGAAATACTCACAATCATAGATCAATATTGAAAACCTGGTGATGAAATTTCATTCTATTAGTGACAAGGTCAAGCTCATGGCACCACCCCAGCCTCGGGTTCATGCTCTGAGCACGGAAAAAGCTCTTGCCTTTCTCTCCCTGACTCTGAGGGTGATGGACAGACAAGTGTTCTGACAAAGCAGAGGGAAGTTCCTGCTAAGTAACTAAAAGGCTGTAATTTCCCTGAGTGCAAGCTCTGACCCCACTGCAGCACCCATTCATGTTTGCTTTCACCAGCTCCTGGAGAAGCACATTACTGCAGGAAAACAGCCTCTCCAGCAGGACAAGGTACAAAGCACCCCCATTGTCACCTGGCGCCTTCCCTCCTCACATCCTCAGCTTCCAGCTCCCTCTGAGCTTTTCCAGTTTTTAATGCAGCCCTTGTTACAGATGCAGCTGTTGCCACAATCTGTCTCTGCAAAGCGGAGCCCTTTTCAGGCACCCATCCCCAGGCATGAATGGGAGAAGAGTAAGGAGATGGTGGGGGAGAAAGATGACAGACAGGGGTACCTCCAAGAAAATGCCTGGTTCCTCTCACAACACTGACCAGTCTCTGGACAAAAGGTCTGCCCAAAGATTTTTTCCCAGGTGTTACACATGAAGTTGTGATAAAATCTATGACCCTACTGGCTGCAGCTGCGTTGCCACTGCAGAAGTTCATTGGATGGGCAGGAAGATCTGGAGAGAAATGGGAGACACCTCTCAAGGCCAGGGCTCGTGTGCAGTGCCTGGAGAAACTTCTGCAGGAAGGTTCTTGTCACACCTTGCCTGTGAAGTATAAGGAGATGATGAAGAGCAGGAGGACAGATTATGGCATTAACTACTCTGAGGTGACACCTGCCTGTCTGTTCTCCTCCCCAGGAAGATGAGACTCAGTTCCTTTCTCCAGTGAGGGGAGGGGATTCCCCATTCATATCCCACCTCTTTCTTTTCCCACCTTGCCACACAATGGATCTTTAATTGGCTGTACCCTTCTTTGTGCAGCACTGCAGACAGATCACTTGTTCTTGCTGTGGGTTTGTTTTCTAACCCGGAAAACTGTGTGAGAGACCTTCATGCCGTACCTGAGACAAAAAGTTAGGAATGGTGTGAGGAATGTAACTGAGCATCAGCCACCACACCTGCACACACCACAAAAATGCAGGTGCCAGTCTGGGATTGCAATACATTCCCATGGACTCATTTGCTCAGGGAACACAAAGGAAATGCTACTTATAAAAGATAAAATATAGAGATAAAAATATAGAAATACTACTTATACCCTCTCTCTGCTGGAAAAGACAGGAATCCTAAGGGTGGAAGGAGAATGTGGAGTCACAGGTCTGGAACAAGCAGCCCCTCAGCAGGGGAAGATTTTAGATTTTTACTTAGACATGTAAATTGAAGAGTACAATGTGTGTTTCATACCCCAAACTATCCTTGACCCAATAAAAGGAGAAGCAGGTCTGCATCTCAGGGATTGTTTCCTGACTCGTCTTGATCTCACTTATTAATAAATTTATGGACTCTGAGATGGCTGGGCCAGACTGTATTCTTGTCTAAATTTAGCAGTCAATTTGATTTATTGCTCCAAGGCTGTATTGAAGAAGAATCAACAAAAAAGCATCCCTTTTTTTTTTTAGCACTGGAGTTAAAAGTGCATTTGTGAGAAAATGGATCTGAGCTTGGAAATAACAGCAATTAATTATTTATTAAGTGCACGTTGGGGATGGACTTTAAAAAAAAACACCTACCACATTGCACCTCTTTTCCTTGGGGTCTCTTTATTCCTCCTTTGACTGTTTGTTGTCTGTGTTTTGCACTGGCTTTGCCAACACCATTCCCTGGACCCAAAAAATGCTGCTGGAGACTATGGGGAGGAAGAGGATGTCTCTGAGCTGACACAAGGAAAAGAGGTGCTCTTGGTCAGGGACTGAGCTTCTTCAGGGCAGGTTTCTGTCATTTCAGGGGCCTATAAAGCATCTCACATATTTTAATCTGCTCTGCTGAGAAATAAAATTAAATCGTGCAGTGAAATCAATAGGACCAAGTAAAACATATCTGGAGCCATCTGCTGCCTAGTTAGAGCACAAAGAGAGACAGTTTCCCAAATTACTCTTTCAATGGAAAATGAGCAGCAGGTTTTATAACAGAATTTCATCTTGTGGGAAACCAATCAGAAATGCTTTTGTATCCAAACTTAGTCACTGGCTGCATCCCTCATAATCTCTCACTGAGGCTCCAGCTCTGGCAACTGTGAAAGAGTGTGCTGTTTTGTTTTGTTGAAGGGAAAAAAAAAAACCCAGTGGGAATTAGGTTAAGATCTCCCCTCCTTGCCCCAGTTCTCAGTCATGTGAAGAGCTGTTGGTTCAGTGTCTTTTTTTAACCCATTTTTAAGGCTCAAGTCTGTGGCAGTGATGAAAACTCTCACTGTGTCTTCCCTGAACCCTCTGGACCCTCTTTTTGAGCAACCAGGTTGCTCAAAGACCCATCCAGATGGGGTTTGAACACAGCCAGGGATGGGGCAGCCACAGTTTCTCTGGGCAACCTGTGACAGGGCCTCAGCACTCTACAGGGAGAAAAAAAAATCCTAATATTTAATCTAAACCTGCCATTTGTCAGGTTAAAGCCATTTTCCCTTGGCCCATCACTCCACACCCTTGTTGAAAGTCCCTCTCCAAGCTCTTTTGGAGCATTTTAAGGTACTGGAAGGAGTTCTAAAGTCTCCTCAGAGCCTGGAATGTTCTGTTAAGCCCAAGTTTTTCTTGCTCTTTATTTCAAAACACTCAAGAATGACAGAAATGCAGAAAATTATCAAAACTGGAAGTTCTATTCATTATTTTCCTGATCAAACATTAAATTCTTTAGAAATGTAACCAAACTTGTGTTTGTTTATGGAGTAGGGAGCTCTGCTGCCATTAAATTAGTTGTGACATTTTAATGTAATTAGACAACATTAGTGTCAGATAAGATTCATTAATGGACCTTGATCTTTGGTGGTTGTTCAAAATTGATTTTTGCAATGGAAATCTATGTTGGACGGAGGGGAAAAAAAATCATAAATTCACCTTTCTGCTAAAATGCTCAGCTAATTGACATAAGTACATTAATGAGAGCAACACACTAATAGGATTATATCAATATTCCCCCTGCATCAGTTAGAGACCCAGCAGCAATGGTCATTAATTATTGCTTTACAGTAATCCTCGGCAGCTTTTGTAGGAGGTGGATGGCCCTTCCTTCAAAAGATCTTTCTGCTTTGTTATTTTCCCCAGATTTGGGGCTTTGCTTTCGTTTCTACCAATGTAATCCCGTTGGTCAAAACTTCAAGGCTGGCTGCCTAAAATTAGTCTCCTAAATCAGCGCTTTGATAACTCTCCAAATCAGAGTTGTGTTTTTCCTCTCAGAACTGAAATTCCAAGACATCAGGTGAAATATTTAAAATACTGATGTTTTTGAAGTCAGAATGTAGCTATGTTTGAAGGAGATTTGCAAGACTAGAAGAGATAATTGTTGAATTCTCACTAAAATTCAGATTTTCTAAAGAACTATATATAAATCTGTTTTAACATGTTCAAGCTGAAAATTTTGTCAAAAGATTTTAGCGGAATTACTTCTAATTTCTGCTAACACTTTTATGTCATTGTTTAGCTGTATTGAACCAAAAGAAAATGTTAAAACTACTGAGTTTTAGATACAAGCCAAAAGTGATAAAAACATCGTGATATTTTAGAATTAACTTGCTTAAAAGCAACAGCGATATTTGATCTTCAAACAACAGGGGTTTAGTGATCCTTGTTTATCTTTTAAGCATGGTTTTGTTTATGTCATTCTATTTATTTTTTACTCCAAATAGTGTAAAACAAAGCACCCAGCACACAGGGCCGCTCATAGTGCAGCATTGTAGCCACATTTCTTCTGCTGGGGTTTCCTGAACAGAGAGTATCTATATTTATATGAAACAGCAGAGACAGGGATAATAATCCCAGTGCTGTGTACAAGGATCTGTAACAGAAATGTGCAGCCAATTGCTCTCTGCAGCTCCCAGAAAGGACACCCCTTCTTCCAAGTGACGAGGGACAGGACAAGAGGAAATGGCCTCAGGTTGTTCCAGGGGAGGTTTAGTTTGGATATTTGGGAAAATTTCTCCACCCAAGGGGTTGTCAAGCACTGAAACAGGCTGCCAGGGCAGTGACAGAATCACCACTCCTGGAGGTGTTTAAAAGATGTGTGGATGTGGCACTTGGGGACGTGGGTTAGTGGTGGCCTTGGCGGTGCTGGGGTGACAGCTGGACTTGATGATCTTACAGGGCTTTTCCAAGCTAAATTATTCTGTGATTCACAATCCAAGGATTGTGCAATGGTTTGTTCATGGAAATGCACAAGCCAATTAGATACAGATAAAAATGCAGCACGGGATAATGAAGCAGTGCTGCAATATGAGGTAGCGATGTCAAGGTTGCAGTGGGGGTGTGTCTTGGTTTGGATAGACAGGTATCCGCCAGGGAAGATTGGAGTCTCCCTTGGAATGTAAGCCCCCCCTCCCCGTTTCCACATTATTAGAAATTTGCAATTAAAAGGCTGTCAGGCAAAGATTTGGGGAATAGGTATAGCAGCTCTTTACTATGGATATTAAAAATACAAATGTAGTACGAAAGAATAAGCAAACAAACAAACGAGAAATCCTAGAAAACCCTGACAGAGTCAGAAATACAACCTGACGCCCTGTTGGTCAGGGTGTTGGAAATAGTCCAAAAGTAAACCCTCCTGGAGTGGCAGATGTGATCCTGTTGGAAGCAGAGATGATCCTGTGGAGCCAAGGGTCCAGAGATGAGTCTGGTCTTTCTTTGGGAGTCCTGTCGGAACACTGAAGTGCCTGGTGACACTTGTAGCTCCTTTTTATCTAGGTGGAAACGATTTGGCTCCTCCTCCCTGGGTGGGAAGCATCTCGCAATAGGATGATGAATTGTGTCATGTGATTGGTGAGCTTTAATGGCCCATTAACAGAAGACAAGGAACACTGGGATGACGCAATGTGTCATGTAATTGGTGAGCTTTAATGGCCCATTAACAGAAGATATCTTCTTGGAGGTAGTGGAAGTGTGAACAGAGATAAGGAACAATGCCCCACCCTGTTTTAACAGCTGGCTTGTTGTCAGAAAGTCAGTCATCCCCTCTCTCCTGGAGTTACAACAGATAAAGAAAAAACACCTCCCAAACAGGTTTCAACAGATGGAATAGATTTTTTTGTTGTTGTTATAAAAACCCAATACAGGGTGTGTTCTTTGTCCCCCAAATTTCTGCCCCTGGCTGCCTCCCCTGCCTCACTTCAACTCAGCTGAGGTGCTGCTTGGCCAAATGTTCCCCTCTGGACATGGGAAAACATCTGTAGCCTGCCTGTCCTTCCCTCAGGCAGGGACTCACCTGCCTCTCCTCTCTTCCTTCTCAGGAGAACTGCAAAGAAATCAACATTTCAGACGTGACTGAAAACAGCCAGTGAGGTCCAGAGTCTGGGCTGAGCACAGTGTGGTTTCCTCAAAAACAAACCCAATAAAAAAGTGAGGTTTTTCTTTCAAAATATTATAATGAAGGGTCAGGCATGCCCAAACATCAGCTACACTGCTGAGCTTTTTGCATAACCTACTCGGGTGTTTATTGTGCTGAGCCCTGAACCTGAGCTTCCAAAAAGGTGCTGATACAAGTTCAGACCAGACCTAAAAGAGTGCCAGACTGAGAGAGGGGAGGATGAAAGAAAACTTTGCTGCATTCTCAGTCTGAAGAGTTGGTATGCAATAAAGTGTCAGGGTAGGCAGGTACTCAGATAGAAAGCCAGGGGAGTCTGAGGCCTGAGGGCCAGAAAGATTTGCTGCTAAGTGTGTGTAGATGTTTACTTTCTCTCTGGTTTTGGGTCATGATTCTAGTTGGATTATCATCCCTGCAACCAATATAATGGCCAGTGGGTTTTTTTTGTTGTCCTATAGCTTACACAGGTATCCTGCACGTGTGCAAGGGAGCATGAGGAGCAGCCGCCTGGATTTCCAATGATTTCAAATCCCCGTGCAGGGGAAATCTCTGCTCCCTGCTACGTCCAGAGCACGTCCTCAGCTCACACAAACACCTCTGCTCAGGTAGCTTCAATAATTTGCCTGGTCAGAGGAAACCAGGGAGTGAGTGGTAAACACTCTCCCGTCAGTGGGCTGCAGATCCTCAGGGACTTGTGTGTGATGCTTCAGAGACCTACCAAGGGCAATTAAGAAAAGTCAGCCTTTAAAAGGCATGAAATAACAGTTTTTGCTCCATTTATCAATCAAAACAAGCTGAAAGTGGTTTTGCTCAGACAGCTTAGCTTAGGGGTGTCCCTGACCTTATAAGCCACATCCCCAAATTCTCCTGTGTCCAGGACTCCCCAGGCATAAATCCTGTCCCATGGAAGTCTGTGGGCACATGAGACATCAAGGGTTTCCTGCTGTGGACAAGGGACCAGCAATTATCCCAGGCTGACCCAAGAACAGAGACTCATGGAATCAGAGTGGTACGGGTTGGAGGAAACCTCAAAGACCATCTAATTCCACCCCTTTCCATGGTCAGGGACAGCTTCCAGCAGACCACTTTGCTCAGAGCCTCATCTAACCTGGCTATGAACACTCCCAGGGATGGGGAAGCCACAACCTCTCTGGGCAGGCTGTGCCAGGGCCTCACACCATCACAGGGAAGGATTTCTTCCTAAGTCCTAAATCATGGACACTCCTCACCCTTTCCTAGCCTGCTCACCTCTCACCCACCATGCCCTGCTGCAGGACCCACAGCTGGATTCAGAGACACACAAATTTAGGTGTTTTCCCACCGTACATTTTTCCTCACAGGGCAGGTGGGACGTCTCTGTGACTCCCCATTCCCGCCCCACAGAGCTCAAAACTGGCTCCACAGCAGGCACTGAGGTGGATGGGCTGGGGAAGCAGGGACAAACACAGCAGCCCTGAAGGTCCACGTTTGGAGAGGCTGGTGCAGAGGAGGAGCACCAGTCCCTGTCGTCATGTGGGTGAGTGGATGAAGGTACCAAGGGTTGTGTTTATTTAAGGTCATGGAAGAAAAGGGTCTTCAAAAACTACTGTGAGTCAGTGAGGGGATGACTTTGTGAAGCACCTGGGGAGGGCTGTGAGTGGTGGCAGGAGGGGAAAGTGCAGAGGAGTTGGTACACAGGGCATGGAAAATGCGGGGAAGAGCTGGAATTATGCAGGGCACAGAGGCAAGGACAAGGAGCTCGAACGAGATGCAGCAGAGACAGGGGGAGTTGGTGAGTGGTTGTAAAAGGCTGGGCTGATCTTGGCAAAGACAGGAGAGGATTTCAGCAGCTCTGCTCTGACTGGGTGTCAGGGAGGGTGGAGAAAAGGGAGTTTTATTTGATAATTAATAAGCAAATAATCAGCGTGGATTTTTATGAGTGCGGTTTGAAAGGCAAAATTTAGCCCCTTCCTTTGCTTTCTCCACACACAGAGATTTTGATTCCTGTCATTTCTGGGAACAGCTCTGGCATTTTATTCAGCTTTGCTGACATTTGTATTGAATTTTTCCTCTCTGCCACATGCATGGTAAATGTTTTCCTTTCATCTTGACTCAGAAATGCTCAGGACTCACTCTGAGCTCTCTTACTCCAACTCTGTGTTGCTGCAAATCCATCAGCAACATTGTGGTTGCCCCCAGTTTTTTACAGATGTAAATGAAAGAAGCCTTGTATTTGGATCAGGAGGCCTGACTGCCTTTTAATAGAAGCATAATGAAACCATCAAGAGTTTTCATTCAATTAGACTTTTTCTCCCTCTGGCAAATGATTATAACACATTTAAAGCGTAATGGGCAATTACTTTATACTCCTTGTCTGTTGACATCCTATTAAGCCTGCATTTTCTGTCCCTAACAAAGAGATGAGATATAATAGTTAGAAACTACGAGGAATACATAAGAGCTACCAGAATACATTTAAGCACAATGAATATGGATCTGTTAGTGAGATGCACGATGTGCAGTGGCAGATTCCTCCACTCCTTTCTGCTCTGGGGAAATCTCAATTACACATTCTTCTATTCCCTCAAACATTAACTTCTCCTCCCGTGTCAAGAATAATCTTTGTGCTGAGTGGGTGTTGATTGTACACTGAATGCTGTACTTGTGAATGTGAGCCTGAGAGGTGTGATGAGGGCTGCAGAGGAAAGTTTTGCCCCTGGAAGCTTTGAAGGTAAGTGTATTGGTGGAGGCTTTTTAAACCTGCAGCTGAGAGACAGGGAAAGCAAGGCAGGGCCAGGAACTGATGGAGTCATCTCTCTGGTGAAGCACAGGGGGTGGTTGTAGCAATGCTGATGCTTTCTTTAGCTCAATGACATTTCTCATCCAGCCTCTGAAGGACATGGAGCTTCCTGCGGTGCTCCACCAGCTTGGGATGTCCTGCCAGGCAACAGGCAGATGAGTTCAGCTGAGTGGGTGTTGGTGGGAGCTGGGAGTACACATCCCAGAGAGCCCTGAGTTAGCAAAGCTTTTACAGGGGGATTTCAACAACACCTATCCAATTCTCACTGTGGAGCAGCAGCCAGCAGGATCCACTCTGCTTGCACACAAACTGCTGCTGCTCTGGAACTCGCCTGTCTCAGCACCAGAGTTCTCATGGGCATGGCAACAATTCCCTAACCCTTCTCATGCCAAAGAAGGAAACTGTGCAGAAATCAGGCAGATTTGTGCCATTGGTAGGGCTACAACTTCTTTTATCCACGGAGCAGGGTAAAATATCCTCCTCAATGTCACCCAATGTCAGGTCTCAGGGATGCTGTTAGGTGGGAGGCCAGGAAGCATCTCCAAGTTGCACTACCTCTGGTTGTAGTGATCACTGTGAAAATACCCAGCCTGGAGATGCATTATACAATTACTGGCTGTGGCAAGCTGTATGAAATTGTGTGGGACATGTACAGGCTTTTGCAGACTTTGGATCTTCACCTAAATGCTTCTCTCCCAGCCCTGGTGGTGTTCCAGCTCACTCCTGGCAGCAGCAGTGTGACCATCTGGTCACTTACACTTTAAAGGGTGACAAACTGCACACAAAGACCTTCTTCACCTGCCTGGCTTTGTGCTCTGGCATTACCCTCTGTGGTCACACCCCCACGAGGGCTACAGGAGAAGCAATGCCACATCCTGACACTGTCACCTGGAATTTGAGCTCACGCTGGTAATTCCTACCTGGCTGTGCAACAGGATCAGTTCACAGCTCAGGAATCATTTAACAAAGAGCAGTTCTGGAGGGGTCACTCTGAAGGAGACATTAGTCAGGTGGTCCCTCCACAGGGTCAGGAGACAGAACTCGGTTTGTGACAATGCCCATGGCAGCAGAGTCCATGTCAGGACTATGTGAGACCTGAAGAAAGGGGTGAAATCAGCAAGTAAGACAAAACCATTTAACCTGCAGGTCTGCAAGACTATTTATAAGACTCTGAGAAGACTTTTTTTCCACAATTATTGGCAGTTTGGGGGTTTGGGGCTGCTTATCCCCAGCTTCTTTTGAAACACCCACATGTGGATGGATTTTCATGAGAGTTGAGTTGCTGCCTCTGCTGATCTCCAGAAAGATCTCAAGTTTATCACAAAGTCAGGTGATTTATCACAAAATCAGGGTTAAACTGATGACAGGCTTGGGCCAAAGAAGGAAACTGTGCAGAAATCAGGCAGATTTGTGCCATTGGTAGGGCTACAACTTCTTTTATCCACAGAGCAGGGTAAAATATCCTCCTCAACGTCACCCAAGCCCTCACTGCCACACAATAAAGGTGTTAAACACGCTGAAGGCGCAAATTTAGCACACTGGGGGTGTTAAAATCACTATCAATGTCAGAAAGGCAGGCAGGGACACGTCACTGGCATGCAGGGACTGGCACATGTGCTGTGCTGGGAGCCCCTCTGAGCCTGAATCTGTCACCACACTGTGTGTGATCCCAGCAGTGGACTTTGCTGAGGTGGGGATCCCTTTCCATGCCTTTTTTTTCCCATAGAATAGAATAAGAGTGTAGACATCTGTGCTTCTGCCTACTCTTGGTCCTTGTCTCTTCTTCCCAAAGGTTTAAGGATTACTTTTTTTTTTCACGTTCTACCTAAATCATCCATTCTGCAGCCATCTGTCACAGGTTTCATTTCTAAGTCAATTACCTGGGTTTTCTGAAATCAAAAACCCATGTACCTTCTGTTTTCAGAGTAAATATGGATTCCACTATATTTTATTATTGTTTAATAGCACCAGGGACGTGATGTTTGGAGGCAGCCTGAATTTTGATTCAAAATGTCAGTTCTTTTTCTGAATAGCTCCATCAGCTGGAGATCTTCCCCATCAGCTCTTTCATAAAGCAAAAGGAGACAAATGGGCAGGTAAGCTAACTAAGGAAAAAAAGAGATATTCCTTTCCTTGACCTAGAAGCCTGGCAGGACCTTTTTACAATGCATTGTATTATGTAGTGGTTTTCACTATTATGCATATATTTAGCAACAGCCACTCACCAACCTGCAAAGGGAATAGGACGGTGAAAGCTGGAATTCAAGGGAGGAAAGAAACACCAGGGATGTTTTATCTCTGCTTTTATATTTCAAAGATTGCACTGGAATATGCACGAGAATTTCTCTCCGTTGTAACATGGGACTCCATAGCTTTTAATACCTTTGGCATCTCTCCATTAATTTACTTCCTGTGACATTTCTGAACAAAACCCCACTTCAAACTGCTGTCAAGACCAATCCCAAACCAGCTCTAATTAAAAGAAAAAGTAAAAACATGCACCACAGTGCAATGAGGAATGCAGGGACCCAGTGGAGAACATACACCTAAAGAGTCTCATCCTCCACCTGGAGAAAGATCAGGGAAGACTTTGCCCAGCTGGATTTTATCATCTTTTAGTGAGATTATTTTTGCTGGGTTCCTACTTTGCAGTATTCTGGCTTACAACCAACTTTCTGACATCTCGAGTGCTTAGTGCCTGCTGGTGTTTAGATTCTCTAATTTAAAGAAAGACCTGCTAGGGAAAAGCACCTATATTCTTCATGTGCTCTCCTTTTGGTTCAGCTCCCATCTGGCCAAAGGCAATTCATTCTGAATATTGAAGTTTTGGTATCAGAGAATTATTCACTGAATTAATCTGAACCTTCAGGTGGTGTTTGATCTTCAGGTATCATCCTTCACCACCAGTCCTGACCTGGCAGAGTCCTTCTGCACTTGCAACACAAATTCCTGTGCAAGAGGGTTGGAAATACAGTTTCTGGACACAGAGGAGCTGGAATTCCTGTGGCCTAAGACCAAACACAGGAGTCAGCCCTCAACCAACCAGACTCAGAGAGGAGCTGAAGTAGAGCCACATGAAAAGTCGGCATTCATGGTGTCTCTTCACTGCTTTCAGTGCTGCACATGTCACAGCAAATGAACATTCCTGTGAAAACATCAATAAATGGAGTAAACCATGCTCTTACCAGGTGCCTATTACAGACCCTCTCCGTGTTCTTGTATTGTCCAAACCCTGAATAGTGAGGAAAAGCCTCCAGGAGAGCCTCACCCACCTCCTAAGTTCTGCAGCTCCAACTGACATTGTTTCTTCAAGAATATTTTTATATTAAAAAGAAAGCCCAACTCATTGACAAGGTGTTCAGTCTCCTTTAAAGGCTTTTAGAAGCAAGACTTGTGGCTCAAGTTAATTCTATCCTTGGCTCTGTACTAATCCCAGAAATGAGACAATTCTCTTGGTTTTCTACCAGTCACTGCAAGCTCTGTTTCAGAGTGGGCACTGAAGTGGCTGAGAAGTCCAGAACACTTGGTAGATGGAGCATTCAGAGCCCAACCTTTCCACAGGGGAAAAGAAAAAAAAAAAAATTCCAAATATATTTTTCTTTGTCAAAGTGATTATTGATTGGCTTAAGGCAAAGCTGGGGACTAACCATATGGGGATGTCTGTTATACGATTGGATTAGTGTTTGGATCTAACCCCACTCCAGCTCCATCTCCAGGATCAATGGAAGATGCTAAAGAATGATTAGCCTTGCAGCTGCGTTGTGTGTTGTGATTCTTCAGTCACAGAGGGGGGAAAAAAAAGATAAACTGATCAGGGGATTTAGCAAAGTTATTAAAGATGTTTATAGACATCGTGTCTATAAAATACCATTTTATTGCTTCCTATACTGAGAATATTCAGTAGCTACATAGAAGTATCAAACATAGGTTCTTATTTAGTTCAACTTGCTCTTCCAGCCAAGCAGATGCAAAATCTTAAACGTTTTGGCTGTAACTTTGCTAGTAAAAATTATCAGAGAATTACATCAGAGTAATTTATTTCTAAAAGGATGGAAATGCACTGATTTCACTTAAAAACACAAATTCATGAGAACATTATGAAGCTTTCTCTATATTTTTTTCAAAAATATACTACCTTCCTTTTATTCTGCTTTTAGAATATAACACAGGGCTTTTCTGCTTTGAGATGAATGTGGAAAAATAGGGTTTAGTACAAAAGGACCCCCTGCCTCCTAATACTAGAGATGGCTTGGGTTACTAATCCCTATTTCAAGGAGCAGATGCTGATTGTCCTATTAATCAAAGCAAATCATTAGGCATTAATTACACTTAGTAACAGAATAATTGCTTGGTTTACCTAAACTGTGGTAGGAATGTTTTTCTTTTTCTTTCTCAGCAGGATAAGCTTATTTAAATGATGTTACAAGCACACACACAAAGCACAATGAAAGTAGAGCAGAATCTGGTTTGTTTTGCACATGCATGAGGTGAGCTGGTCTTGGAAACAGCTCCTGTGGGGGTGAGAAAAGACCAGTTCAGAGATGTTCTGGCACAGGGGATGATTGTTGAGATACAAGTGAAAATAGTAAAATAAATCTTGTCTCTTGATTGGTGAAAATGCTGGGAATTGGGGTTTTTTCTGCCTCACCAGCTGAGGTTTGGATGCTGGGTGATCCAGTCTTCCCATTACAGCATGGGAAGGTGAGGGGCTCAAATACACCCCTAGCATCAGCAAAACACCTTCCCTGATCAAATAAAGGAAATAAAGACACAGGAGTATGGTCTCACAGTGGTTATCATCTTCAGTGTGTTCTATTGATCAGAGTTTATTTGCTGGGGAGAGAGAAGCCCCTTTCTGTCAGTCTGGTGCTGTAACAAAAAGCTGATGTGACCAGACTGGTGCCCACAGCACCCACAGCAGCTCCAAGTGCTCAGACAGGGAAAAGCTCCAGCATGAAAACACACCTTGGATTAAACATCCAAGCCGACAGTGTTGTCTTTTCCTGCCAATAGCTTTAGAAAGACCGTGGAAAGAAGGACTGTGCTCCCGGTGAATAAAAATAAAACCCAAAGGGATTATTTTGCTCGACCAAAAGTTAGAATTGCTCGCACCAAGTTTCACCTGAAACTCCTGGAGCTAAAAGCTCAGCACAGCTCCACAGTATTTATTCCCAGTAAAAATTCTATGATGGTGACATTTCAGTGGCATATGGGTCTCTTTTCAGTGGGAATCCTGGTGTGAATCATGTTTGTGCATTATTAAGATCATAATTCAACTTCAGAATCATGACTTCATGCTCAGAGGATAAGCCCTTGTGTAAGAGACTCAGCTTGCTTCCAGGAAAATATTAATTATTCCCTGTTCAATATGCAGCTCAAACAACCGAAATATGCACCATCACAACTGAAATTAAATCAAATTAACCACCTCAGCTTTTTTTCCCACTTGTTCAGTCTAATAAAAATATTGGAACAGCCTGCCCAGGGAAGTGGTGGAATCACCACCCCTGGAAGTGTTAAAAAAATGTGTAGACCTTGTAGCACATAAAAATAAAAAATATGGTGACGAGGCCATTATCAACATGTTAATTTTTATGCCCTTTGAAAACAAGAGATACTGGGAGACTGTCCAGAGACAGACTGGCCCAGCTCTCCAGAGGTTATATAAAACAAATAAATTTAGAGATTCACCATTGACATAAATGAAAATAAGGCTGGGCCCAGAAGTGGTGACGTGGTGCTTAGAGCTGTTCTAATTAGAAGTTTATTTGATGGCACTAGCACAACCAGGATGTCAATGCCCCATCCCTGGAAGTGTTCCAGGCCAAGTTGGATGGGGCTTTCAACAACCTGATCTAGTGAAAGGTGTCCCTGCCTGTGGCAGGAGTGTTGGAATTGTCTTTAGGTCATGTGTAAGATCCCTTCCAACCCAAGCCATTCCAGTTTTTTTTGACTCTGCGCTGACTCCACACCTTTCCATACCCACATGTGCTTTGGGAAGTAAGGGCTGGCAGCTGCAGTGGGTGTGGAACAGGGATTGTGCTGCTTCCACGTGCACACACCTCTGCTTGCACTTACTCAGTTTATGAGAACAAAGTTCCTGTGATCATAAAGACACAAACAGCCTGATCTGCCACACATGGGAGTGTATGAGTGGTGCTTATACCAGGCTGTAAGTACCAGCAAGAGGAACAAAGCTGAAAAGCAACATGTGCTTTGTCCTTGCTCTGCTTTCCCTGGCTCTAAAGTGCAACCACACAGCTAACACTTGACTTCTTATTAAAAAAAACTCTTCACGCAAAACAAATTTATTCCATGACAAATATTGCCACTTACAGACAACTGTCTCAACAAAATCATTTGTTGAAGGTCAGCAGGAAACTCTGGCTGTCACAAGGAGATGGAGAAAGAGATGAGCTGCGAGTTCAGGGGTTTGGCTCCATCCGTTACAGTAATCCCACCTCAGTGACAGGAGCTTCCTCCATTTGTAATGCTCTGGGTGTCCTTGCATTCCCAAGAGCATGTCCAAGGAGCTGGCCAGCCCCAGGCCCTGTTCTGCAGCTCAGCTGCAGCCATTCAGTTCTGTGGAGCCTGCAGGGCTGGAGCAGTGCCTGGATTAAGTGCAGCCCACTTCACAAACCGAGAGGGGCCGCTTTGGCCCGCTCAGGTCAGCGCTGCAGAACAACGGGGCACGTTGTCAGCCAGCACCAAATGAAAAGATATTTTATGCCTTGGTCAGGCCAGGCCAGTGTGGCAGCACTGAGTGCCAGGGCTGGCACTCTGCACAACGGGGGAGTTACATAAGTGGGAGCACACAGACACTCGGGCACTTCTGCACCAGGGTTTCCACAGTGCTTTGCTGCTGTCCATCTCAGCAATGGTTTTACTTGCTGTGTCTTCACTTCGGCGTCTCCTCAGATCACTGCCCGTCTAAGTTGATGTAATCAGCCATTGAGGTCCTCACAATGAGCTGCAAAAGCAGCAGGAAAGCAGAGGTCCCTGCCTAGCAGGATTTGGCCATGTCCTCAGAGTGGTGCCCAGCACTCAGCAGGGAGGAGACACTGAGGAGATAAAGCATTTGGGTCAAAGAACAGTGACTCAGCTGGAATTAACAGGACCCATTTGGGGATCTATTTTCCCGCCCAGTGTTCCTTCTTCACGCTTCATGATCCTGTTCTTTTCCTCATATCCTGCTTTCTTGCTTATTTTGTTTTTTCCTGCTTGTCCTCCCCTGCTTGAACCTCTGTCTCAATGCCCCTGCCTTCACTTCGTGTCTGTCATTCTGCTCCAGATCTTACAACACATGCAGGAACTAAGATTGCCTCTAGCCAAGTGATACTCCCAGCATCTTGAGAGCTCACCAGCAGTGAGACTGGAGGTGGCATCAGTAAGTTTAGTGACACACATCTACTTCCCCAAAATTTGCTTTTTTTTTCCCAGAGGATGGACAAAAAAATGAAACTGAAGGCTAAAGCAGTGACCCAAGGCTGCCTTCCTGCAGGTCCACTCTGGCTTCAGTCCCATTGTTTTGGGAGAGCAGGTGACAGCAGCATATGACCCCGTGTTTTTCACAGTATCCTGTGCACATCTGTGACACTGCGTACAATGTAATACAAACAGAATTACCAGGGATTAAGGTTTTGTTTCTGCTCCTACTAATAAATGCCAAAATCCCTATTGACTTTGCTGAAATAAAATCAGGCCTTAAGTGACCCAGCAGTGACATTTGCAGGGATCTTCCCAAACGCCGAGGCACCTTTGGTACGATGCTCTCGCCATATGGGCGGCCTCCTTTCTGCCTCCCTCAGCAGCTGCCAGAAGCTGCAGTGCTGACTGGAGTAATGACGATGTAAATGGCCCCAACAGAGCCAGGATTCATGATAGGAAAAACAAGGCTGGTTTCCCAGGCCACTGACCTGACATCCTGGGGCTGCCTGGAGTCCTTCATGCTGACTGTTACTGCCCTGCACTGGAGTTGTTGCTGCAGCTCCTGATAAAAGGAAACGTGCCAAGGGCTGGGGATGTGCAACTGTGCCACAGATCCACCTTCTTCTGCTTGAATCCACCTCTGAAAGGACTGAAACATGTAGACATTGATCAGTCCTGCCTAAAGTCTTACTACAATCTTGGGGTAAGCAGGAGGAAATGTGTTACACCTCAAGCACCATTTGTCAGTCTGTCTCTTTTTCCCCCTACAACTTTTTCCTTCTTGCCATTTGCTTCTCTTTCCCTCATCAGATTTGTTCTTTCATCATCTCCCTAGACTGATAAGAACTTGAAAGGACATTCAACACTTTGAAAGCTGCTGGTTTTCAGATTTTATAAATTTCTCCCAGCTTAAGTTCCTGATGACAACTCTGCTCAGAGCACGGCTCGTCAGGAGCATTGATCTAGTGGAAATGGCCTGGTTTGAATTTGGTGCACAGTGCCTTCCTGAGATATCCTAACAAAATCTGGCCAACGAGAGGAATTCCATTTTATTTCCAACCAGAACAATTTCCAAAGACTTAGAATTTAGTTTAAGAGCTTTCTCTCTTCTGCAAATGCCGTGAAATTAGTGGGAATTGTTTATTTTTTACTGGTTTAGTTGATACTTTCTTTTTAATGGATTCTACATAAGTCAGACTAGCTGTTACTGCAAGGCACATTTGATTTCCAGTCAAGTTGCTTAGAACTTTTGGGAAGCACTCAGCATTTTATCATCCAACCCTTCATTGTCTGCCAATCTTTTTAAACTGTAAAATGTTTGAGGCCTGGACTCTTTCATTGTGTGTAACACAATGAGGCCTTAAACGAAGCTGTGCCCCGTGGGCACTCCAATATGATAATTGCTGCATGGCTCTCCCAGCTGTAACTATACAGTAAGTCAGACACATCCTTGCTTTCACTGATGGGGAATGGGAAGGATTGCTCACAAAACAACCTGTCAAGTCATAAGAGCAGTGATGTTTTCCCAGCTAGGAGTAAGTACACAAAATTTACCCAGTTCTGACTACAGTGATTTTAAAAATTCAGCTGATTATTTTATTTAGGAGCAGCTGATTGCATAAAATGAAATTTTATTTAGTTTTTTATTTTTAGTTTATTTATTACATGATCCTGAAATCTCAGCCACATTTATCAACATAATTCAGCAGTGACTACTGTTTTCTCTTGCCCAGACCTAGTCACACTGATTATACTTTATAGCTCCACAGGTCTACATTCCAAACACAGCACAAGGCAGTTGTGTACCTTGATACTTATTAATCCTTTTGTCATGTGAGTGAACAGCTGATTTTGACTGCAATATTCAAAATTTTCTGTTCTCTCTCTCTATTTTTTTTTCAGTATAGAATCATAGAATAATAGAATGGTTTGGCTTGGAAGGAATCTTAAAGACCATCTAGTTCCAACCCCCTGCCATGGACAGGGGCATCTTCCACTAGACCAGGTGAGCCCCATCCAACCTGGCCTCAAATAGCTCTGGGGATGATGAGTCCACAGCTGCTTCAGGCAACCTGTTCCAGTGCCTCACCAGCCTCAGGGCAAAGAATTCCTACATAATATCTGATCTAAATCTGCCCTCCTTCAGCTTAAGGCCACTCACGACATGCCCTTGCAGTATGCTGGTACACTGATTAAACTGTATTCATATCACAGCCCTCAACAATAGAACGATCTATATAAGGACCAGTGTTTCAGCTGGAGATATTTAATGTATAGTTAAATGTTACCTGTGGATCATTAGGTTATAAATCTACAGTGGTGACAGAGTCACTGTACTGTGACAGGTGGCAAAAACAGATAATAGAAGTCCACACCTGTTTTAATAACAGCTTCCACTCAGGAGCTTTTAGAGATCTAAATATTCTCATAACACTACAAGCCTTCAAGAGATATGCTCAGAGTAGAACTTTTATCTTCCTTGCCTTAAAAACTAAAACAATAAAACCCAAAACAAACTAAAACCCGCCCATCAAACGCAAACAATATCTTACCTGAAGTCATTCTGCACAACTTAACTACTACCAAAAATTTTACCAAGTCTGGCATAAGTAGATGGCAAATAATCCCATGGAATTAGCCTTATGAAAGTGGAGAGATGCATTTGCTGCTCCTGACTTCATTTTGTAATTTACAAAGACAATATGTAAGCACTGACGGTCAACTGTCAGCCTTGATCTGATGATGATACCAGATAACTTCACTGTTTCTGAAGCTCTGGAAGAAATCACTAACCCAGCAGCACTCCCTTGTCAAAAGCATCAGTGTAACTGACAGAGTAGTCCACAAAAGACAGAAAACAGAAATTTGAATCATTATTTCACTCGATGCCAATACTTGCAAATGATAAAAGCACTCAGCCCAGCCTTTGACAATCTACTTTATTCCAGTAATGTCAGCTCAGATAAAACTCAACAGAGGAATTTGAAACATATACAGCATCCACTGGAGCATCCTTCTTTTTTTTTTCCCTTTTTGTGCTGTAAAGTGTTCTCTGATAAAATATTGACACTGCAATATGTGAGCTAGCTGTGATAAACATGCAGGGCAGTGTATGCTGCTGCCAGCTCCACACTGCTGGAAACAAGGCATTCACACACCAGAAACAGACTTGTGCCTCAGCACTCTGACCCTCTGCTTCTGCTCTGGATCACAGAGACTCCCAAGGTAATGCCAAGGAAATTCCTGCAACACAGAAATTTTTCTGCTTTAGAACAATCTGACCCCAAACTCTGTTCATTGTTATGTTAATGAGGATTGTGGATGCTCAGTGACTGTGATAATGTGGCAAAACTCACCGAAGGACCAGATATAATTCCCATGCAACACAAGACAAATAATCCAAGTACCATATTGATAAGCAGCAAGATTATCTCAGCACTATTTAAAAAGAAGATCTGGAGAATTCATCTCTTCTGTCCATCCAAGTATAGGCTCTTTTAACAATTCTTCAAAAACATGTCACTACAATTGATAATCTTGACATAACTCTGTCTACAAGTGATAGAGCAGAAAAATCTACCCAAACATTGATCCCTCTGTTTATGTGACCAGAATGTTTCTCCGTGCTAGAAATTTGTTAAAGATCTATTTTTTGGAAAGCTGGGAAGAGCACAATCCAAGATGAAGTGGAGGTTTCCATGAAGTCATGATATACTTCACAGAACCAGCTTCTTCTGAGTGCTCTGGCTGGATGGCCAGCCTGGGTTCAAAAACACCCCTGAAGTTCAGTGGTGATTTCCATGTAATCTGTGATTTATATTTTTTTAATCAGAACTCTACTGCTCTTTGGTATCTGATGATAAGTCAGAAGTATTAGGTCAAGATGAAAAATTTTTAGAAGTCTAAGAAGCCGTGGCTCTGCACTACTCTACTTCGAAAAAACAGCAGCAGTGGCAACACTGGGTCTGCACTGAGGTGGTCATGCCTCACTTTAACATCTCCTCCTAAAGATCATACTGGTAACAACTTGCATGTTTTTCAAGAGCCTTTTCCAACTGCGAGGGAGAAAAATAAATAAGCAGCTGGCTATGATAGCTCTTTCAATGTTTGTAGAAGGAAATACATGAGTGGTGGTGTTCATTCCCAAGGAAAAAAAAATCACCTTGAAGAATGTATTGTGCCCAGAGATTTTTTTTAAGCCCATGTGGCACGATTTGAAATTGTATTGTACAGTTTGGGTAATGGTTAGAGTCCTCCAGAGGCATCTCCTTGGAATGCAATGGAAACAGAGCTTCCAGGGGCTTTGTACTTGTTAAGAAACATTTTAACCACTTTTTACCCATAACTTCTGCAAAGGAGCCCTTTGCAGCCGCGGCAGTGAGCAACATCACTGATCACAGCATCAGGAATTTTGTGGAAACAGTTAAAACTCACCACACATGTGCCTCAAGAAAAAGAAAAGAGCAGCAAGAAACCACACTTAGCTCAAGGCAGTCCTGCCCTGGCAGAAAGGAGCAGATAAGAATTGCAAGCTCAAAACTGAGTTTCAGTACGGACTGTCAGCTTCAAAGCTTCCCACCAGTCACAACAGCTGGTTCCCCACTAGCAAGAACTTTTCCTAACTTGATCCTCTGCTTCTTTCCCTTCCCCAAGCCCAGCCTCAAAGGACTATGGATCAAGTCCTGCGCTGTATGAAATAATTTTGTGGATGCTTTGTGAACTGTGATATGATACAGAAAATTAAGTTCGTGTTATTTAAACTTTTGACACTATTTCCCCTATGGAGTCGTAACAATCAAAGTATTTCCCTTTCATGTATGTCTAAACATTCCATTAGCATGGTCATGTCCATCTTTTGATATTTCTTTCATACCCTTGCTTAATTTGAATGAAACCAAATAGAAGCTACCTATTATTGCTGAATTCAAGTGATTCCTGAGAAGAAAAAAATCTGGGATACAGCAAGGCGGGGAAAATATTTACTTTTCCAAAGGTAACGTGTTGCAAGTGCTAAAAAGAGCATCATCTTCACATCAAATCAAGCAAGGTACAGGATCCAAGAAACAACGTGCCAAGAGGCAATTTCTCAGCAAGATGTTAGTATCAGAACACAAAGTGATGTGTCTGGAAGCAGAACTGCTGAGCTGCAAACAACCTGGGTGTGAGTCAGAGAATATTAGGACAGTGCCTGTCCACCAGGAGTACAGACTTGATTGCATGTGACTTGTGTCAACTCTGGAGACATCAAGAGCAGAACATAAAAGCAAGGCAACAGAGATATTTCTAAATGAGCCATTCAGCCTCTAAGGCAATGAAGCTGGCAACAACTCAAGTTTCAGGAGGAAAAGAGCCAGCATTCCAGGTTTGTGTTCCATGGTTATATCCTTCATTCATTTTTCTCAGGCAAAAGGTCACCAAAACATCACGTTTTAAATCATTAAAAGACACAATCCATTTTCTTTCAAACTAGCCCATAACTTTGAAACTGGAATCCAATTGCCTGTTCAGGCTCATTAGTGTCTTTGAATCCTAATGACCCACTCAGTTGCAGTAAATGAAAAACTAATCCTTGTTTTATGCCATTGGCCCAAAAGGATTAGCCAACTCTTGCTACCCCTGCAATCAGCCTTGCACTGGGGGGATTACGACCATCTAATACTGTAAGTCTACACATTCCAATCTGTTACAATATGTAGTAGCACTTAAAGCTTATTTCCTTGAAATACTTAAACGCATTAATGCTGTAGTGTAAGATTGTTTTCTGAGGATGCAGGGATTCACCTGCCCCCAAAGCCTGCATGTACCCACGTACTGCCCTGCTACTCCCAACACGAAGTTTTAATTATATTCATGGTCTTGAAATGAAAAATTGAAACTCTTTTTTTTTCTTTGCATAGAGCCCAGACTAGGGATGAAATGATGTACAGAATTTCCATGGGGCTCGGTGCTGTAATTTAAGAGGTAGCTAGAAATAAACCCACTATTTATATGCAATGATCTACTCTGTGGGTTGCAACTCCAGGTTTGTACCACTTGTACCACTGCAGTGTTTCCAACTCAGAATTCTGCTTGTTTTTGTTATATTACACATAAAATCAGTGAGCAATTAGATGAGCCTACAGTGTCATGACATAAACTTTTTGTTTTCCTCAAAGCATTCACATGTTGCCATTGACAATTCAGTGTGGTGAAGAGACACTTTTAACACTCTCAGTTGCCCTATTCGTACAGTTTTTCTGTATAAAATATAAATAACTCTTGTAGTTTTATCACTTTAAGCATTATACATAACAGCACAACAAAATTTATCCTGCAGAGTGTTATGCTGGGCATATGAACTTTAGATCGATATTATTGGACTGAAGTTACAGAAAATTCATCAATTTCTCTGAACATGAAACTTGATTTTTGAGTGGGAACAGTTTGCTGAATGTTTTGTTTCCCATTAAAAGTGGTGTCTGAAGGCATAAAACATAGTACATGAAAATAAATCTTATATTCCACAAACCCTAGAAGTCATTACATTAGTCTCTACCTCATAGCTTCTAAATTAATTTTTTAGTGTCAAACTTATACAGCAGTTGCTTATTTGTCAGCCAAATACGCCTAACTGTTTTCAAATATGCTTTACATTTATGTATCAGTAAAATTATCAGTAAAATAGTAGGTGGTGTTCCAGTCATAATGTTATGTTACTTTAGAAATTAAAACAATTTTTTTGCTGGAAGACCACTTTGCAGAACAAGGCAGATGTGCAGAAATGCTCTCTATGTTATTTCTGATCAGAAAATGGCATTTCCATGAAGCTGTTATTTCTGTGAGAGAGAGAAAACCAAGGTGTCTTCCTCACCAGAGCAGCAGATAGAAGTGTAAATTTCATTAGTAAACTTCTTCAAAGTTTTCTACTCAACAAATTCAAAAACCTATTTATTCATGTATCATTATATTTCCTACAAGGTTGGTGACACGACATATTTATTATTAATATTTATTCAACCGAATGGAGTGTGGCACATTAGCTTTTACAAGCAATATTTCAAGTGAAGTGGTTTTCTGTCAAAAATTTCGTTATAAACCTAAGTGGAACAGTAAAGATATCAGGGCTCTAAGTAAACATTTACCTTCTAGTCAGCATACTCTTATAATCAAATCCCTGCCCTGCTTCTTTAAGAGGGATTTTTGCTGTTGGTACCTTTGGAGTTGATTGTGAGCCTGAACTCTTTTTTTGACTCAATCCAAGGGGAGAACAAAAAGGCACCCCCACCTCCAAGGACTCACAGCACAAGTGCACAGTTGTCACCATATTGTCACTTTGCTGACAGCTGCACAGCTTTTAAGGCATTGCAGCTCCCAGCTGCTGCTGCTTCTGGAGGTTCCTGAGCTCCAGTTCAGTTGCAGCCAGGTGTGGGATACCTGCAGTACCTGGTTTTGCTCTCAAGCAGCCCTTGCTACAATGAGAAGAGAATCTCTCTCTGCTCAACTTTCAAGCTAGAAATGGGTGTAGCATGTGAGTGTATAAAGGGCGAACCAAAATGACACTGGGCAGTGAGAGATGTACCAGGGTCAGCAATCCATCAACACACACAGATTGCTGTTGATTTTATAGGCACAACCAGGGAGCATTCCTGGGTGGAATTTGACAGGTACCAATGAAAAAAATCCCAGTTTGTGTTTATAAGCAGTTCACGGTCTTAGACCTCAGAGAATTATCCCAAATACTGAGAGGTTGCCTCTTCTGAAGCAGCTTTCTCTGCTTTGTTATTAATCAGTCTATCCAATTTGTGTCAGTAAAGACCTAGGACTGTGGTTTCTCCCACTTCAGCCTGCAGCCTTGACTTCTACCCTGTAACACCTTAGGCATGGATAACAGAATTCATCAGGAAAGATCTTTGTTTATGAAATAACTGGGCAAACAAAATCAAACTTTTGGCTTTCTAAATGATGTCAGAACATCTCTCAGCAGTGTACCATAAACACGGCCCCAAATAAAAGGTAGAGACCTAAACTTTCCTCTACCTTAGGTTTTTCAGTGACAGGTATGCAGTAGATTAGAAAAGCTGTGTCTCACTTCTTTGTAGCTGGACTTCAGCAGGAATTCACTAAAACTTCCTGATTCGCTTCCAGTTAAAAAACAAAATCCAATTTTCACAAATGTCTAGGCATAAAAATATTCCTGAGGCATTAAGGAGTTTGGCAGGAAAGAAACAGTGGCCTAGATAATCAAGCTTTTGGTCGTTAAGGGTTTTCCAGGACAGCAGAGGGGAAGGGACTCTACTCCCCTTGGGACTTGGTTGACATTTTTATGGCAGACAGTGCAGACTCTACAGGTAGGATGCTTTTTGGCCACTTGCTCCTGTCAGCCTGGGTGCCCTTCTGACTCATTTGTGCATTTGCAATCTGTTTTCTGAAGTCTGCTGAATGATGTGGACCTCCCTTTATTTTGCTTGCTACTGTCAGGCAGGGAGTTTTCTCATAGTAAGTGACTGGGAAACCCAATTCCCTTGTAAATATGTGAGACATTTCAAAAATTAATAACTTCTGCTTCATATGTAACAGAAAAAAAACACTTCAAAGTGATCTGGTATTTCCTTCAAAGGCCATAAATATGAAAGTTATGGTTCTAGAGAAGATGATTCTGAGGGATTCCCAGGGCACAGTGCTGCGGTGGCTCAGACCAGTCAGCATTCCTTGCTGAGTAACCCTGATGTTGTCCTAACAGCCATTCTTTCCATAAGGAAAGGCCTTTGTGGAGAACTGAGGGATAGAACTGACCACAGCTGGACTCTGCAAACTGTCTCTGTCTTTTTTGAAAGACATTAAATAAAGAGGAGGAAACTGGAGGGAAGGGAGGGAGGGAGGGAGGGA